>CM057388.1:88351425-89088092 GCA_030015415.1 Cynopterus sphinx
ATATCTGTATCATAAGGGTACTGAAAAAAAAAAAAAACAAGATGTTGATGAGCTATTTGAAAGAACAATAATGGAAAACTTCCCTAACCTGGTAAAAGAAACAGACTTACAACTCCAGAAAGCTCAGAGAATCCCCAAAACCTGGAACTGAAATAGGCACACACCAAGACACATCATAATTAAAATACTAAGGTTAAATACAAAGAGAGAATTTTAAAAAGCAGCAAGAAAAAAGCAGTTAGTTACCTACAAGGAAGCACCCATAAGACTGTCAGCTGATTTCTCAAAAGAAACTATGCAGGACAGAAGGGCTTGGCACAAAATATTCAAAGGGATGAAAACCCAGGATCTATAACCAAGAATTCTTTATTGAGCAACAGTATCATTTAGAGTTGAAGGGCAGATAAAGAGTTTTCCAGACAAAAGTAAGCTAAAGGAATTTATCATCACCAAGCCAGTATTACAGGAAACGGTCAGAGGGACTTCTTTAAGAAGAAAAAAACATGTACCCAAAACAGGAATAATGAATGGTAACAACTACATTTGTATCAATAAGTACCTCAAATGGAAAAGAATTAAGTGCTCCAATCACAAGACAGAGTGGCTGAATACATAAGAAAACAAGACCCCTACATATGCTGCCTACAAGAGACTTACTTCAGATTAAGGCACACAGAGATTAAAAGAAAGGGGATGAAAAAAGATATTGCCTTAACGGACCTAGAGGGTATTGAGCTGCATAAAATGGGTCAGATAGAGAAAGACAAATATTGCATGATTTCATGTACATGTGGCATCCAAAGACAATACCAACAATATCGACAACAAAATCAGAAATAAACTCATAGATAAAGAGCATATTTATTGGGTTACTAGATGGGAGGGTATTGGGGACAAAAAATGGCAGATATTAAGAGGTACAAATGAATAGTTTCAGAATAGACATGGAGATGTAGAGCATAACATGTGAAGATGGCTAATAATGTAATAAATATGTAAGAGGGGAGAGGGGTACTAGATTTGCTACTAGATTTAGATAACCTTGTTAGTTATGTGGATCTCTGATCACATGCTATACAACTGAAACTGGCATATTATTTTATGTCAACCATATTTGAAAAAACAACTTATTGAATTGTACAATATAAATACAAGCAATTGATTATTATATTTCAGTAAAGACAAAATTGGCAAATGAAACAACATGGATGGATGTAGAGGATATTATGCTAAGGTAAATGAGTCAGACAGAGGCACACATACCATATGATTTCACCTATAAATGGAATCTAAATATACAAAGCCAATACACACACCAAAAAAAATAAATAAATAAAAAGAAAAAGAAAAGAAAAAGAAACAAAAACAGACTCAGGGAAAATGGAAATCAAAATGATTGTTATCAGAGTGGCAATGGGTTGGGGAATGGGTGGAGGAGAATATAGTCAATAAAACTGTGATAAGTATATATGGTGAAAGATGATTACTAGACTTTGTGTGGTGATTACATTGTACGGTATATAAATGTGGAGTCACTATATTGTCTCCTTGAAACTAATAATATTGAATATCAACTATACTTAAATAAAAAATAATAAATTTTAAAAAAGAAATATTGAGGAAAGAAATGAAAGCATTCCTAAATCATGTTTCTAAGGCCCAATATGCTACCTGACCTTTTTTCTGTACTCCTACTAGCAAGGTAAGGGGGAAAAAACCCAGACAATTTCATTCAGTGGGAAATTACTTTATAAAGCCTAAAGACAATTATTCCAAAAGCTAATGTTTATGATGGGCAACAAAACAGTTTTCAAGCATACTATTTTTAAGAAGTAACTTTGTTAAGAATAACTGAAATTAATAAATCAAAGTAATGAGGATGTCAGAAACATGGTGGAGTGAGAGTTGTACCCAGATATTTCCCCATAAAACAACAATAAGATGAACATTTAAACCTCAACAAAAAACACCCAAACTGGACATTAGCATGTCTGATCATAGGTTCTGCGCATAAGAACTACCACAGGTCAGAATCCTGGGTGTTGGGAGGTGGACTGGGAGAAATAAAGAAGCTGATGCTTGCAGCCTCTGGAGCTCCCTGCAGGAGGAGGGGAGAGAGGAAGTTATGGTGATTTCCCTGTACAGCGCTGCCTGAGTTCCACGTAGCTGGTGGCAGGGCCCAGTATCAGGGCAGAAAGCAGAGAAGCAGGACAGCAGACGAACAACAGTAGATTTTTACAATCCATGGTAGCAAAACCAAGGCTGAGTTACAGCTCCTATTCTCCAACCCAGAAGAACCCTTCCCCCATATCCTCTGAGACCAAACACAGTAAAGACCTAGGAAAATCTGAGGAAAAGTTACCAAAATTGTCGCGAACACTTTCAGAAATGAGACTGAGGGTAGCAAGAGTGATTGAATATCTGTTAAAAAAAAAAAAAGGCATTATCCAGGAGACTTAGACACCACCTACTGAAAACCAAAGTAAAGCACTTCATTACAACATGCTAAAGAGAGACTTTTATATAATAAATTTTCTTTCTGGAAAAAAAGCAGAATACACTTCTATTAATGCCCAGGCAGAGAAATAGTCCATTAAACACCATAATTAACCAAAGTGACAAGGCAGATAAGAAAGAAAGAGAAAAATCTCTGGAAAATAAGCTTAAGGACATAGAAGTATGTGACTTTTATGACAGAATTCAGAATGGAACCACTGAAAATACTTAGTGAGGTCCAATATGACTCATATCAACAACTTCAGGATCTGAAAGAACAACTAGACGAGCAGATGAGTTCTTTAGCAAGGAGACTGAAACCCTCAAAAAGAACCAAATAGAACTTCTGGAGATAAATAACGCACTGAAAGAGATGAAAAAAGAAATAACAAGATTGGGAAATAGAGTAGACGAAATGGAGGAAAGGATCAGTGATATCAAAGACAGAAGTCAAGAAATCAGAAGGAAGAAGAGAGAAACTGAAGACTGAAAAATAATTAAAGAGAAATACAAGAACTAGCTGATACTATCAGGAGAGGAAACATAAGCATAATGGGCATTCTCGAGGAGAAGGATAAGGAGCAGGGATTAGAAAGCATTTTGAGACAAATAGTGGATGAGAATTTCCCAAATCTAAGGAAGAAACTGGAGCTTGGAATTCACGAAGTCAAAAGAACACACAAATACCTCAACTCTAAAAAGCCTTCTCCAAGATACATTGTATAAAAATTATCTAAAATCAACAACAAAGAAATAATTCTCAGGGTAGCCAGGGAAAATAAGATGGTAACTTATAAATGAAAACAAATTAGATTATTGTTGGACTCCTCAGCACAAACCTTACAAGCCAGAAAGGAGTGGAATCAAAAATTCAAAATATTAAATGAAAGAAACTACCAGCCAAGAAAAATATATCCAGCAAAGCTCTTTTTTATATATGAAGGAGACATAAAGACCTTCCAAGACACACAAAATATTGAGGGAATTCTCCACTATGAGGTCTGCATTACAGAAAATACTGAAAGAGGTCAGCTTACCTAAAACAAAATGACCCCAAAAATACACAATTAAGAGTAAGGCAACTATCAGTCAGAGAGAAGCAGTGGAATACAACCTTTACTAAGAACAGGGCATTATAACCTTAAATCATAAGAAGAGATTTGCTATAACAAGATAATAATGAACATTTATCATGAATAGGGACAAACTGAGATAATAGTGACTGAAAAGGGGAGCATTCAAGGATCAAAATTCACAAAGTAGAATGGAGATAAGGCACAAGCAGAAGAAAATAAATGACTGTATAAATATAGCTATTCTTTACATATTCATAATGATAACCACATGACAAAGTTTCAGAACTGAAGTATATAACATAAAACAAGAAAGACAGAGGAAAAACCCACAAAACACAAGCAAAAAAAAAAAAATCAAAAAACAGGTACACAAGAACAAGGAAGCAATGGAAACACCGAACTACCAGAAAGCAAAAGATAAAATGGTTATAAGAAGACCTCATATTTCATTAATCAAGTATAAATGGACTGCACTCACTCACCAATAAAAAGGCACAGAGTTGCAGAATGGATAATTAAACAAAACACAACCGTATGCTGCCTCCACAAGACACATCTCAGCTCCAAAGAAAAATGCAGTCTCAAAGTTAAAGGGTAGAAAGTGACGTTTCAAGCAAATAGCATTCAGAAAAAGTGGGCATAGTGGTACTAATATCAGAAGAAATAGACTTCAATATAAAAAAGATAAAGAAAGATACTGAGGGACACTTCATAATGACAAAGGGAATCATGCACCAAGAAGACATAACACTTATTAATATCTATGCTCCCAAACATTGATCCTCAAAATATATAAAGCAATTACTAACAGAACTAAACAGAGTAACTGACGAAAACACTATCACAGTAGGGTACCTAAATATCCCACTTTCAGATATGGACAGATCATCCAAACAGAAAATCAATACACAAATAACATCTTTAAATGCCACATTAGACCAACTGGACATAATTGACATTTACAGAGCCTTTCATCTCAAAAGAGCTGCTTATACATTTTTTTTCCTAGGGCACATGGAACATTCTCAAAAATTGGCCACATACTGGGACACAGAGATAGCCTCAACAAATATAAGAGGTTGAAATCATATCAACCATATTCTCTGATCATAATGCTTTGAAGCTGGAGATAAATTGTAAAAACAAAGTGGGAAAACAACAAATATATTGAGATTAAACAACATGCTACTGAAGAATAACTGGGTCAGTGAAGAAATAAAAAGAGAGATCAAGATGATATATATATATATATATATATATATATATATATATACACACATACATACATATATATATGTATACATATATATACATATATATGTATATATATATACATATATATATATACATATATATATGAATGATAATGATAGTACAACATATCAAAACTTGGGACATGACAAAAGTGGTAATAAGAGGAAAGTTCATATCATTACAGGCCTATCTCCAAGAACAAGAACAAGCCCAAATAAACAACCTAACACTTCATGTTAACTGGAAAAGGAAGAAGAAATAAAGCCTAAGGTAGGCAGAAAAAAAGAAATAATTGAAATTATAGCAAAAATATATGAAACTAAAAACAAGCAAATGAAAACAATTTAAAAATGCAACAAAGCTGGTTCTTCGATGATGTTAATAAAATTGATAAACCCATGGCTAGACTCAGAAAAGAAAAGAGAAAGGACACAAATAAACAATATCAGGGTGAAAGAGGGGGAAATTACAACAGACATGCAGAAATACAAAGGATCATACAAGAACACTATGAAAAAGTATGTAACACCAAATGTAGTAACCTAGAAGACGTGGACCAGTACTTAGGAAGATACAACCT
This sequence comes from Cynopterus sphinx, assembly GCA_030015415.1. NCBI lineage: Eukaryota > Metazoa > Chordata > Mammalia > Chiroptera > Pteropodidae > Cynopterus > Cynopterus sphinx. Next base: position 88,356,832 of record CM057388.1, read on the forward strand.
TCCTAGATTGAATCAAGAACTGGAAAATTTAAATAGACCATGCAGTAGTATGCAAATTGAAACAATTATCAAAAACCTACCTAAAAGTAAAAGTCCAGGACGAGATGACTTTACCAGTGAATTCTACCAATCAATCAAAGAAGATTGAATACCTATTCTCAAACTATTCCAGGTCATCAAAGAGGAGGAAAGACTTCCTAACTCATTTTAGGAGGTCAATATTACCCTGATACCAAAACTTAGTAAAGATAACACACACAGAAAAGAAACTACAGACTAATATTTCTCATGAATGCAGATTCAAAAATCCTAAAAAAAGGTACTAGTGAATCGAATACAGCATCCTATTAAAAAGATTATACACCATGATAAAAAAAAGTGTCAAAAACATACAGTCTAAAAAGGAAAGCCTCTTCAATAAATGGTGCTGAGAAAACTGGAAAGCTACTTGCAAAAGAATAAAACTAGACTTTTGTCTATCACCACACATCAAAATTAACTCCAAATGGATTAGAGACCTGTGTATAAGACATGAAACAAGAAAATACAAAGAAGAAAACAGGAACTAAACCCAAGGACCTTGGACTTAAAGGAGGATTTTATGAATTTGACCTCAAAGGCAAGGGAAGTCATAGCAAAAATAAATTAATGGGACTACATCATACTAAAAAGCTGCTGCAAAGCAAAAGAAACATTCAGCAAGGTAAAGAAACAACCACCCAAATGCGATATTTGCAAGCAATTTCTCCGATACGGGCCTAATATCCAAAACATACAAAGAACTCATACCACTCAATAACAAAAACAATAACAACAACAACAACAAAGCCCAAATGATCCAAACAAAAATGAGCAGAGGACCTGAACTGACATTTCTCCCTAGAGTACATTCAAATGGCCAAAAAATCATAAAAAGATGCTCAACATTGCTACCTATTAAGAAAATGCAAATCAAAACCACAAAGATATACCATCTCACACCAGTTAGAATAGTTATAATCAACAGAACAAGTAATAACAGATGGTGGAGAGAATGTTGAGAAAAAGAAACCCTCATACACTGCTGGTGGGACTGCAAATTGGTACAGCCACTGTGGAAAATACTGTGGAGGTTCCTCAAAAATGTAAGAATTGATCTACCATGTGATCTAGCCAGCCCTCTACTGGGTTTTTACCCCAAACACTTGAAAACCCATATCCAAAAAGATATTTGCACACTGATGTTCATAGCAGTGTTATTCATGGTGTCCAGGATATGGAAGCAACTGAAGTGTCCTATGATAGATGATTAGATAAAGAAACTGTGCTGCATATATACAATGGAATATTACTCAGCTATAAGAAGAGATGAAATACTGACATTTCCAACAACATGGATAGACCTAGAGATGATCATGCTAAGTGAAATAAGCCAGACAGAAAAAGTTGAAAACCACTTATGTGTGGAATATAAACCTAAAAGCAACAAATGAATAGGACAAACAGATCTGTGGAAATGGGTAATAGACTAGTGGTTACCAGAGGGTAGGGGTGGTGGAGATGGATGGGTAAAAGGGTTCAAATATGTGATGACAGAAAGAAATCTAAGTATGGGAGTTTAATCTACAATGTAAATAAATAAATAAGTAAATATATGTATATATCTATATATAGACACACACACACGTATGTGTGTGTGTGTGTGTGTGTATGCCTTATTGTTAAAATGTACAGCTGAAACTTACTGGATTTCGTTAACTAATGTTACCATAAAAAATTAACCTAAACAAAGACAAACAAACAAACAAACAAACAAATAAATAAATAAATAAATTTTTTTTTGCAAAATCAAAGCAATTATATTGTGTCATAAATTAAAATCCAACACAAAATGTCAAGATAATTTTTAAGAATGACATTTCAAGCTTACCTTTGAAATTTTTCAATTAACTTCTTCAGCATTTTATCTGTGATGCCAGGACAGGCGTCTTCTGCCACAGCTATACTTTTCTCGAGTTCTTCAATTGCCTGATTCCTGCTAACATTATTCTCATCCTGCAGTTTAAGCTGAGAAAGATCATCAGCTATAACACTTTAAAATTATTGTACTTCTTAAACTACATATCTAATCCTGATGAATCTGTACTTACTTCAGCAAATGTAGGTGTAATTATAGACAAACAGCTTAGGGTTTGCACAAAGTCTTGCTCCTTTGAACAAAGTATATAAATTATACACATGAAATTAAAATAATCATTCATGTTTTTCTTATTCTATAGTAAATGTGCATTAATTTGAATCCCCCCAAAGACCAGTATAAGGTAAGTCTCCATGCTCTCTTCCCATCACTAATTCCCAACCGTCATCCAGACGGTTTCTAACTTTAAGATTACAATAGATATCCATGATTTTACTGGATTTATTTATTTATCTCTAGGTAAAATGCATTTGAATATATACCAATGACTACATAAATGACTTCAATGACCCTTTCTTAATTAGTTCAAAACAAATCGGAAATGAAGTATACACTATGGATGTGGTGAGGTAGACAGACATTTAGGGGCATCAAATTCCAACACTTTTGGCCATCAAAATCTCACTACATTGTTCAAAGAAGTCTATCAACAGGAATTGATCAGCTCCATGTACGTACAGCCCCATTCTGCAGTTTCTTTGGATCGGGTTTCTTTCGCACAGTGGTAAAGCTCCATTCGGGATGAGTATTGTATTCCCTGTTAGTGGATTCCCTAAAAAGGTTGACAAAGATATTTCTACAAGTTTCTAAATAATTCAACTTGGTAAAAATACCAAATGAATGCAGTCAAACTCTGAAGAGACAACTGTCCCAATGTATAAAAAATCATAGCATAAAAAAGCATTTGATTTAAGTTTCAGGTAGATACCACATTTTACTGAAGAGTAGCAGTGGTTAGCAACTCTCAGTATGCATCAAAATAACATGTGGAGACCTATTACCATATACTCAGTCCTCCGAACTGACTGGATCAGGATCTTGTGCAGTATGGCTTGTGATTTTTTTAATGCTCCATGCACAACTCTGATGGGCAGCTAAGGCCAACAATCATTAGAACAGGGTACAAAAACTATCCTGGTATTTTTTTATCCCTTACAAAATTTGGGCAATTTCTCATAAATGCAGGACTCAGAGTATTTTAATCAGTGAAGGTGTAAATTCTGGTATACCCTTTAGACTATTCTAGTATAAATTAAGTAATTGGACTTAAAGACTAAAATGTTAATGTAAATACTGCTGTTAAAAAAACTGCCATTTTTAAAGGTGTACACATCATTTATGAATGAATACCTCAGGTCCTTGAATAGTGTAATTTCATTATAATGTTGATGAGGAAAAAACTGATTCCTAACCAGGGCTACTATCTGTGTGGAGTTTGCATGTTCTCATGTCTGTGTGTATTTTCTCTGGATCATCTGTTTTTCACCCACATCTTTAAAATGTGCATGTGAAGGTGAACTGATATGTCTAAGTTGTCTTAGTCTGAGTGAATATGGCTGTGTGTGAGTCACTCTAGTATGGAAGGATGTCCTGTTCCTGTGCTGCTGAGAGAGTCTTCAGCCACCCCAGACTCTAAACTGGATCAACAGGTTGGAAAAGCATTATTTAAATGGTTTTTGTTAATCTGTCTTAAATGTATGTATAGCTTACATTTATTTCAATACTTTATTTAGAGTTTGATGATGTTATTGCAACCAGAAATGTTTCATAGGAAGTTCACTCTTGTTTTTATTAATTGGCCTATTGTAAATTGGTTTCACTGTGACATTTTGCTTAAATATGCAGTTTCCAAGAACCTATTGACAACATTATGTAAGGACTTACTGAATTTAAATGTACCACTCTGATCATAATTTGGTTCATGGCCAAGAGGTAGGAAAATCCTGGAGGTCAGTTCTCCAGAGAGATTTTGCAGGTTGCCCACAAAGTATGAGAAGAAATAGCCCTTTATCTATCACTTTTGGCAAACTAATATAACACCTTTAATCAAATCTTGCTCCAAAATTCTGTAATATCCTCAAGTATCCACTAGGGGTTAGAATTAGACCATTTACAACTAAGAAAAAAACATGCATTTAAATTCGTTTTACTACACATCTATGATTTGAAAGATTTTCACAGTTTCTAAAGTAGAAATTTAGAATACAGTTTGTATTATATGCTATAGAAAGCATTTTGGATCACAGTTAAATGATATACAATATTAATATAGACTATTTAAATAAAAATTAAATAATTTGTACATACGAATCAGAGTCCTCAGAATCAGATTCACCATCGCTGTGTCCTTCTGCCTTCCATCTCTTAAATCGATCTATCAGTTCAGCCAGATAAGAAATCTTCTTTGAATTTTTTACGATGAATTTGTGTTTTAGAAGTTCTTTAGCTGTAGGACGCTAAGGAACAAATGAATATTTTGAGGCTCCTTATGAGTGAAACAGGTGGTAAGAAATCATTTCAGTTATTAAGTTTAAAGGTGTAAAAGTATGTCTGTAGACATGAAGACAACTAAAATGCTGTAGGACAAAAGCTAATTCTATTTTCAAAGTGGCTCAAGGTAACCAAATTAAATTCACTGTTTGGGTACTAGTTTGTTAAATAGCCCAATGGCAAAAGGTAGCTTATCTACCAGCAAACTAGCAGGCCAGGGCCTTCTCAAAGTAGAGAAACACATGGCAGGATTTTGAAAATAAATTAAAAATTTTAAGCCATTTCAAATAGTACTTTAAATACTTTTATTATATTTACTGTAAATTGAAAAAAAATGTATGAAAACTAGCAATACTGTAACTTTGTTATTAGCTGCACACATTGTATGATCCCCAGATTAATTCATATGGCATCTAAATACAAATACCAGGTGCTATGGGGGATAGATCCAAGCTAAAACTTTATTAATATCAGAACATTTGTTATTAACTTTAAATTGGCACATCAAATTTAGATAGTTTTTAAGCATTTCTAGTTTCTAGAAATCACCAGGCAGCATCATTTATTTTTTTTTAATTTTCAATTATAGTTGACATTCAATATTATTTTATATTGATTTCAGTTATACAGCATTGTGGTTATTTATATAATTTATGAAGTGATCTCCCCGATAAGACTAGTACCATATATAATTAATACAATATTATTGACTATATTCCCTATGCTGTATTTTATATCCTGTAATTATTTTTAACTACTAGTTTGTACTTTTAATCCCCTCCCTTTTCCACCCAGCTCTCCAACTCCATTCCCATATGACAACCATAAGTTTGTTCTCTATATCCATGAGTCTGTTTCTGCTTTGTTTGTTCATTAATTTTGTTCTTTAGATTCCATATATAAATGAAATTATATGGTATCTGTCTTTCTCTGTCTGACTTATTTCACTCAGCATAATACCCTCTAGATGAATCCTTGATGGCAAGATTTCATTTTTTATGGCAGAGTAATATTCCATTGTGTATATGTACCACCTCTTTATCTATTCATCTACTGATGGGTACGTAGGTTGCTTCCAAATCATGGCTATGGTAAATAATGCTATTGTGAGCATAGGGGTGCATATATCTTTTTGAATTAGTGTTTTGAATTTTTTTGGATAAATATCAAGAAGTGAAATTGTTTAGTCATAAGGTAGTTTATTTTTAATTGTTTGAGGAATCTCCATACTGTTTTCCATAGTGGCTGTACCAATTTTCAATCCCACCAACAGGCAGGCACCTTTATTTTAAAAACAATAAAACAACTGTAATCAAATTTGCTAGATAAATAAATGAGATTCACTAGACTTCAGGAAATGTATGCACTTTCTTGTTGGAATTTCTAAACATTAATTTTAAAATAATGAAATGCAAACATAACTATTCATAAAAAGTAAAAACACAGTCGAGCAAACATTGTGAATAGTTACACATAAACTTCATTCATGACATCCTACTAAATAAATTTTATTTCTCAAATTTATTTCCCCCTGAAATAGGAAATAATAGAATAAGCGAGGGACTATGAAATACATAAATAGAGTGGAAAAAGCAAAAGAACTAAGGATCTTTTAAATAATTGAATAGATTAGCAATATAGAGGGAAGAACCAAGTTCCTGGATAGATCTTAGACAATTTTCACATGCATTGTATTTCTCACTGTAGAAAAAAATATGTTTGTTTTATGTAGTTCCAATAATAGAGAAAGGTAGTAAAAGCAATATATACTCACAAATGATGGATCTTTGTTCAAGCAAGCATCAATAAATTCCTTAAAGGACTTAGTGAAGTCTCCAACAAGAGTTGGAGGATTATTTTTTGGAATAAGAAACAGAACTCTCATTGGATGCATATCAGCATTTGGTGGCTCTCCTTTGGCTAGTTCAATAGCAGTAATTCCCAATGACCAAATGTCAGCCTAAGGGAAGAGAAAGAAAATGACCTTGAAACTTCATTCCAACATACTGCCACAAAATAGCCTGTGGAAGCTAATTTTAATATTAAAGTGTTGCAAGAAATGTGATGTTAATACATTTTATTAATAAAATTCATTTATTTTAAAAATGATCAAATCCCATATTTTGTGCCAAGTATCACATTCTAGGTACTGAGGATTCAGGTGGTGGATAAACCAGACAAAAGTTCCTGCTCTCAAGGTGCTTGTACTTTAGTAGAATTCAAAAATAGATAAATAATATGATATCAGATGGTGCTAAGTTCTGTGAAGAAAATAACAAACCATAAGAAAATAATGAATGATGGAGTCAAGAGGCTGCAATGTTTAAAGTAGAAACCTCATTGGTAGGAAGTTTATTTCAGATAGGAGGGCAAGTGCACTTGCCATGTTTGTGGAACAGCAATGAGGCCACTGTGGCTGAAGCAGGTAGAATATAGAGGAGCATTATAGGAGATGAGGTTGAAGAAGCAGACAAGAGCCAGATCCTAGTGAGCCATGTATATAATAGCAAGGACTTTGGATTTTATTCCAAGTGGGATGAAAGGGAATTGAAGGGAATAGGGTCTGAATAAGTACTAATATTGAGGGAGCTTGATTATAATTTAGCAGCAACATTTGACATAATTCTAGCTTTAGGAATACTTTAAAGGAAGGAAAATTAAGGCAATATATTAAAAAGGATAATGCTATATAAAATTTTTTTATTAAAAACAAAACAGCTTGCATAGTAACAATTTACTTTTGAGTCATAAGCCGACTGTTGAATGACTTCAGGAGCCATCCAAAATGGTGTACCCACAAAGGTATTTCTTTTAATTTGTGTGTCTGTTAGCTGGCCAGCAACTCCAAAGTCAGCAAGTTTAACATCTCCTTGTTCTGAGAGCAAGACATTGGCAGCTAGGAAGAAAAAAACAAAAAGTGAAAAGAAGCTTATCTTCCTCAGAATGCATCTATTTTTCTTAGGTTTATATTGGATGTTAGTATACCTTTTATGTCTCGGTGAATTTTCTTTTCTGAATGCAGATAGTCCAGACCTTTCAAAATTTCCTTTAGCATGGTAGCAATCTGGAACTCATCAAATGGACCAGCTCGCAGCTTAGAGAAAACACACACACACACACACACACACACACACACACACACACACACACACACACATCAATGTTTGGAACAATAAAGTTCAAACTTGTTGTTATCTTTGAAAGAAGGGAGAGTCACTTAGATGTATGAAGCAGTTCTCTTTATTAAACCAAGATTTAAATGAAAGAGAAAAAAATTAAAATTTAACTAGAAATACAATTAAACCATTTAGACATTCATTAAGAAAAAAAAAACATTAAATCATGGAGGTATACAGTTTTTCAAATAAATATAACACATTTCCCTTTCTTTCCGCATCCCTGTACCAAAGCCAATAGTTCCAACTGGAATACAAGGAAAGCAATGATTAAGTTTCAGGAGAACCTGTAATGGAATATTTGAAAATCTCTCTTTAAAATAAATGGTTATTTTAAAAATCTGATCCTCGTATGCACAAACAGTGGACTGTACAATATTATTACAGGAAACTAAAGTCAGAATTGAGGTTGAGTTCTGTTTGCTAAAAGGAGGGGAGAGGTGTTGAAAATCAAACATTGCTCATACAGCCTCACACTAGGAGAGATTCACAGCTCTTTGGCATCTTGTATATTTCATCTTTCATGAATAACATATTTATTCTGAATAGAGGGCACTTTCTTCTTGAAATTTAACTGCTTAAAACAGAACCTATACTTTGGTTATGCTATTTAATATTAGCTGTTTTATGGATATACAGTATACTCCAGGGACATCATAGTTCACTAGGTACCTTTCTTATGTAACATTATGTATTTACTTTCCAATCTAGAAACTTCTACCCTAAATGTTTCTATTTAAATAGTAGTGATTTTATTCTGAGCACAATAATGGAGCAGGTAAAGGCTGTACTCATCTCCACCCATGACTACCTCAGAATTACAACTAAACTACAGAACAGCCATCACTGAGAATCATTTGAAGTCTACTTGAACAAAAGTCCTATAACTAAGGACATATAGCAGAAGCCACCATGAGATTGTAGAGAGGCAAATATGCTGAATGGGTTCATACCACATCCAGATGTGGTGGTTAAAAATCAGAAGGGGATCTACAACCATACCACCCTGAACATGCCTGATCTCATCTGATCTCGGAAGCTAAGCAGTGTTGGGCTGGTTAGTACTTAGATGGGAGACCACCTAGGAATCCCAGGTGCTATAGGCTTTAAAAAATCAGAAGAAGGTATCTCTGATGCAGACGTCCTTCCTGAGGAGTAAGGAGTCCCAGCCTCACGAGAGGCTCCCTATTCAGGGTTCCAGTGTTAGAAATTAAAGTCCCCACAACTTATGGTTGTAAAAACCAGTAGAAATTGTAGCTGAGTGAGATGGACAGTAGCAGGAGTCGCACACATTTCTTTTAAATGGCTCGTGCATGAACTTAGTGTCTGACAGATTCAGTCACTCTGAGCTCTAGCACTGGGGCAGCAGCTCAAAAGGCATCGGGGACATACTTGGAAGAACTGCATTATCTAGCTTCAGGGCAAGGATTGGAGAGGCAGCTTTCTCGTAGATAGAAGTGCTGGCAGAAGCCATCATCCCTCACTTTCCCCCACCAAACCTGCATGTGCATGTGGCCACCATATCTGAGTCTGCATCGACCAGGTAAACACTGTTTGCCCCACCGCGATGAGTCCCTGAGACCCTGCCAAACCCAAATTGCAGGCCCACCTAAGCTGCTTCCTATGGCTTTTATATACAAACAGCCTATCTTGGCTCATGCTAAAATTTTTTTCTAAAAATTATCAAAGTTTCACAAACCCCAAACAAGCATCATCTGACCTTGGCATGCCCTGGATCCCTTGCTGAGCAGCCCTAAACTTGGCAGTAGTGGCAGCTGGCCCCAGGTCACAGTATAACCTCTCCCAGGCACATCACTTTGTAGCTCATACCAAGTGGCCCCAGGCAGGGCACAGGTAGCAGCTGACTTTGACCTGCACTGAAACACTTCCCAAAAGGCTCCAGAACCATTACACTTGGTTGCCAGCATCAGAACACATTAGAGCACCACTCAGCCAGCTCCACAAATGACACATTTAAAGGGCAGACTGGGCAGGCACCAGAGCCCTGATAAAACAAATCCTGCTCTAAAGGGTCAGCCCTTGCACAACATCTCCTCTACTGTAGTCATGGCCAATCCTCAAAACCAGTCATCCTGAGGGTCAATCCCTCCCACTGATGTGTAAACAGCAACCAAGGCTCAACTACAGCAGGAAGGCAAACACAACCTACACAAGGGACACACCTGGAGCACCTATTTGAAGTGATCAGGGAGACTGTGCCACTGGGCTCCACAGGACACCTACTACATAAGGCCATTCTACAAAGACCAGGAGATGTACCAGCTCTAACTAACACATAGAAAAAACACAAGAAGGCATCCAAAATGAGTAGACAAAGATTTATTTCTCAAACAAAAGATCAGAACGAAGCTCCATAAAACAAACAAACAAACAAACGAAAAAAACCTAAACAATAGAGACAAGCAATATACCAGTTGCAGAGTTCAAAACACTGGTTATAAGGATGCTCATGAAACTTAGTGGAAGAGCAGATGAATTCAGTCAGAACTTTAACAAAGAGATGGAAAACATAAAAATGGAGATAGAAAATAGAGAGCCAGTCAGAAATGAAGAATATAATATTTGAGATGAAGAGTACCTTAGAGGGAATCAACAGAGTGTATGAACCAGAGGATCATATCAGTAATTTAGAGGATGGGGCAGTGGAGGACGTACAATCAGAATAGCAACAACAGCAAAAATAAAAGAGTCCAAAAAATTGAAGTTTAAGAAGCCTCTGGGACAACATCAAGCATAACAACATTCACATCATAGGGATACCAGAAGAGAGAGAAGAGATAGAGATAGAGATAGAGATAGAGATAGAGAGAGAGAGAGAGAGAGAGAGAGAGAGAGAATGAACAAGGAACTGAAAACCTATTTGTAGAAATAATGATGGCAAACTTCCCTAAACTGGTTAAGAAAATATACATATATCTGCAGGAAATTTAGAGTCTCAAACAAGATGAACCCAAAGAGGCCCACACCAAAAACACATTGTAATTAAAAGACAAAGGGTACAGACAAAGAGATAATATTAACAGCAGCAAGAAAAAATCAATTAGTTACCTACACGGGAGTTTTTATAAGATTGTAAACTGATTTCTCAACAGAAACTTTTCAGGCTAGAAGAGATTGTCACAAAATATTCAAAGTGATGAAAAGCAAGGACCTGAAAGCTAAAGGATTTCATCAACACCAAGTCAGTATTACAGGAAATGCTAGAGGAATTTCTTTAAAAAGAAAAAAAATATGTATCAAAAATATGAATAATAAAATGGCAATAACTACATATCTATCAAAAGTAGTTCACATGTAAAAGAGTTAAATGCTTCAATCAAAAGACAGGGTAGCTAAATGGATAAGAAAACAAGACCCCTACATATGCTGCCTACAAGAGATTCACTTCAGATTAAAAGACACACACAGACTCAACACAAAGGGATGGAAAAAGATAGTTTGTGAAAATGGAAATGAAAAAAAAAAGCTGGGGTAGCAATTCTTATACCAGAGAAAATAAACTTTAAAACAAAAGCTATGACAAGAGACAAAGAAGGACCCAAAACACTAATTCAAAAAGACAAATGCATCTATATGTTCACTGCAGCATTATTCACAATAGACAAGATATGGAAGCAACTTAAGTGCCTATCAATAAATGAATGAGTAAAGAATGAGTGGTACATATATACAATGAAACATTACTCATCTATAAAAAAAATGAAATCTTGTCATCTTCAACAACATGGATGGACCTAGAGGGTATTATGCTGAGTGAAATAAGTCACAGAGAAAAACACATACCATATAATTTTACTTATATGTGGAATCTAAAAAAATAAAATCAACAAACAATACAGAAACAAACCAATAGATACAGAGAACATTATGATAGTTGCCAGATGGGACAGGTTTGGCGAGATAAATGAAGGAAGAGAAGGAATTAAGAGGTACAAGTTGGTAGTTACAAAATAGTCATTGGGATGTAAAGTATAGCATAGGGAATATAGTCAATAATGTTGTAATAACTGTATGGTGTCAGATAGGTACCAGATTTATTAGGAGATCACTTCATAGATTATATAAATGTCCAATGTCTATGTTGTACACCTGAAACGAATATAATATTATATGTCCACTGTAATTAAAAATAAAAATATTAAATATATAGTAGTGATTAAAGTCATATTAAAATCTGAGATGGCATATTATTTTATTGACTGCTGGCAATGAAATTCTGAGGTAGTACCAAATAACTGAAAGACCAACATCATAATACTCAAGATTAACACTTAGTATCACTGATCATAAAATGTTGACAGATTCAGAGGAGGTATACTCTCACTTCAGAAATGGGGCAAGGTCTAAGTAATGGGTACTCGCTATCATTCTAAAGGACTTCTAAAAGTGCCTGGATAAAGTAAAAATAAATGGAAGAGAGGTCCTAAAGACTCATTACCTTATATTTAGGTCCAGTTTAAAATTCAATAAAAATAAAATTTTGGCTAACTGGGCATTGGATGAGGATGGGAGGAGAGACTCCGTTGCAGAGAAATGGGAATGGGGTGGTGGTACAGTTGAGTTTTTTTGGTTCAGTATCAGACAGAAAAGTATCCCAAATTTTGTGATTAAAATGTTTCCTTAGCCATCTTGATAGTAATTAGAAAATGAGAAAACAGGGACCTGAAAAGAAAAAGAAATTAAAGTAGCTGGAACAAAGATTTTTTTCTTATTTTCAATGTGACCTTGGGAAAGAGAATGTCAAGATCTTGGTCCATTGTGTACTGGGAGTGCATAATTGAAGTTCCCTCCAATGTTTGAAGACCGTGCCATGTGTCTAATAGCTAATACTTCTGTCGCCAGGGCAGTGTGCTGTCCTTAAGTAATTTGCCTCTATTTTAAACTGAGTATAAGAAAAAGAGGGATATTTACTCTTTCAAAGAATGTACACTTGTAATTTTGGGTTTTACCCCACACTCCTTTGACTTCCAGCCTATCCCTAATGCAGCATGTTATGTTATGTCTTCCATTACAGTTAGCATTTTGCTTCCAACTTTTTCCCTTGGTGTTTATATTTTATTCTATTAATGTTATTATATGTGTTTTTTTTTGTTATAGGCCACTATAATTCTTATCGAAGAAAAGAAAGGTGTAATAAATTTAATAAAATATACAGTATGCTGAAAGTCTGTTGACTTACAACTATTCAAAAATGAAAGAGAATCTTGAGTTATACATTATATAAGGTTGACATAAATTATGTCATATTCATATTCCATCATTCATGTGCTAGTTTATAGTGTTAAACATTCTCCACTTAGCATCACTTTTGTTTTCTCTTATTCCTGATAGCATAAGCCTCTAAGCCTAATCCTTTATTAGATTCCTTAAATGATAGTATTAATTTGTATAGAACATTGTCTTTTTATTTGCTCTCCCTACAAAGTCCAGTTAAATGAGATTTATAATTAAATCACAATATTACTAAATTTTAGAGCTAGAAAAACAAAACTAGAGACATTACTAGTCTAATTTCTTCACTTAAGATTTAAGGAAATTAAGGTACAAAGGTTAAATGGTTTGCCCAACATTATGCAGCTAGTTAATGGCAGAACCAGGACTACAAAGCTAAGAAAATTTTAAGTTCATTAAATTTATATAATTGGCATTTGTTCTGTTATGCAGAGATCAGAATGACAGAATGAGGTTAAGAGCTTACAGTTCTTTCATTCAGAGATTTCATAAAACTGACCAAACTATAACCGGAGGATGAAGAGTGTGTTGGGGTTGGGCAAGTGTCCAATACTTAGCCTTGCTATCAGTGATCTTGATGAAAGCAATGGACTAGCTTTGCCAATGTCTGTAAAACAGGGAAGAGACATGGTGAGCACCTTAAGAGACCAGATAAAGTAACTGATATATGCGGAAAGGGCTCTTAATATTTAAAAAGCAGAAGGAGGATCATGGAGTAATTGTGACGCTTCTTATGGAGTTAATGAAAAACTATTGTATAATTAAACTATGTGACAATACACTAGAAAAGAGAAAAAATTAGAGGGAACTCCAGCTTTAGAATATAAGAATTAGATTAGACACAAGGAAGGATTACTTAACTTGGCAACTGATTAAATAGATGAATTCCTAGAAGGAGATGTGACTCTTCATCAAGTTTAATGACCATTTCTTTAAAATGATTTAGGTATGGTTCTGTCTAAAGGAAATAAAATCTTTTATGGTCATTTTAGCATAGGATTATTTGAAACTGAGTTACTTGCAGTCAGAATTAAAGCCTTTAAAAAATTTAATCATTTTTAGTTAGGAAAACTCATTGCCATTTAAAAAAATAAGAATTAAAATATTGTTTGATGATCTTAATCATCAAAACACTATTTTTAGAAACAGCATGTTCTACAATTTCAAAGGCAGAGACATTCTAATAAAATATTGTCATATAATATTAAAGATAAAAGAACTTAGAAATAACTCAATGCAGCTTCTTTGTTTTATAGGAAATCCAATTCAAGAAATTTATGTTTGATTCAGCGTCACAGATTTAGTCATGAATAGAGCCAGCCCTATAACCTCCAACTCCCATAGGCCAGCCCAATGGTCATTCTACTACAATAAGTTGCCTCTAGTAATTCATATTGTATTTTAAATACAATGTCATCTTAATAAAGGTTGGAAAGGGAAAAAATCAACACTGATAGAATCACACTACTTTGCAGAAAACAACTAGTGTTTCTCAAAAGCACTTGGTTTTAGCATTCTCATCCCTGCCCACCAAAATGACTGTAGCACTTACAAGGTCATTGTGACAACAAAAAATGCCATTAAATTTCCAAATGACCTATAAAGGACCAGAGAGAACTCTATAGAGAACTGGGTTTATAGGCCAAGAACCACTCTTAGTTGGAGTTACACAAATTATATATTTCAAAAAATCTAAGAAAACAGTCTTTTCAGGGATAAGCTTATGAAGAAAAACTCTACACTGACAGCAACTGTCACACACTCATTCCTAATTTGGAGGATTGATTTTATTAATCTATTTACATTTTTTATACATTCTAAGAATGTCAACAACATGTTCAATCCTGCAATACAACTAATCTACCTAAGGATTATGGTCTTGAAAAAAAAAGTTTTATTTGAAGATATTAATTAAAGCAACCACTTACCTTGTCCAAGCCATTGCTTATTCCAATTAAAAGAAAACAGTTTAAGTATGAATGTGTATGTGTACATGTGTATGATTACTTAAAAATACTTACAAGATCCAGTGCTGAACCACCACCCAGGTATTCCATTATTATCCATAATTTTGAACCCTGTAAAGGCCATGAAGCAATTTATAATTGCAAATCTTAGCAAAATAACATATTGGTATAAATGTTAAATCTGATATACTACTGTCCTGGTTTTAAAATATAAGTTTAAAATAGTTGTTGGAACCCCAAATCTATTTGTCTATTGACCATTACAAATGAAAGTAAAGTTCTGAGTCTTGACCTTCCCTCAAACCTATTTAGCCTATAATATAACTAAATAAATAAGAAATTATTGTTTCTTATTGTGGAACTATTAGCAATTTCTGTAAAACCCAGAAAAATAATTCACAACTTTAAATTATTATTTTGAATGATAATATTGAAAAGAAAAGAAAGACACATTAAAGAACGAGGAAGTAAATGAAAACTTGTAGAAATTTGGAATGGGGCTTCTGGTGAAATCATATGATTTTAGAGTGAAGACACTGGATATTTTGTCTTATTTTACTTTTTGGCTTTTGTTTTAATGCACTTGAAAACTTTTATCTACCATGATAAATGGGCATTTTGGGTGCACATATGGAAAGCAGAAAGAATATTGTCCCACTACACAGGTAAATGGATAAGAGAGAGTATAGATTTAAAAGAATATTACTATAGGTAGAGTTAACGTCATTTTAAGTATACAAGAGGAAATAGTGTTCGTAGAGGGAGTACATGAATTCCAAAACAGCTGTGTACACACACACACACACACACACACACACACACACACACACACACGCACCATTCAGCACTATGAGATAAAAACTAAAATGAATCATTATATCTTTTTTTTTAATTTCCTCTTTCAAATATAGCTTGAAATACTAGGAACACCTCACTCTCCATACCATTTCATGAGTGGTATTTCCTGAATTTTTGTGGGACCATAGAGTTGATCTGAAGAGCAATTGTTTGTTTTACTATACTAATATTGGCAACTAGGCAAGTTGTGAATGGATTGTGTTCCACAAGTCCATTTTTATGTAAGATCTTTGAAATTTGGAATGCAAGCATTTTTTCATAAAAATGTTGTCTAGCTCCTGGGGCAGTCCCCCAAAGGACAATTTAACACAAAAGTATCTGTAGTATAGCATGAAGAGTAGCAGAGAAACTCTTATTTATACCATAACAGTGTTTCTAGGGAAAATATATATATGTGTGTGTGTGTGTGTGTGTGCGTGTGTGCGTGTGTGTGTGTGTGTGTGTGTGTGTATTCAGTATTGTGTTTCAACTTGGGATTCCAGGAACACTGTCAGCCCTAATTGTAGGATGAAAATTCTCATGCTTCTGCTGGTAGTCCTAAAACTCTAAAATCCCTGGGAAGTACTTGGGAGCTCCATTCAAAATATCTGAGCATCTCCAGGAAGCTGGGGCTTTATTAAGTCAGAGAATGGAATCCAGTAACATGATGAGTGTTTGGGTGACATTGTAGATTGGAAATGGGAAACAGCCCAGGGTTAGGGACCAGGGAGGAAGGACATAGTTAATTTTAGATGAAAAGATGTTGACAGTATGTAAGATGTATAAGAGAAAGAGAGAAGCAATGTGTCCTTCCCCCAATCTTGACATCTATTCTTTCCTGTCACAGCAGGCCAGCATGAAATGAAGAAAAAGGAACTGAGAGTCCTTGCTAGAGATAGTGTCTATAGTAGGAGAAAGAGAAAGTAAATTGTCATTATAGTGAGCAGGGAAGAGAAGTTCCAGAATTGGTTCATGTAACTCATTTTTATGTATAAAAATTAGGGACTTCAAACCTGAGAATAATAAATCTGATGTGTCCTTATATACTTTTTAAGAGAAGAAAAAAGTGTTGCTCACAGTGCTGTATAGCTTGAGATTTTTTTCTTTTGGCCACAAGTTTGTTTCTAGTTAGTACTACATTTTACCTTATGAAATCATAATGCTTTCCATTCACTTGAAATTTAAAAGAAAAATAAACTCACAACAACAACAACAAATAAAAAATAGGCAGAAGACCTGAAAATCCATTTCTCCAAAGAAAACATACAGATGGCCATTAAACATATGAAAAGATGCTCAAGGTCACTAATCATCAGAGAAATGTAAATTAAAACCACAATGAGATATCACCTCACACCTGTCAGGATGGCTATCATCAATAAATCAAAAATCAACAAGTGCTGGTGAAAATGTGGAGAAAAGTGAACTCTCATATACTGTTGGTGGGATTGCAAATTGGTACAGGCACTATGGAAAAACAGTCTGGACATTTCTCAAAAAAACTAAAAATGGATCTACCTGTTGACCCAGCAATTGAAATTCTGGGTATTTATACAAACACTAATTCATAAAGATCTGTGCATTCCTATGTTCACTGCAGCCCTTTTCACAGTAGCCAAGATATGGAAGGAAACTAAGTGCTCATTAATAGATTACTCGATAAAGATGAAGGGGTACATATATAGAATGAAATATTGCTCAGCTGTAAAAAATAAAATCTTACCATTTGCAATGGCATGAATAGACTTATAGGTTATTATGTTGAGTGAAATGAGTCAGGGAAAGACAAATACTACATGATTTCACTTATATGAAGAATATAAGGAACAAAAAGAACAAACTAACAAAAACAGACCCACAAATTCAGAGGACAATCTGGTGACTGCCAGAGTGGAGGTGGGTTGGGGGGCTGGGAGAAAGGGATGAAGGGTTAAAGAAGTACAAATTAGTAGGTGAGAGATGGTCACCATGATGGGGAGTATGGCACAGGGAATGTAGTCAGCAGAAATGTAATGGCTATGTATAGAACCAGAAGGATGATAGAGTAACTGGGGAGATCAGTTTGTAAACTATGTAAATGTCTAACCAATGTACTGAATACTTGAAACTAAAATAAATAAAATAAATAAAATAAAATAAATAAAATAAAATAAAATAAAATAAATAAAATAAAATGCTTTAAAAATAAAACTGAAAAGATGTTTAAAATACATTTATGTCTTATAGTTCTGCATGAATTAAAGCACCTGTTTTCCAGTTTAAAAACTGTGCGTGTGTGTGTGTGTTACCAATTCAGAAAAGAAACATACCAAATGTCTGCTTTTTTTTTTACTAAAAAGTATTCATAGAAAGCTTAAAACATGATTAAAGCTATGACTAAGCAAGTTCCATATCTGAAAAGGCTTCCTCATTGCAAGTGAGGTTTTCAGTGGAACTAAGCGTCTTCTGAAATAGGCAGAGAATCAGAGCTGTCTAATAGCTTTCCTGGTTGCTTTCTTCTGATCACCAATTCTGGTGACAAGCATCACTGAAGCATAGCCATATTCTGGACATTCAGAAGACTGCTAGGCAGGCATGGGGACTGAAGCTAGGCACAAGTGGGCAAAGGCATAAATGCAGAGCTTGTGGGGCTCTTCCCTACTCATTCTAGCTTAACTCACAGAGGCTCTTCTGACCAGTTCCTTGTCTACAGCAGGTTTCAATGAAAACACCAATCAACAAACAAAACAAAACCAAAATAGCTGGACCTAATGTTTGTATCTTTTGGGGAGACTACAACTTCTACCTTTTATTTCTGATTTTAAAAAATGGTTGTGTTGGAAAATATAAGTATGTTTGGTTTGCTTTTAAAAAGTTTTAAAGTCCAAGATGATATCTACATACTGGTTTACAATTTCAAAACAGCCAAGTGATTGGAAACCATAACCATACATCCTGCACAATTAAGCACAGAAAGTCCCTGAAGGAAAACCCCCACTTCTTCATTTATAAAGTAATACACATGGGAATGAGGGAGAAACGTGGCAGTATGAGATGTCCCAGATCTCTCCTATTGAAACAATAATAAGCTGAACTGTAAAACTCAAGAAAAAACACCCAAACTGCATAACAGCGTCCCTGAATGTGGGATCTGCATATAAGAACTACCACAGTTCAGAACAACAAGTGTTGGATGGTGGACTGGGAGAAATAAAGAAGCTGCCTCTGGCAGTGTGGAGCTCCCTGTAGAAGGAGGGGGAGGGGAGAAGGTGCAGCGAGTACTCTGAATAGCCCTGACTGGGAGTTCTGTGAGCTCCACACAACTGGCGGCAGTGCCCAGTCATCAGGGCAGAAAGCAGAGAGGCAGAATGGCAGAGAAACAACAGTTGATTTTTACCAGCTGCAGTTGCAAAACTGAGGCTGAGCCGCAAATCCCAGCCCCCAACTAAGAGGACCCCTCACCCATCTCCTCTGAGACCAAATACCGCAGATTCCAGAGGAACGTGAGCAAACACTACCAAAACAGTTGCTAACAACAACAGGGACTGAGACTGAGAGTAGTGAGCGTGATTAAACATCTATAAGGAACAAAAGGTATTATTAAGGCTTTATATAAAGAAGGAATTCAAGAAGCTTAGACGCCACCCAATAGAAACCAAAAGAAAAGTGCCTTCTTTGCAACAGGCTAAAGAAAGACTTTTATATAATAAATCTTCTTTCTGGAAAAACAAAACAAACAAACAAACAAACAAAAAAAAAAACACCAGAACATACTTACATTAATGCCAAGGCAGAGAAATAGTCCATTAAATACCATGAACAACCAAGATGACAATGCATCTTTGAAAGAAAGAGATAAATCTCCAGAAAATAAGCTTACCTACATAGAAATATGTGACTTAAATGACAGAGAATTCAGGAATGGTACTTCTGAAAAACTCAATGAGATCAGAAATGAGTCATATCAACAATTTCTCGAATTGAAAAAAATAACTACATGAGCAGAATGAGTTCTTTAGCAAGGACACTGAAACCCTCAAAAAGAACAGAATATATCCTCTGAAGATAAAAAAAAAACTGCAAGAGTTGAAAAATTAAATAACAAGCTTGAGAAATAGAGTAGAGGAAATGGAGGAAAGGATCAGTGAAATCAAAGATAGAAATCAAGAAATAAATCAGAAGGAAGAGAGAAAATGAAGACTGAAAAATAATAGAAGTACAAGAACTAGCTGATGCCATCAGGAGAGGAAACATAATGTATTGAGCTAAGCTCTCATTTAGATATGAAGGAAAAATAAAAATTTTTCCAGACATATAAAAATTGAGAGAATTCTCTAGTACGAGGTCTGCACCACAGAAAATGCTGAATGGGGTCAAGTAACCTAAAATAAAATGACAAAAAAATACATAATTAGAAGTAAGGTGACTATCAGGCAAATAGAAGCAAAGGAGTACAACCCTTACTAAGAACAGGGCATTACAAATTTAAACAATAATAAGAAAATTGCTATAGCAAGATAGTATTGAATGTTTAGCAAACATAGGGACAAATTAAGTCAACAGTGACTGAAAAGGGAGGATTCAAATATTTAAATTTGCAAAGGGGAATGGAGATAAGGCACAAGCAGAAGATAATGGACACGCACCCACGCGCCGCACACACACACACACACACACTATCCTCAACATGTTGGTAAAGGTAACTGAACGCTAAAGATTCAGAACTGAAGTATATAACATACAACAGAAGAACCAGATGGAAAACCCACAAAAGCCAACTAAAACAAAGAAAACAGAAGTAGAAGAACAAGAAAGCAATGAAAACACTGAGCTATCAGAAAGCTAAAGATAAAATGGTTACAAGAAGACCTCATATTTCAATAATCACCCTAAATGTAAATGGACTGAACTCACCAACAACAATAACAAAAAAAAAAAAAAACACAGAGTTTCAGAATGGAGCAAATCAATCAATCAATCAATCAATCAATCAAACAAACAAACAAAAAGACACACACACATCATATGCTACCTCCAGGAGATACATCTAGCTCCAAAGACAAATATAGACTCAAAGTGAAAGGGTGGGAAATGATATTTCAAGGAAATGGCATTTAGAGAAAAGCAAGAGTATGGCACTATTATTGGGAGAAATAGACTTCAAAATAAAAAAGGTAAAGAAAATACTGAGGGATACACCATAATGACAGAATCATGCATCAAGAAGACATAACACTTACTAATATCTATGCTCTCAATCATGAAGCCTCGAAATATGTGAAGCAATCACTAACTGAACTAAAGAGAGAACAAATGAAGAGATCAAAACACTATCATAGTAGGGGACCTAAATGCCCCACTATCAGATAGGGACAGATCATCCAAACAGAAAATCAATAAAGAAATAACATCCTTAAAGGACACATTAGACCACCAGGACATAATTGACATTTACAGAGCCTTCCATCCTAAAACAGCTGCTTATACATTCTTCTCTACTGCACATGGAACGTTCTCAAGAATTTACCAAATACTGGGACACAGAGATAGACTCAAGAAATATAAGAGGGTTGAAATCACATCAAACATATTCTTTTATCATGATGCTTTGAATCTAGAGATCAACTGTATAAAGAAAGGGGGAAGAACTGTAAAAAAAAAAAATTTAAGAAGAGCCAAACATTTGTGGAAATTAAATAACATGCTACTGAAAAATAACTGGGTCAGAGTATAAGTAAAATCAAAGATCAAGAGATACATAGAAATGAATGATAATGATAGTAAAACATACCAAAACTTTTGGGACACAGCAAAAGCAGTCATAAGAGGAAAGTGCATATAATTACAGGTGTATCTCCAAAAAAAAAAAAAGAAAGAAAGAAAGAAAGAAAGAAAGAAAGAAAGAAAGAAAGAAAGAAAGAAAGAAAGAAAGAAAAAGAAAAGAAAAAAAAGAAAAGAAAAAAAAAAGAATGAAGCAAAATAAACAACCTAATGCTTCTTTTTAGCAAACTAGAATAGGAAGAACAAATGAAGCCTAAAGTCAGCAGAAGGAAATAAATAATCAAAATTAGAGCAGATATAAATGAAATAGAAAACAAACAAACAAAAACAATAGAAAAATAAATGCAGCAAAGAGCTGGTTCTTTGAGAAGGTAAATAAAATTGACAAATCTCTAGCTAGACTTACTAAAAAAAAAAAGAAAAGAAAAGACACATATAAACTAAATCAGGGATGCAAGAGGGGAAATTATGACAGACAACACAGAAATACAAATGATCATACAAGAATACTATGAAAAAGTATATAACACCAAATTTAATAAGCTAGAAGAAATGGACCAGTACCTAGAAAAATACAACCTTCCTAGACCGAATCAAGAACTGAAGATCTAAGTAGATGGATCAGCAGTATGAAAATTTAAACAATAATCAAAAACCTACCAAAAAGTAAAAGTCCTGGAAAAGATGGCTTCACTAGCAAACTTTACCAAACACTCAAAGATGATTTAATAGCTATTCTCCTCAAACTCTTCCAAAAAATCAAAGAAGATGCAATACTTCCCAGTTTATTTTATAAGCCCAAAATTACTGTGACGCCACAACCTGGTAAAGATAATGTGAAAAAAGAAAACTACAAACTAACATCTCTCATGAACACAGATGCAAAAATCCTAAATAAGATACTAGGGAACCATATACAACAACATATTAAAAAGATTATATGCCATGATCAAGTGAGCTTTATCCAAGGGGCACAGGGATGGTTTGACATACAAAAACTGATTAATGTGATACACTACATAAACAAATTAAAAAATAAGAATAATATGATCATATCAATAGATGTTTGACAAGATACAGCATCCATATTTCATCAAAACACTTAACAAAATCAGAATGGAAGGAAAGTACACTATCATAATCAAGGCCATCTACAACAAATCCACAGCCAACATTCTACTTAAAGGTGAAAAACTAAAAACTTTCTCTCTAAAATAAGAAAAAAGGCAAGGCTATCCACTATCGCCACTATTATTCAGTTTAGTGTTGGAGGTCCTAGTGAGTGTAATCAGACACAAGAAAGATACAAAAGGCCTCTAAATAGAAAACAAACAAGTCAAACTGTCACTATTTGCAGATGACATGATTTTCTATGTAGAAAACCCTAATGATTTCCCAAGAAGACTACTAGAAACAATTAGCAAATACAGTAAAGTTTCTGGATACAAATCATTCAAAAATTCATTGTGTTCCCGTACTCTAATAATGAAGTGTCACATAAAGAAGTGGAAAAAAATAATTCCTTTCTCAATGGCAACAAAAAGAATAAAATACTTAGGAATAAATTTAACAAACTTGTGCAGGACCTATATAATGAAAACTATAAGACTCTATTAAAAGAAATAAAAGAAAATACAAATAAATGGAAAGATATTCTGTGTTCTTGGATTGGAAGAATCAACATAGTTAAAATTACCTTATTACCTAAAGCATTATACAAATTTAATGCAATCCCCATCAAAATCCCATCAGCATTTTTGAAAGAAATAGAATAAAAAATCATCAGATTAGTATAGAAGCACAAAAGTCCACAAATTGCTAAAGCCATCCTGAGAAAAGAAAGAATGAGGCTGGAGACATCACTCTGCTCAACTTCAAGTTACACTACAAAGTGACAGTAATCAAAACGGCATGGTATTGGCAGACAAACAGACACAAGACCAGTGGAAGAGAGGCAAGAGTCCAGAAGTATACCTATTTTTATATGTGCAAATAATTTTTTAACCAAAAAAACCCTAAAAACATACAGTGGAGAAAGGAAAGTTTTTTTAATAAATGGTGCTGGCAAAACTGGAAGGCCACCTGCAAAAGAATGAAACTAGACTATTGCCTATCACCACACACCAAAATTACCTCAAAATAGATTAAGGACCTGAATATAAGACCTGAAACAATAAAATGCATAGAAGAAAACATAGGAACTAAACTCAAGGACCCTGCACTTAATGAGGATTTTAGGAATTTGACCTCAAAATCAAGGCAAGGAAAAGCTAAAAAAAATGATTGAGACTATATTAAACTGAAAAAGCTTTGTTCAGCAAAAGAAATTGTGAACAAGGTAAAAAGACAAGCATTTAATGGGAAAATATATTTGCAAGCAATGGCTCAAATAAGGGACTAATGTTCAAAATATATAAATAAGTCATAAGACCCAATAACAACAAAAAACCATCTAACCAAGAAATTGGCGGAGAACCTGAACAGACACTTCTCCCTAGAGGACATACAAATGGCCAACAAATATATGAAAAGGTGCTCAACATCGCTAGGTATTAAGGGAATGCAAATCAAAACCACAAAGATATACCATCTCATACCTGTTAGAATAGTTTTAATCAACAAGACAAGTAATAACAAATGCAAGAGAGAATGTGGAGAAAAAGAAACCCTCATACACTGTTGGTGGGACTGCATTGGTACAGCCACTATAGAAAACTGTATTGGGGTTTCTCAAAAGAGTAAGAATTGATCTACCATGTGATCCAGCAATCCCTCTACTGGGTATTTACCCCAAAGTCTTGAAAACCCATATCCTTAAAGACATTTACCCACTGAGGTTCATAGCAGCATTATTTGCAGTGGCCAGGGCATGGAAGCAGCCGAAGTGTCCTTCAAGAGATGATTGGATAAAGTTGTGGTGCATGTATACAATGGAATATTACTCAGCTATAAGAAGAGATGAAATACTGCCATTTGTGAAATGAATGGACCTTGAGATAATCATGCAAAGTGAAATAAGCCAGGCAAAAGTTGAAAATCACATGGTATCACTTATATGTGGGATATAAACCTAAAAACAACAAATGAACAGAACAGAGACTCATGGATATGGACAATAAACTAGTGGTTACCAGAGGGTAGGATGGAGGGGAGAAGTGGGAGGTAGATGGGACAAAGCATGTCAAATAGTGGTGACAGAAAGAAATGTAACTACGGGAGGTAAACACACAGTGTGTGTGTGTGTGTGTGTGTGTGTGTGTGTGTGTGTGTGCGCGCGCGCGCGCGCTTTACTGTTAAAGTCTGCAGTTGAAATATTGGATTTAGTTAACCAATATCACTATAAAAATAACAATAATACACACATTTTAACAATGGGTTGGGGGAGTAAGTTTAAAGCCCACATCTATACTGGTCATTAGTTAGGGGTTAGGAAATGGCTCTCTTTTCAAAAATTCAAAATGCCTAAAGCATAGTACTCTAGATTCATACTATTTACTGAGAGGAGGTTGGAGCCTAGTGTTAAGAAATTACTGTTGTCTGTAGTATCAATTCTACCCCTCTATAAGGCCTTTGAAGCGCACTGTTTGCTGCTAAAGCAGACACTTAGCCAAAGAGGGGAGAAATGATGTTGTGGAATTTGGAATTTATTTTTTCATGAAAAATACATTTAAAATATTCATTATATTCGCTTGAGAGGTCATTATTATACTACATATCAAGTACATGTTTAATTAAGTGGGCTTGTCTATAAATCCAATAGCCAGTCATAACATTGACCACATAAACCTCCAAGTATAAGTAAAATAAGCCTGTTATCAAAGGACAAATGTTGTATGATTCCACTTATATAAACCTAGAGCAGTGAAATTTATAGAGACAGAGAGTAGAATGGTGTTTACCAAGGACTGTGATGAGGAAAGAATGGGCAGTTATAATGTGTGAAATTTCAGTTGAGGAAGATTAAAAAGTTCTGGAGATGGATCAATTTGCACAACAACCTGAATATACTTAATGCCACAGAATTGTACACTTTAAAATGGTTAAAACAGTGAATTTTTATATATATTTTATAATAAAAATAGAATATAAAATGTTATAGAATTGCAAGGGACAGTAAAGATCATCTTGGGAGACATTTTACCACTCCTAAATTGTTTCCTTCCAGTCTAGGGTGTATTGTCTATACCCGATCCTCAATTCCGAACCTAGTTCAAAATCATACTTAAGACCTAGTTCAAATGTTACTTCCCAGTTTTAGGTTGTACTTGATATATCTATAGATAAGCAGGTAATATGAGGTCAATTAGTTATACATATCTGAGGCTAAAGAGAGAGGCTGGAACAGAGACATGAATTTATTAGTTGTCAGAATAAAGTATATGAGACCGACTAGGGAAAATATGCAGAATGAAAGGAATACACATAGTTGATGGGGCTTCTTAGAGGTGTCTTAATATGAACTTTAAAGCCATTCTTATTTTGAGAAAAGAAAAAATTGTGAAAAGGGGAAAAATTTTCCCTCTTTGATTTCCTTAAAATTTTATAAGAAAACTCCAATTATTTTTAACTTAAAGAACATACCAGAAACATTCACTAAACACTGGAAGTAAGCCAATAACTTTTCCTCCAGCTTACAGTGAGGTCTTGGTTATGTATGATATCCTGTGTAAGAACAACCTGAGAAAAACTCATATCTTATTTTACTCAACTTGACTCACAAAATTCCCCATATCATCTGAAACAGAAGGATCAGTCACACTGAAAACAAGAGTTGACTGATAATGCAGTTTCCTAATGGTACTTAGGATACAGCCTTAAATTACACTGACTTCATTAAACACAACCTTGTTATATTTGCTATGATTTCACTGAAAAAATGTAAGCTTATAAAGCCATACTGTATTTTAATATAAATGAAAAATAAACAATTTGGTCAACTTGAGAAAGTAATTTAAATACATGGTATTAAAATATTATAAAATGATATTTTTCTTTGTGTGTATATTTATGTGTATGTGTGTATCATATATACTCATTTACATTAATATAAACAGATTTATGATACAAATAATATCAGCCATCTGTAAATTTTTACAATTTTATCATGAAGTAACAAGTTCTTCAAAATAGTCTTTCACATCACGGACTTTAATTAATTATGGATAAAGAGAATAAAAATAATACAGTAAAATCCTTTAAGAAGACATCTTGGATAATAGTTTTCTATCACTGACCAGTGTGAGAACATTCCACAGTCAAGGTATGGACAAAACAATCTGTTTTATTTACTTAAAAATTAAGAATTTATTGGTTGACTGGTACATGTATACTATGAGGGGATTTTTTTTAAAGGTAAAACCTTAGGAATAAATAATACAAAAAGAGCTACAATTAATTTTCCACAAAAGTACTGACTATGAATAAACAGGCCATAAGCAACCATTAAAACAGTTAATGCCATCTCAATACCCATTTTCAATATAATATAGAACAGCCTGTTTTAAATAGGGCTCATTGAATATTTTAAGTTAGTTACCAAAAATGGCTTATCTGTTACAGATGTCTAAAAATAGCACACACACATACACATAAGTGTGCATGCATGTGAGAGACAAGAAATTCTTGGGGCTGCCTACAATCAAGTTTGCTATGGGAATTAGAAGGAAGACCTAAAACTATTGAGACTGAGGATTCTGAAAAAGGATCTGACCTGCTAAATAAGTTTTTGAGGAAAAAATATGAATGCAAATGTCATAAAGAACCAAATAATTATGTATCTAGTGAAATGGAGTAGATGTAAATTGAATAGGAATTGTCAACAGCATCACCTTTTCTTGGAAGCCTTCACACCATCTCCGAAAAAAGGATAGAAGTGACTACTTGCTTGTTTGTGCTCTGTTTTCACCTTGTACATACTTAACCACAAAATCTGCACATTTTTGGTGCAAAATGAGACTGTGTGCTCTTTAAAGCGAAGAGTGAGTTGTTCATTTTTATATCTAGCACTTTATATCTAGTAAAGTATATGGCACATAGGAACTGTTAGTTGTTTAATGATTCATTCTACTGTGAATTCTTTCTACATTCATCTAATTAATGTAATATTAAAATAAATCTTCCTTTGTAAAAAGGTAGAGAAATTGATGATGAATTTCTATATGAGTATTAACTAATATAGATAGATTATCCTAGGGTTTATTTGGTCAGCAGAACATAAAAAGATAGCATCAAATTTTATGTAGGCCAACAGCTTGATAAGTTATAGACACACCCTTTTTGGACTACAGATAGATGAACAAAAATCCAACCAACCAACCAAACAAACAAAATCCCTTACCCTTCTTGTGAACCCTGAAAAGCAAAGATTTAACTAATACTGTCTGCCTTTGAAAAATTTCAACACTGGAATATATATATATTTTTAATTTTACCATAATTTAAACTCTAACCTAACCTAGATTTTTCCAACTATTTATTCTTCACATTAAATAGACACAAATTTATATCTAAGTAACTCTTGTATCTAAGAACTCTTGGATTTTACTAACTAAAGTGTTCTCTGTTATGTAGTAACATCTCCATCTGCTGGAACTTTAGGTGTCTGCTAATTTCATGATCTTATAAACTAAAAATCCAATTTTTTTTTGGAAGGGGCATTGGGAAAAGATATTATTCCATTTAATTTCATTTCAACAAATATTTATCATGCACTTAAAATGTGCCATGCCCTGTGCTAAGCGGTGTAAAAACTGACTGGTTGAGCTAAAATTCCCTGCTGTCAAGGAGCTTACAACCAGGAAGGAGAGAAAAATGTGTAAATAACTAACACAATTCAATGGAATAAGTGAAATACTTACATATTCCATAAATTCTGAGGTTGAGACAGATTGGAACCATTGAGAATAATTTGTGAAAGCTCGAGGGGAAAGCTCTTTCCTGACAAAGAATATGTCTCAAGGACCAGCTGCATTTCTGCTCCTCCATCATTCCAAAAGTTCAGGTATAGAAAATCAGTGCAGCTGAGTACTGGGATGCATTTAGGATATAGCTGCTAAATCTAAAAACAGTCTATTTGGCACTCTAAACGGATCTGGATTCTGCCTGGAGGTCAAAGACTGCCAAATCTTAGTTTAAGGCATTACCTTTCAAAAATAGAATTTAAAAAAGAAAACATATAATATAAAAACCTTATGACTTAAATAATATAGCACACACGTTACCTTTAAATATGATCCGTAGTATTTTGTTACATATGAGCTGTCACACTGACTCAAAACAGTTATTTCTTGCTGAATGTCCTCAATTTCATCTTCAGCTTCCTCGAGGTCTATGATTTTAATAGCAACCACTTGCTGGGTATGGTTATCAATTCCTTTGAAAACTTCTCCAAAGGAACCTTTCCCAATGCATTCTAATTTTGTGAACAGTTCTTCTGGATCTGCTATATTATTCTAAGCATGAAAAGATTTAAAAAAAAAACCAGGAAAGAACACAAATGTTTGGCATTACATTTTTTTTGAAATGAAGGAAAATAAATCACATAAGACATTAACACATTTATAAAAGCCTACAAATTCCCTTGACTCTTTACATGTGCTTTGTTAGAACATTTGTAATCCCAAATGATCTGCTAGTCCATATTCTATTGGATTACTCACACTAACTGGGCTTAGCTGATCCTGCTACCACAAACAATCCTACACAACAAATGTTGTTTCTGGTGCTTGCCAAAGGGCCAGAAACATTTTAGAATAAAGCAGCTGATTATACACAGTTTACACATTAATGCTATGATTGTGATAGTGACAGAATACCTAACCTAAGCTATCGGTAAGTGAATTATTAAAAATTCTAACATTCTGCCATTACCTTTTAACATATTACCTTTTAACTCTCCTCCTTCTCCAATTTGGACATCCCAATCACCACACCTATAGTCCTAAACCACCATGTAAACAACACAGAACACAAAAGATGCAAGAATCTATGAATCTTCTTTTTTACTTGTTATCTTATTCATGTGTAATGTTCTCAACAACAGCTGAAAGAAGATTCTATGCTTTTATCATAAATGCTAATACTCATGAAGAAATGGTAATAATGTGGAATATTCACAACTTATCTCACAGTTGGAATCCAGAATAAGACGACATTTTGCTACAATAAAATCTGTAATCAAGCATAGGTTTTTAGGTTAATAAATGTAGAAGCAACACTTAGATTTATAACTACACTATTTTTTTTCTGATTCACAAATACCCTTTATCTAATCACATATGATTTCTAATTAAAATTTTATTCCCACCAGACAATCTATATATGTATAGACTCATATGACCAAATACATACTTTTCTTAAAAAAAAAAAAAATATATATATATATATATATATATATACATACATACATACATACATACATACACACACACACACATACATATTTTTTCAATTATAGTTGGCATGATATATTAGTTTCAGGTGTACACACAGTAATTATACATTTATATAACTTATGAAATGATTCCCCCAATAAATTCAGTACCCATCTGACACCACATAGTTATTGCAAAACTACTGATTATATTCCCCGTGATATATTCTACATCCTTTTGACTACCTTGTAACTACTAATTTGTACTTATTAATCCCCTCCCCCTTCACCTATCTCCTAATCTGACAACAATCAAAATGCTCTCTGTATCTATGAGCTTGTTTCTGCTGCTCATTTATCTTATTCTCTAGACTTCATTTACTACATTTATCTTCCTGTCTGTCTTATTCTACTCAGCATAACACCCTGTAGGTCCGCCCATGTTGTTAAAGATGGTAAGATTTTATTTTTTTATGGCTGAGTAATATTCCATTGTATATATGGACCACCTCTTCTTTATCCATTCATTCACTGATGGACACTCACGATGTCTCCATATTTTGGCTACTATAATGCTGCAATGGACATATGGACTCATATGTCCCTGCAAAGTAGTGTTTTAGGTTTCTTCAGATAAATACCCAGAACTGGGATAACTTGGTTCTTCTTTGTCTCTTGTCATAACCTTTGTTTTAAAGTTTTTTTTTTTTGGTCTAGTGTAAGCATTGCTACTCCAGCTTTTGTTTTGTTTTGTTTCTGTTTCCATTAAATATCTTTTTTCATCCCTTTACTTTCAATCTGTGTGTCTTTCAATCTGAAGTGATTTTCTTGTAGACAGCATATTCAAGGGTCTTTTTTTCTTATCCATTCAGCTACCCTATCTTTTGATTGGACATTTGCATTCAAAGTATTTGTTACTAGACATATAGTTATTGCCTTTTTATTATTCATATTTTTTATTTTTTTCCCCTTCTTCTTAATGAGGTTCATCTAACATTTCCTGTAATGCTGGCTTGGTGATGATGAACTCCTTTAGCTTTTTCTTATCTGAGAAAATCTTTATCTGTCTTTCAATTCTAAATGATAACTTTGCTGGATAGAATAATCTTGGTTGTAGGTTCCTACTTTTCATCACTTACTATTTCATGCCAACCTTTCCTGGTCTGTAAAGTTTCTGTTGAGAGATCAGCTGACAGTCTTATGGAAGCTCCATTGTAGATAACTAACTGTCTTTATCTTGCTGCTTTTAAAGATTATCTCCTTGTCTTTAACCTTTTTGGCATTTTAATTATGTTGTATCTTAGTGAGGGCTTCTTTGGGTTCATCTTATTTGGAACTCTTTGTGCTTCCTGGGCTTGTATGTCTATTTCCTTAACTAGGTTAAGAAAGTTTTCAGTCATTATTTCTTGAAATGGATTTTCAATTCCTTGCTCTCTCTCCTCTCCTTCATAGGGATCTATTATGATGCAAAAGTTCATATGCTTGATGGTGTCCCAGAGACCCCTTAATTATCCTCAATTTTGGGATTCTTTTCTCTTGTTTCTGTTCTGATTAGGTGTTTTCCACTACCTCATCTTCTAAATTGCTGATTAGCCCCTGCTTCATCTAATCTACTGTTAATTTCTCTTGAGCTATTTTTTATTTCAGTTACTATATTCTTCATTTCTAACTGGTTCTTTTTTATGTTTTCTATCTCCATTTTATTTTCTGTCTCTTTGTTAAAGTTCTCCCTGAGTTCATCTACTCTTCCCCTAAGTTAGTTAAGCATTCTTTTCACCAGTGTTTTGAACTCTGCATCTGGTAGATTGCTTGTCTCCATTTTGTTTAGTTATTTTTCTGGAGCTTTGTTCTCATTTTTCACTTGAGAAATGTTTCTTTGCCTACTAATTTTGGCTGCCTCCCTTTGTTTGTTTCTATGTATTAAGTAGAGCTGGTACATCTCCTGGTCTTGGTAGGGTGGCCTTATGTAACAGGTGTCCTGTGGGGCCCAGTGGCTTCTGAGCTGAGTGCTCCAATGGTGTACGTTTTATGGGTTTTGTGTGCTCTCCTGTCATAGTTGAGCCTTGGTTGCTTTTCTCATCAATGAGAGGGATTGACGCTGGGGCTGATTGTTTGTGATGACTGATTGTGCAGAGGCTAACCCTATAGAGCAGCATTTACTTTAGCAGGATTCTGGTGCATGCCTTGTTTGCCCTTTAGGTGTATCATCCTCAGATGTGACTTGGGTGGTGCTCCTGCTTAGACCAAAGCTGGCCACTGGGCATGCAGGCAGGGGCCTGATGGGAGAGGTCCTACTATAAGCCAACTTCAGCTGCAGCCTATGCCTTGTTAAGAGCCACTGGTAATCTGCAGATGGCTGCCACCCATGCTTGGCTTTTAAGTGTCTCAAGAAACGAAGCCACAAACTGAGGGCAGCTGCCACTGGTGCTGGTCTTGGGGTTGTTCAGCAAGAGGTATGGGACATGTTGAGGCCAGATGCTGCTTGTTCAGGTTTTGTGAAACTTTGAGAAATTTTAGGAAGTCCACAGCAATGGCTTGGGTGGGCTTGCATGTTGGGAGGGGCAGGGACTCAAGGAATCACCAGGGTGGGGCGACCTGTGTTAGCTGTTGGTAGAGACTCAGCCTGCCTATGTCTGCAAGCTGGGTGCGGGAGGTCTCAACAAAGGAACAATGCCCTTTAGCAGCACTTCTCTCTGGGAGTAAGCTCTTCAGCCCTCACCCTAAAGCCAAACAACTCAGAACCTCCCTGTATGTCTGTTTTACCTTTCAAGTTGTGGCCCCAGCGCTGGAGCTCAGAGCGGGCCTCAGAAGTAGAAAGTCTGCGACTCTCTTAGCCTTTGGTCTCACTCTGCCACAATCTCTGTTGGTTTTCACAGCCAAAAGTTGTGACGGCTTATCTTCCAAGCACTAGGATCCTGGGCTGGGGCATCCAGTATAGGGCCAGGAACCCTTGCTCTTCTGGAGGTACCTCTACAGCCACGATATTTCTCCTCATTCTCAACCATCACACATGGGTGGGGTACCAGCCTGTTTTGTGTCTCCTCCCCTCTTACTGGTCTTGAGGTAGCCTCCTATGTGTGTCCCCAGTTGTAGGACTTCTGTTCAGCTAGATTTCAGGCAACTCCCAATGATGGCTGTTCTGTAGTTTAGTTGTAATTTTGATGTAGTTTTGAGAGAAAACAAGCACAGTGTTTATCTACTCCTCCATCACGACTGGAACTCCCTGAATATATGACATTTTGTTATAATATTTTCTCCCAAACCTGGGTACTATCATTATTGATTTTCTTGGTGTTCTCTTTCTCTACCAAGACATTGTACTTCACTGTGATTATTATTACACAGTAAGTTGCTCACCCACAAGATATCTCTCTTCCTACTTTTGGTGACGGTTCTTGTCCTTCTATTACCTTGAGGCAAAAATACTTGTCAAATAACTGGTAACAGGTTCACCTCCCTATAACTTCTTAATTTAGTGGATTTGGAAACATAAAAAGAACAAATCTTTTAGTTCTTCTGATATAACTATGAAACAAATCTAAAAGTTATAAATAAGTCATTTATTAAAAATACATAGTATATACTTTCTGATACACTCTCAACTAGGAAGTATATTCATTAACTTTATAATAACAACATTTTGTTGTAAGAAACAATTAAATCCAAATCTTCCTAATTTATGTTTTAAAAGGATTTGACTGAAACAATCAATTTCAGGGAGAACACAGTTGTTCTTGCTTTCTATAATAAATGGTGCTTTAAAGAATGTAAAGAAAATATTTAAAAATTAAGTCACATTTTGCATTTTAAAAAGGCTGTGGGTTGAATCCTAACTCATTAACATAGTTCAAGATTTCAAATCAAGATATACCAAGTTGGAGAAAGAAAAGAGAAAGATACATCATTTACACAATGTTTGCACTTCCCACTCTTTTATTTTGGGATTAAAACTCCTCATGCAAAACCCCAGCTTCCAGAGTACAGGGAATCATAAAAACAATTTTTCACTAGCATAACCTCACCTTTCTGACTATCTGAGGATAGAGATCCCCACCCTATTTTCCAGTTCCTGAGTTTTGGATAGATAATACCTAAGTTCTAACCCCTCCCTTCACCATCTCACCAACTTCTTACACCAAAGTATCCTAACTCTCTATTAAGACAGATTGTCTTTCTGTTTTTTGATGCAAGTACAGAAGTCTAGTAAATAAGTGGTAAACAACATAAGTAATGCAATTTAAAAAACACTTACATAAAGAAGCTGATTTGCCCAATCATTCACATTACTCTTATTAAGAGCCTCTAAGAAAATCAAGTCAAGTCATTTCCCTCTCTACTCAAGTCAGCTCCCTCTCTACTTAATTCTTTTTAAAATATTAAAATTTTCAAATCTCTCTACCTACACTGCAAAAATGCAGTTTATGACTATATCTGTATTTGAATTGCCTTGTCAAAGCCATCGCCCAGGATATTGCTCTAAGTTCTGCAGCAGCAAATAAGAGGAACCGTTAAATTAACCTCATATTAATTTATGATGAATGGTAGACAATTTATATAGGCCCCACAAAAACAGGTCTGTGAAAATGGAAACCTCACATATCTATCACAGAACATTCACATTATTTCTTGACCATCTTTATCTGTCTTTTGCTTAAAGTTGGACTATTCAGCTATAAGCACATTGTTACAAATTTAAGTTTTTAGATATAAGGCATCATTACTATTAATATAATGATGATGACAATAATCTTTTAGTATGGAAATACTCTTAGGAAGTACAAAAATGGATAAATGTAAGATAATCATTTTGCTTGTCTCCTGAGTAAAGTCAGGGGAAGATGGAAGAAGACTTATTGCAACTGAAATCACAAAATCAGAGGGCTGAGAGAACTCTTGAAGGTTTTCTAAGTGCTCTCCTTTCTTGGCTATGCATGAGAATCACCAGTACAAGTTTTTAAATGCAGATACCTAGGCCTCATTTTGAAACTACTTCAGAATCTGCCACTGGGGTCCAGCAATCAGTATTTTTTTAAAAAGTACTCTGAACTATTTCCTATGAAGTCATTTTGGCACGAGTTTTAAGATAGGCATTTGGAAACTAATGAACAGAGAGATCTTGAATTTGTATCGATTATAGGGAACTCGTTACCATAATTTTCCCCAGGCAAGCTTGTGGCTCTCTTCTAACTCTGCACACTAAGATGAAAACTTGGAGATTAAAATAAAACAAAGAATTGGGAGGTGAACACACAATGTAAATTATATGTGTGTGTATGTGTATGTGTGTGTGTGTGTCTGTGTGTGTGTGCCTTACTGTTAAAAATGTCTAGCTGAAATATATCGGATTTTATTAACCAATGTCACTATAAAAAATTTAAATACATACATACATAAATAAATAAATAAACCAAAGAACAACTTGGTATTTATATACATACCTATGTTTTTAAAATTAGGTATTCAATACTTCTTTTAAAAAACACATCTCTAAAATTAGTACCTATTCTCACATAAGACTAGTAACAATATTTACCAAAACGCATACAACGTATCCTATACAGTTTGTATATGTATTCTTGAACACTTTTCACCCAATATAGTCTATGTAATAATAGGGTGTAAAATAGATTAAGATTAAATTGATGACAGTTTTGAGGTAACAGTTAACATTGATAAAAGTTTCATTCTATTTAGCTAGTAGAAAGTATGTACAAATTGTGGAGGAGGGGTGTAGAGAAGAAAAACATTTTCTTTGTCCCTCAGAGGGTGTCTGGCTGGGTCTGGAAATTAAACTGACAAAGACAGATCAACAGAAAAAAAGCATATAAATCTATTTAATATAAGTTTACACAAGACCTGAACCTTTATAAGGAAATAAAGACTCAAAGAAATGGTTACATTTATGTGTGTGTATGCTAGGTTTGATGAAAACTGGAAAGTTGTAGAAAGATGTGAACTGTCATAAACTGGGAGAAACTTAGCAAGGCCTGTTTGCTCAGATTCTTCTTGGTATCTCCTTATATTTGGAGATCCTTCTTAACTCCTGGTATAGATAGAGTACCTCTCATCTGAGCACCATATTACCTTCTTCAGAGAAGAGTAGCAGCGGGAAAGTCAGTGATCTTCCCTCTTCTGCTGTTTCTCATTGGCATAAAATACCCAATATGCCAAGGTGCCATATTTTGAAGTAGCTTGTCCTGAAATCCATCATGATGGGGCATTAAGAAAAGGTGATCAGATGCACTACTTGAATTTTTTTTAAAAAAAGCATTTTCAAGGCCTAAGCTCCTAACATAGGACCCTGCCCACTATACGGAGTGCCTTAGGAATTGTGGATAGTGTTCTATTCTGACTGCTTACAGTGTGAGAAGTACCTTGGACTCTAGTGATACCTTTTCCATCCTACTCAGTTCTAACTGAAGATTGTATTAATGCAGAGTGGGTTGGAAAGGATCTAAAAAGTCATTGGATGTGGACAACACTTTATCAACTCACAGTTGTGTCCCTGTCTTTATTCACTTGCTTAAAAGGCAGTTTTGAGATGGATGAATGTAGACCTGGTCTTAATGGCAGAGCATAAAGTTAAAGGTCTCACACAGTATTATTCTGTACTCTTAAGGCAACAATTTGAACTTTTAGCAATACTGTGCATAGCAACAAGAAAAATGTGTTTATAAGACAGAGAAAAATTAAATTTATAAGTATTTTTCATCTCTTTATTATTCCCATTTTAAATGCACTTTATTAGCAAAAATACAATATAAATATGTTATTAAAGAATAACTGTTGAAATTATTATAAAAGGTTTTGTCATAGCTGTATGAATAATAGAAGTTGAGGAGTTCCTCTTGATTAATAACTTTGAGTTTGTTTCATCTCTCAGAACAAAAAAAAATAATTGATCATATTCCTTAATTTTAATTCTTTCTACTCAAGACAGTGCAAGAGAAAAGCTTCCTCTGCCTTCTACTTGCATTCTTCTCTATACCCAAGCTCAGATCAGAAGAAAAGAACAATGAAATAAGTGGAACACATTCTGGGATGTGAAGAACACATTTCTTTATGTATGTTTGTAAAACAGTCAATGTACAATCTGGTAAAAAAAAAAAAGAATGTTTAATCTTCTATTTTCACTTAACCACATACCACAATTTTCTAAAGAAAAATAAAATACACAAAAAATAAAGAATGTAACCATAAAATCCCCCACCTTAGAACTCCTCAAGAAAGAAAACAAGTCATAGCAGGTAGCACATTTATTAGCTCCATTTTCCAGATAGAACTTTAAATTCCTGTTGTTTCAATTGGGAGTAGAAATGCCAGATTATTTTGTTCAGCCAGGTAAATCATCTTTGGATCTAAGATTGCTTCAGTTAAAAGAAATAACTAATTTTATCTTTTTTACTAACGCTGGCATCTGAAGTTCCCTTAAACCTTTAATTATACCTATGGGCAAGGAGAGGGAAACATCCTGCAAACAATCATATTTTTCTCTCAATAAACCAAAAATCGATGCTATCATCACAGTAAATGCTGGATGCAAATTCCATTGCAGCATTTAACTCATTGCTCTCTGACCTTATAACCATTCCAAAGGAAAAAGGAGGTCTGGTTTCTTATAAGTATTTTTTTTAAAGAGAACACAGAGGTCCGGTAAATTTGCTTATTCCAGAAATTAAAAGAAATCAGAGATTAAATGTCAGCTTCAACATCTATGTAATTAAGGAGAGAGGTGGGCTCAATGATCTATAAATGCTTTACTGTTCTCACACTGTGGATTTGTGAAATATTAGAAGCAAAGTCCCTTTGTTCTCCTGCTTGTATCACTAATAGTTGTCAATTCTAGTTTTGAAGTAATCATTAAGATAAGGGATGGACTGGCATTGGCCATATGGCCAATTTTATAGTGGTATACAGTGGCTCAAATGAAAAGTATATACTGTTCCACTGTTCAAGTAAGAAATTCAGAATCACTAGTAGACGGTACTTAAGTCTCAACTCTGATACTATAATGAAGCAGGCTCAGAAGCTAAGGATTGATAAAGAGCAACTGAGTAAGTTATTGTCCAGGCTGACCTCTCATCCCTCACATTTGCCATGTCCCATTATATATGAGTAACTATTCTAGAGAAATCAAGGGGAGCAAGAATTCAACTCATATAGGACCTAAAGTTCTATTATTCTTCCTCTTTTCCAATTTGAAGTAAATTCATTCAGAAAGTAACCTAGTTTATACTTTCCCACATAAACTAGAACATCAAATAAAACTAAGTACCCAAAGGGAAAATTTCAGGACGTCTTACCATATCTCAAACTCAATGATTCCAGGAGTAGTAGCTAGAAATACAAGCTTAGATGAAATGCTCCGTTGGGCAATAATTCTACTTTCTTACTTTTGAGTCTTTGAGTCATGCCATTTTCTCCATTGACAATACCCTACCTCACTTCCATCTCTGAAAATCCCTTATCTAAAAAAGAAAGGAAAAAAAGAGAGAGAGAAAGCAAAACAAAACCTTTTCAATTCCCCAGGGAAGCCAATCATTTAAACAGTATTAATTGCTTCATCTTCTGCCCTCCCATAGCTCTTTGCTTGACCTTTTATTGTGGCACACATCTTGTCTTTGCATTCTCTTTCATTGCCATGACATTTCTATTTTCTTTTTATGTTTTAATGACTAAGCTCATTAAGGTTGGGGCTCTGTCTCACTAAGCACTATGTACTCTCACAGCACTTAGTATAGTGCTTTGCATACTGTGGATCTTGGATGTTTGTAGAGTGTTCACCTGGGGGCCCTCCTAAGATGAAACCTTTGACATGAGGGTGTCCTTTCATTTTCTATTTGAGTTCTGACTTTTGATTCAAGAAAGATTACATTTAATTAACTGAAGGATATTAAAAGAAGTATGAAATTTTAAGTCAATCCCTTTTCTCATATTTGATTAACATAATAAAAACTTTCCAAAGTGACAACTTTGAGATTTCTTTCTACTGTAGAGCTCTTTAGTTTGCAAAACAGCAGGCCTTGAAATAATATGGAGCTATACCCAAAGGAGAGTTGGTAGTAGCAACACACAGCAGGATGAGTATCAGTGCTATATACAAATCTGATTTTGGAAGTACATCAGCAATCACTATTAACCAGAGCCAGATGACTACTGTATGTCCTGGAGAGTCTAAGATGATTTCAAACTCAAATGCAATGATTAGAGGTCTTGAAGAGCCACTGTCTGTGTATCACTCTGTTGTACATTTCAATTTAGTGGGGCTAACTACAAATAAATACACATTTCAATCAGGGATAAGGTCTAACCATAAGCATTAATGTTAAAATTAAAAGGATCATTACTGACTAGACGAATGTTGCATAAATATGGTTTGGGATTATTAACAAGGCCTATCAAATGTTCATTTGGAAAAGAGAACAAGGCTTCACAATGAAAAGAAGACAAAGATTCTATTAATACATAAATGATAAAACAGATATCCTAATTTATGCAGACTATTATTAAATCAAACCCACACAGGGCACTTTAACATCATGGACAATGAGAGCCTCATTTTATGATATCTACTGGAGATAAAATAAAAGAATGTCATTCTAGTACTTTCAGAAATAAACACCTTTTGAGAGGCTCTAAAGCAGAGGCTCTTTATAGAAAATATCGAACTATCACATATAATGTTGTGGTGAATCTTTAGGACACTTATTAAAGTGCATTGGATTATAAAAAAAATTGATTTTCTCACTGTCTGTCTTCCTTCTAGATGTGGAACTCCAATTAAAATCAATAGGTTTGAAGCTTGTAAGCAGAGTAACAAATTATTAACACCATGAGTTCTTTTAGAAAATTAACACTGATTGAAAAAGTGGAATTTTACATAGACTTAGCTTTTCATTCTTAATGAGAAAGTGGCTGCAGTATAATTTCCCTCCAACATTTTCCTCTTTAATCAAGCCTATACTTTTAATGAATTTAATCAAATAGTATTTGCAAGGAGTTATCCAATGGAATCTTAACACTAAGGAAAATTACCTCTTGGGTGCTGCTGGCTTTAACACTCTATAATTCCAAGAAAATAATATTGATGGTATGATGGTGTCAGTAGCAAATGATTTTAATCTTGGCAAACACTAATAATGAAGCAGAGATATCATAGAATATTCTAAAAGAATGGTCTCTAATATTTTTAACAATCTACTTTTCATTTCCCATAAGTGAAAAATATTAGTGTGTATAGTTTATGCATGTGAATGGGTACAAAGCTAAAAATATAATGCTTATTGTTATTTATGATCTAACTACTTCTTTAAAAAATTTGTAGCAGTGCATTAATAAATAAGAATATATTCAGAAACCAAGTATAATGAGATGTATGTGTAATAGTTTTACCTGAAAACCTAAGTTGACAGCTACTACAAATTAGTATAAAATTTAGCTCTGCACTCAGCACCATGATGCACCCAACATATATGAGAAATTAGCTTACCTCAATACATTTCTTATATTAACAAAAAAGGGGCTAGATTTTAACATCCTAATTGATGATGATTTTATTATTGTTATTCCTTTTACCTTGCAAAAGGAGTACCTGTTCATTTTGGGGAGAAAAAGCTCTAAATATTGTCATATTTTCATTTTACCAAAGAATTCCAGCTTAGAGAACTCTTCATCTTTTTGTTGTAAATTAATTTCTCCTCAAAGTTCACCAACTTTTCCTGAACAGGTACACATCAAACTCCATCCTATATTATACCCCACTGTCAACAGCAGCTGTGAATATCTTAATCCCTTTCTCTAAAGGTACACAGATTCATCAGTTTTTACCCGCACTGAACTGTGCTGATATTGCTGAAATCTGTTCATGCTACCAAAGTACATTTGACAACTTAAATGCTCAAAGAAAGGGGGAAATGCTATTGAAATTATGGGATATCTTCCAATATGAATTGAATCTTCTAATTTTTAACAAATAGTATTATAAGCACAAGGCTTGTTTATATGTTCTTCATAAATCTATGGCTAGGATAATATATTTTATTAGTTGAAATATATAGTCCTTGTTCATTTAGCAATCAATAAAATTGTAATTCTGCAATAAGGGTAATCAACATCCAGTACCAAATGTGAATACAAGCACAAAATCTGATTTTTTTTCCTTCAAAATGGTGCCATGAATGTGTTTAGAACTTTAAAATACCATAGAATTTTAGAACTGGAAATGACCTTTAAATTTTTTGTTAATGAGTGATATCTAGCAGGGGGTGGAGTAGGGAGGGCAATGACCAACAAGTAACCTTAAGATGGAGACAAATGACCAAGTTTCTTTATTAATTCTTGAATCGCATAGCCAAAATAAGCTTGATGAGCAATTCAAAGTAATTAAAATGCTTTGAACAGTATGCTACCCAAAAAGATCTGTGATCTTCAACTTGAACTGACTTGCACCCTTATCATTTCACAGTCCTAACCAGTGAGAAAGTGCCACACACGAAACAAATCCTTGCTGCCCACCCCAAAAGGACCCATAAACATTTTGAAAAATACAATCTTAGAACACCCTTTGTCCTTTCTTACCTTGGTTAATTTCATTCCCTTCCTTTCTTTCCCTACTTCCCATCCAGTCTCAAAGCCAGCTCTGCTAGCCAGTAAATGCATTTCCTGACCATCTTGGTAGTCTGGCTTGACTCATCTTTCCTAGGAATTTCAGGTCAGGCTAGTCAGGGAGCTATTGAAAGCTTTCATCAGAGGAGTCTGAAAAAATAAAGTCTGTATTTCAGATAGCTCTATCATGTCTGTGCACTGCCTTGAACTTAGATAGTGACAAAGGCCAGAATAGCATGGCATAAATAGGGATGATGTCTGACACTTTCTGTAAAAAAAAAAAAAAAAAACCTGATAGAACTTCATGATTAACTAAATATGGATATAAAGGAAACCAGCAGCTAATTAAAAATAATTCCTACTGCTCTTTTTCTCCCTTCATAATTTTGTAATTTATCAATATATGTTTTATGGCTGATGGCACCTCCCCCACTAAATCAAGTAGTTAAGCTGTATTTGGTAGAGCCTGGCTATTTCATATGCTATAATCTAATTATTTTAATGCATTTTTGATTAAGTACTATTCTCCTTACTGCTAAGAAAATAAATGAGATGTTAATTGTAGGGTACAGACACTTATTCAGCACTGGAGAAAACAAATGTGATTATATCTGACACTTAACACTCTCTAGTCCCTTTCCTTCTCTAAAGAATATGGTCCTTTAATTTAAAATAGTAATCAAAGCAATCAATGTTCTTCATAAAGTTCTACCAGTTTTATTTTCTTGCTTTAGAAAATAAGAAAACCATTAAAATATATCTATATATACACACATCATACATTATAATTACTAATTCAAGTTTCCATATAATTCAACCATAAAATTTATGTCTAGAAAACATACAAAATATGTCTATTTCTTTTCTATAATCTGGAGTCTTTCCTCGAATTATTACAATAATGGAATCGATATACAAGTCAGTTACTTTAAAAAAAAATTTTTCCTATTATCTTACTGCATCCCCAAACTCAGATCAGCAATTCTCAATGGCGTCCCATGCTCTGAGATGGGTTGACAAACTTTTTCTATAAAGGACCACACAGTAAATATCTTGGGCTTTGTGGGCCAGACACAGTCTTCAGTCTCGGTCATATATTCTTTTTTAAACAACTCTTTAAAATGTAAAAAATATATTTAGCTTTCAAGCTACACATAAACAGGCTATAGGAAGGATTTAGCCCTTGGCTATTATTTGCTGACTGAAGCTCTAAGGAATGCATTGTATGTAATAACTAAACTGTCCAGTGAATCTAGAAAGGTCTTAGTTTTGTCCTTCTTAGGAGAATTGAAAAAAACATTAAGCCGAATCATTTTCTCTGTTTTGTGATTCAGATGACAGCTCTGGTTGAGAAAGGCTGCATTAAATTAACAAAGCTCCAAAAATACTACTAGAAGAAGGTGATCATTATTATTTCAAAAAATATAGGCATTCGAAAATATTTAAGGGAGAAGCTAAACATTATAGCCTCACTACTTCTTAATAAAAAATTAATTATATGTAGTAGAAAAGTAATTACACGTTAATTACTTCAGTAGAAAATTAATTACATCAAATTTGCTTGGAATGGGTACCTGATTATTTCTATATATAAATAGCCATGTGTGTCTTATCATTTATAAATAATAACTTACTCTAGACTACTGAGCATAATCCCCAAAGTTTAGTTTTAGATGTTAAGGGTTACTTATATAATCTCCTCACTTTACATGAGGAAATGGATGCAGGCTTTATTTCATAGTACAGAGGAATAGAATACACTGCATTCTTTATTCTAGTAGTTAGGAGAAAACAATTGTCTTACCAGGAAAAAAGTAATTAAATACTCAATCTCTGGAACCACTTTGGCTATATTGAATAAGACTATTCTTATTCAATATATACAATATATATACATCACCTTTTAAATTAAAAGTTATTGAAAATCATCAAACTGTGATCTTTCAGTTAGGATCATACACTACAACTGCATGATGTCCTGTTATCAAAAATACAGAGAAGAGTAATCAAATTAGAATGCTTTTAGTTATACTGATGGAGTCTCTCAAAGAATCTAGGCATGTGGATGGACAATAGGAGAGAGCTGTCTCTACTCTGGAATGTGTGTGTGCATGGGTGGGGATGGGGCTGCAAACCCTGGGCAGAAAACAAAGTTGTTTTTTTTTTTTTAAGTATGAAGACGTTTAGACTTTTTAAACTATTAGAAAGTTAAAAGGCAACAATAGAATAAAACAGTATTTTGTATTTATAAGTGTTCTTAGAAAAAATATAACTGGACTACATACTACTTAGAAATCTCTCAGCCAAGGCAAATTAAGTGGTAGTAAAAAGTCATCAAGCATACCTATTTTAAAGTAAATCCAAGATGCTATGCAGATTTGAAATACTCCAAAGAACTGTTTTAATCATATCCTGATGAAGAATTTTAACTCCAGAACCTACTGAAAAAGTAACTATAATAATTAACAAGTCCAGTCATTTGATAGAAAGATTCCTTCTCTTTAACCTCTCCCCTTCTAAGAAAATAGCAGTCCAAATTAGCCAAATATATAATCCAGTGATAATCTGGCACTTTTCCTTCTTAATGAAAAAAATGTTCATTTTGACTACAGAGAGAAAAAAGGCCACCCAAAATGAGTCCAAGTGTCTAGAAACAATTTATTGCCCCAGTATACACACCACCAAAGTTGCACATCTTACACAGAAAAGCAGCTGAAATCACATCCCTATAATGTCAGCTCTCCCCATCATCATTCACAAGCTTTCTTTCAACCAAAAAGACTCTTTTCATTTTCTTGCCATAACAAATCAATTATGTAAATGTAACTTATCACAGAAGTCATAAGCAGCAAGAAATGAATTACTATTACCATCCCAATTTCCTTTTCTGTTAGCTTTTTCTCTTCTCTGCAGAAAGTAGAGAAATTTCCCATTCTAAAATGTATAGAGAGAATTCTCAATCTTTAAAGCAAAAGTCTACCTTTCTCTCTTCTTGGAAATACTGTCTTTCTCTTCTTTCGGGGTCTAACAACTTTTCCTTCACCTACATTTTTTATTTTCCCATGAGGCAGCAGTAGTCCTCTGGTATCATGAATTTCTACCTTCCTTAAGCACGGTTTACACTGCAATCTCAAAAATGATGCCTGAACCTCAGCAGATAGAAAATCCATAGCAACAGTGGTAATAGTTGTTTTTTTTTTCACTTGCTATTATCAGAAATCACAGTCCCAAAAAACGACCACGGATGTATCACCTGTACTAAAA
Source organism: Cynopterus sphinx (assembly GCA_030015415.1). Taxonomy (NCBI): domain Eukaryota; kingdom Metazoa; phylum Chordata; class Mammalia; order Chiroptera; family Pteropodidae; genus Cynopterus; species Cynopterus sphinx. Next base: position 88,401,511 of record CM057388.1, read on the forward strand.
CCTTCAAAATGATTTATTATTTAACATTTTCTTTTTATGTGCCCTTTGGGAAGCATGTAAAAAAGATCTTTCAGTGACAGCCACCATTTTTTTCATGAACAGATAAATAGATTTAAAAAAGCTGTTTTCCTGACAAGATTTTGTTTGTCACTGAAACAGAATGTAATGCCCCATCCACTCCATTCCTTATCACCTTAGAAACCATAGTACACCATACCTATAACAATTTTAGCTTCAAAATAAGGGCTTAGACAATGACCACAAGTTTCCTTTAGCTAAAAGTAATTTGTATGCTATTCACGTGCATCCGATTTTTATTCATATGTAAACCAGTTTATAGTTATCAAAAGCAATTCCTATGATGCAATGATTCTCTGTAAGGCTATTACATGGGAGAAATTAAGAAGAGAATTGAGAATCTTGATAAATATAATCCTATGTAATGTTCAATTCAATTCTAATTGACTAAAATAGCTTAACACTGGTACTGAATTTCATTAAAAGTTATTTCCCATGATGTATATCCTGCATAGAATACAACTGCTGTGAGGTCAATTACTTCAAGAATAATAATAGTTTAAATTTTAAAGGCAGAAAGAAGAATTAGCCATGATAAAAATGCGACATGTATAAAACCTGATAACACTATTACATATTTAGACATAAGTACATATACACACATGTATTTACCTTTGAGTACATTTTTAAAGTGGTAGAGAATTCTATATATTTTCTATACAATAAAAATATTTAGCAAATTCACAATACCATAAATTTTACCATGTACATAATTTTTACATAAATTTTACTGAATTCCTGTTATACGTAGACCTTCTTAAACGACATTGCCAAATCATAATTTTCTGCTTCTTGAAATTATTATTCATATTCTTATCTTTTAACCATTTTTATTTTGACAATTCACTTTTATACTTTTTTCACTTTTGATGTCTATTATTTTTGAACTCTGTTTTTATTGTTTTGTTTCATTTTTTTTAATTAATTTATTTTTATGGTAACATTAGTTAACGAAATCCAGTAAGCTTCAGCTATGTACTTTAAGAGTAAGGCATATATATATTTAAATTGTGTGTTCACCTCCAATAGTTAGATTTCTTTCTGTCACCACATATTTGATCCCCTTTACCCCATCTGCCTCCCCTCTCCCCACTACACTCTGGTAACTACTAGTCTATTGTTTATGTCCATGAGTCTCTGTTGGTACTGTTCATTTGTTGCCAGACAGAAAAAGTTGAAAATTACACGATGTCACTTATATGTGGTATATAATCTTAAAAGCAACGGGACAAACTTTTCTACTTTTTAAAAAGGTATGTCTAAAATTGGTAGAGCTGATTAAAAACTCTATAGGCAAATGTTGAGCCTTATTTTCTTGAAAAGATTAAAAGTGTTCTCAAACACAAAATATACTTCATGCAGAATATGCAGTTGACCCTTGTACAATAACATGTTTAAATGGTGCAGGTACATTTATTTGTGGATTAAAAAAAAATAAATGTACACTTGGCCCTCTCTATCTGTGAAATTAACCAACTGCTAATGGAAAGCAGTATTTTTCAACCACAGTTAGGATTCTATAGATTCGAAGGGCTAACTGTATGCATTATTCTATGATTTACACACACACACACACACACACACACACACACACACACACACCTATGTATATATAAAAGGGACTTGAACAGCTATGGATTGTTGTTATCTGTTATGAAGGGGTGTCCTGGAACCAGTTTCCTGCGGATACCAAGGGATGATTGAAGTTTTGGGAGGAGTCAACAGTTATATGCAGATTTTTGACTTCATGGGGGTCAGGGTCCCTAATACCAGTGTTGTTCAAGGGTCAACTGTAACCTGTGTGTGCATATATACACACATTTACAAATTTTCTCCTAAAAAAACTTAATCTACCATTCAGAATAATAAAAAATGGATCAGAAGTGTAATTAAGTATACTGGAAAAGAGATAGCTACCACATATGAGGTGTGAGGTATAAGGTAAACATATCAGAATTTTTATACCCAAATAAACTGTATTCTGTAAAGGGAGAGCAAATCACCTAGGAACTCAAGGAATTTATTCTAATGATAAATATCCCTTAAAATGTGTTTAGAGGTACATTTCTGCACATGTTTTATTATTTTACATTAGTTTCAGGTATATAGTACTTCTGAACTTCCTCACTAGAGGCAAAGCTTTCAAAGAATAATTTTGTTGTTGTTGGTCCTGCATTCATCTTAGAATTTAAAAGTGATTTAGGTCCAATGCTGGTGAATGAGATGGTAATCAAGTTTGCTCACGTTGTTTGGGGTCAGCAAACTCATTAAGTAGGCCTTATTTGCTTCTCTTATTTTCAGTTCTAATTCTCTGAACTAAACTCTGAGCTCATCTACATGGTACCTGTTGGCAAACAGAAACATATTAATCTGACAGGTATAGAGAATATTTTAAGAAGCAGAAGCTGGAGTCAGAAAAGCCATTTAGGAAGTGGTTTGATATTTCCTTAATGATTCAGATGTAACTTCCTCTTCCCTTTGGGAATTTATATGTGTAAACAAGTTGGCTTCCAAAGGCATGACCTTGAATGAATATTCTTTACACAATAGCAAGCCAGAGTTATTAAGTCTACAATTTTGCGGGGGTGGGGGTGAGGGGTTACTAACAGGGTGAGAGAATGGTATTCTAAACAAAAATTTGACGAGATGTATCAAAATTGGAAAAAAAAATAATGTCTATCTTTGGGAAAATATTGTCACTTTAGTGGCATTTAGTATACTGGCATTTTATTTTACTTTAGCCAAATTTCATTTTTACAACTATAAGCACAGATTGCACGTTCTTAATTAAAGTGTTTGCATTTGAAAATAAGAGCATTTACTGAACCTTTAAGCCTAAGAAAATGGACGACTGAGATTTTGGAAGCTGTAGAATTTAACACAAAGTTAAGTTTGGCTTCTTCAAAGGATAACTGGAAATCATGTTATTTTCTCACAATTTCATTTACTATCTATTTCCATATGGGACCTCCAATCTCCAACTTCACTCCTGAAGACACCTTTTAATTGCTTCTGTTTGGATGTGTGGCTAGCACTTGAAATTCAACATTTCTAAACATGAACCCATTTTCTTTCAAACTCAGCAATATATTTTGAGTTTTCAATCTCCCATCATGTTTCTTCCCTTTCCATATCCAATTAGTCACCAAAGTCTGTTAGTCTTCCTTGAGTGGTGCAGAGTGGTCCCCAGGCCAGCAAGGCAGCTGGAAATCCATTAGAAATGCAAATTCACAGACCCCACTGTAGACCTACTGAATTAGAAACTCGAGAGATGGGCCTTGACTATGTGTGTTTTAACAAATCCTCCACTTGGCTCTGATGCATGCTCAAGTTTGACCATTACTCCCCTAGATCAAATCCTTATCAACTAAAGCCTGGGCTATTACAGTATTCACATATTAGATTTAGCCTTTCCCTTCTCCAACCCAGCCTGTTGGGTTGGAAGCCTAGTGCCATCTTCCAAAAACGAACAAAAAACACTGTTTTCATCAATTCACTTTCCTGCTGAAAAAATCCTTGTAGACTGGGTTAAAAATAATTATCCCAGTCTGGCATTTAAAGCTTTTATAATTTGGTCCTAACAATTCATGACAATAAGCACCTACCCTCAAACCTCTGTTATAGAAAAAACCTCTGTCCTTTTCTTGTCTCCTGTTCCTCTTTAAGGGTCTGTTGAAGGATTCCCTGCCTAGAAACAATGTAGTGCAGTGGCAAAAGCACAAGTGCCTAGCAGAAAGATACTCTATAAATGATAGTTTCCTTTCTTAGTCCAGCCTTCCTTAGAATGCTTCTATGGAAGTTTTCTCCCATTCAAGATTTATCACTATTGCTCTCTTTTTAGATTTCTAAATGTACCAGTGTCTAGTCTCTATTTTTAGTATAAAAATGTCTTCGTATCTCAAAGAAAGGCATCAAGCATCATGTTGTCCTACACAAAGTAGGCCTTCCAAACTTTGCTGCAAATAATTTTTATCTTAAATCACACCTAGTTATTTCATGAAAACTAAGCATGTAAAAATATTAAACCTGGATCACCAGTGTCCAACCTGGGAAAGTCTAATAAATTACCACTTACTGACAGGCACATAGGAAGGCTCAGAGTTAAGTTCAAACAAAAACCAGGACCTTAATTAAAGAGTTTGTAAACTGTTCTTCCAATGGGGTCAGTAGCACTTAAAAAGCATACATTTGAAATATGCTCCTTTCCCTGAGGCTGACAGACATACTGACTGTAGCCTCCTTAACCACAAGAGGTCAAAGTTCTATTTTCTATCAACATACTTAGTAGCATGTGTGAATGTTTTGATGACTGGTTTCTTTTGTGCTTCTGCTTAAAGTTAAGGCAGGTAGCAGGAAATTGAGACTAGGGAGTCTAGAAACGTTTGCAGATCTAGTAGGCAGCCATAATGAGTCAGAAGCTTTGGGAAGAAATTATGACTACGATTTTTATTGGTTCAGCTCCCCGAAATTTTCTTGCATTAGTAGTAACTTATGCCTCACCTGGTTATCTATGTTGCCCGCTGCTTCCCCATAACCCATAGCTGTGTTGTTTATATTATACTGTATCAAGCAGTTGAGTAGCAGCTTAATATAACATACTGTGAAGTAATATGCCCCAAAGACAATGGTTTAATGGAAAGCTAGGGGAGTGGGATAAAAAAGGTACTTTTGAAACCTGATAGAATAATTCACTAGTGTGCTTAGAAATTTCTTAACATATCTGCTGTAGTAATGGATTTCAAATCCAGTAAAACTTCATTAAATTGATACTGGTAAGCTGTTATTATAATTCAAATCAACTGTTATTCTACAGCTAGATACTCTTATTGTTTTGTAATAAAAAAAAATTGAAAAATCCAATGATGGTGGATTTGAACCCTACTTTTTTCAGTTCTTTGTATTTTAAATTGTTAGGGTTTTACAGATTTTTTTTCTCCACTCTTTAATTAGGTGAAAAAGGTTCTGAAGATAAAATACCACTAAAAACACAATCTGTTACAAGAATCACAAAGGTTGAAAAGTTTTCTGTAAACATTTTTCATGAGAAAAATACAAAAACATAATGCCTTGGATTTCCTCAGCAGCACATTTTAGAAGCTACTTGACCAAATAGGAGGGAAGTGGACACAAAAAAAGATAATTAGAATATTTTCAACTCTTTCACCTAAGCTGTCTACAATTTTGCTTACTCTAATCTCCAAGAAGTGTGAATCATAATTTTGTTCTAATTTTGCTAGAATGCCCAGAACTATGCCACATCAATAGTTACTCTGATATTTTAGGACACTGATCATTTTAATCCACATCATATCACAAATGAAGGAAATAAAAATCCAGTGGGCTGTGTTCAGGTGAATGCTGGAACAAGTCCAGAAAAGCCTGAGTAGAAGGGTAGCTCTATCTCCAGTGAGGTAAATGCTGGTGAGAGGTGGTAGGAAAAGACACACAGGAATAGAGGAATAGGCTGGGATCTGCTCTGAAACTAGGTTTCCTTGTTTCTTTGAATGTGCAAGTTAGGTGATCCACCTCAATTACACGAGATTTAGGGGAGGAATGACAAAGTTGGGCAGCAATGTGCTGTTTTGCTTTTAAATCCAAATTTGAAGGCATTTTTCTATTGAATAACTTTTCTTATCTCATAGAATTGCTGATAGGAATTATTTAATATCTTTTTTAAATGTTTGATTTTTACAAGAATTAATTCAAAGATGCAGTCCCTACCACATAACACCTAAAAGAGCTGATGACAAAATGGGAGATGTATTTAAGACGGAGTCAAAATTTTAGTTGTGCATGTTTTACTGATCATTGTTCTTTTAAAAATGAATTACCTCATAGCATCCCTCCAGAGACATTGTTTTATATGTCTCTATGGTGGAAATTCTTTGGGACTTAATAATGAGAAATGGAAAGGAATTTTTTGCATCACACCTAATAATAGTGTTAATTTGTGTCCTCTTAACTCCTTTTTCCAGCAACAAATATAATGAGTAAAGCCAGTACTCTTTCAAAAGACACAACTCAGTGAAAAATTATCATCAAGCTGTCTGAAATTCTATTAGGTTTCATTTTCTTAAAGTCACTATTCCCTGTAAAATATGAACATCCATGAGGGAGGTCATACACTGAGCCATTAATCAAAATCACCTTACTCTGAAATTTATCAGATTCTTTCTAATGTGACAGCTGGGGCAAAGAGGTAAAAAAATTTATTGTATTCATTTGTTTTGGTGTGTGTGTGGAGGGGTGGAAACAGAGGGAATGGACAAGAGATTATTTCTCACAAAGACACCAATTTGTCTGAAGTCAGCCCTAGGTACTAGGAAAGCAATGAGGCTCTTTATTCTCTCCAAGGTCTTAGAAGGTAAGGGAATGAGAGCTTTTGTGCATATACAGCCTATTAACTACAAATATATATAGTTAGATATATTACATATAATACATTAAAATCATTATAGTAAGTACAAAAAGTACTAATACATACAGATTAGCCTTCATGATCTACAAGAATTCAAGCATTACACGATATATTTAAAGAAACAATAGAAAAAAGGTAGAAAAGTCTAACCTATGCTGCACTCGTTAGCCAAAACTTTTACATACAATTCATATTTAATTGTACAAATTAAAGTAAAATATATGGTCCTTGCCTTCAAGAAATTTACATCCTAGTGTGGAAGACAAGTATAACATATATAATTAGAGAAAATCTAAGGCATCATATAAATCAAGGACTAGGCTGTCTGCTACTGACAATAGATAAAATAGCACATGAAAATGGGAGAGATTTCTGTAGCCTCCAACATTCAGAGCACTTTCACGGAGACCTTGAAAGATGAGATCAGGTGATTTGGTCAGTCAGTGATTATTGAATTGTACTAGCACGGTAGAATAAAAGAGATTTATTGTAGGAAAATAATGATAACTAAGTTTAGATCTGTAGAGAGGAGCCAGGTAACAGAAAGTCTGAAAAGCCAAGCAGAGCATTTTTTGGTCTGGTGGTGGTAATGGTGTGTGTGGAGAGGGACTGGATTTCAATAGAGAAATGTGGGTTATCAAGAAGGAAATGGATGAGATAATGACAGTGTTTCATGTGATCTAACATTGTTTTACAGTATGAACTGCCCATATACATAACACCTTTTATAAAGGAACTCAAAATATATTCCACAGATGACAACTAATCTTAATGCTAAAGGTCACTGAATAAATGAAAGACAGAATTAAAAAAAAATCCCCATGGTATCACAATATTCAAAGGTTCCTAAGTACCAGTTAAATTACATTCTCTCATTTCCCAACACACAAACATGACGGACCTTTGTTGTTAAGTGTCATTTCTAAACTTTCATTAGTGTTCAAGGCAAATGTCCTACCATGCCCAATTACTGTTTACTTTTCCTAAAGCCCCCTAACTTCATACCTTCCAACTACCTCCAACTCTCTCAGCTGACAATTTTCTTAGACTATTCTGTTCCAGCTGGTCTTCTGCCATTATCATTATCATATTCAACATCTCTGTATCAGCCACTTACCAATGAGGACAATGGTTTGGTTTTTCAATGCAAGGCAATACTTCCCATTTCTTTCCACCTCAAATTGCAAAGTTGATTGGTCCCTTCAGAAGATTTAAGTTAAGAACTCCACATACTAGATTCTAGCACCAAACTGAATTTCTTCTTAAATTTAGATTTCATCATGAGAGTTAAAGTGTTAAAGAATTCCCTCAAGTTAACTCTCTCTGGATCCTGACATATTTTCTCATCCTCTCATGCATCTTAAAGTCACTGTTCTTTTATTTACAAGCTAATCCTTCATCTATTCTTCCTGTCTCATGGCGGTCCTCACTTTCATATGTTGTCACTGCCATTACAAACCTCTCCCTCTTTGGTGGCTCCCATTTTTCAGTTTCAGGTAAAGAGACTGGCATACAGTAAATGCTTAATAAATGTCTGATGAATGACTGAAGCTCCAGTTCTATATTTTCAAGTATTTGTTGAAACTTAAAAAAAAAAAGCTTCATTGAGGCATTTGATATACAGAAAATGTATATATTTAATGGATACAATTTGATGAATTTGGACATATATATATGTATGTATGTATGTATGTATGTATGTGTGTACACACACACACACACACACACACACACACACACACACACACCACTGAAACTATTACCACAATCAAGGTAATAGACATATTATTCTACATTTTTACTCTGTTATCTCATTGTTACTTCAAACCTCAAAAATCTAGAACAGAAATCATTAACTTCCTACTAGATCTGGCTCTTCTCCCTAACTTTCCAGTTCCTTCAGATGTACCATAATCTTCTCCCAGTTCCCCACACAACAGCACAAAGGTTTGGATTCCTCCACTTGTAACTAGCTAATTATTAATCTGGTAATCACATATTTTTTTTCTTCACAGCACTGAACATATGGAAAGCAGTCAGTTAACACAAAGTCCATTGCATCTGCATAGATATGACTGTCTCACTGAAATAGCCTCAGCAGATCAAACTGCCTCAAGTCTCTCAATCCTCCAGCTCATTATTCATCCAACTTTGAAGGTTCTCTTCTTATATATAACTTTGTTCACTGAGTGTCTCTTACTCAGAAATGTTTAGTCCAAAGGCCAAAGTCTTTCCCTAGAATTCAAGAACCACCATAATTTGGACCCAGTAATATTTTCCGATCTTACCTCCTGTTATTTCTCTAGAGGAATTTTGAATTATAGTCCAAGTGATTTTATCCCACTCTCAAAAATGTATGCACATACACTTGTAGATGTGTCCTTCCCTGTTCCCAGGCCTTTACTTAGGATATTACCCTGTTTGTAAATGCTCTTCCCATATGGTTACTAACAATCCTTTGGGGTAAGTTTACCTTCTGTAAACCTTTGATTCCTCCAGTAAGAAAGTTTTAATATATACTATCACAAATTTTGCATTATTTGATATTTCACGTGCTAGATTGAACTCCCCAATATTTTAAGATCCTGAAGAGTAGAAATCATGTACTATATACTTCTGTATCCTTCTCAAAACCCAGTAAGTTCACTAATGCAAAACAATGTTTTCTACTCCTTAAAGTCTTCAATGAAGTGTTCATTAATCCTTAAACTTTGTTTCCATTGCACACCACAAATAACAATTTAAAAGTCATACCAACTTGTTCATATATAAAGATACAGGAAGGCTAATTTTTAAATTCTTTATCAGGCACTGTGAAAAAATTATTTCACAATAGGCATAACATAATAATAGTGCTCCAGTTCAACATTTATCTTTATATTTCTACCTACCTTTTACAAAAGCTTAAACAACAAATTTAGAATACTTGTCTTCATAAATACTAATGCAGGTTCTAAAAGAACTATTTTAAACTTGTGTGATTTATAAGTGAACAATTCAAAGAAAAAACATATTTTAAAATCATTAAATATTTGAGTGGAAAGGAATAGGCTTATTGGTTTATTTTTTTAAAGTTGTGCTGTTAATATTTTTTGAAGGTTTAGTTCCTAGAATGGAACAAACTTTACCTATATCCTAAAGAAGCAAACATAAATCCAGTACAAAAAAATTTATATCTTCAACATTTGGTGTAATATGGCAAAAATGTTCATTGTCACATTTTATGAAATATCAACAATATGAATTTAAATAACTAATTCATAAGAAAAAGTTTGAACTAGACAAAATCCTGGGTTTTTCTTTTGTCACTCCAAGTTTCTTTTCTATTTTAAACTAGTGGCAATAGAAATTTCTTTGAAAGTTAGGAATGCTGGAAGTCTTAAGCGATAGAACAGGTAGTTCAGCCCCTACTTCACAGCTCTCCTGGGAGGGCAGGGAAAAAACACTGTGGATAAAGTAATTTTTTTCAGAAAAATCATTTTTTCATCAATCTTTATAATTCTCTAAAATAACCACTTAAAAAGGTATAGGCAAGTTGACCATTTCATACTGATTTGTAGAAATACTATACAGTAGTTTCAGGAACATGTGGCTAACTCAAGTTTTTTACTACTATAGAAGTTGCTCCTAACTCTTTAAGAAAGCTCTAGGAAAATTTCACAAGCTCATGATGTATTTCTGCATCTCATCTTTAATATTTTTGAACAAAAAAAAGAATAAAATAAATCTAAACTCAAGAGTCACACTACATTCCATCAAATTTATTTTAGAGTATTGCACAATTTTAATGGTAGGAAGCATTGTGTGTTGCACCAAGTGCTAAGGAACCACATGTACATAGAAAATGGAAATAAGAAATTAATAAGTTACCATTTTCATTAAGGCAGAAAAAGTGACATAAATATTCCTCTCTTCATTGTTAATATTGAGATGATTGCTCTCTCATAATTAGATTGGAGAAAGTAATCACAATTTTGGGATGGCATAAAGTGAAAGGCAAATTTATCATTTAAACTACTTAATTCACATTCTAAATCACCTTAATTAACATTTAAAAATTCAAGAGATAGGGAACTCAGATAATTCAACAAAGCAGGGTGAAATAAATACCGAAAAGCAAGCAGTTCCTAAACCATATAAATCAAATAAAGCCAAGACAAATGCAATAAAGACCAGAAACTAATTTCTCTTTAGCACATAGAGTTTTCCAGAATCACAAACTTGATGAAGGGGAGGCACTCACTCTCCACATGCATGCATACAATAGTGAGAAAAGCCTGGAAACCTTCAGATACAGACTTTACATCTGTAACATTCTACTCTTCACATAATGGAAATGAGAGTACAGTGGGGGAATTTTTTATAATTCGTTCCACATAAGACAGCAAAACTGTAGTTAATATTGCAAATTTCTAAACTTCTTGATACAATCAAAGGCAGAACTGAATGAATAGGATGTGGGGCAGGGTGGATGGAGGAAAGAGGGAGGGAAGTTTTAGGGTTTTGTAAAGTTTAAGTGGATTAATCTTTTAAAAGGCCCAAATATTTCTTATTCCTCTTTTCCTTCCTCTCTTTTTTTTTTAATTAAATACACACCAACTTCCTGGGACTGAACACAGACTTGTCCTATATTCAGCTAAAAGGTGTGGTGATTAAGATATACAGGGGTCTTAGTACAAATATATGTCTGACACAAATGGTCCTTTGGGGGTAAGTATCTTTTTAAAAAATCACTTTTTTGTGATATGCATAAAATGTGACCAATTGCCTTAAAAAAAAAGATGAATTCCTTACTTCAATTACTAAATTGAGGCCTCAATCCACAGCTCGTTGATTGCCTCTAGAAACATAAGCTATTTACTATTCTAAACATTTTCTTCTGAACTTGAGAAAAGTTTGGTTTCACATTTTTAGAAGATAATGAAGGACTGATGCTTTAGTGTTTCTAGTCTCTGAGTTATTCATAAATGGGCTGTTCAGGCTAGTAAGCAAAGGAAAAAAATTAAATGTGAATCCTTAAAAGTTAGTAGACTTGGATAACATTTATAGAGAGCTTGAAATGCACCAATTTAAAACCATATCTTATTTCTTTTTAATACAATGAGAATATAATGGGAGGGAGCTGGTTAGATCTCAAGTAATAAGTTGGGTCTTATATAGTAGTCCTTTGACCAGAACAAAAAGCTTTCTTTAACCACATGCAACAATCATCTTGTAGGAAAGCAGAAGAGGAGTCAGGAATCACCTTCTAGGTGGCTAGCAAGGGACTTGCATTTCTCAAGCCGCGCTATGGGCTGGGGCAGCTGAGGGAGTGAGATACAATCTCGCCCTTAAAAACCAGTACCAAAAGGGGAAAAGAAGTCACCTCGCTCTTTGCTCTACGCACACAGGAAGAGCCCAATTTAATGTCGCCACCACGACAGCCCCTTGTCTTGCTCCGCCCCAACAAATGTGTGTGTGGCGGGGGAGGGGAGCAAGACTTAAGTTTTACCCTACAAATTCGGACACATTTCCATTTCTCACAAGTTAATTCTTCCTGCCTCCAATTATTAAGGGTACCACGCTCAGCAGGAGCAGGTGTCTCGCTCTGACCTATTTTTATACCCCGCCCCCACATACCCCACCTCGTCTCGCGCCCCAGTCCTTCCCTGCTTTCTCAATGCAGTGCACCACCTAGCCTGAAATCCAGGAATGGCTCAGGTCACCTGGCCAGAGCGCCCTGCCCTGCTTTTGTGGGAGCCTTGGGGTTGCTCCTCGACACCAACACCCACAGTGGAGCGCGCTGGGCTCCTGCTTAGTCACGTGGGCAGTGGCGGCAGGCCTGGGCTTTCTTACCTGCATTCCGGGAACTTGGACAGCTACCGGTGAGTGGGCCATGAACGCGACTGCTCCTTCACACTCTGCGTCTGCGGTGGCGCCTTGGGCTGGGACTGGCTCCTCCTTGGAAAGTATTTCAGCGGCCCTCCCAGGCTTTTCAACCAGGGCCTGGAAAGACACCTCGAGGTGTGGTTACTGGGCTAGTGCCGCGTAGCCCAGGGCTGTGAGGTGGGCGGTTCGCGGCGCTACTCCATGGGATCCAGACTACTTTTTCTGGCACCCGCCGACCGCTGTTGCTGCCGTCCCCTCAGCTGCTCCTCCTCTTGGATGCGGGGTGATCTGTGTAGTGGTGGCTGGGACCTAGGCTCGAGTGATGCCGCTGGTCTGCACCTCGCGGCTTTAGGAAGAGGAGGTGGAGGCACCCCAGCAACCCGCCCGGCAGGGGAGGTGGTTGAGGGCGGTTCCGCTGTAGGCCATGCCTCCACCCAGCAGCCAGGCTACGGTTGTCAGGAGAGCTAAGGTTCCAAGTGAAGGGGTTTGCCTGGGGTTGCTGGTACCTGATAAGGGAGAGATTCTCCCAATATATGAAGAGAAGAACCGGGGCTGGGGGACCTGGAGTACGGCTCGGGGTGGAGAGAGAATGGAAGAGTTTGGGTGACCCAGGGGGTATGAGGGTATGAGCCGGATATGAGCTGTCCCAGATGCGGCCACGTTGCAGACAGGCATGCAAGGATGAGGCACACGCAGCAGAGAGTGTGGGAAGTCCTTCTTGGCTCACCGGTCTGGTCGAGGGTGGGGGCACAGGCAGCCACCTAGTCGGTGGACCCACGCTCATTCCTGCGGTCAGGTCTCCCAGCCTGGGGCTGCACCAGCTGGGCAGATCCGTAGCTACTTTCCTGCTTTCCATGTTCCCTGTCCTGAGACATGCTTCAGTTGACTTAGATCTGTTGAATTATCATTTGGTGCAGAACAGACTGACTGGGGCTTCTCTTCATCACAAGTTCTGCAATGTAAGAGAGAAGGAAGTTGGAAAACAGGTAGTACATCCACAGAAAAGTTAATGAAGACTATCAGTAGCAGTACATATTATTGAACTCAGCATACACGACAGTGTTTTCAGCAACTCCCTGCCTCCACCCCATTTTAAGTTTCACTCAAGGAGGGAGACAGGCTCTTTTGAGAGTACCCTAATAATATTAACAATGAAAATAGCAATTACAGAAATTTCATTATGAAGAGGCTTCTGGGAACCCACAAGGAGTTAATTACATGTTTAAAACATCCAAGTGCTAGTTTAAAATAATGATAAAGTTCCCAAACTTTTGGGTTGTTATAGGTTTGTGTACAACAGTGTTGGGGCTCTAGTAGGCACTCAATGTTTCTGTTGTTCTTTTTGAACTTTCTTGAAGATAGCATATTATTAATACTGTTACTATTAACAGATGCCATTTTTTTTTTGTGCCAGGGACAACTTAAGTGTTACATGTTACCTTATTTAATCCTCTGGAATCATATTGCTTTCCTCATTTTATAGATGAAGTAAAAGGCTCAGTGAGGGTAAACAATTGGATGCAAAATATCACATCATTAAAAAATGGTAAAGCTGAAAATTTAAACTTAGGTATCTACACTGTTATCAACTTTCAAATATACAAAACAATATTGTTAACTATAGTTGCCATGCTTTACACTAGATTCCTAGAACTTATTCATCTTATAACTTGAAGTTTTATATCCTTTGACCACCTTCACCAATTTCCTCCATTCCCTGTCCCTGGCAACCACCAATCTATTCTCTGTTTTTATAAGTTTGGTATTTTTTTTTAGAGTCCACGTATAAGTGAGATCATACAGTATTTGTCTTTCTCTGTCTGACTTACTTCACTAGCATATTGCCCTCAAGGTCCACCCATGAGGTTGCAAATGGCAGGATTTCTCTTTTTTATGGCTGAATTATAGTCTGTTTCATATATGTATATAATATTTTCTTATCCATCCAGATGAAAATGATATAATTGCACTTTCCTAACTCCTAGTTCCCTAATTCCAGGTCCTTACTACTTATAACCTGATGATAAGCCCCAATATAGTCTCTATTTCCCACTAGCCCAGCTCACACTTAACAATGCCAGCCTGATCAGAACTTTAATGTGCCACCTAAACTTTAATGTCCACATAAATTCCCTGGGATTATTTTTAAAGTGCAGATTTTGATTTAGCAACTCTGGTGTGGGCCCAAGATTCTGCATTGCTAACAGTTTTGCAGGTGGTGCCAATACTGTTAATTTTAATTCCACACTTTGAGTTACAAGGGTCTGACTCAAGCTCCATCAGTTAAGTCTCTTCTTAAAGCCCACCTCCACTGAAACTTCCTCCTTGCTCCAAGCCCTTCTTCAAACTTCTCCTCTTGCATGTCGGTAGAGCAGCACTCACATTATAGTTTTGTTCTTATTTCATAAATTTAATTTGTTTAGTCTGCCAACAAGATTATTTAGGTCTTTGAGGCCAGAGATCCAACTTCTCTTATGTAAGAATTATTCACGTAGGATGCCAGCTCTCAGGGGGCAAGGTTCTTATCTGTTTTGTTCATTGCTATATCCTCAGAGCCTAGAACAGTGTGTGGCACATAGTAAGCCCTCAATAGATATTTGTCGAATGAATTAATGAATGAATAAATTAATGGATGGATGTATTTCCTTTGAATTATTCACTGAGGTTGGTATCGTGCTAGGTACATTATGGGTACATTGTATGTTTTATTGATATCTGGTTAAACTCCTAGGCACAGCTCTTGCTGAATCTTTAAATTGTTCACTTTATTATATGTGAAACCTTTCATTTTTTTGTCTCCTTAATTCTTTCCAGTTACTTTAATTGTACAACTATCTGAGAGAGAGTCGTGTAACAAATAACTTAAGCATATCTGAGAAGTGACTCCCTGACATCATTTTGGGCCAGAGTTAGATAAGAATGTGGAAGACCAAATGCTAAATTTTGAGACCTAAACTATTGAAACATTTCCTTAGAAACACGCTTTTGATATCTTAATAAACTTTTTGATCTCTACTGCCATAAAATAAACTGTCTGTTGTTATTATTGATAGAGATCACTTGAGTTTTTACATGGAGTTCCTTGTGGTTTGCTTGTGCTTTTTCACATATGTGTGTATTTCTTAATTTAAATAAAATGATAAGAAATTCAAATGTACTTTTTTTAACTCTTCCCAGAAAAGGACACTTGAATATTTTACTTCAAAATGTCAGCCCAGAATCTAATACTGTATGTATTACAATGTATTCCCACGGTTTGATGGAAAAAGTTCTTTGAGGGGAGGTACTATATCTTATGGCATTCCTTAGCCCCATGGAGTGTAACATGCCTCAGATTGGGTTTTGTACCTGCTTGATTGATGTGCCTTGTGTGGCTATGAATACTTAACAACCATATAAAGATTGTATACAGATTAAGTGAAGTCAGTGAATTCCAAGTTTGACAGTATCCTTGAACCCAACACTGTTAGTTCCACAAAATGCACCAGTGTCCTCCCTTAGCTTGGTGACCACTACCTTACTGAAACACTGTATGTGCTCTGGGCACACCATGAAAAAGAAACAGAGAAGAGAAAGGCTAGGAGTGAAAGTCTAGTTCATAGAGAATTAACCTTACTTGTGGGAAGTAAGTATGAAACAAAAAAATGAAAAAAATAAAATAAATAAAATAAAAAACTAGAAACCTAAGAAACAGAAGAAGGGTAAAGGGAAAAATGAAGAGAGAATTTTTCTGAAGTATATTATACTACAATTTAAAAATTATTTAAAAAGAGAGGGAGGACTAAATGTGGATTTTAATGGTAATATGAATAATTGGGCCATAAGCAAAATGGTGAGGCTGCTCAATCCTTTGAGCTCTCCTGTTTTTCTCAGCAAAGTCTATGCTCTGTCCTCATTTTTCTCATCCTGACCCTGTGTCCTTTGGCTTTTCAAAGCTCATTGCAGTAGTTAATGTCTAAACCAGTACTTCACCCTGATTCAAGGCCTTTCTTACCTCTTTTGTTCAAAATGTATCTGTGTTCTGACCATTTTAAAACCTGGCCTGAAAACATTTTTATCCTAATGAGAATACTTATTAAATGGGGTTTTTACTTCTAGCTGCAAGTAGAGATATTTTGGGAGCAGAGGCCTCCGCATACCTTCAAATAACAGGTGGAAAGGCAACGATTTTTGTCTAAGTTGGGTAACCACACTGATCTTACATTTTCTAATCTTGAGATAATACTTTTCATTTCTATTATGATTGACAATACTTTCATATACATTGATCCACAGTCACCCTCTGAGGTAAGAATTATATCTCCATTTTACAGGCAAGGGAACTGAAGCTCAGCAAGGTAAAATAACTTGTCTTCGGATACTGTTGGTGAAAGAGCCAGTGCATAGGGATTCAGTGAGCCAAGATAGTGAGTTTATATGTGATGATAGAAGCTGCTTATACAAATGGTACCTAGCATGAGGGCCATGTGACTATATGGAGATAGTATGAAACCAAGGTTATAAGTATGGGCCTTGGAGTCATAGACACCTAGGTTTGACTCTTGGCCCTGCCCTTATTGTCATCCTTTGGGCAAGTCACCTTCTATGAATCTACATTTCCTCATTTGGAAGATGCAGGTAATAATGCCCAACTTATAGAGCTGTTGTGAGGATTACGTGAAATACTGAGTGTAATATACTAAGTACACTGCAGAGCACATGAAAAATTGGGGTTGGGGGAAGAATGTGAGAGTTCCTGGAGTAATTTGTAGTAATATAATACTTGGTGCATCTGGTAGCTCAGAACATGGATTCCACGGCTTCAAAGGTAGAGTTTACCACTAGTGACTAGGCCATAGGCAAACAAAACCCAACACTGTTGATACAAAAAAAGAAAGAGAGAAAGAAAGAGAAAAAGAGGGAAAGAGAGAAAGAGTGAGCGAGCAGGCTGTGTGGTCTGTAGGTGGGACTGGTCAATGCTACCCAGGATTTGGTTGCAGTTTTCTTAGAACAATGGTTCTCAAACTTAACACTATATTAGAATCATCTGGGGGCCTTTTAAATGACAGATGTCTGGGCCTCCCAGAGTATCTGATTCAGAAGGTCTTGGATGAGGCCTGAAAAATTGCATTTTTAATGAGTTCCTACTGTTGTTGATACCACTGATCTTGGGAGCCCACTTTAAGAATTATTATCTTAGAATAAAGAATCCTGTTCATTTCCAGGAAACAGAGTTTCCTTGCTTTTGTTTCCATTTTCCTTCTTAGTAAAAATCCACTTGAAAAATGCCAACCCTATTCAAATAGAACAAAGGGATTGCCCATAACTGGTCCAAGACAGCTAGGGCAATCAGAGGACTGCTGGAAACCAGGAATGGTGGTGGCAGTGACTGTCCCAGCTAAAAGACTGGAAGAAGACTTAGAGCAGAACAAAGGTTGAAACTCAGCTGTGATTACTGATCCTTTACAGCTTGAATTCTCCCTCACACACTTTTTCTTGCTGAAGTTTTTTTTTTTATCCCTTTTGTAACTACTAATGCATTTTCTTGGGGGTGGGGGAGATCCACTGCTTTTTCTTTTTATATTTTTCCTACTCCCTTGTTTTATAGTTTGTCAACCACAAGGCCAGTAGGAATTTATTGGAGAGCCGAGAGCAACATGCACAGATTATGGCAGGCTATGCAAAAAGTGTAATGAAATTAGACATCTCTCCTGAAGTAAAATATATACTTTGTGTTCTGTATCATGTTACAGCAAATTTGAAAACCAAGGGCTATGTCCTAAGTCACCGCTTGGCAGTTGTCAGTAACTAAGCCTTCACTACCTGTTAAACATAGTTAATGAAGCAGCCTGTGTTTATAAATTAGAAGAATTGTCTTTGAAAATTGTAACTCAATAGAATGAGAAAGATAGCCTTGGATTTAGAATTCTAGATTAGAAATCATGTGTCCCATGAATTTCAAGGGAGTGAAAGAACTTGTAGTCTTACTTATTGAGAATATATATTTCTACTGCAAATCTTGAGACACTGAAACAAATCAGAAGCTATGCTATAAGAATGTAAGTTTCAGCTCTTGAGGCAGAGATACTTTGGATTACAGATTCCTTGTAGGGTGTCTGGGCCTGTTCTGTGCCTTTAAGCTATCGGGTATTTTCCTGTACTAACCTGTCTATGCTACATGAAAACAGGCTTCCCTCTGTTTTTTTTCAGGATCCATGACTTCTTGTCTGAACCATTCTCCTCAACTTATCTTATACTCATTTCTAACTCATCTTCAAGTCCGTTCTAATTTCTGACCTCGTGATTTACTTTTCCTCTTACTGTCTTGCCTTACCCTAGGAGCTGGCACTTGGTATTCCCAAACTTGTACCTTTTGCAGTATTCCTTTGTCAATAATATGATTCCCCACTTGGCTAGACAGCTGTTGGCATACATGGGTGAGTGCTCCACTGGGACCAACTCGTTTTCTAGTGCTTTTATACAGGCCCTCATGGAAGGTACCTCTGCCCAATAGACCAAGTCCTTAGAGAAGAACTCAGTCTTGAGATTTGTGGATCCTTGATATTGCTCTCAGAAGAAGCAGAAAACAAATGGAAAAGAAAACTCTGATTGCCCAATAACTATATACAGAAGAGCCAAACGGATTTTTATATTGTCTAAAGTACATGAGGGAGAAAAGTGATGGTTTACACTATATACTATTTTGTGGCTCTAACTTTTCAGGTGTGAAGAATTACTATTTTTTCCTCTCCTTTATAACCACCCCCTCAACAGCTCGCTCATCGACTGATTGCAAAAAAAGTTAGTAATGCTATCCTCCATAGTGTCTCTTGAATTGATCATCTTTTACTTGAGCTATTTGCAATAGTATCCTAACTGGTCTCCTTGTGGCCAGTGTCTCTTTCTCCCCTGGTCCCAATCTTACATACCCCGCATCTCCTGTCAGTCCATTCTCCATACTTCTGCCAGAGTAGTCTTTCTAAAACACAGATATAATCATAATACACTTTTCTTAATAATTTTCATTCCCATATATGTTCCTTACTGTTTATACACACACACACACACACATATATGTATATATATACATGTATATATATATATATATATATATATATATATATATATAACATATATTATATGTAATATATGCACTATATATATGATATATATGATTCTGGTTTTTGAAAGATAGACTTCTAATTATGACAATAATATTGATCTACTATGTTTACGTTGTGTTTTAGAGTGTTTTTTCACAATTATTATATAATTTTTAACAATAATCCTATGACTTAGATATATTATGTCTATATTTTAAGAGAGAGTGTAACTTTTATGTATAGTAAATGATACATAGTATGGCATGGATATATTAAAAAAATTAAATATGTACTGGATCTATTGGCTAAGTGAATAGATTTGGAACTCTTAAAGAAAATTCAAACTTTTAGTTACAGAGAATGAATTTGTTAAATCTTGTTCAGATGCTGGCAAATCTCAATTGTTTAGAGCCTGCAATTACTGGGATCAAAGATGGTGGTTCAATTCCCATTTTGTTTAAGTTAGCCTCATTAGGTTTCATGGTCATAGTCTGTAACTCTAACCTCAGCCAGCTATTTTATAATTGTAGGTCCCAATGGAACATGGATGACAGAATATAATAAATCTACATCATGACTCCCTCCCTGTTACTTGAAAACTTGACAAAGAGATAGTATTATTCTCCGAAATGGTACTCTGAGGGCCCTAAAGGAAGCTCCATAAATATGGCAATAGTAATTTCCTAACTATACAATTCCTGTCTCAAAATGCTAGTTCCATCTCTACTGATGACTTAAGTAACAATTATTAATATAGCTTCAGAAGAATTTCATAATAATTCCACTTATTAACTTCTACATTCTCTCTTGAATGAATAAGAAAATATCATACAGATTATACTAGCTTTCTCATTCACAGGGATGTGAAGAGCATCAGCTTCAACCTTATGTATAGAAGCCATTGCAAATTGCCTATATGGCAGCACTGAAAAAACTCTGACTAGAAATTTTCACACTTCCTCTTATTTACTATGGGTTAAAGCAAAAATGTATTCTTAATATGCAAATTTCTCTGAAAGGAGTAATAAATCATTGTCAATAATTAACACACAGGTATGAATTAATTTATCTACTTAACACTTAACTAAAAAAGATGTCTTGAGGAAGACACCTGACTGGTAATATTTTGATGAGAAGAGAGTGGAGATAACAGTTTATATTTTCAAAGAACAGACTTTTGTCAGATCCTGAGGACACTATGAAGGCACAGGATGGGATACATGGGGGTGAAGTAGGAATATTCCTTGAAGAGAGAAGCTGAACAGTACCAGAAGATAAGCTTATCTTATATCTGCATTTAGCTTTAAGCTAGAATAAAAATATATGAAATATTATTGTGTTAACAGCATCCTATAATAGTTACAAAGCCAAGTTCTGGCATCAGACATACTTGAGTTTAAATTCTAGTTCTGCCACTCTAGATGTGTGGCCTTAGGCAAGTTTCCTAATTGTTCTGAGCCTCAATTTGCTGACCTGTAAAGGCAATAAAAGTTCTTGCCATACATGGTTGTCTTGAGAATTAAATGGGATAGTTCATGTAAAGCACTTAGTGGGATATCTAAAACATAAAAAAAATTCAAGATATATTAGTTGTTACTATATAAATAAAAATTTAAGGATGCTTATTTTCAAGTGTATATATAATATATTCTCAGTTGAAAGCTTACCTAATGGAATCAGATTTAGGCCACCTCAAAGTAATCAAAATTTTTTGATGCTAGAAAGAAATAAATCTGATTAAAATAACATAAGAAATATGCCCAAAAAATAAATGAGGATGGAAGTGTGCCTATGTTACAACAGAGCACTGAAAACCATACTTTGGAAAGATGAGGGCTAATCATAGCTGTAATAGTCAATAACTGAATTAGTACCTTGAGAATTCAAAGCAGTTTATAAGGTAAGCAGATGAAATAAAGCTGGAAGCAGAAAGAAATGTTACCTATTCTCTTAGAAACTGTGTAAGATCTCTGGTCAACTTGTAAAAACAAGATGCAGTTTCTTTCACAAAAACAATTTAGAGGAAGAAATGAAGTTGCAAATCCTTTTCAATATAGAGTTTGAGGGCAAGACCTCACATTTCAAAGGTCATGTCCATTATTATTTATAAAGACTTTTAATTGACAATTCAGAGAATTGTCCTTCGGCTCCGAGGACATTTTTCTTGTTTAGAGATCACTGATTAGCTGAGATAAACAACTTTTAAATCACCAAGTTATAACTGTTTATTTTTTAGGACATCAACAATGATTCTTTACCTACATGACTAAAGGCAGGCGAAAGCACTAAGTTTGATGGAATGTTAAAAGTATGGCTTTAACTGTCAGCTGCACTATAACCCCTGACAGCCATTTCTTACTTGGCAGCATAGGGGAGAGTGTTGGTGATTGATTTGTCGTCCTAACTTGTCATTATGACTTGAATAATCCCTTCTGCCTACCTGTCCTACACAAGCAACATTTTCTTTAATTATGAGAGGTGCAATGCCAGTAATTGATTCTAAGGATAAAGGTTCTGGCTTAGTACTATTAGATTCAATAAATGTGAGTTTTCATATCAACAGAGTAACAACATTGTGTATTGCACCTTTCAGTGTATAAAGCATATTTTCATATATGACTTCATTTAATTCCTACAACAGATCTATGAGGTAAGTTGTAGCTATTTTTGTTTCTACTGTGAGGAAACCAAATTTCCAGGAATGAAAACAATTGCCCCAAATCTTACAGCTGAGAAATGATGAACATTCCAGCACTGACACCAAAGTCTAGGCTCTTGACATTACATCTAACCTTGATTAACACTATCACCATCAATCAGGGTTCCCGGTGCATCTGAGTCTCCTTCAAACCCTTTCTTCTACTAGTCATGAGCTGCTATTTATTTTACCTCCATAATACTTCTCAAATCTATCCACTCCTATGGTTCTAGCCCAGGCCACCATGGTTACTCATCTAGATATTTTCAAAAATCTTTTAACTATTCTGTTCATGATCTTCTGATCAGTCCTACATGTTGCTACTAAAGTGGGTTATTTAAAAGTGCAAAACTGATTATGACACTCACTTGCTTAAAACCCATCAACACCTTCAAAATAAAATCTTAATTTATTAACATGGCTCTACCTCATCCCTGTCCTCCTCTCCTTCTTATATACACTATGCTCCAGCTAGAGCTAGTTCTCTTCTTTTCCTTGAACCGCCATGACCTTTCTTGTTTTTGTGGTTTTCATTCTATTGGAAAAATTTCTTCATCTTATTGTTTATTATTTAGGAGCAGCCTGTAATAGATGTCTTCAGTGAAATAGTTATAACCTTGATGGAATATTTCCATTAGTCTTCATATAAACTCCTGCAATGGTATTTAAAAAATTATTAATTTAATAATTTAATTATTAATTTATTAGTTCATCTGACCCACTAGACTCTGAGATAAGGGCCAAAGAGTTGCCTGGAACACAGTAGGGAGTAAAAAATTGTTTATTACATAAAACTCATACATAATGATTAATTATCCACCATATACCCAAGTCTATGACATATAGGGAGGTACTAGGTCCAAGCCTTACTAAAAAGAAGAGAATTATGGAATTAATTTCACTAAGAAACAACATAAGACATTTTATGATTAAGACATTATGTAGTACTGATTGAAAGACTGCAGCAATTCAGAAGAAGGTTTGAAAATAGAGAGGCACCTCTTTCCTTTAGAAATGATGATTACTTATGAAGGGAAAAGAGCAATCGAGTATTTGCCATCTGGCAACTGTCACAGTACTCATTGTAAATCATATTTAATAAACTTAATTCCTTTTAAAAGTGAAGGTATTTCATTTATTTTGGGAGAAATGCCATCGCCAGGAGACTGACTCAAAGAAAATACTTAGAAACTGAAACTAAATTCTTATAAGTGTGAGGAGGCAGAACTGTACCTAGCAGGGATATGACATGGTTAAAATACCTTTTTTAAAAGAATGCACACCTATTATTTTCATTGAAGAGAAGAAAGCACACTTGTTTTTCATTTAACCAGTCAACGTTTGAATAAATCAGGTTGGGCATTTAGTGCTATCCATTGAGCTGCTTTTCCTAGGTCATCACAGCTAAGTCTTTTCTTACACTTCAACGGAATTTGATAGCCAGTGAATTCTCTGTCTATGGCTTGCACCCTCTGTAATTATATAGCACAAGCTGTAGAAATGTTTCCCTCCACTATCAAGTTAGCTAATGGAGAAGCTACAATGTCTTCCTTTGAAAGTGTTTTTAAACAGGCCCCCCAACCACCACTACAGAGAGTTGGAAGTAGTTGTTTTCATTTATAAATGTGGGACCTTAAGTATTTTTCCATTAAAGTTGAAGTACATTGGAATTGTCTTTACAACACAGATATGCATTGTGGAACTCTAAATGGGGATACTATTCAAGAAAATCAAATTCACAAATCTTTATTGAGTATTGGCTATGTGTAAATCCCTATCCTTTTTGCTGTGTGGGATATGTAAGAGTAAGGACTACACCATGGCTCTTACTCTTAATTTGTTTAGTTATGTCCTAGAGGGATCCCTTAGCTAGATTAGGGATGGGAGTGGGTGGTGAAGTTGACCCTCAGCTAGTACCTAATGAAGAATTAATTGAGGCATTTTAAGAAAACAGAGCAGGCAAGCCATGATAGGAGAATATAGGCTACGGAAAGAGATTGGCTAGAGAGTTAAGAAGGGGAAAAAAAGGATGATTCAAAGCAGAGTATCGTAGATGCATGGTAATGAGTAATGCCAGGCAGACCCTACTAAGACAGAAAAGTACATAGGAAAGTTCATGGATTGAGCAAGGCCTGTGCCCTGGGCTAGGGCATGGAGGTTTTAAAAAAGCAAAATTCATAGAGCCGAGTAGTCAGAATGTACAGACTGTGGTAGTGATAAAGATGCAGGCTGCATACACAGAAATGGGTTCTACCAGAAGCAAATGGGTTCCATCTAGAGTTCAAACAAAACAGAACCTGACTCCTCAATAAACCAGAATGAGAAACAAAGATAATAGCCCCACCCTGGACCGGAGGGTGAAAGTAAAGTGAATCAACCAGAATCCTATCACTCAGAGAAAAGGCTTGTGGATTAAAAAGGAAGGCTAGCAGATGGATCCTGAAAGAAATTCATCCAGGATTTAAATCTGTTCAAAGTGAATCATGTGAATTGTACCTGGTAGAAACTTTACTGGTATATAGTATGGAGCTTGGAATTTCTCTGTATTAGAGGGAGATTTAGTTATAAATTAAATTACTTGTTGTGTTGGTCTTTAGTGGACAAGGTGGAAGGAGAGGAATGCTACTGGAAAATCCAGATAGTCTGGTGAAAATGGGGAACCTGTAGCTTTGAATAAGGAAATCTCCAGCCCCATCATTCATAGCATGTAAGAACCTAATATACATGCCTCAGGGTCTGAAATTCCTACCATTAGCTTCTCTTTTTCATGGCCTTGTGAAAACAGAGATTTTAATTGAACTAAATTATTCTTACCTGGGAGGAATAACTTTATCTGATTCATTTGTTTTGCCTCCAGTCATTCAATAAACATTGAGGGCCTGGCACAATGCTAGGAGATACACACACACACAAACACACACACACACAACACACAATACACATATGTATAAAACCTAATCCCTCAAGAAGCTCACAGTTCAGCTGAGCCCATGGACTTACATAAGAATGGTATAGGAAAATTTGTCTTATGAGGAGATATAAATGGGATAAGGTTACATGGTGAGGGTGGGAGGGAGAGAAAGAGAGAGAACAAACTTGAAAGAGAGAGAAAAAGAACTTGAGAGAGCAAGAGAGAACTTGAGAGAAAACTTGAGAAAGATTCTGTTAACCCTTTTAAACATTGGTAATAGTTTGGAGACTATAACCACTAAAACAAAAACTGGATTGGATCAGTGAGCCTAAATTGAACTTTAGAAAAAGAGGAAGGAAGTGAAGAAAGTTTGTTTGTGAACTCTGGTGGCAGGAAATCCTGTGACTAACCTTATTTCACAGATCTCAGATTATTCAAAGGGATCTTAACTTTCTTAAGAACTGTAACTTAAAATGGAAGGGGTTGTCTCAGAGGCACTGATGTCTGAGAACTGATAGCCTTGCTAAATAAACTAATCTGATTTGGATTGCCCTTTATTATGTGGAGAGATGCTTTAGGAAACATGGCCCTATTGGTATTTTCAATCAATAGAGCAATGCAGCACTAACAAATAGGATTTAACTCTATTGAAAAAAAAAATGCCAACATGTTAGAAATAAAATCAACAGGGAATCCTCTTTTTACTTACAGAAATGTTTTTGTAGGGATGAAATCAATCATTATACATGTGATATTATAATTTTAAATAATATTGGTAGAAACGTGGACTATGATGAGGACTGCAGGGGTTTTAAGAGTTGGTGAAGAGGGGAGAGGGTTAGGTAATTACAAAACAACACATGTCCAGGCAAGTGATGACATGTGCTTCTGCAAGGACACTATAATGGGAAGGATCTCCTATGACAGGCTAGGCTGGCCCATTAACAAGGAAAATTAGGGTTCCAACTGCATGGAGCTTTCACTTTCAGCTGAAGGTACAAATGTATGACTTATCTTTTACTAAACATGAGTGAATATGTACTTTATGCAAACATGGGAGCAATTTGCTCTTTTATATTACAGAAATATATATAAAGCATGCTCACTTTTCTGAAGACAATAAAAGAATAAAGTGTGAAATTTGTTTATAATACATTTATGCTGAGGGCTGGGATGGTTCAGGTCAACTGATTGCATTTTCTAAACAGCCAGTGGGACCCTCATTACAATACATAACCTCACTGCTCTCCTTAATGGAGTCAACAGGACTCTCACCAAGAATCTAGTCTCCCTGTCAAATAGAATCATATATCTAATGGTGCACAAACCATGTCAATATTCATCTTACCACCTTCTGTCTAAGCCATGTATTTCTGTGGGGGTATACTGTGGGGCTGCATGTCTCTTTAGGCAGCTGAGCTTTATAAATGACCATAACCCTATTTATAAGCCCGACCTGCCATTTTACTCATGGGCTGATGAGAACAGTGTTCTTTATATGCTGTCTGAGATTATTTTGGAGAACCTGCTGTGTTCAAAGAACTTAAACAAAAGCCAGGGTGAATAAATAAGCTAGATATTTGTAGGCCCATGCTGGAAACCAGGCCTCCAGCTAATACAGACATACTGGTGGTGATCTCTCAGGGCTCTATATCTCCTTATCAGGCTCACACTAGCCAGCCACCAGATTTGAGGGGGCAGATCACGGTTGGAGACCCCAGTAGGATGAAATAACTACTCCCAGCTGGTCTGGAGAACAGGGAATGAAGACTGAAGCTGGAAATACATCTGCATCTGGTTCAGGCAAGGTTCAAGATCTGAGACAATAGCCAGGCAAAAACCAAAACATGGGGAAGGGGGTTATTCCAGACCAAAGAAATACTGTAAATAAAGGCAAAGAAGAAGGAAGGCACAAAGCACTTCTGAGGAATAAGTAGGATCTGTTGTCAGTGCCCAGGAATAGGAGGACATAGAAATCTGAAGAACTAGGAATCAATCTTCAAGACTCAGGAGAACTCTTTGAAAATTATCCAAGGCTAGGAAAGGGGTGGGTCAAGGATAACTTCTCATCATTGACTTTAGAAAGAGTAAAGAAATTACCTCAAATCTCAGTGATTGGGTGATTACAGTTTCAAGCTTAAGTGAGGGCTTTGGGCCTAAAACTAATCAAAAGAAAAATTGGGACTCAGTTTGTAACTGGAGGGCAACTGAGTCTGGGGCTTATGCTGCCTGTGCTGCTCAGCCAATAGACTGACACAGGAATTGAGATATTTAGAATAAGTGTTAATTGTCAATATGGGTGATCTGAGAAGTGTTAACACCTTCAAATCTGCCTTGCCTTCTCAGTTCAGCTTCAGATATTTAAGGGAAAATCCGGGCATTATTCCAGGAGCTACGTGGTGGTTCTGGTGTGTGTGTGTGTGTATGGGGCGGGGGGCTGGGTTTCTGTTATACTTCATGGAGCCATTCTTCTGGCAACGTGGTGCTCTGGTGGCACTAGCAACCCAGGAACAAAGATGAGAGAAGTCTAGAAAGAATGCTAGACCAAAAGGATTGTGATCAGTAAACATAAGAGCATTAATTGCAAGTTTCAGGGAAACTTTCTATGGCAGGGGCTTTCTAAGCTCTGGGTCAAGCTGCTGGGTACAATCTATTCTTAAGCTATAGGGGAAGGAAAAGTGAAGCCAGGAATGCTGTGAGGCCCATCTTGGGGTTCCCAAGTGGGCCCTCCTTCAAATTCAATTATTTACTGAGAGCCTACTATGTACAATGCAATCTGCTAAGTTCTGAATCAGGAATGTGATAATTCAGGACTCAAAAGCCATATGAAGACTATAAACCATGCCAGATTTGACTCTGTTAAAAAGCTCAGTGTATGGAATCACTGATTGGACATACAATGTGCTGTTTACTAATTATGAACACAGCAACTCTAATTTATGAATCTGAAATCAGACACACGATCTAAAGATTTTTTTTATCATGAGTGAATTGATTTGCATACAGTTATTATAAATTATTATAAGCTTTAAATATTATATTATCTTTAGTTATACATTTTACAGTTGATTTTTAAAGTAATAAACAAGAAGAAAAATAAAATACAGCAATAAAAGTGTACATGAATGAGAAGCAAAGAGCTAAATCAGAAAGTACTTACACTTTGGAGTAGAAAAATATGGTTTCAAATCTTATCTATAACATTTATTGACTGTATGACACTGGAAGAGTTCTTTGAAATTTCTGTGCCTCAGTTTACTCAAGTAAAATGGAGATAAAAAAAGTACTTTTAAGAGTTACTGTGAGATTTAAGTGAAATAATGTACATAAAATATTTAAGAACCTGTCTATATTTAAGTGTGAAAATGGCAGCATTTATATCTGTTAATTTAATCATTCATCTATTAATGAAGCAGATAGTATATTGTTTCATTTATACTTTTTTTTAAAAAAAATGTATTCAGCTTGTTCCAGAAATCTTTACCCTTAATTTTTTAAAACTTTATTTATTTAAATTAGTCTCAAGTATACAGTAAGTTAGACATCTTTATAGTTTGTAAAATGATCTCCGCAATTGCTCCCTCTCTCCCCTGACCCTCTACCTAGCCAATGTATTAATGCTACCTGCATTCCATATGCTATGCTCCCCATTCCCGTGACCATCCATCAGCTACTAATTTGTACTTCTTTAACTCTTCACACCATTCTCCCAGCACCCCAAACCCCCACCCTTCTGTCGGTCACCAAACTGACCTCTATATTTGTCAATCTCTTTTGATTAGTTTGTTCTTTTTGTTATTTAAATTCTGTATATAAGTGAAATTGTATAGTGTTTATCTTTCTGTGTCTGACTAAATAATGTCTAGGTCCATTAAAGCAATATGTTTTATCCTCTTCCTCCTTTTAGTCTGTGTTTTTAATCTGAAATGAGTCTTTTGTAGGAAGCATATGTAGGGGTCTTGTTTCCTTATCCTTTCAGCCACTCCATCTTTTGGTTGGAGTGCTTAATTCTTTTTTCCATTTAAGGTACTTATTGATAGTAATGTAGTTGTTACCATTCTTCCTATGTTTAATACATGTTTTTCTTCTTAAAGAAGTCCCTTCAACATTTTCAGTAATATTGGCTTTGTGCTGATAAATTTCTTCAGCTTATTTTGGAAGCTCTTTATTTGTTTTTCAGCTATAACTGATAGCTTTGCTGGATAATGTATCCTTGGTTGTAAATCCTGAGTCTTCATCCTGTCAAATATTTTGTGCCAAGTCCTTCTGTCCTGCATAGTTTCTTTTGAGAATTCAGCTTCCAGTCTTATGGGTGTTCTCTTATAAGTAACTATATGTTTTTCTCTTGCTGTTTTTAATATTCTTTCTTTGTATTTAAGCCTTGGCATTTTAAATATGATGTGTCTTGGTGTGGTCCTCTTTGGTTCCCTGTTTTTTGGAATTCTATGAGCTTCCTGGGGTTTTATGTCCATTTACTTCACAAGGTTAGGGAGGTTTTCCATCATTATTTCTTCAAATAGCTGCTCAACATCTTGATTTTCTTCAGTTACACTGATCGGATGAATATTTGGACCCTTAATAGTGTCCCATAGCTCCTTACATTATTTTTATAGTCTTGGCATCTTATCTCATGCCATTATGATTGAGTATCCTTGGCTTTCCCACATTCTAGAGAAGGCATTTGATTCTTTTCTTTATTCACTTTGTTTATTCCTTTGTTTATCCCATTTAATGTACTTCTCATCTCAGATAATGTGTTCTTCATATCAGTGTGGTTCCCTTTTATAATTTCTATTTCAATTTTTATGTTTTTTTAATCACTTTGTTGAGTTCTAATTGAATCTATCTACACTTCCCCTAAGTTCATTGAGCATCTTAATAACTAGTGTTTTGAACTCTGCATCTGTTAGACTACGTGACTCCATTATATCTGGATCTCTGTTCTATTGTATGCTTTTTGCTTCTTTGTCTTCCCATTTTGGCTGCATTTCCATGTCTGTTTCTATGTACTAAGCAAAAATCTTAAGTCACAAAGCTCTTAAGTCTCACAGTGCAACTTTGTAAAGTAAGTGTCCAGTGTCACAGTCATGAGAGGGGTACAGCTGCAGGTCAAATTTAGCCCAAGCCTCTACCCTTCTGGTGCCACTTGTTAAGATTCAGCAAGCAACCCACAGATGCTATGCTTATAGTCACTTCAAAAGACCACAGCAGAAACCAAGTCCAGGTACCTCCAGTGCGAGTCTAGACACTGCTCAACAAGGGGCACCTGACTAAGTGAGGACGCATCTGCATGTGGCGTGGGTGGGGCCACTAGTTGCGGGAGGCGGGTTTTCAGGGAATCCTATGGGTGGAGTAACCTCTGTTACCCAGTTTGATGAGGTCATGTTTATGGTGGCACTGAGTCCACACACTGATATGGATGAAGGCACAACAGGAAACAATGAATACAGACAGCACTTCTGTACAGAGACAATCTCATTTTGGCCTTCACTCCAATAATGTCTCCTTGTAAGCCTGTGGTGCCCACCCTGAGCGCAGCCTAATCAGCACTGGTGTTCAGAGCAAGCACTTTCATCACCTTGAAAATCTGATTGTGGACGTGGCCCCTTTAAGAGGCTCCTGCTGCTGCCAGTGCCGCAACCTCCATCTCAGTCAGCTGCTGGAGACTGGGCAGCCCCACATCCTCACCCTGTCCTACCTACTGCCCTTGCAGGGTGATTTCTTGGATTTCTCCCTAGTATGGCTTGTCCATCTAGATCCTGGGTGATTTTTATTTGCTGCTTGCTCCTTGTTTCAGTCACAACTTGATTTGGTCACCAGAGGGATGAACAGAGCCTCTATCATCTATGCCATTTTTTTCCCTCCCCTTTATCCTTAATTTTTTCAAACAACTTTTTCAAATATATCTTGGCCAGCATTTGTGTATCTACTTGGATTATTCAGAAAAAGTTTACATTTTTTAGTGATCAAGAGTTGCTTTTCTAATCCCCTTAATTTGCCAATTTGTGAAAATGACCTTTGATCCCATCCTCCTACTCCATAGTAAAATGCTTATATCCCACAGCCATTACATTTAGAAGATCAATATTCTCAAGAGCAAATCATTTAAGTATATTACACTATATCTGATCTACAATTATTCTCTATGTATCTCATTTAGCTAGTAAGTCCTCACTGGGCTATGATTTAAGAACAAAAGAATCATTATAACCATTATTATAAGACAAAATAGCAAAAACATTTTGGGAGAGATTCTGTCTCATTCAGAGTTTTTTATCAACTTATTCAAGGATAATCATGGAATCTTTGCTTGAGATCTCTAGGAATCAGACCCTGAGACAAAGGGATTTGAAAACAAAATGGTTTGTTTAACAATTACAAGTAATACCTGTAAGGGAATGAGATACTTATACGGAAAATTAACACAGTCAATAAAAATGTGCTCTTAGGCTGGCTACGACAGTGATGGATTGACAATCATGTGGAGAGATTCTGAAAACTGGCACAACACACACACTTTGGAATTATCCCACACAAGAGGCAAGGTTGCTGAAATATTTATACACCAAATTATGAGCAACATATCATCACTCCTGGGGGAACACGTTAATAGTTGGCTCTTTTAGATTGCTGCACATGTAGACAGCATAGAGATCTATAGTTCTGGGAAAATAATCCTCAAGCAGATACTGGCAGTTGGAATTCAGCCTGAGCACATGAAAAAGTCCAAGGGACATAAGTGGAGCTCTAACAATACTTGTTACATCAAGAAAAGCTCAAATGGGCTTTGATTCTTTGGGATGCAGGGCTACAGGGCTAAGGTTTGGGCTAAGCTTTGACTTTAATTCTGGCTAAGCTCTGACTTTGATTCTGGCTCTTTTACCCTGTTGCTGTAATCTTTTAATTTACCTCCCACTGGCTGACATGTTTTAAAAATATTTATTTTTATTTTTTAATAATAGTTTGCATGCAATATTATATTACTTGAAGGTATACAACATAATAATTACACATTTATACAATGTACGAAATGACCCTGATAAATCTAGTACTCATCTAGCACCATACATAGTTATTACAATATTATTGACTATATTCTCTATCCTATACTTACATCTCTATGACTATTTTGTAACTACCAATTTGTACTTCTTAATCCCTTTCTTTTTTACCCTTCTTCCACCCCCATCCCATGTGATAACACTCAAAATGTTCTCCGTATTTATGAGTCTGTTTCTGCTTTATTTATTTTACTTTGCAGATTACACTTGTAAGTGAAATAATATGGTATTTGTCTTTCTCTGACTTACTCCACTCAGCACAATACCCTCTATGTACGTCCATGTTGTTACAAGTGTAAATATTGTCTTCCTTCTTTCCTTCCTTCCTTCCTTCCTTCCTTCCTTCCTTCCTTCCTTCCTTTCTTTCTTTCTTTCTTTCTTTCTTTCTTTCTTTCTTTCTTTCTTTCTTTCTTTCTTTCTTATGGCTGAGTAATATTCTATTGTATATATGTAACACCGCTTCTTTATTCATTTACCCATTGATGGACAATACTGCAATGAACATATGGATGCACATGTCTCTTCGAAGTAGTATTTTGGATTTTTTCAGGTAAATACCCCAAAGTAGGATTGCTAGGCCCTCCTTGTATTAGCTATTGTTGTAAAGTCTTATTTTTCTGGTATAAGTATTGCTATCCCAATTATTTTTTTAAATTTCTGTTCTCATGAAATATCTCTTTCATGCCTTTACTTTCAGTCTGTGTGTGTCTTTCAATTTGAAGTGAGTCTCTTATAGGCAGCATATGTAAAGGTCTTATTTTCTTATCTATTCAGCCATTCTATCTTTTGATTGGAGAATTTAATTCTTTTTCATTTGAAGTACTTGTTGATAGATATGTAGTTGTTGCCATTTTATTATTCATATTTTTGATACATATTATTTTCTTAAAGAAGTCCCTCCAATATTTCCTTTAATCCTGACTTGTTGGTGATGAATTCCTTTTTTCTTTCTCTCCATCTGGTATCCCTATGTTGGTGCACTTGATGTTATCCCAGAAGCCCCTTAAACTATCCTCACTTTTTGGATTATCTTTTATTGTTTCTGTTCTGATTGGGTATCCTCCACTACCCTGTCTTCTAAATCACTGATTTGATCCTTCACTTCATCCAATCTTTTGATTACCTCTAACATACTCTTCATCTCAGATATTGTATTATTCATTTCTGACTGCTTCCCTTTTATTTTTTCCAACTCCATTTTTTATGTTTTCTGTCTCTTTGTTAAAGTTCTCACTGAGCTAATCTATTCTTCCCCTTAGTTCATTGAGAATCCTTATAACCAGTGTTTTGAACTCTGCATCTGGTAGATTGCTTGTCTCTATTTTGTTTAGTTCTTTTTCTGGAGCTTTGTTCTGTTTTTTTTTTTTCTCCATGTGGGACATGTTTCTTTGTCTTCTCATTTGGCTGCCTCCCTGTGTTTGTTTCGATGTATTAGGTAGGGCTCCTAAGTCTCCTGGTCTTAGTAGAGTGGCTTTATGTAGTAAGTAGCCTGTGGGACCCAGTGGCACAGGCTTTCCTTGTCACCTGAGCCAGGTGTTCATGGTGTGTCCCTTGTATGGGTTGTATGTGCCCTTCCTGTTGTAGTTGAGCCTTGGTTGCTGTTCACATGTCAATGGGAGGGATTGACCTTTGGGGTGATTGGCTGTGAGGATTTTTTGGTGAAGGGCTGACCCTATGGAGCAAGATTCACAAAAGTAGGGCTGTGGTGCCTGCCCAGTCTGCCTTTTGGGTATGTCCTCTTCAGAGGCAGTCCTGGGTGATGCTCTGGTTCCCACTCTGGCAGAATCAGGCCATCAGATATGCCAGCCCAAGGGCCTCCTGGGAGTGGCCCAAATGACCACCATATTCAGCTAAAGCCTGTGTACTTCCAGGGCCACCTACAGATGTCAGCCACCCAGGCTGAGCTGATAGGTGCTTTGAGAGGCAAAGCTAGGAACCAAGGCTAGGCACCACTACTCTGGGGTTTGGGGCTGCTCTGCAAGAGGTACAGGACACAGCAAGCTAAGTGCTGCTCCTTTGTGTTTTGTGAGCCTATGAGAGATTTTAGGAAGGTCCTCAGCATGTGCCAAGACAGTCCATTTTTATGGAAAAAAAAAACATTAGAGACAGCTTGGGGAGGGCTTGTAAGTTGGGAGGTGTGAGGTCTCAGGAAATCACCTAAGCAGAAGTACCTGTGTTAACTAGATTGATGGAGACTCAGATATGGTGTCTGCCTGTATCCGCATGCTGTGAGAGGGGAGGGCTATACAAAGCAACAATGGATACTGCTGTCCAGAAGAAAGCTATTACTCCAGCCCTTGCCCTGAAGCCAAATAACTCAGTTTTTTCCCCTTTGTTTCTGGCGCTCTTTGAGCAGCTTCCCCAGAGCTGGAGCTCAGAGCAAACAAGTGCATCACTGAGTAAGTCCACACAGTTCCTCCAATTGGAATGTTTATGACTCCCACAGCCTTCCCTCTCACTCAGCAACAATCTCTGCTGGGTTTTACAGCCAGAGGTTGTGAGGAGTTATATTCCTGGCACTGGAACCCTGGGCTGGGTCGTCTAGTGTGAGGCCGGGACCACTCCCTCTTTCAGGGGGAGGGCTCTGCAGCCAAAATAACCCTCCCAGTTCTCGTCCATCACATGCAGTTGTGGGACCATTATATTTCATATCTCTGTCCCTCCTACAAGTCTTGAGTTGACTTCTTTTGTATGTCCTCGGTTTTAGGACTTCTGTGCCCCTGCCCTCTTTTTGTCATCTTACCTCATAGAAGGAATGAAGCCAGAAGAGAAAGGAAGTGAGAAGAGGAGACAAAGAGAATAAAGCTGAAACCTGTCTAATCTCACAGAAGCAAGAGACTGCTTGGAGAAGAGATCCCAAGAGAGATGCTGTCTCTTGAATTTATAGGGCAGTGGACCAATGCAATGGAATGTGATGACTTTACTGCTAGGCTGTTATTCTTCAGTGTGGAAGGCGATATTGGGAGGAGGAGAAAGTTGAAAAAAACATTTATTAAGATTTGTCTTCCTAAGGTCTAGGTTAGTAGTTTTCACACTACATTCACATCTATAGTAGACATTTGTCATGGTATGGCTCTCCGGCATATCCTTCTTAATAGTATCCTAGTCTCTCTTTGGGAGTTTTTTTTTTTTACAGCCCTAAGAGATCTTTATTGGTACCTAGGACCCTGATCCAGCCAGAGCCATGTGGGAACCCAGGTAAGAAAAAGTCTGTTTCCTCCAGGAAAATAAAAAGTCTTCCATGAGACACTATGGGGAAGAGGTGATGCCCCTCTGGGGTCATCCTCTGAGGCCTGTCCAAGATCCTTGCCTGGTCAGAATGCCTCAGTCCTTCCCCCATTATAACTTTTGGTTCTTGCTCAACCCATTGTGGCACCAGATGATATGTTTCTGCAGCAGCCATTAGTACTCCTTGGTCTCATGGTTCAGTTCCTCTAGCTTCTTTGTTGGGAAGCCGACATTCATCTGAAGCAGCCACTCAGGATGCTTGGCCTCCAGCTTCAGGACCACATCCTGGCCCTCCTTGTAGGTGTTGACACCTATGGCATGCATGGTAAGACGGATGGCGTCTGTGCACACCTCTGGGTCCTTCAGGACATCAATGACCACACTGCCTTTGCTGCCTTTGCCACCCTTAATGACAGGTTTCTTGGCATAATACAGTCTAAGGTGTCTTCCAGGAACAGTGGGGTCAAGGAGCTCCTGAGCCTGCCAGCCCACCCAGGCCCCAGTAGCTCCGAACAGGTGTTTGGCTGCCATGCCATATGCCAGCTGCCTGCATTGTGTTTTCAGAGATCTCTTTGGGGGACTTTCCATTGCATGTGCTCTTACTGGGAGGCAAGGATTATATTTCATTACAACATCCCAAGGGCCAAACCTTTTCTCCATAACTCTTTGTAGCCACAAGGCAAGCATGTAACTGTTAGAAAATTTCTGAAATTAATTTGCAGCAATTTAAATAAATTAAATATATAGCATTAGAATCAGAGGATAAAAGAGAAGGTTCTTTATTTTCATAGATATTAGAGCTTAATATTTCAGAGGTAAATAGAAGAACCTTTCTATATAAAGTTCATCACAGTGGAAGCAGGAATAATGATGATGATGGTGATGATGATGTTGATGATGATGAAGTGGTAATGGCTAATGTTTACTGAATGCCTTTTCTGAGCCAGATACTTCACATTGATGATATATTTTATCCTTACAACAATCTTGTGCTCTAAGTGCCATTACAATCTACATTTTTCATAAAAGAAAACTGAGGCTTAGAGAAGTTAAATAACTTGCCAAAGATCATACAGCTAGCAAGTGGGCTTTAAATATAGCTATGTCTGACTCCAGAGCCTGAACTGTTTACCATCGTGCTGGGCTGCTCTTCCCATAGCCAGGGATTCAAATTATTGATATGAGCTTAGCTGAAACTCGTGAAAGGAAGAGACAAGGGAACCATTAAATTAGCTGACCACAGAGTGCGACCTATGAAGCAAGGCTCATGTGACAAAGTCATACAGTCATGATTGAAATGAAATAGGAGGTACTGAGTGATTAGATGTTGCAGGGAGGGTAAAGAACTGTTCAGTGACTACAAGAAATGATGGAACAGCATGGAGGAATGATGCAATTAGAGCTGGAGTGTGCTGTATCAAAAGTGGTATGTGCTATTCTCTGGCTTATGTGGATTTAAAGGAACCAGCCAGCTCTTCTATCTCCTGCCATTATCTTCATCAATATTCTGTTGATTTCCTGATCTTACAAAACTTATTGGAGTCTTAACCTTACAGTTCTGTTCTCCTCCTGGTCACTCACGTACAATTACATTGTTAAAATCTTTGTTTTAAAACATTCTTCCATGAAGTTCTGAGCTACACTGGGACAAAAATCAGGCAACCTTTTGGGGTGTGTGTGTGTGTATATCCATGTGCACACAAATGCTTGCACACTGTGTTTTAGTTTATTTCTCTTTGGTTTCATACATCTCTATTGATAGGCAAATTATATTTGAAAATGCTCAGTTCAAATATATGTGATATTGCATGCGTGATGAATTCTAATAATGGTGATTTGAATATTTCAAGTGTAAAAAAGTTACTTTTGAGGTTCTCTTTTTGAGAGTTTCTAAGGATTTAGAGAAGCTGCTTTTGTGTATGGCATGAGAGTTATGGTTTTATGCTATGAGATGTGTGTATATTCATGAATGAATACATGGGTTTATACTTCTCCCCATCACAGTGCTTTGCTGCAATTGAAACATTATAGAGAAATTCCCAGCAGGAAGCTGACAGATACCCTGTGGGCCACTAGTAGTGTATTGGTCTCAGAGATGTGAAAAATAAACTCAAAAAATCCTCTTAAAATAAACATTTTTAATCTCCTAATGCCTTCGGTATAGTAACATTAATGAATATGAAATTCATGCAGGTATCTAACCTCATCATAAATTGGAAAGGATGAGACATAATACCCCCCCACTCCCACACACACATACTCCTTATAAAACACTTCCCAAGAGCCCTTGTTCATATTAGTTGTTGGGGAAATGTGCTTTCATATGTGAAGCAGAAAGCATTGGAGGAGAAGGAGTGTGTGTTCAGGCATTTCAATAGCTGTATGAGGGACATAGTTGCATATGGATGTCAATTGTTTGCCAAAGTCAGTCAATATACAGACTATAGTGCCAAAGAGCATAGTGATTTGGACCAGATGTTTATGAAAGGTTGTATGTAGTTCATTTTCCTGACTATATTTGTGTCTCAGAATTGGTTATAAAAGGTTTCTATGTAGGTGCAATATAATTGCCCAGAGCAAAATAGATTAGAAGAACTGAGCAAATAAAGATGACATTGTAGGGTAGTATTAAAAGAGTAAGTATTTAAAGTAAGACCATGTGAAATAAATAACAATAGGATTAATCTTATTAGTTTGGGGAAAGAAGGTCAAGGTTATTAGAAATCAGATGGGTTAGATAGATCGACTAGAATACAAAAAGGCTCAGAGACATTGTTAAAATTTTGTATTCAGTAATCTTCTAAATCTATTGAAGCTGGATAATTTAAATAACGATGAGCTCATACACTAACTGTCTGAGTGACCCTGCTTACTTGCATGGCATGAGAAACAATCAATTGTATATAAGCTGGAAATTATTGTTTGGCTACCACCATGGGAGCATAGGCTATTAACTATAGGAACATAACATTCTAACAATAAGCATTCTGCTTCTGTACCCCCGCTTGCACACCTGGCCAGTGGGTTGACAGGTAGGGAATAGAAAAAAAGTAGATCTTTGTGTTCAGACAGAATGAAGAATGGGATTTTGGGCTTCAAAACTTTGTATCTCTATATTTCAGGGCTGCTCCTGGCAAGGACAGCTGCCAGCTAATAAACAGCCTTTAAGAGCGTACTTGGTTTGGTCTATTCTATACTGGCCACAACACAATCACACTGACAAATATGTGATTCCTGTGACTCACAATGCATAAGTCCATCTCAATGCCTTTGCATTCTTCTGCCTGGAAGGATTTCTCCAAGATATCAGCTCTCATCATCATTTTCTTCAAATCTTTACTTAGAAGCCACTTTATTGGAAAGGCCATCCCCAATTTAATGGTGAAAGTATTGAATAGTACTTGTACTTCTGTTTAAAAATGTGATCTTTTTTTATTAGTTTCATCTTAATACAGTGCCTGGAACATGTAAGCTTTCAAGAGATATTTGGTGAATGAATGCTGGTTAATCTGAGCTTAGTATTGTACCGTCAATATCAGAAAGCATTGCCATCTAGAGGAAAGAATGCTGAACTGCCAGGGAGTAACATTTGGGAACTGATTAATTCCTTTATCTATAAAATGGTTGATACTACCCATGCTACTTATTTGCACAGTGGTGGTAAGGTTTATTAAGTGTAATACAACTCAACTCATGTTGATGTTATATTCATTAGTATTACTCCTTTTATATCCATTAGAGGCGATGTAGCACAAAGATTCAAATCTGCATTCTGCTACTTTTCAGTGATTTAGGTCAAATTTCTTAACTTCTCTGAGTCTTAGTTTCTTCATCTAAAAATGGGAATAATATGAGCACCTACTTCCTAGGGTTGTTGTGGGAAACAACTGCATTAATATATGTGAAAAAACAGGGCCTAGTAGCCTGGTATATAGTGTATGTTCAGTAATTGCTAACTATTCCTGAGGAGCATATAAGGAAGTTCTAATTCATGGCTTTGAATATAGTACCAAGTTTTAGATTTTTACAAAAGAGAAAACACTGGACCTTATTGAAGCTAATGCATTTCTAGCATAGAAAATTAAAACTAGAAAAGGTCATAGGATGAAGAAACTCAGTGTCTTCCTTTTTTAGAAGAAAAAGCTGGAATTTAAAGAGGAAAAATCGTATTCATCATCATTTAAATACTTTGCAGCAAATTTAAGGTGAGAATCTAGGTCTCAACACTCAGAATTATGCTAATTTTTTCTGTCACAAAGCACATTAGGTTTGGTGTAGCTTCTGCAATCAATGGTGATGCCAAGACATCTGGGACACAGTGTTTAGGGCACTGCAATATTCATTTGATTCCACCACAAGCTTCTCCCCACAGAAACATATGTAGGTAACAAACAGTGAGATTACCCAGGACAAGTCCTTTAGCCTTTTCACCCACTTGCCCCAATCAATTACTGATGCCAAACTGCACCAATATAAAAGTTCTGGAGCTGTGCCTGCCTCTATTGATGTCATTAATATGCATGGAGTAGAGATTTCAATCTAATTTAATAAGGAAATAATTTATAAAATTTTGTGGGTCACACAGAATTTTAAAAAACTGACTAGAAATGAAATGTTAGTAATCCCTTTTTAGGAGTGAGGAAATGGTGTCATAGCTCTTAGCCAATTTATGTGCCATTTCTATCACCAAATGACAGGAGTGAGATTGAAGCTGGAGTGAGCAACATTCCAATGCAGGTGTTGGGTCCTTGGAGAAACAAGATATCAGTCTTACTATCAGTTAATTCCAGAACTTCAGTGTATTAAATGAACATATACAGTGGCATTTACAACCAGAGTACTCACCACCATCATTATCTCTATTTCTATTCATTGAATGACCATTTCCTATGGTTACTATGAAGGAAATTGTTGCTCTGGTTCCTTGAGGACATGAGCTGTAATTTACTCAGTCTTGTGGCCTTCCAGAACATATCAACCCTGCAAATATCGCCATCTGACACTGTGGCAGTAACTTTTCTTTGGTAAAACCTTGCTGAGTAGATGACATGTATTGCCTTTTCAGTTCTACTTTGAAATCATATTATTTAATTCTATATATAGTTCCATGTAAAAAATCCTAATAGCAATATTCCTTGTAATTAAAGAAATACAGCTTATTTATTTTCATTTTTGACTTTGGAGCATGTGGATGGCACCTCACCCAAAATGGGAGTAACAAGTAAGAATTTTTAGAGACAGTAAGAGATTATTGTTTAAATTGTTCTTTTAAGACTAGCAGGAATTAACTTCAGAAGAAAGAATATTCCTAGCACAAAGGCAGAGAAGTAAGAGAACAAAAACATCTATTCAGAAACTCTAAAGAATTCACTTTTTGTATCCTTATCCATTTGAATGTTGAGGTGGTAAGAATTGAGCTGAGGTCAGATCTTATAACACTTTGAAAATTATGTTGAAAAACTTACATACCTAAAAAATTTTAAACTAATTTGGAAGATTATGGGAAATTTTTGAAAGGATTTGAATATGGAAGTATCATGAGTGTTCTGTTTTGAGGATGGATCAAAATAGATGGACAGATAGATATAGGATGAGATGAGGGTGGCTATAAGAAAGTTTCATGTTTTTAAAATAAGGCCTTTGGAGATACAATGTTCATTATAAAGCCAAGTCAATGCAAGTTTGAAATCTTCTATCCCAAAATAAGAACTTTAGGGGTAGTAGAAACCATGTTCATTAAAAGGAGGAAAAGAAATTTCTTATTTTCCTTATTTTTGATGCTTTGTTTTACATGTTAACAGTACACAATGTTCACATAAATTATTTTACTTTTTCTTATGAATATTGTGCCCTGCATGAATTTTGTGTTCTATGTGGTAATTTAATTTGCTCTGGCTCGCTTTTTGGCTTAGCCTGAGGCTATAATCATTCAGCACTAGTAGTATACATACTTCCTTTCTATAATCCTAAACAAGCCTACATGTTTTATTATTTAAGAATAAGAACAAGGTATAGTATATGTAATTAAGTAAATAATTTTCTTTCTCATTGTTGTCTTACCTAAGAGAAATTTGAGAGAGTTCACATTTTTAAAAAATTAGCAATGAAAGTGCTTTGTTGCTGCTAAGACTGTCCCAATGCTTTTAAATGTAAAAACAGTCTCTAAGGACATTTTCTATCACAATATATCAGGGAATCAATTTCTCAGCATAGCCAATAATACCGCCTAACTCTTTGATGTCATTTGAATAGGTATGCATACCCTTCTTCCATGGGCAGATATTTGAACGTGGAATAAAGCCTTGGCTCTGTGAAGACATTTCATCATTCAAATTAAATGATTTTATGATGAGATCAAGACATAGAGTATATTAATTTGGTTTCATCACAAAGTTATAATACAACCCTAATGTTTCAATATTTTTCATAAAAAGCTGTCACCAAGTACAATAGTGATATTACTATTCTTTTATAATTGTAGAGGAAGTTAATTAAAATAGTACATCTAAGTTTTCAACTTTAGGTTAAAAGGGGATTATAAAAAATTCTCCTATGTTTATGAGAATATTTAAACATTATACTCGAGTGCACTATTTCTTTTCCTCTTTCAGAAATATTTGTTGATCATCAGCTATGTGCTGCACATTATTCTAGGAAATGTTCACAACATGCTGAGCAAAAACAGACACACATAAAATACATGATTCAGAAGATAAGGTTCTCAAGTACCTTATCTTA
The DNA here is from genome assembly GCA_030015415.1 of Cynopterus sphinx. Classification (NCBI taxonomy): domain Eukaryota; kingdom Metazoa; phylum Chordata; class Mammalia; order Chiroptera; family Pteropodidae; genus Cynopterus; species Cynopterus sphinx. The sequence goes on from CM057388.1 coordinate 88,443,593, forward strand.
AATTGGCAAAGTATATATTAATTAAATCATCTCACAAATAGGTATATCATTTCAACCTGAAAAAATTATATTAATGTCAAGAACATGGTTACAGGGAACATATTAAAAATAATTCCAACCTATACTAGAGATAAAGTTTGTCCAAGGAAAGCTTTCCTGAAGAAATGTTACTTTATCTGAGACCTAAAACATGGAGAGGCCTGATTAGGTAAAGGGCATAGATATTTGGAAACAGTCTAGATGAAGGAAACAGAATGTATGATGACCTGATCATAGGATAGAATAATGCATTAAAAAAACTCAAATGAGGCTAGTGACTAGAGTTTAGAGGATGAAGATAAGAGTGCTTCAAGAAGAGGCTGGAAGGATAAAGAAAGATCATACTGTATAGCACCTTGTAGGTTATGATCTAAGAATTAACTAAGAATTTTTATTTTTAACAGTGTTAAACCAATAGTGACTTTCAACATGAAGTTGACATACCCATCTTTGTATTTTGAAACACTAGTTGCAACAGAAAAGTACATTGAAGGATCTGGCATACAACTAGGGAGACCAGTTAAGAGTTTTTTTTTTTTTTTTTCAGTTGACCAATGGAAAGATAGCTTAGAGTAGACTTATTAGAGTGGAGACTAAGGGGACGACAGATTCAAAAGATATCAAGGAAGTTTCTGGTCAAGATGGTGGAGTAGGTAAATGCTGTACTTGCCACCTCCCATGACCACATCAAAATTATAACTAAACCACAGAACAACTATCATTGGGAGTCACCTGAAGACGAGCTGAACACAAGTTAAACTAAGGACATACAGGAGAAGCTACATGGAGACTGGTAGGAGGGACAGGGACACAGAATTGGCTAGTCCCACACTCATATGTGGAGGTTCAAAATTGGGAGATATATCTCAGCTGCAGAGGTCCCCCTCAGAGGTGAAGTGTCCCAGTCCCACACTGGTCTCCGAGTCCAGTACTCCAGTGCCAGGAAGAGAAGCCTCCACAAATTCTGGCTGTGAAAACCAGTGGAGATTGTGACTGAGAGAAATGGAGGACATCTGAGTCCTAGGCATTCCTCTTAAAGGGCCCATGCATGAACTTACTTGATGAGAGTCATACTTGCTTTGAGTTCCAGCACTGGGGTAACAGCTCAAATGGGGCCATGGATATATAGAAGGAACTGAAATGTCTGGCTTCAGGTGAAGGTTGGAGGGGCAGCTTTCTCCCAGACAAAAGTGTTGAAAGAAGCCATTGTTCATTTGTTAAGACCTCCCCCACCCAGCATGCAGACACAGGCAAGCACAGTATTTGAATCTCATCAACCTGTTTAACACTGTTCTCCCTGCCTTGGTGATTCCTTGAGACTCCTTCCCACTCATCTTGTGGTCCCACCCAAGCTATTTCCACTGGCTTCAATATAAATGGCCTGTCTTGGCTCATGGTGTGCACTTTCCTAAAATCTCTCAAGGTTCACAAACCCCAAATAAACAGCATCTGGTCTTGGCATGCCCCTTATTTCTTGCTAAGCAGCCCCAAGCCAGGCACTAGTGGCAACCAGTCTCAGTTTGCAGCTTAGCCTCTCCCAGGTACCTCTAAGCCCAACACAAGTAGCAACCATCTACATATTACTTTTTAGCTCATACCAAGTGGCCCCAGGCAGGACACAGATAGTGGCTGACCTTAGTCTGTGGTAGAGCACCTCCCAAAAGGCTCCAGAACCAATACATTCAGCAGCTACCTTTAGACCACACCAGAGCACCACCCATTCACACGCCCAAAGGGCAGGCTCAGTAGGCAAGTAGTCCTACTCCATAGTGTCAGCCTCTGCAAAACAGTTTCTCCACTGGAGTCACAGCCAGTCCTCACAACTAATTAGCATGAGAGCACATCCCTCCCACTAAACCAGGGGTGCACACAAAACTCACACAAGGGACGCACATAGAGCACGTGACTTGGATGACCAGGGAGACTGTGCCACTGGGACCCATAGAACACCTCCTATATAAGACAACACCACCAATACTGAGAGACATAGCAGCTCTGCCTAATACATGGAAGCAAACACAGGGTGGCAGCCAAAATGAGACAAAGGAACATGTCCCACATATAAGCAGAATAAATCTCCAGAAAAAGAACTAAACTGAATGGAGACAAGCAATCTACCAGATGCAGAGTTCAAAACACTGATTATAAGGATGTGATCTCAGTTGGAACTTCAAGAAAAAGAAAGGAAACATAAAATGGAGATAGAAACATAAACAAGAACCAGTCAGAAATGAAGAATACAGTAACCGAAATAAAGGATACATTAGCAGGAATGAACAGTAGATTACATGAAGCAGAGGATTGGATCAGTGAGTTAGAATATTACATAGCAACAAAAAAACAAAAAGGAAAGGAATCCAAAAAGAATGATGATAGTTTAAAGGACCGCAGGGACAATATCAAGTGTACCAATATTTACATCATAGGGGTACCAGAATGAGAAGAGAGAGAGCAAGGAATTTGAAACACTATTTGAAGAAATAGTGGAAAGCTTCCCTAAACTAGCAAAGGAAATAGACATACAAGCCCAGGAAGCCCAGACAATCCCAAACAAGATGAACCCGAAGAGACCCACACCAAGACACATCATAATTAAAATACCAAAGGATAAAGATGAAGAGTGAATCTTCAAACAACAAGAGAAACAGTTAATTGTAAGGGAGTTTCCATAAGACTGTCAGCTGATTTTTCAACAGAAACTTTGTAGGCCAGCAGTGATTGGCACAGATTATTTAAAGTGATGAAAAGCAAGGACCTACAGCCAAGACTACTGTATCCAGTGAGGCTATCATTTAGAATTGAAGGACAGATAAAGAGCTTCCCTGACAAGAAAAAGCTAAAGGTGTTCATAACCACCAAATCAATATCAACAAGAAATGTTATAGGGACTTCTTTAAGGAATAAGATTGAGGGGAAAAAAAGAACATAAATATGAATAATAAAATAGCCATAATTACGAACATGTCATTAAGCACTTTAAATATGAATGGATTAAATGATCTAATCGAAAGAAATAGGGTGTCTGAATGGATAAGAAAACATGACCCTTTCATATACTGCTTACAAGAGACTCACTTCAGATTGAAAGACACACACAGACTGAAAGTAATGGGATAGAAAAGATATTTCATAAAAAGGGGAACAGAAAACATTCTGGGGTAGCAATCCTTATACTAGCACTTCAAAGTTCATCCATCTTGTGACATGTATCAGTACTTCGTTACTTTTGATGACTGAATAATATTCCCTTGTATGGATATACCACATTTGTTAATCCATTCATAACTTTGGGTATTATGAATATTGCTCCTATGAACTTTCACATACAAGATTTTGTGGACATATGGTTTCATTAACCTTGGAAATATACCTATGAGTGGAATCACTGGCTCACATGGTGACTCTTTTTTACTTCTTCAGAAATTGTCAAACTTTTCCAAAGCCGTGGTACCAATTTATATTTCTAATAACAGTGTATGAGGGTTCTGATTTCTCTACATCTTCACCAACACTATGAATATCTGACTTATTGATTCTAGCTATCTTAGTGAGTATGAAGGGGTATCTCTTTGTGGTTTTGATTTGTATTTCTCTGATGACTAATGATGTCAAGCATCATTAAATGTGCTTTTTGGCCATTTGTATGTCTTTCTTGAAGAAATGTCTATTGAGATCCTTAGCCCATTTTTAATTTGGTTATTTATCTTTTTATAACTGATTTGTAAGAGTTTTATATATATTTTAGATACAAATCCCTTATCAGCTATATGATTTGAAAATATTTTCTCCCATTCTGTGAATCATTGTACTTACTATATTCATTACATGAATTAATTTTTTGATCTTTACAATATCTGTGTGAGATATTAATACTCCTTTTTTTAGAATGCAAAAAAAACGGGCTCAGAGAGGTTAAATATCTAGCCTAACTCACAATAGGATGATTCTAGGATGTGAGCTCAGATCTCTATTGGAAGTTTAGTTTAAGGCTCCATCCTCTTTCTGTGATACTCATGTATAATGTATATATTTGGTGAAAGAAGTTGAATCAGGATTACATTGCCTTTACTGCTAGACATTCCAGTGGATAAACACTGAAAAGAAAACTCTTTGGAAATATTCCTCAAGTTGATTCTCTGGGGACAGTGCTGATTCCCAGCAGGAAGGTTGAATTGATGTTCTGAGTCTGGATTTATAAGCGTGGGGAATTGTTCTTTTAAAAGACAATGATGAAAAGAAATCTTTTAATGTGAGCTAGATGCGGCCATGATTTTGATTAAATGTTTGCTGGTAACCATACTTAGGTGGAAACATATACCCACTGATGAGCTGCATAGAGTTTTAGCAGGTGAATTTATGTGGGAAGCACAACTCCAAGTACTTCTTCCTGAGGAGAGACGTTAGGAAAAAAAAAGCTCCCTTTCCTTTCTTTAATTTATTTTCCCCTGCCATTTAGGAGGCCTAGGTAAATGCATTTCTGTATTGGAATAATAATACCACGTCCCCACAGCCTCTCTACTTCCCTAGCTTTACTCTTACAGGTGTCCAGTAAGTTTTGGTACTTGCATGTGGGCCACATGTGTGCATGCATCTTGAGTGCTCCAAAAATAATGCACAGTTCCATATGCCTATAAAAGCAAACTGCTGGTGTTAGAATACACTGCTGATATTTTTCATTTCATACACGCCCACAGTTCTGAGCTCACACAGTCCTTTCCTTTCAAATTTGCCCTCTTAGATGTCCTTATTAGTCTATCTTTGGAATGCTGGATCATTATGCAGGATATATGATATTAAGAAAAAGAATCTTTCTTTGGTGTTTCTGGTTTCTTTTGGATTCTGGGCCAATCTTAATTAGGGGATTACCAGACTTAATTAGGTAATCATCATCTCCCAGACTGCTGTACAATAATAGAGTTTGTCTTGTCTCATCACTTTTACTTCAGTTACTGCTTTGCAGATAATCCATCATTACCTAGACCCTCATCCTCATATTATTGTTCTACACAGAACAAAATCATGCCCAACTCTTTCCATCTTCATGAGCCCTTCCTTTCTATCCTCTATAACTCAGTCTGTCATTAACAAGCTTTCCAGTAGCTTCAAATTCTTCCGTCAATGTTTTCTTCATTTCTATTTTGTAAATACCTTAAGGATATCAATTCTCCTGCAGTCAACTTAAGTGAACATCAGTTTTCTGCACATACCCCAGGGAGTAGAGGTATAGGAGGTATTGACTTTGCACCTCATTGTCACTTCCAAAACATTTCTGCCTCTTTCTCCTTCAAAATTCAGACCTCATTTGTAGTTGATGCTATTATACAATATCATGTGCTACCTCTCCTGTCTTTCCCTTCATTCATTAGACACTTTAACTTCTCAGTTACTTTATTCCTCTGCTACCACTTTTGCAACTTCAACATTTGTCATCTATGTGGATATTAATCCAACATTTTTGGTTTTGTGAATCTTTCATGCTTTCATCTCCAAAGACATTTTCTCCCATCATACTTAAGCCACTCACTTTAATGCTCATGCTCAAGACATTGCCATTCTCCCAAATTATACTAACTCTGAAATCTCAATTTTCACAACTGATTGTTCTTCCAAAGTACCTCACTCATATGCATGTGTACAAATGCACACACACACACACACACACACACACACACACACACACACACACCTCCAACAGTTCTTTAACTTTGAACTCTAATCTATAAACTCTACTACATCTCTTTGTTAACCACCCTTCCTATTCTTTGTTTCCTCATTCCTGACCAAATTAGAGTTTATAGTCAAGTATTATTATAATTTACTTTCATAAACCTTCATCTCCCTACCCACTTTCCCATCATAATACTTTCTTGGCAAAACCAGAACCCTTGTTGAATCACCTTAAATTCTTAACCACATATCTCAAATCATCAATTCTTTTATATTGTATGTCCATTTCCATTATCCAAAATGAATATTCAATACCTTATCCTCTCCTCAATTCCTCAAAACTCCACCCTCACTGCTGTCATTTATGAACTTACCTCATCCCTTCACTGAAAAAGAAAAATGATCAAGGAATATCCATATATCTTCATCAGTAAATCAACCATATTACCTGAATTTGTAACTATGCCTTAATCATTTCCTTCTCTTCTGTACAATGTATAGACATTACCTCTTCTCATGTAAGGCTAACCCTTCCACTTTTACTATGGATCCCATCTATTGGTGCTCTAAATACCCTTCTTGCTGTCTCAATATCTCTTCTTCTAGAATTATCTTCCTTGACCTTTTATATTATCAATTGCATTGAATCATTCACTTCAACACACACATGTGCTCTAGAATTTCCCCTTTTAAAAATACCAAATCTCCCTCTAGCTATAGTCTCATATTTCTTCTCTCCTTAGGACCAAATCTCTCAAAAGAAAATATGTATCCATCATTATTTCCTCATATTGCATTATCTCTTTAATATACATCGTTCAAGTTTATGTTAAACTTTTTTCACTCTTTTAATTTTCTCCTTTTCAGTTACCACTTACCACTATACTACTGAGTTCAATAACCATCTGTCTGTTTACATCTTACCTATGAAGAATATTTAACAAAGATGATGATTTTTTCCATCTTGAATATCTGCCCATTATTTTTGTGATACTTCATTCACCTGTTTTTTCCTATTTTTAATTTTTTTGGTTATACACTTAGAAGTGGTATTGTTGGGTTGTATGGGAAGCCTATGTTTAAATTGTTAAGAAACTGCTGAATTGTCCTCCAGAGGCTTCACCATTTTATGTTCCCACTGGAAGTGTGTGAGGGTTTCAGTTTATCCATGTCTTTACCGATAAATGTTATTTTGTGTTATTTATTTATTTATTTTTTTAGCTATAGCCTTCCAAGTGTGTGTGAATTAGTGTCTCATTATGGCTTTGATTTGCATTTCCCTAATGGCTAATGAAGTTGAGAATATTTTCATGTGTTTCTTGGCCATTTGTATATCTTCAGTGGTTAAATGTCTATTCAAGTCCTTTACCCTAATTTTTAATTAGGTCATTTGTATTCTGGTTTTAGAGTTGTAAGAGTTCTTTCTGTATTCTGAATATTAGATAGACCTTCATCAAATATTTGTGTTGCAAATGTTTTCTCTTTAGGGTGCCTTTTTACTTTCTCAATGATATTATTTACAGAAGAAATCGTTTTTAAATTTTGATATAACCCAATTTACTCTTTTTTGTGATGTTGGTGTTGAATTTAAGAAACCATTGCTTAACCCAGTTTTATATGTTTCTGATCTCCAGAACTGACCCAAAGAATCCAAACCAGTTCTTTTGAAAGATGTGTGACAAATCACTATGTTCCAAGCCCTACTCTAACTATTGGCGATAGTGATCAACAGGATAGTAGAGACAGAGGTTGCTACCTGTTCTCCAACATTCAAGTTCTCCTTTTCTTCTAGATAGGCCATATTTCTCCTTTTCTCTTGCAGTTAGGTGTGGCTATGTGAGTTTAGTTTTTGCCAATGAAATGTGAGCAGGAGTAATGCATGCACCTTTTGAGCATAACCCATAAATATTCCCAGGTGCCCTCCCCATTGCTATTTTCTTCTTCTGTAACTAGAATGAAGATGGCCACAGGAGTCTCAGAACAGCTGGAAAAAAGTGCCATTTTTCTACTTATCTTAAGAGAGTTGTGATGAATATTAAACAGGGACATGGATATTTAGTATAATTGCTACATAGACTTAGTGGATAATAAATGTTAGTTTCTATTATTATTATAGTCTTTGGACCCTACAACAGTCACATGGGATAAAAAAAATTATAAGTAACCCCACATAATTCAGCAGATAGTGCAATTAAGTGTGCCCTTCTGTAGACAGAGTGTCAGACTTGTTGATGCTAGCAATCTTGAATCTTTCTGCATTTTCTCTGTTGATGAGCCAAGATAATTCTAAGGCATGTTAAATATTATTTAAAACACCATAATTTCAGAAATGCTTATCTAATGAAAAGCAACTTAAACTAAAAACAATATGAGAAGCTTGGTTATAAGGGTTATGTGAATTTTAAATTGTGCTAGAATATCTTGCATTTATACAATGCTATTCTGTAAAAGAGCCCCACCACTTCCTCTTCCCATGCTTATCCATGTCTTATAAGAAATCCCAAGTATACTTTTCTGTGGGGCCAGTAGGAAATTTAGATCATGCAAACCCTGACCTGTATGTGGGAACTCTTACTTCAGTTTCATCCTCTTACCATCATAAAAAAAAAGACAAGCCAGCCTCCTTTGTCTCCTCTCTCAAGCCATATTGAAGTTGCTTGAGAGCCTGTCCTGCTCTGGCCAGAAAGTATCATTATGTGAGTAATAAACTTTTTCATACCCTCTTTGTATAGTGAAGGATCCATCTTGTCTCTGTGGTGGGATCACAATTGGCCCTGTGAGCAGGACATCAAAGTACTATCCACAACACCAAATGTCTTTCTTCTCTTCCTTTGGCCTCCTTACTGACTCTGCTACATGCTGCTAGGCATGCACTTTGAGCTACAGCTTGCTGGCTAGCTTATGCTTTCAATTGTTCTTTGTGCTGCATTTGTGAATTTTACCAACGGTCTGCTAAATATTTGATCCACATAAGACAGTTAAGCAAATTGGCATATAGTAACTGGATTATTGGATTGGAGCCCTCCTTACACCAGCCCTCAATCATGTGTCTCAACCTGGACCTATTTATGAGTCTCAGATTGAATCATGAGTCTCAATTCCAAAGTAGGATGGGACTGACACTAATCCCAAGGGAATGACTCTTACCTTGTGAACATCTGTTGTGTCTTAACCAGTTGCTAGCCCTCTTTCAATATAGAGCCTGTGAGAAAGACTGATAGTCTGTTCCATATACAGGTCCATTGAGTAGTCACTCATGTGGAAGAAGAGCAGTTACTATGTGGAATGCTGAAGTCACACTCCCAAAAGCAGAAGACTCACTAGGACTTTACAAAATCCTTCTTCTGCTGCTTCCCATGCCTTTGTCTCTCCCTCTCTCTCTCTCTCTCTCTCTCTCTCTCTCTCTCTCTCACACACACACACACACACACACACACACACACACATACACACACACACACAATTGAATATTATTCAGCTATGATAAAGAAGGAAACCTTGCCCTTTGTGACCACATGGATGGACTTTGAGGGTATAATGCTAAATGAAATAAGTCAAACAGAAAAGGACAGATACTGCATGGTATCACTTATATAGAGAGTCTTTATAAAAGAAAACAGTAAAACTAATTGAAACAGAATAGAAAATTGTTTGCCAGGGTCTGAGGGGTGGGGGACATAGAACGAGGTTGGTAAAAGCAAACAAATTTTCAACTGTAAGATCAATAACATCTGAGGATTTAATGTAAAAAAAAATGACATTCCTTCAAACTGTCAAGGTCCTCCAAAGCAAAAAGACTAAAAAATTGTCATGGCTACCAGGAGCCTAATGAGGCCTGGCGTGACGACTAAATTTAATGTTGTATCCTGTATTAAATCTTGGGACCAAAAAAGGACATTAAGTAAAAACTAAGAAAATCTGAGTAAAGTACAGACTTCAGTTAATAATACTGTTTTAGTGTTGGTTCACTAAGTGTAGCAAATGTACCATGCTAATGCAAGATGTTAATAATAAGGGAAATTGGGTGTGAGATATATGGGTCGTATCTTCACAGTTTTTCTGTAAATCTAAAACTGTTCTAAACCATTAATTAAAAAAAAAACACAAAATTCTCGGTAAGGATGAATGCTGAGAGACAATACAATAAACCACTGAATTGGGGTGGCTATAGGGAATGGCTTGGAGGAAACACCCTCTTTATTCCATGCACCACAAGAATGGAACCAGAGGGACAAAATAAGAGGTCAGTTTGAGAAAACTCTTCGGGATTGCTGAGGATGCTCCCCGTTTCTTTAACCAGAACATCTAGACTCCTCTGCATCCTTCCTGCCCCCACCATGAATTGTCAAGGGTGATGCTTTGTGATGTCAAGCTACCCTAGGGCAACCATTGGCTGGACAGTTTCTTGCTGACCAATCAAAGCTGAAGGGTGTGGCTCGTTGCCCTGGGAGGGTGATTTTAGAGCAGTCAGGAGCCCTGGAGTTGCTTACTGTTGCTACAACATGGAGAAGAGTAATGAAGAGCCACAGGAGCCTGATTCCGATACTGAAACACAACCAAAAACCATGGGAGTGAAAGGAAAAAAAGTTCAAAGAAATCAATCGAAGAGTAAGAAGAGGAAGACTCCTCCTCAAGATGAAGAAAAAGAAAAAGTGAAGGGTCAAAAGAAACAAAAGGTCAGATTACCCTACAAGATCTGATTACCCTACTTGTGCCACCTCCTCTTTCTTATTGATCCCCCACCCAAACACTTACCCTGCCCTTTTCTGGCACAAACCCCTTCCTAACCCACTCTCATTCTCTTACAATCCACCTTCCCACTTAGTCCCCATCCTGTTTTCCAAAACCAATGTCTTTCTGGGTTTTTCTTGTTTCCCTACCAGATACGGAAGATAGTGAGAAAAGGGAAATCAATTCAAAAGAAGTCAATGAAATGCCGTAAAGGGAAGAAATCAACACCAGTCTGTTACTATAAGAAGAATGAGAAAAAGAAGGAAGATCAGCTAAAGGAAGATGAAGTCGACCTGGAGGAGGCTCCCTGTACAAGTAAATCCTTATTTCCTTCAAAAGATGACAACCTCTCTGTGTCCTACGTCTCTTCCTCTGATGAGTTAGATGACGATTGATCAGTTATATACAGATCAAAACTTACACTGATAGTCACCTGCATTAAAATGAAATCAGGTACTTAGGTGTTGATGATTAAAATAAAAGTGAAAATAAGATATGTTTGTATCTCTGTGTATTCTCTGATGGTGGGGAGAGAGTGAAGGAAGGGGTGGGTGTGTGAGAAGGGAGAGAGGTAGAATCCTGCAAATTTGGGGCCCAGACCAGCCAGTCCATAGTCAGACACTGGGAATAAGGACTAGGTGAGAACTGAAGAGGAATTTCCTCCTTAACATTTCATCACACTAGCAAGGCAGAAAAAACGACTTGGTGTTTGTGTGTGTGTTTGTGGTGGGGGATGGAGAGAGGGGTGATGTGTATGGGGAGGCGGTGTGTAATACTGAATCTTACTCCATTTTTGATGTTTGAGTGTTGACAGCTTTAAGCTTTATTTCTTCCTGGTCCCCTCTGGCTCACATCTGGGCTAACTGATGATTTAAAAGAAAAGGAGTTACCGAGCATAAAATAGAAACAGATATGCCTAAGCTTTACCACTGAAGCTATTGCCTTGCCTAAATTCCCCATAGCCAAAGCAGTCATTGCCCTAAAATATCCCCTAGTGCACATGGACATTCTGACCCAATGAGTAATTAAGTCTCTTGCATTTCTAATCAGCTTGAAAAAATGTTACCCTAACTATGTATAATGCCAGGTGGGTACTAGACTAGTCAGGGGTGGGAGTTACTTAGTAAATTATATAAATGTCTAACCACTATGCCATACACATAAAATGAACATAGAATAATATCAAATGTCAAATATAATTGAAAAATCAGAAAAAGGGCAGGGGAAAGGTGAAGGAGAATAAGAGGTTCAAACTTCCAGGTATTAAACAAACAAGTCATGACGTAGTGTACAGCATAGAGAATATAGCCAATAATATTGTGATAGCATTGTACAGTGTCAAATAGTTGCTAGACTTGTCATGGTGAACACTTCTTTAAGTATATAAATGTTGAATAACTATGGTGTACACTTGAAACTAATTCAATATTGTATCTTAGCTATATTTTAATAAAAATTTTAAAAAATTACTCTATGGACCTGCCTTCCTACACATAAAATAATATCACCTTCTACCCTGGTTTAAAAAGGGCAAGTCTGTACCTATTTCTTAGAGTCATTCTGGGAATGAATAAGGTATTTATGTAAAAACATCTGACACTATATTAGACCCATAATAAGCATTTGATTAAATGACTTTTGTTATTTTCGATAATATAAATAAATAAATAGTACTCCTTTTTTTCCCATTCCCCAAGAGTTAGTGTGTCTTATGTGAGCTGCTGTTAACCCATGACTGAGCCCTTTTCTAAAAGACTGAAGTATTTTGGGGCACCTGTTCTCAACAGTCAGACATTCCAGTACCATTAGATACTTCATATGTGTTTGTATATGGCTTACGATTAATATATACAACGAAGTGGCAAAAGTGGCAGATCACTAACCTTCTCTCCTTCAACCTAATGAATTATTGCTTGAATACCTATTTTCTTCTCTCCATCCTCCTCCTACAAGGTCCTAAATGAACAGCAATCTATATTTATTCTCTAACTGCAAACATAACCTGCTGAGCTTAGTCAGATGCTTTGACAGTTGCTTACTTCTATTAAGTGCAGCTTTGAATTTTTCTTCTCTCAGAAAAATCTGAGAAAATAAAAAAGAGAAAAATACAAACAAACAAAAAAGAACACTTTATTTTGGAATCAACTTCAGCTCTGAAACTTACTAGCTGTTGTCTTAAGAATGTCACTTAAGATATATGAATCTTTCTTTTCTTATTTTTAAAAATGAGGTAATGTCAACATCACGGTTTTATACAAATTAAATAATGTATGTCAAACACAGTGACTTGTATATAGTCAACAAATGATTGCTGTAATGGCTATTATTTACTTCTCTCTGAAATTCTTTTGCCTTGGACATACTTAGGATTGCTTATAAAGCCAACTGTACTATGCATCGTGGCACACTTTGGTCTTGTGTCTTCAACAGTGTTTTTATTCAACAGTGCTTCTAAGGTTAGAAGAAAATACCGTGATAGGAAATTAACATCAATGATATTATCAGCCAGGTAGAGTGATACTCAGACGAGATTTAGAAAACACCTCACAGAAATATATCCTTTTGTAGAACAAGGAGATCTGCTAGAAAATATGACAAAGATGTTAAAAAATGTGATGATTAAGGGACAAGAATGTATGAGGCTCAGAATCTTGAGAGTATTCAAGAAAAACTCTTTCTACTATAAGTCCTAATAAAATTAAACCAAAGGGCCCCAACTTGGATTCCATTGTGCCCCAAATACCATTGCTGATGGAATTGGAATGTGTAGTCAATGCTGTGTCCTTAGAGATCATTTCTCATTTCATTTAGGAGAAAAACTTTCCTAAGAATTTATTTTATCTGACCAACACTTGTTCTTACTCTGTGTCTGTAACTTTACCTAAAGGATTCCATGTATCAATTTGTTTAATCTACACTGTACCTTGAGACAAAGGTATTATTATTAACACTATTTTGTAGAGGAGGAAATTGAGTTGCCAAAAAGTTAAATAGTTTTTCCACAATTCCACAGCTAATAAATGGCAGATCTAGAATTTTAACCTATGCAGTTTGGCTCCAGACTCTGTGCTCTTAATTACCGCATCTTAATGATTTATTATATAATACTCTCTTGGAAACTAAGCAGGCACCATTATTACCTTCTGTAGACTAAAAAAAAATGAAGGCAATATTTTAACTATTTTTACTTGTTAATTTAGACCAGGAGTTTTAATATTTTTAAATTATTTGAATATTTAAAAATAGTCACCGAAAAATTGATAAACTAAACAATGTTCAACTGGACCAATAAATACATTAGACTTAAATATGCTAAGAAATTTGAATGGAATCTCAATCTACCCAATTATAATAGTAAATAATAATATTCTATTAGAAAAGATAAATCTCTCTGAAATATCTGAGAATTCAGATGGAGAGTTATGTTTATTTTATATTAAATTTGAATTTTCAAATCAGTGGTGAAGCAATGATATGTTTAGTAAACTCTGCTGGGACTATCGATTTTCTGTATGATGGTAAATGTATGATAATCATCTTACAACATATAAAAATACATTCCAGATGGATTAAATATTAAAACATAAAAATTAAAAACCATGAAAGTACTGGAAGAAGATCTAGAATATAAGTGTTATAACTTTTGACATTCTTGAGAATGATAAATAAATTCAGGAATCATAAAAGGACTGATAGGTTTGTCTTCATTAAATACACGCACACATCTGTAGTTCACAAAATACCATAAATATAAATATGAATGTGTGTGTGTGTGTGTGTGTGTGTGTGTGTGTGTGTGTGTCTGTTTGGGCTGCCTTAACACAATACCACAGACTGGGTGGCTTAAATAACAGAATTTATTTTCTTAAAGTTCTGCAGGCTGGAAGTCTAAGATCAGGGAGCCAGCATGGATGGATGGTTTGTGGTGAGAGCTCTCTTTCTAACTTGTAGATCTTGTCTTCTTGCTGTGTCCTCACATGACAGAGAGCTTGTGAGCTGTCTGGTATTTTTTCTTATAACAGAACTAATCTGGTTGAATCAACGCTCCACCCTTGTGACCACATTTAACTTTGATAATTTCTTTAGAGACCTTATTCCCAAATACAGCCACACTTAGAGTGGGGGCTACAACATATAAATTTGGGTGGGGAGCACAAACATTCAGTCAATAACAAAACACGTACGTTTCTACAAATCAAGATAAAGCCAGAAACAAGCTAATGAATAATTAGAGCTCATTCAGGGAAAAAGCATACAAATTATTGGTAAACATATTTAAATTTTAATCTCATTGTATTTGAGAAAATTAAATTTTCTCCTCATTCATATTGACCAATATATAAATGATTTATACACACACACAGACACACACAGACAAGATGTTAATGTTGAGCCACTCCCCTGGCTTGCCTGGTTTCAGACCCTATGCTAAGCATTTTACCTGAACTATTTATTTCATGTTATCATCAAACACCGTTGTGAGATATGCAACATTATCCTCAAGCTATAGATGGAGAACTTGAGATTCAGTGAAGTGAGGGCAGATGCTTTTTCAAGGTCATATAGGTTACAGATGATAAAGCTATGAGAAGAAATTAATAGACCAGAAACATAAGATCAAGTGTTTTCGTTAGTGTGTTAACAACTTTAACAATTGTTAAAGGGTTTTCACAGATACTTTAATTTTTATCTGTCAATAATTCATTGTAGGAGAGGTGTTATTATCATTTTACTGATAAGGAAACCAGGGCCCACAGATAGAAATGAGGAACCTGAGGTAACAACTCCTCCTAGTTTAGTCTTTTTTTATTTCTCATAATAACAAGATAGTTCACTCAAATTTGAAGCTTACTTCCTCCTGTCTTCTGGTCCCTGGAAGCCTGCTTATTTGCAATTCAACAAGGCTTCTGAAATTTTGATTTGCTTTTTGATTTGCTTTCTCCAGCTGTTCCTGCTGTTTGAGGGCTGGGGCATCAAAGCTCAGTTTGAATCCTGCCACTTTAGCTGTGGAAACCTTTACCTTTTTAACTGCTGTACTTGGAGCCTTACCTATACAGAAGTCCCGCTTGTTCTCAGTGGAGAAGGTGCTAGAGAGAGAACCCTATGTGGTTCGCGTGCTTTAACTGAAGATAACTTACATCTCCTAATGATGCGGTGTTAGCGAGAGAACCTTTCTGGCCAACTAGCATGTGCTGCATCACTGCTTCTTAAACATCCCTCCCTCTGCACTGCCATCTGTGGCTGTGGTTGCTGCAAGAATTCCTTTCCAGGGAATTTTCTATATAATTTGTTAAACAAAATGATTCTCTCAACTTTTTGACCTAGGTTACCATTAGAGATTTTGCTTTTATGACCATTTTTAAAAGAACAGGGTAACATTTTAAATGTCCAGAACAGGATTATCCTTATATTCATGATCAGTGTACTACCAAAGGCAGGAAGCAGGAACCTTCTTAATGTCCACTTCAGTCAACACCAAGGTAGAAATGATCTGGCTTCAAATGGTTACTTTTCATCCTCAAATCTACCTTTCTGCATCCTTCAACAATTTTCTCTGGTCCTCAAGTTGGCATTGAAAGAAAACAATTGTTCAGGACCTCTTCAAAAGTGTTTTTTTTTTTTTCAACTCCATTTTGGACCTAGATGTAAGGTACTTATTTTCATAATTTGACATGTCTGTTCTTTGTCTTGCTATATTTGAAAATATCTTTCCTTACTCCCTGGCCTTTGTACTTTATTCCCCAACACAACAATTTATCATACTTGTCACCTTTTTACTTTATATGCACACGCATATCAGTCATTAAAATTGATGTTTTAAACGTCTAATTCCATCAATTTTAAGAGCCAACTATTTTTTGAGGTCCAAATTATTTCAATTGAAATACTGGCTCCACTGTTTCCAAGCTATGCAATCATAGGCAACCTGCAAATCCCTCTGAATCTTAGTCTCTTTATTTTAAAATGGAATAATTAAAAGTACTTACCCCTTGGTTGCCATGAGAATGAAAAAATGAAAAGGCATGCAAAATGTTTAGAATAATGTCTAACAGCTAATAAGAATGTAATAATGAGAGCCATATTATTATGACTGCACTGTAAATTTTGGTTAGATGGAGTTAAGCACATCGACCTCATGGGAAAATCATGAAAATTATATAATATATGCAAAATGCCTAGCACAGAGCTGGCATAATATAGACATTCAAAAAATTATAGTCCTATTTCTCACCAACTCACCTTCCCCCATTCTACACTCCTTGACTCATTCAAAGACTGCTTCTTTTCATGTATTTTTGCTTTTGTGAATTAATAACTATACTATAATTTTAAAACTAACCTTAAAGTGGTGATTTTGAATGAAGTCCAAAAAAATCAAAGAAAAGTAATGAGGAAAATTGTCAAATAGCAGCTGTGCTCTCAGGCAGAAAACATGAGAGCAGTGACACAGTTTTTAAAAGTTTCTTTTAACTCCACAGTGAAGTGGACATTGTAATATCCCTTAACATTAGACACCTGAGAGCTGCCAGAGAAACTGAAATACTAGCTGCTCTGCTCAAAGCCATTCTTCTTAATTGCATAAGGTCAAATGTAAAGTATAATCACTTCATTTCTGTTCAATTGGTACCACTTTTCTGTTTGTTCTTTTTCATAGTCTCATAGATTTCCAGGCCTATTAGAGGCTAGCATATGCTATTTTCCTCAGCTCCAGTTCTAGTATTTAAATCCCTTCTATGTTACCCCTGCCAGCCAGTCATCTAGCCTCTGTCAATACCTTTAAGGGAAAGAGGAGCCCAAAATATACAGAAGGCATATTTGTGAATAAATTATCCCTTTCGTGAGCCAAAATCTAGCTTCACATGTTCTTTCCTAATGTCTTAGTTATGTCACTTGAGACCTTATAGAATCAGTGTCTTCTTTTTGTGTGTGCAATTGCAATCAATGTATTATTTGGAAGAAAGTTTTCATGCTACATATGGATTTTTTTTTTCTTTTTTCACCCAGTGGAAATTCTAAAAACTAAATAATATAAGATTGAAGTGAGTATCTAAATAACGTAGACCTGATGACAGTATTTGTTTTCACAATCAAATGAACTCTTAAAGAAGTTTCAGATTCGAACACCCATTGAATATCTCCAGATTTCACTTCATACTTTATTGTTTGAAAAGTCAACAGTTGATGTTAGAGAAGCATGGTATTTGGAAACAGACATTTATTCATTCATTCATCCATCCACTCATTCAGTTATTCACTCTGAATTGTAAATATTCAACATAATTTTATATGCCATAAAAAAGTATATCTTTGAGGACAACATGATACATTATTTTCTTCACATGAGCCACCTGTGAACTATAAATTTCAATAATACATGTTTCAAAAATGGGCATAGAGGAGAACATTTTTAAGAAAGAGGAAAATAACAATTTTGTTATTGCAACCATCTACCTTTGTTCTTTGAACCCCATTCCTCCTGCTTCACTGATTTGCCTACTCTTGCATCCTTCCAAGTTTATGATCTTCAGCATTTCCCATATGCATTGAAATATCCTGGATCAAAAGGTACTTTAGTGCTTTGTGCTTGCTCTCTGATTCAGGTCCAGCATCAGTATACCAACGGGCACATGTTTTGGCTTATGGATTTACAAAAGAACTATGAAAAAGTTGAAAACCCCTTCTAAGACAATGGCAAGGGTTGTTGTCACTGAGTGCGTTTGATACATGAGGAAATGCAATCAGCAAGGCAAGAGATCTCTAACATTGCTTTTTGCAGAAAAGCTTGGAGTTGAAACTTTGGCTATATCTGGAGTAACCATGACTTTAGACCACTACCATTTAAACAGGAAGCCCAGAATAGTCAGTAAGTAAATATTTTTTATACAGCTGCTATCAATGCCCTCTAATCAAAGACCACCAGAAACATACCTTAGTTGAACTACTTGCTTTTATTGCTTATTGTAGCCAGGAGAGGGAATGCAAACTAATACAGCATCTCAGTAAGTTGTTAGAGAGGAATTTTCATAGGATTTGGGTTTATATTAGTTGATTCGGGGGATATTTTTAGGAAGCAAGACATTACTTTGGGTTGGATGATATCAGAAAGTAAGGTCAATTTTATGATTGGGTATCTCAATAAATCTTAACGAGAAAAAGGAAACTAAAGGAAGGGTAAAGCGGTAATTCGTATAGAAGTAGCCGTTACTCACATTAGCCAGGAGAGGGGGATGTTTGGTCATTTTCATGATTTGGACAATGTTCATGATCTCTGCATATTGAGACATGATTAGAGTGATCCTGTTTTTACCTTGATCTATCACAGTTTTGTTATTGTTTGGGGTGATCTGAACTCTAGCATTGCCCTGGTAACACTGTTCTTTTCATTGATGCAGAAAGAATTGCAGTTCAATGAGATTTATGAGAGGTAAGTTTTATTAAAAGCACATTTTGAAATAGAAGCATGTCACACCTAAACAGGCTTTAACTGTGCAGAAACGAAAGGTATGTTTAAAGTATGCTCCAAGTGAGGGGTAGGTTACAGTGAAGAGAGCTGTAATCTTGTGGAAGTTTGGAGGTCTGTATTATATTATGGCCATGATGGGGTGTTATGAAGTCATTCCTAGGTGATTGGCATGTGAAGTCATTTTGATTGACATTTGGCTGTTATATAACTCCCTGCCTAATGTGCATGTGCTTACCCAGAATTCAGCCTGCTATAATTAGATTCATGAACTTCCAGGCATAAGCATGATATTATAATGGTGATACAATGAGGATGAGTTGAGGGGAGGGTCAGAGTAGTCCTCACTGTGTAAGAGTCTGTGGCTAGTTAAGCCAGTTATATGTTTATGACCCTGCAGTCCTTTGTTTCTCAGGATACAGGAGTGCTCATGTCTAACTACCTAATAGTTCCAGAGTGCTTTCTCTTTTATTTCCCACATATACATGAACCATATGGTTCTTATCTTTTTCCATCGGACTTGTTTCACTTAGCATAATTCTCTCAAGATCCATCCATGTGTTCTTTGATGAATAATTGAATAAAGATGTGATACATACATACAATGGAATACTACTTAGCCATAAATTGAAATATTGCCAAGCCTCTTCTCATCATCCAAGATCCTCCTCAGTTCCTGTAGAGTCTTCTGAGATCCTCAGCTGGAACTCATTAATGTTAATAATAAGCCATGAGAAACCAAGGACAACGTCTCAGGGCCTCTATTAGATGCCAGGCTATCATTTCTGACCTCCTGTTTCCTCCTCCTGTTGATGTTGTACCCTGAGAGGATGTCTTCCTCCCAGAGCTCCAGGTAGAATATGAGGCCAGACACCACTCTGTTCCAGGATTCACATCCTGTCTTGAATCTCTGTTCATGTTTCCTACCCTAATAGTCTTCCCTTCCTTTTCAAGTCTTTCAACACTTCACCTTTTCTCTGCAGTGTCACTTCATCCAGTTAGGCAGGTGTGTGTATCTGGGGAGAAGCACCTGGGAGAGCCTGGTGGTTGAAGTGGGATGTGATGTGAGCCACGGAATTATCAGGAATGGAGTCAGGCACATCTGGGCAGGCCAGTGTTTTGGGTGGAGGAGTGAGGCAACAGGGCTGGGATGATGGTCAAGTAGCCCAAAACATCTTGGGATCTGTCATGGGAAGGGAACAGAAATTCAGTGGGAAGGAATGGAGCAGGGAGAGAGATGGCATCCACAGCACTCAGGTTTCCAGGAAGGAAGGAAGCAAATTATCTACATGTTTAAAATATCTCACATTTAAAATGTGGAGGATGAATTAAAAATAAGATTTGAGGGATAAGCTAAAGACAAAACATTATACTCGGGCTGGTAAATTCTCACAGCATCATAGATGAACGTTTTTGAAACTGCTTTACATGTACACTAGTTAAGCAAATAAGTTGATGAATGGTAAAGGGTGGTAGCCAGGTCTCTCATTCTTGGTGAGGGGAGTTATAATTATGTAAGAAGGGACAGTGAGAGTGATTCATGCAGGAATGGGTCAGAGTTTGAGACACCAGTATAAAGTCACATGCATTTTCATATAGACATAAATGGATAGAGGTAGAACTATTTATAGATAGCTGTGCATACAGCTCTGTATATTAGTGTCCTATTGCCACTGCAACAAATTACCACAAACTTAGTGGCTTAAAGCTACAAAAAATACTGTTAGTTTTCTGGAGGTCAGAAGTCTCTAAATTCAAGAAGGGACATGTTCCTGCTAGAGGTTTTAGATAGAATCTCTTTCCTTACCCTTTTAAGCTTCCAGAAACCACCTGCATTCTTCTCTTCATGACCCCTTCCTGGCATCACTCCAACTTCTTGCTTCCATAGTAATAAACATCTCCTACTACTCACTCTGCTCCTCCTGTCTGCCTTTTGAAAGGACGTGTGGTGTGTTCATGAGTTTGGGGGGGTGGCTGATGAAGGAAAAGACAAGATAATGAGAGGCTGTAGCACTCAAGGTTTATTTGGACAGAGTTTGGTCAGGGGTGTATGAAAAGGGAAGTCCCTCCCAACAAGAGACCTTCCAGAGGCTTAGGGGCACTACACAGATGCAGGACAGGGCCAGGGAATTCTCAGGTAAGAAGGGGAAATCAGAGAGGGGACTTGATTGTCTAGGTGATGTGACTCAGCAGTGTAGTGTGGAGTCTCTGTGTCAGATAGCTCCAAAGGGAGCAGCAGTTTAGGGTGTTTTGTAGCTGCTGAATTTGACTTGTTTCTGGTTAGCAGATGTCGGGCAAAGTTTTGTGGAATGTGTAAAGTAGATAGGGTCACTACGGCTATAAAAATATGGGCAATTTTGGGGACTGTATTTAAAGCAATTTGAATTTGGCACCAGTGGGTTTTGGGCTAACAGTCCTAGCCTACTCTAAAGAAGTAAAGAACACAGGGGATCATCGGGAGGGTCTCCTCCCTCACATCACCCAGGGAATCGAGCCTCCGAGTTTCTCTCCATCGGCCTTTCTGGATGAAAACTTCACTACCCTCAGTATTGATGGCTTCTCCCCAGATCTTTCTGATGGAACCCCTGTTCACAGGGCCTGTGGATAAAAAGGCGTGTGAGAAAAGGCAGTAGGGGAAAATTTTCCAGGAAAAATCTCAAAACATCTAACAGTGGTTTTAAAATCAAATGCCAGTGGCAAGGGCACTCCCTGGTGAAGATGTCTTGTATCCTGAAGGGGAGTGCCCAGCCCAGGAGGATCATACACCCCTGTAGCAGGGATGCGGGAGAGAAAAGGGCCTGCCTCCCGGTCAAGGCTGGAGGAGACTAGGTCAAGGCTGGAGGAGACCAGGTCAAGGGTGAAGGAGACCAGTTCGTTCAGCCCCAATGTGATGGAAGCCCCACTTCCCATGTTCCAGAAACAGCCAGTCCTCTTGCCACACTGGGGCTAACCAAAATTTCCCAGCTCACCCAGTGCAGTACCCAGGGTCACAAATGCACCGTGGACTGCATCTTTGACACCCACTGACCAAAGCGCCAGAGCTGGCTGTGGTGGGGCTGGAGATGGGCTCCTTGGTCTGGACTTGGTGACACTTCTGCCAGCTCCTTGGTGACTCATCAAGGCCACTCATATTCACAAATGGCCTGAATACTTTCCCAGGTGGATGTGGCTGGTTTTCAGTACCAGGTGCTCCTGGGGCATGACAACAGCTCCCAGAGGAGAAGGGCAGCTGAAGCTGAAAGTAAAGGAGCTCCTGCCCTTCAGAGGGTTCCTCTTCCAGGAAGCCGCTGGACCCATGAAACCCTCAGGCATCTCCTGGTGCTCTGCCGTGGGTTGGTGGCTTTGGCTGAGATGCACCCATGAAGCAGATCCTGGCCTGCTGGTGCCGGAGCAGTTCCTCACCATCTTGTCCCAGAAAATCCACAGCAGGGTGCAGAATCTGTAACTCTTAGAGCAGAGGTCCCTAATTTTTTTGGTACCAAGGACCAGTGTTTATGTGAGATACGAATGCCTGATGATTTGAGGTGGAGCTGAGGTGGTAATGCTAGCACTACTGGCTGCAGATATAGATGAAGCTTTGCTTGCTTGCCCGCCACTCACTTCCTTCTGTGCCGCCCACTTCCTCACAGGCCACGGATCAGTACGACAGTTGGGGACCGCTGTTTTAGAGTAAATGTCAAGAGAGCTTGTGAGACTGAGGGAAGAGGTGAGAGAGACAGGTTTCATCAGTGGTTGGTTGGCCCTGAGGACTGCGACCCCACAGAGTCTTACTTCCCCATTCCACTGTCTCGATTGTCCCGAGTAGACCTTACATGGTCAAGTGATGTTTTTCATAGTCAAGTCTGTAACTTTCATCCTCCAAATTTCCTAAGTGCACAGAGTGAACAGTGTAGGGTGCCTATTTCCACATGGAGACACTGTCGCTGCTGCAATAGTGTCAGCTGCGGAGTTATGTATCAGAGGGGTTCTGCAGGCTGCCCACCAGCTATGTGACTTTTGGCAAGTTACTTAATTGCCTTGGGCCTCAGTATCCCCATTGGTTAAATGGCTTCTGGGATTGTTTTGAGGATGACAGGGAGAGCAGCATGTAGTTCATTTTGATCACACTGCTGGCACTAGTTAGTGCTTTAAACTGGTAGCTGGCCTGGTGTGGTGCCAGGTGCTTGTAGTCCCAGCTATTAGAGAGGAGCGGTGGAGCTGGCCCCAGGTTGCATTAGCTACTAGACCTCATCTCCAAAAGAGACCCCGAGATGTAAAGGAGACAGATGATGAACAGTTATCTGGTCAGGTGTCAGGGAAGAAGAACTTTGGAAAGGCCTCACTGACATCAGCAGGATGGAGCACAGCTGCTAACAAGAGAGAATTTCTAAAGTTATTGTTCCTGGATATGGAGAGAAAGACCTCAAAAATAGTAGTTCATGTTTTTCTGGAGGAGGGGAAATCTCTTAGTAGAGTCCCTCTTTTAAATTATTTTTTTTTAATTTCAACATTGCTGTAGATTAACATGCAGTTGAAAGAGATAAAGAGACATCCTTTACCCTTTACCTAGTTTCCCTAATAGTAACATCTTACAAAACTGTAGTCTAATACAAAACCAGGATATTGACATTAATAGTCTGAATACAGAAGAGTTCATTCCCACAAGGATCCCTCCTGTTGCTCTTTTAAAGGCTGAGCCACATCCTGTCCCTCTCTTCCACTCCTCTCTTATCCATTCCCAGATTCATCACTCCTGACAACCACTAATTTCTTCTCCCTTTCTAAAACTTTGTCATTTCAAGAATGCTTTATAAATAGAAATGGCATCCTCACCTCTCTATAGTGCCATCTTCCCCTGAATTCTCTCTCACCTTCTCCTCCTCTGAACCTATCAGTGCCTTTCCATCTAAAGTTAAGCCCTCTAAGGATCCTAGAAGATCTCAAGTTTCATTTGTTTCCTGGACTAAAGTTCAATTAGGAGTTATTGTTAAACAATTTCCTAAGGTAACAGGATCCTCACAAGTTCGCCAAGAAATTTGATATTGTTATTCAGACCTATCAGTATGGGTTTTCTGATTTATATCAGGTAATTCATAGGTCAGTTGGTGAAGGCCAGGTTCACTATTGGATGACAGTTGCTGATGGAAATATCTCAAAATGGATTTAGAAAAACAAACCTCTATTTTGGGGAGAAGAAGCTATAAGACTAGCTTTAAGTAATTACAGTAGCTATCCCAAGGTCTGTTGATTGGAGTGAAATTCAGACTTGCTCACAAAAGTCTGAAAAATCTATTTATGACTATTATAATCTACTTCAGGTCATCTGCTTATGTAACCATTAACTCTTTTTGTGTTAATGGACTGAACTGAGATCTTTCCTTTTTAGTTAAAAGGGTCAGGATAGAGTGGAAAACCATGTCAACCCTAGATTTGGCTCATCTGGGAAATCATCTTGCTCATACTCTTCATGAGCTGCCTAGAAGTAAGACTGCCAAGATTTTTAATTTTCAGCCCTGACAAATGAAGACCCTGTATGAAACCAGAAGACTCCAAGCTTCTCTGCTTTTACTGCAAAGAGCCAGGACATGGGAAAGTGAATTGTTGCAAAGTTAAGCACTTCAGGTGTTTTCAGCCTTCTAACCAGCCTTCTCATTGTCCTCATAATCCCCAATGATAGGGCTCTGAGGAACTACTGGGGCTTTTCCCAGTCCTCCTTCTTAATTGGGTTGATGAAACTTGTTTTCCAATTGCTAATTAATCTACTTTTGTCCTTATTGACACTGGAGCTACACTCTCAGTGCTCTACCCTACTGATATAAAAGCCTCTGCCTTGGAGTAATAAAACAGTTCAAATAGTAGGGATTTCAAACAAACCTCACAGGTTCCTGTCTCTGAAACTACTCCTTTTTGCTTAAGCCCTTTAAGAGACACATACAATTTTCTCCTTAGTCCTGCTCCCATTCCTTTATTAAGCTGAGACTTCTTAAAGAAGTATGATACCCAAATTTCTTTCATCCAAAATGGGGAAATAATCCTAAAATTTGATAGTAGCTGTCAGAACAGCCAATCAGTTGAATAACTTTTCAACATTTTTAATTTTTTTTTCCCATTTCTGATGGTACTACAGCTGAATCTGGGAGCATTGATCAATTGTTCCTATTGTTCTGATATTGACAGAATCCACAGTGCACTTCCTATTAAAACAAAGAGATCCTTGAAAATTTCTTCCAAGAATGAATCAGTATCCCTAAAGTAAAGAGGCCCTTCAAGGAATAAAGCCCATAATAGGTTACATAACTCAGGGCCTTATTTAATTCCTTGCACCAGTCCCTGTAATGCTCCCACTTTACTTGTGAGAAAGCTAAAGGGACAAGGACATAGGTGTGTCCAGAATCTCAAAGCAATAAGCAACATTGTTATCCCTCAACACCCTGTAGTTTCTAACCCTCATATGCTGCTGGCATCTATCCCAACTGGAAGTAAATTTATTCTGTAACTGACTTACACAGTGAATTCTTTACCATTCCAGTTGATGAAGACAGCCAATACATTTTTGCCTTCGCTTGGAAAGGAAAACAAATTATCTGTACAGTAATGCCTCAGCGTTTTAATGAAAGACCTTATTTCTGAAAAATACTAAAAGCTGACTTGGATGATATAACTTGCCTTAAAGGTTTTACTTTGTTGCAATATGTGGATGGTTTACTTCTTTGTTTTTCTTCTCAGGTCTCCTCACAAGAAGACATCAACCTGTTAGAACATTTAGTGTTAAGAGGACATCGGGTTTCTAAAGGAAATTTTGTTTATCCAAACTCAGGTCTGATATTTGGGACACCTGATATAGGACCAAGGCCTACACCTGGATCCAGATAGGCTTAATGGTATCGTAAGTTTCCCAAGGCCCAAGACTAAGCATCAATTGTGAAGTTATTTGGGGACTTATTGGTTACTGCCAAAATTGGATCCCAAATCTCTCTCTTACAGCAAAACCTTTGTATGTTTTCCTAAAGAATGACAGCATTGACCCAATTTTATGGGAAGAATGAAAACACAGCATAGCCTTTAAAGCCTTAAAGAAGAGTTTAATAAACCCATCTGCTCTTTGGCATCCCTATGATCAGATTCCCCTTTTCCTTTTTGTACATTAAAAGGAAGGGAATACCCCATCGATGGACTGAAGCTTTCCCTTAAAGGCAAGCTACCACTTCTTTGGTGGCTAAAGTCCTGTGTTGGATACATGTGCCACATCTAAAGAAAGCACCAAACCCTGACTGGAACTAAACAGTCTGGTGACCTGAAACTAACGTTGTCAAAAATTAAAGCAGGAGGCCTCTGAAGGAGATAGCTTCCCCAAAATGACTAGACCAGGCCTTTACAACTACCAGAATCCAGTGAAAAGCCCCCATTACTCCCCTCACACTCACAGCATTCCAGGATACTGTGCTTGCTCTAAATTTTTGACTCCTGGCAGTTTCAAGGCAGTCATCCTTTTGAATTATGCTTTCTATTCTTCATTATTTCCTTTAGGTTCTTCACCAAAGACAACAGTGTGATTAATTTGTCATTTGTTTGGAGTATTTCTTTATTTGGTTTAATAGGAGATATTACCTTATATGCTATTGGCTTGTGAAATTCCCACAGAAAATTTGTGCTAAATGGCTGGGATTCTAGAAGAGTTTTTATTTTTATTTTTCAAAAAAAAAGTTTCTTTAATCAAAGGTTCTCCATGCCAACAACTGCAGTCATTGTTAAGCAAAGTTAAATAGAAACTGTCACAGAGTCCCCTAATATACATTCTTTTGTGTTTAATTTTTAAGATATTGTATCAGGCAATCAAGAAATACACATCATAGTATTTACAACTTACAGCACAGGGATCTGATTTTAGTCCTTTAACAGCCATATAAATCAGTTAACCAAATATTCCATAAATAGACCTTACAAATGAAATCCTGTTTTACATTATTCATCAGCTCGAAAGATAATGAGCTCAAACTTTAGAAGTTTTTAAGTTAGCGAAGAGTCATTATGCAAACCGAAACTCTTGAATAGTCCTCACAAATTCTCAGTGTTTACAGTCTAAATGTCCACTTGCTATAGTTGCTTCTCCACATGTTATTGATGAGGGTCCCGGGGGTCCCCCAGCTTCTGACTGCTTATCAAGGACAACAGGTGTACAATGATGACTTCCTCGCATGACTTGCTTGATGTTTATAGCAAAACAACTTTTTTCTTTGTCATAAACAAGTGGATTAAAACTAAAGTCATAAACAAGCGAGTTTGAAAACATGTTAAATCTATACACAAGAATATGAACAAGTTTTGACCAACTGGCTCAATGCTAGGTAAACACTGATAATTTGGAGACACTGGCAACAGAAGATACTCAAGTTTTTTAAAAAGTTCATTTATCCAGAGGACTATACTAAGCATTACAGGAGATATAAGCTGAAACAAGGTCCCTATCCTCCAGGAAAGCATAATGTAGTAGATACAGTACCGGATATAACAAAAGGAGGGTTAAATTCCTGTCTAAAATCTGCCACTGGTAATCTACGTGACACTCAGTAAGTCACATCCTACATCTTATACACATTCTTTATGTGCCAAAGAGAAATATAAAAGGAATCTACAACATGACATTAAAACCTAACAAGAATAAAATCATAATAGTTGAGGACATGCCAACGAATCAGAAAAGGGCTTTTAAAAATATAAGGGGCTCTGGTTCCTGATCTAGCAAGGGACATTACCAGAACTACACTGCCTCTTTTTGGACAAGCCTAGTGATGACTTTGGGAGTGGCGGCCCTTACCAGGTGAGGTTCCCTGTAGAAAAGGCTGCTGGTCGCAGGAAAGCTATATAGGAACAATCTGGATGAACAATACTTCGCTCAAGCAGGAGATATGAAATTGTGGCACCTGTTGCTACATCTCTCCCATGCAATGAGTGGCTTACAGGGCTCCTCTAGGCCCCAGTAGGCCTGGAGACTCATTGGCGTTAACTCTTTTTGTTTGTTTGTTTGTTTGTTTGTTTGTTTGCATCCAGGGCTGAACCGCAGCAGGCGGCCAGTTCTTCAGGGATGAAAAGGACCCGTGGGGGCAATTCCTGGCAGGCTGAGCTGACTGCACAAGTGGAGGAAGAAAGATAGATGGCTGGGCGTGGCAGTCTCAAAGGCGCCAGAAATGCATCTTCCTCTTCTGGTCAGGGTCCTGTCCACAGACCGCGACCCCAAAATGGAAAATCGGGGTGTGGTCTCCGGGCGGTAGAGGGATTCGGTTGGTGACTGACTGATCTGCCAAGCACCGTTCGCTCCCGAGTCTTGGCGCTTCATTCGTCAGGCAGCGCGCGCTAACTTGGTAGTCACGTGAGGAAGAGGGAAGTGGCATCCGCAGAGGCTAGAGGTTCGTGGAGGTAATTAAAAAGCCTGATTTTTTTCTTTGGGTTTGGTCAGGAGAGTCCGAGAGATACGAGCCACACGTGCCAGTGCAGCCTTTGGGGGCGGCTCCGTGGCCTTGAGGAAGGGTGGGAGGATGCAGACAAGGCATCATTGCCAGGCGGGGGTCGGACTGAGAGCGTGCGGGACCTGTGCTCAGCAAGAGAACAGGTATTCAGGCTCCTACTTACACATCTAACCTCTGGAAGCAATCTTTTTGTACCCTGTGTTCAGATATCACTGAGGAATGCCGCTAAAGCACACTTGGAAGCTGCCCGCGTGCACAACAGAGCTTATGGACTCCCTTGTAGCGAATTAGTAGTGGTGGGCGATGGGGCAGTCATGTCTACTGCTGCACCCAGCAAAGCTTTCCCATTTCCACTCAAAAATATTAAGCTTCCGACATAAAAATATGAGACGTGTCCCTGTACTTCCTGAGCCAGGGTAGGCGGCAAAGAACCAACTATTTTTTGAATACCAGGGACATCTCTGAAAGAATTTTGTTGCTCTTTCTGCTTGATCAGTTTATGGAAAATCAGACTCAAAGCTGTCCTTAGCCTTGCTTAAAGATCTGTATGACCCTGTAAAGTGAAGAGGAGTACCTTCACTAGACCCGCCCTGTCTCAAGAACTTGGACCATCACAGCTTCTCTTGCCTGTTTTACAATCTGACATTTGAATATCTTATTAAAAATGTTAGGTTTTTACAGTAAAATAAGCATGAAATTTAATACACAGGTACAAATTTGCACAGTGCCCTTTACAAGACTTCCCCCAAAGTGCCAACAAAAAATTTTGAGGACATCTGGTTGGCATATATTTCCTGAGAAGAATAAGGTTACTTTTCCCCTGATTACTTACTTCTGATTTTCTTGTCTTGGTTCTGCCAGTGTTAATGCAGTGGAAAGGAGACTATCATATGTTCCATGAAGTAATGGTTTTAATCTTCATAAGATAAATGAAGGGGCATAGAAGTTATTTTCCTCCTGATTAAAGATAAAGGACTGGGATGATCTTTTAAAATTTAAAGAAACTCAGATATACCCTACTTGTGAAGATGGGACAGGAAAAGCAGAGATTAGGTGTTGGATAGTCTCAAAGCTTCATTTAGTACATGGGTGCTGTTATTTTTTTTTCACTCACCAACTTTTCCTCAACTTTTTGACAAAAAGTTATCAAGTGACATCTGTATTATCTGAGTTGTGTTTGTCTTTCAAAATTGAGTAACAAAGAGAAAATATGCTCTGAAGTAATCTGTCATCATGACTGTCTTAATACTTCGCAGTTGATTTTAAGAAGAAAGCAAGACAGGAACTTTTCTGTTTATTCTTCTCTAATAATTACAGACACCAAGTAAATATGTGTCATGTGACTTTCATTTGACATGTGCTTTTTTCCCCTCTCCCTCCGTGCCCTCATGGAGAAGACCCACTCATTGGTTTTGAACCAAACCTGACAAGGACTCAGTTGTCAAAGGTGGCACCAGGAGGATGTCACACTTAGGAGAAAAACTTTTCTTAGAGAAAATGATGATGAGACATCTGAACGTGGATGCATGCTTGTACCCACATTTGGAGGCTTTGTGGGAGACTGAGGGGTCTATGAAAGAGAGCACCTGTCAGAATAAGAAATCTAGCCCACAGATGACAGTCTTGGTCTGGAGAGTCCTCGCCAACACTTCCGGAGCTTCCATTATCATGAAGCATCTGGACCACTTGAGGCTGTCAGCAAACTTCAGGAATTATGCCATCATTGGCTAAAGCCAGAGATACAATCAAAAGAGCAGATCCTGGAACTGCTGGTGCTAGAGCAGTTCCTGACCATTCTGCCCAGGGATACCTGGAGCTGGGTGCAGAAGTATCGTCCACAGAGCATTGAAGAGGCTGTGGCCTTGGTGAAATGCTTTCAGAGAGAACCTGGTGAAATAAGCAATGAGTTGAGAAAGATTACGTGTATAATGACATAGGATGAAGGTGGATATGTCCAGGTTGGGAGCAGGGTAGGGGTTAATTTAGGAATGAGATGGATTAGGTCACGCTTCCATTGTTCCTTTAGAATAACTAGGTGGGATCAGAAATCACAGACATGCAGCAGTAGTCTACAAATTTTGGAGCTCCTTGGCAGTTTCTCCTGGCTTAAGGAAAAAATGGTATTTTGTCCTCTTTAGGGCCAGTGAAAATTGAGAGTGATGGTCCTAGTCTGGGATGGCTAAGGAGACAAGACTTGATTTCTTAGAAACAGAAATGAAAGTTAAGAAATTGTTGGGAAAGGGAAGGAAAATCTGAAAAATATGGGCAGTACTTAGAGATCAAAGTAGAGAGGGTAGCAAACAGGTATAAATCACACAACTCTGGGAGACTGAAGAGGAAGAAAAGAAATAAAAAAATGAAAGGGAAACAATATGAAAGGAAGAAAAACGCCAACAGAGAATTGGAGAGAATCAAGATGCTGAGGGGCAGTGCCCTCCATAGTGGGAACATACGTCTCTGGGTCAGGGAAAGAGCCGCCTTTCTCCTCCCATAGTGTTTTATGCTTAGTTTTGCTGGTAAGTGGGGAACCAAAGTAAATCCTTGGGAAATGGCAGCACACTTCCTTTCCTCAAGATCCCACCTTGAACACAGGCAGGACATATTTTTGGTGTCTTATTACAATTAAATCATGTGAAAGGAAGTCAGAGACCAACTGTCCCCAGTTTTTCTTCCATTGCATCCCCTTCCTCCATGAAATTCTTCCCTAGCCATGGCAGAATTGGAAAATCTGGCTGGCAGAAAAACCTTTGTTATTCGTTGCCTTATTTTTTAGAGAAAACTAGAAGATAGAAACCCACTCAGACAAGGATCTAAACTCAAAGAAGCAAGCCAGTGAAGGCAGTGTTAGAACAGGCAGCCTACTCCCAGTCCACTAGTGGCCTGAGCTGTGGCTGTGCGTGGAGGGGTAGAGGCTGGCAGTAATCACAGCTCTTCATTTTATCCTAATTTTCTCAGATGATATATTGGTTCATTGTGAGAAAATGGTGGCGCAATACCTTTTCAGTGTTTTACTACTTTCTTTAATGTCACACACTCCCCAAATCTGGGCTCTACTCTTGTTCGTCCCTCCACCACCACCTGAAAACCCAAAGTAAGTTCTGTGCTAATGAGGATGGAGATTATTTCTAGGTCACAGCTCATGACATGGGAAAGGAGGCAGTGCTCTTGGGAGGAACAGGAGTGGTCCCAGAGTTTAAGTGGAAGCCAGCAGAGCCCCAACAAATGGGTGTGTTCCAGAAAGAATGTTGGAATATATGTCAGGTACTACAAGAACAGCTGGGCAGAAATTCTCAGAAAGAAACCCATCCTGTGTATGAAAGAGGTGAGGAGCTTCATAATTCTCTTCTGGGAGATGTGATAGTATTTGTTCAGCTAGATTGTCATGGGAATTTTCCAGGTACCCAGGCACGCTAGTAGTTAGGATGTCTCTCAGGTGAAAGTACAAGTAGGTCAGTGGTGAATGAGGGTGAGGGTCAGCATGGGGTACAGAAATATCTGAACCACCAAACCTGGGTATTCAGACCATGGGCCTCACTCCTAGAAAAATTTGAGAGAAGATGGAAAAGGGACAGATGCGGTCACCTCACCCTTATAAGTTAGAGGAGAAATTGGATCAGAAACTGGCTGTCAGTGGCAAAATAGGAAGAGAATTGTGCACCAGGAAAAAATAATAAAAGACAAAAATGACATTTTCTACTGTACACTGGAGGACTTGAGTCTTTCATTTTTAAACACCTCTAATTCCTGCCTAGCCCAGCGAACAACTTACTTTATGAGGGGAAAAAATAGTGGATTCCCTTTTATTAATTTTCATGAAATCCAGGAAACAGTTAAATGGGGAACCAGTCCTATGGAATGTTGGATATTTGGTTCTTATTTACCATGAGAAAGCCACTTTAGGCACCACACACACACCTCACTTATGAAGGTGAACCGTCATTATTGAAGGAGTCCCAATCTATATTTTAGAAATCAGCTCAGGATATTCATAAACAGAAAAGAGAAACTTTCTGGCTCTTTTCCACCCACAGCTATGCCTGCTCAACAGATTCTAGCCTTTTCTGTGCAGAAAAGCACCCCAAACTGGAAGATGGCATCTGAGCTCATCTTGCCTGTGTCCCAGGTGAGCTGTATTTTCCAGCTTTTTCAGACAGCCTGACTGTGACCTTGTCTGTGTTTTTCTTTGCTGCCCAAGACCCACAGTGCCCGGCAGGTTCTCTTGAGTCTTGTTAGCCTCAGATGCCCTCTAGGCACCTAGGCGTGGCACAGTGGGAATTGGCCACCTCCCAAGTTTGTTTAATGGTCTCTTTGCTTCCTTCCTTTGCTGCCATTTCACTTTTCCCCCTAAGTCTTACACACTTCAGTGATTGACCTGCTGTGTAATTCAGAAATGAGTAATAAGACAGCTTCTGTAGTGGCAAGTACTAAACTAAAACCCCTTCTCTTTAGAGTTTGTTGACATTTGAAGATGTGGCCATATCTTTTTCTGAGGAGGAATGGAAATTAATGGACCCCGCTCAGAAGATGCTGTACAGTGATGTAATGCAGGAAAACTATAAGACTGTCATCTCTAGGTAAAGATTCTTCCTTTTCTTTGTGTAGAAGTTGAATAATCTGTTATGTCCTCAGTTAATGGAAAATGCACTCCTATGAGAGTTCCAGTGTTTCAGTAGCTGGTTGGTTCTCAACTTGATGATGTGGGGAAAAAGAAAGGCATATCTAGATCACCTAGAGAGCTTTTTACAAATACACATCTCATTTTATTCTAAATAGAATTCTTGTTGTATCATACTCCCTCCCCCACCCTGCAAACCTGCTCCTCTCATATTCTTTCTATCTCGGTAAAGGGCATCACAATTTACCCTGTTACTCAAGCCAAAAACCTTCAGTTATTCATTATTCCAGTCTTTCTGTTATACCCCACTGCTGAGCCATTAGCAAGTTTTTAGAATAGATTGTGAATACAACAAGTCTCCACCTCTTCAACTCTTATCCTAGTCTAAGCCACCATTATTCTAATTCAGTCTCTTCATTTGCACTGGATTCCCATTCCCCATATCATGTAGATCGATCTTCCTTAAGTTTAATTCTTAGCTTACTTATTGGATATTCACCCACAACCAGAGTAGAGCATTAAAAAAAAAGATATTGAATCTAAATTTCTGCCTATTTAAACATTTAGAGTGAATGAAAGTAAAAGAGTCCTTCACTATTCCTGAAATAATCTGGAATTAAGATGGCAATCCATGACCTTAAGGTTTTATTCTCAAAACTTTATTGTTGCATTTTAAACTTAAAGCGATCTGTTAGTACTAGGGAAAGAACCATAGATACAAGGTCCCCAAGCGTTCAAAAACAGTTTTGGAGAGCCCTACAGGTAAGTATAATCATGAAAAGAGAAGAAACTTTCCTTGATAGGATCCTGAACAGGGGCTTAACATTTTTAAGATTCTGTTCCTGTATTTTTAATTGAACCTTTTTTGACATAATTGTAGACTTCACTTGCAGATTTCAAATGTAGTACAAAGAAAACCCACGAAACTACCCAGTTTCCCTCAATGATAACTTTTGCAAAAGTAATATATGATATCATAACCAGGATATTGATATAATCCACTGACCTTATTTATACTTTCTGCTTTACTTGTTTGTGTGTGTGTGTGTGTGTGTGTGTGTGTGTGTGTGTTTAGTTCTGCAAAGATTTATCACATGTGTAGGTTTGTGTATTAACTACCACAATCAAGATGCTAGACAGGAACATTACTACAAGGATTCCTTCAATTGCCCTTTTATAACCATACACACTCTCCACCCATACCCTGCCACATCACCAACCCATGCCAACCACTAACCAGGTCTACATTTCTAAAATTTTGCCATTTCAATAATGTTATATAAATAGAATATAAGGTATGTAACCTTTTGGGATGAACTTTTTTCATTCAGAATTATTCCCAAAAAATTCATCAAAGTTGTTGCATGTATCAGTAATTCACTTCTTTTTCCTGCTGATAGCATTTCATAGTATTGATATACCACCATTTGTTTACCCATTCACCCATTGAAAGATCTTTGCTATCTTCAGTTGTTGGCTATTGTGAATAGAAGTGCCATAAACATTCATGTGTAGGGTTTTATGTAGAGATAAGCTTTCATTTCTCTGAGATAAATGCCTTAAGAGTGCAATTCCCGGTTCATTTGGTAATTGCATATTTAATTTTATAAGAACCTGCCAGACTATTTTCCATAGTTGCTGTGCTATTTTATATTCTTACTAGCAATAGGTGAGTGATCCAGTTCCCCAAACCTTGCCAGTGTTTAGAATTGTCATCATTTTTTTCCTGCCATTCTGATAGCTATATAGTGATATCTTCTTATGCTTTGGATTTCCTTTTCCCTAATGAATAATGATATTGTGTAGCTTTTTCATGTGCTTTTTTGTAATCTCTATATTCTCTTCATTGAAATGACTTTTGCACATATTTTAATTGAATTGTTTTTTAAATGTTAATTTTTGAGAGTTCTTTATGTGTTCAGATAATGGAATTTGCAAATATTTTCTCCAGCTCTGTATATTGTACTTTTTTTTTTTTTTGGTCTTGTTTTAAAATTATTTTATGGTGACATTGCTTAATAAAATCCAGTAAGTTTCAGCTGTTCATTTTAACAATAAGGCATACACACACACACATCCACACACACACACACAGTGTGTTCACCTCCTATAATTAGATTTCTTTCTGTCACCACATATTGACCCCTTTTACCCTATCTACCACCCCTCCCCCACCCTCATAACCACTAGCCTATTGTCCATGAGTCTCTGTTTGCCTGTCCTATTCATTTGTTGTTTTTAGGTTTATATCCCACATATAAGTGGTATCATGTAGTTTTCACCGTTTTCTGTCTGGCTTATTTCGCTTAGCATGATTATCACAATGTCCATCCATGTTGTTGCAAGAGGCACTATTTCATTTCTTATTATGGCTAAGTAACATTCCATTGTATATATGTATCACAGCTTCTTTAGCCAATCATCTATCCTAGGACACTTCAGTTGCTTCCATGTCCTGGCCACTGTGAATAGTGCTGCTATGTACAAATATATTTTTGCACATACATTTTCAAGTCTTTGGAGTAACTATGCAGTAGAGGGATTACTGGATCGTATGGTAGATCAATTCTTAGTTATTTGAGAAATCTCCAAACTTTTCTATAGTGGCTGTACCAATTTGCAGTCCCACCAGCAGTGTATGAGGGTTCCCTTTTCTCTGCATCCTCTCCAACACTTGTTATTACTTGTCCTGTTGGTTATAGCCATTCTAGGAGGTGTGAGATGGTATCTCATTGTCGTTTTGATTTGCTTCCCTAAAAGCTAGAGATGTTGAGCATTTTTTCATATATTTTTTGGGCATTTGTATGTCCTCCAGGAAGAAGTGTCTGTTCAGGTCATCATCCCATTTTTTTTATTGGATCATTTGTTTTTTCATTCTTATTGAGTTGTATGAGTTCTTTATATGTTTTGGATATTAGGTCCTTATCAAAGTGTTGCTTACAAATATATTTTTCCATTCAGATGGTTCTCTTTACCTTGTTGATTTCTTTTGCTGTGCAGAAACATTTTAGTTTGATGTAGTCCCATTCATTTATTTTAGCTTTTACTTCCCTTGCCTTTGAGGTCAAATTCATAAAATCCTCTTTAATTCCAAGTTCCTTGAATTTAGCTCTTATGTTTTCTTCTATGCATTTTATTGTTTCAGGTCTTATATTCCAGTTCTATATCCATTTTGAGTAAATTTTGGTGTGTGGTGATAGACAACAGTCTAATTTCATTCCTTTACCAGTGGCTTTCCAATTTTCCCAGGACTATTTATTAAAGAGGCTTTCCTTTCTCCACTCTATGTTTTTGGCTCTTTTTTAGAAAATTATTTGTTTATGTAAATATGGTTTATTTCTAGACTCGTGATTCTATTCCACTGGTCTGTGTGTCTTTTTTTCTGCCAATACCATGCCGTTTTTATTACTGTCATTTTGTAGTCTAATTTGAAGTTGGATAGAGGATGCCTCCAGCCTCATTTTTTTTTCTCAAGAGGCTTTGGAAATTTGGTGTCTTTTACACTTCCATACAAATCTGATGATCTTTTGTTCTTTTTCTTTAAAAAAATGCCAATGGGATTTTGATGGGGATTGCATTAAATCTATATAATATTTTATGTAATAGATTCATATTAACTATGTTGTTTCTACCAATCCAAGAACACAGAATATCTTTCCATTTCTTTGTATCTTCTTCAATTTCTTTTAATAGGGTCTTTTAGTTTTCATTATATAGGTCTTTCACAAGTCTCGTTAGATTTATTCCTAGGTATTTTATTCTTTTTGTTACAATTGCAAAATAAATTATTTTTTCCACTTCTTTTTCTGACACTTCATTATCGGAGTATAGGAATGCTATGGATTTTTGAACATTGGTTTTGTATCCAGAGACTTTACTCTATTTTCTTATTGTTTCTAGTAGTGTTCTTGTGGAGTCTTTAGGGTTTTCTATATAGAGAATCATG
The DNA here is from genome assembly GCA_030015415.1 of Cynopterus sphinx. NCBI lineage: Eukaryota > Metazoa > Chordata > Mammalia > Chiroptera > Pteropodidae > Cynopterus > Cynopterus sphinx. The sequence goes on from CM057388.1 coordinate 88,480,495, forward strand.
TCATCTGCGAATAGTGACAGTTTGACTTCATTTCCTATTTAGATGCCTTTTATATCTTTTTCTTGCCTGATTGCACTCGCTAGGACCTCCAATGCTATATTGAATAACAGTGGGGATAGTGGACAGCCTCGCCTTATTCCTGATCTTAGAGGGAAGGTGTTTAGTTTTTCACCATTAAGTATAATGTTGGCTGAGGGCTTGTCATGTATGGCCTTTATTATGTTAAGGTAATTTCCTTCTATACCAATTTTGTGAAGTGTTTTGATCATAAATGGATGATGCATCTTGTCAAAGGCTTTTTCTGCATCTATTGATATGATTCAAATTTTTAAATTTGTTTATTAATGTGGTGTATCACATTATTGATTTGCATATGTCGAACCTTCCCTGTGGCCCTGGGATGAAGCCAGCTTGACCGTGGTGTATAATCTGTATAATACGTTGCTGTATTCGGTTTGCTAGTATCTTATTTAGGATTTTTACATCTGTGTTCATGAGAGATGTTGGTCTGTAGTTTTGTGTGTGTGTGTGTGTGTGTGTGTGTGTGTGTGTGTGTGTTATCTATACTAGGTTTTGGTATCAGGGTAATATTGGCCTCATAAAATGAATTGGGCAGTATTGCCTCATGTTCAATTTTTTGGAAGAGTTTGAGGAGAATCAGTATTAAATCTTCTTTGAATGTTTGGTAGAATTCACTGGTGAAGCTGTCTGGTCCTGGACTTTTACTTTTTGGTAAGGTTTTTGATGATTGTTTCAATTTCCATACTGTGGATTGGTCTATTTAGATTTTCCAGTTCTTCTAGATGCAGTCTAGGAAGGTTGTATCTTTCTACGTACTGGTCCATTTCTTCTCTGTTATTAAATTTGGTGTTATATATGTTTTCATAGTATTCTTATATGATCCTTTGTATTTTTCTGCGATATCACTCATAATTTCCCCCTTTTTCATCCCTGATTTTGTTTATTTGTGTCCTTTCTCTTTTTACTTTAGTGAGTCTAGCCAGGGGTTTGTCTATTTTATCAACCTTCTCAAAGAACCAGCTCTTTCTTGCATTTATTTTTCTATTGTTCTTTTATTTTCAATTTAATTTATTTCTGCACTAATTTTGATTGTTTCTTTCCTTCTGCTGACTTTAGGCTTCATTTGCTCTTCCATTTCTAGTTTTTTAAGATGAAGCTTTAGGTTTTTATTTGGTCTTGTTTTTGTTTTTGGAGATAAGCCTGTAATGATATGAACTTTTCTCTTATGTCTGCTTTTGCCATGTCCCAAAAGTTTTCATATGTTGTACTATCATTATCATTCATTCTTATTTATGCCTTGATCTTTCTTTGTATTTCTTCTCTGACCCAGTTATTCTTCAGTAGCATGTTGCTCAATCTCCATGTGATTTTGGTTCTTCCTGCTTGCCTTTTGTAGTTTATCTTTAGTTTCAAAGCACTATGATCAGAGAATATGGTTGGTATGATTTCAACCCTCTTATATTTGTTGAGGCTATCTCTGTGCCCCAGTATTTGGTCAGTCCTTGAGAATGTTCCAAGTGCTCTAGAGAAGAATATGTAAGCAGCAGTTTGGGGATGAAAGGCTCTTTAAATGTCTAGTTGGTCTATTGTGTAATTTAAGGATGTTATTTCTGTATCGATTTTCTGTTTTGATGATCTGTCCATATCTGACAGTGAGGTATTTAGGTCCCCTACTATGATAGTGTTTTGGTCTGTTTCTTCCTATAATTCTGTTATTAATTGCTTTACATATTTCAGGGCTCCCTGATTGGGAGCATAGATATTAATAAGTGTTACGTCTTCTTTGTGCATGATTCCCTTTATCATTATGAAGTGTACCTCAGTATCTTTCTTTACTTTTGTATTTTGAAGTCTATTTTGTCTGATATTAGTACCACTACTCCTGCTTTTCTCTGAATGTCATTTGCTTGAAATATCATTTTCCACTCTTTCACTTTGAGTCTGTATTTGTCTTTGGAACTGAGACGTGTCTCCTGGAGGCAGCATATGATTGGGTTTTGTTTTTCATTCAATCTGTAACTCTGTGCCTTTTTATTAGTGAGTTGAGTTATTTACATTTAGGGTTATTACTAATATAGGAGGTTTTCCTGTAAACACTTTATGTTTTGCTTTCTGGTATCTTGGTGTTTCCATTGTTTCTTTGTACTCGTGTGTCTGTTTTCTTTATTTATTTGTATTACGTGGGCTTTCCCTCTGATCCTTTTTGTTTTATGTTATATACTTCAGTTCTGATCTTTTTGTGAGGTTACCATAATAAATATGTAAAATATGTAAAGGATAGTGAGATACACACACACACACAAATATATATATCTCCTTTTTCTTCTACGTGTGCCTTATCTTCATTCCCTTTGTGAATTTGGATCTTTGAATCCTCAACTTTTCTATCATTGTGATCTCAATTTTTCTCTATGTATGCTGAACGTTCATTGCTATCTTGCTATAGGAAATCTCTTCTTGTTGTTTAAGCTTATAATGCCCTATTCTTAGTAAGGGTTGCACTCCTCTGCTTCTTTTTGCCGAACAGTCACAATACTCCTGATTATGTGCTTTTTTGTCATTTTCTTTTAGGTGAGCTAACCCCCTTCAGTATTTTCTGCAATGCAGGCCTTGTAGTGATTTATTCCCTGATTTTTTTATATCTGGAAAGGTCTTTATTTCTACTCTATATATAAAGGAGAGCTTTGATGGATATGTTATTCATGGCTGCTGGTTCCTTTCATTTAATAGTTTGAATATTTGATTCTACTCCTTTCTGGCTTGTAAGGTTTGTGCTGAGAAGTCCAATGATAATCTAATGGGTTTTTTTTTTTCATAAATTATCGTCTTCTTTTCCCTGGCTGCCCTAAGACTTATTTATCCTTGATTTTTGATGACTTTAATAGATTGTGTCTTGGAGAAGGCCTTTTGGGTTGAGATAATTGGATGTTCTGTTGACTTCTTGAATTCCAAGCTTCAGCTCATTTCTTAGATTTTGGAATTCTCACCAAGTATTTGTCTGAAAATGCTTTCTAGTTTCTGCTCCTTTTCGATAATGCCCATTATTCTTATATTTCCTGTCCTGGTGGTCTTCCTGTCCTATTTCTTGTATTTCTCTTTCATTATTTTTCATTCTTTGATTTCTCTCTTCTTCCTTCTGATTTATTTCTAGAATTCTGTCTTTGATATCATTAATCCTTTCCTCCATTTTGTCAACTCTTTTTCCTAACTTTGCTATTTTATTTTTTATCTCTTGCCATGTGTTCTTCATCTCCAGAAGTTCTACTTGGTTCTTTTTGAGTGTTTCAATCTCATTGCTAAAAAGTTCATTCTGCTCATCTAGTTGTTTTTTTCAATTTCTGGAATTGTTGATATGAATTTTTCAGAAGTACCATCCTGAATTCTCTGTCCTTTAAGTAGTATATTTATGTCTTTCAGCTTATTTTCTGGATATTTTTCTCTTTCTTTCTGAGCTGCCTTGTCACCTTAGTTGCTCGTGTTGTTTAATGGGCTATTTCTCCACCTAGGCATTAATGGAAGTATGTTTTGTCTTTTTTTCCTGCAAATATTTATTATGTAGAGGTCTCTCTTTAGTCTGTTGCAAATAAGGTGTTTTTCTTTTGGCTTACAGTAAGTGGCATCTAAGCCTCTTAAATCCCTGCTTTATATAAAGTTTAATAATGCCTTTATTTATTTTTTTTCTCAGTTTTGTTTCTTGTCAATGTTAGTGACAGTTTTAGTAGCATTTGCTCAGATTCCCCTGGGGCTCCACAGTGTTGGGTCTTGGAGGGTATGCGGGAAGTGGCCCTCTGGGTTGAGAGATGGGGGTTGCAGTTCAGCCTTTCGTTTTGAAATCGTGGCTGGTAATAATCAACTTTGCTTCTCTGCCATCTCCATTTCTCTGCCTCCTGCCCTGATGACTGGGTACTACCATTGGTTATGAGAAGCTCAAAGCTCTCCCAGGCAGGGCTGTTCAGGGAACCTGCCACACCTTCTCTCCTCCCCCTCCTCCTGCAGGGAGCTCCAGCTGTGAGAGGCAGCTTCTTTGTTTCTCCCAGTCCACCGCTGGACACCCACGGTTCTGATGTGTGGTAGCTCTTATGTGCAGATTCCACATAAGTATTTTGGTCTGTTTCTCCCTTTAGTTCTGATAGTAATTCCTTTAAATAATTTAGGGCTCTCTGATTGGGAGCACAGATATTATGCTGGCATGAAAGCTGGGTGTTTTTTTGTTGAGTTTTAGATGTTCAGCTTATTGTCATTTCAAGAGGAGAGATCTGGGGACATCTCTCACTCTGACATGTTTCTGATGTTACTCTAATTATTTTAATGTCTCCGTAGTATTTTCTTTTCCAAGATTTGATCCCATCACTCCTAAACCTTTTTTCAAAGGAAGCTTCTAATTACCCACACTTTCCATTAAAACAGGAGATTAAGATCTTTCTAAATTAAAAGAGACAGACTCTTATGGTTCAGCCATCGTGCTCCTTGGTACTTATCCAAAGGAGTTGAAAATTCATATCCATACAACAGCCTGCACATGGATATTTGTAGCAGCTTTCTTTGTAATTGCCCAAACTTGGAAGTAACCAAGATGTCCTTTAGTATGTGAGTGGATAAATAAACTATGATCCATGCAGACAATGGAATGTTATTCAGCGCTGAAAAGAAATGAACTATCAAGTCATTAAAAGACATAGAAGAACTTAAATGTATACTACTAAGTGAAAGAAGCAAATCTGAAAAGGCTACATACTGTATGATAGCAATTGTATGATAGTCTTGAAAAAGCAAAACTACAGAGACAGTAAAAAGATTAGTGGTAACCCAGGGATGGAGTAGGGAGGAATGAACAAGAAGAGCACAGAGGACTTTTAGGGCAATGAAACTATTCTATAATGATACTATAATGATGGATACATGCCGTTATATATTTTTTCAGTCCCAGAGAATGTATGACACCAAGAATGAACCCTAATGTAAACTACGGGCTCTGGGGAATAATGATGCATCAATCTAGGTTCATCAGTTCTAACAAATGTGCCACTTGGGTGCCAGATATTTACCGTGAGAGAGGCTGAGTATGTGCGGGGACATAGAATATAAGGGAGATTGCTGTACCTTCTGCTCAGTTTTGCTGTGAACCTAAAACTGTTCTAAAAAAATAAAGTCTATTTAAGGAAAGAGAGAGAAAGACACTATTATGTGTTACTCAAGCTCCCAGTCAGGTTCACTGTGACCACTGGTAAAGAAGATTCTTCTACTGTCACTGTTGAATCCAAATACTGTTCTGGTCCCTCAGCCTGCCACCGAAGGTTCTTCGCAAAACCTGTCCCAGTGCCCCTAACTGGACTGAATCCTCTGCCTCCTCTTCTCCATGCATCTCCTCCACACTGGCCAAGCCAACCTCTCAGGTCTCCTCATTAATTTCTTTTGAGACTTGGGCACATATCACTCTCTCTTGAAATATTTCACCCTCATCTCTGTTGTAACAAATACTTGTTGAATGGAAGATAGATGCCCCCAATCCTACCATCTCTATCCCATTTCGAGATATGGTTCTATGAGAAATCTAATATGCACACAGTCAGCTCAGTTATTATCTGAGATCAAGGATGTTTCAGTTTTGAAGTGTGCACTTGAAGGAATATCATGCACACATGCCACACCTTTCTCTGAGAGAGGGGAAGACAAAAGAAGGAAGACGAGGTCTTGACCTGCTGGGAGGAGGCAGTGTCTTGCCATGAGAAGCATGTAATTATCCCACATCTAGGCCCCATTTCTGGCTCTCAGATATGATCTAGAGGATGGATATCCACAGCCACAGGGTAAATCCTAAAGGGGCACACAAGGTTTGATTGTATTGTATCTGTACTTTCTCAGGAGGCCCTGATTCTTCACTCCAGTGCCACAGAGGACAGACTAATTCTGGTGATATTCAACCAGATATCAAATGTAAGCATTGTCCATTTGGGCCAGAGTGAATTACATTACGGTGACATCCCAGATTTAAATCTCCATGCTGGGACATTTTTATTAAATGGTTTTCTAGAGCCCTGCTTCTCACATGGGCTTTTTTGCTCTTTGAGATAAGTCTAAAGAAGGCTTGACTTTTGAAACCCTGTGCAAGGGCTTTGAACACACCCATGTTTGTCTCTTAGAAAGAGTTAATTAGTTTCCTATAAGAGAAAACTGTGTTATCACAGGTCTAACCAAGATGATGACATTGTTGTGGATAACAATATCCGTGGACTAAAGGAGCCCATATCGCTGATGACTCAACATTGCCTCCTACCCAGGATGTGCACTACTTGGAACAGATCAGAAAATAATTTTACACCTACTGCAGATTACCATTTAATCCCACTCTAGGAGATTCTTCCTGCACCACCATCTGGACCAGGATGCTTCCGGTTACGAATGCTGCTTCAGAGGCAGAACCTTGTAGTTGGAAGCTCACAATTCTCCTTCTGCATGATGTTAACCTGGCATGAATCTAGCCTCAGAGATAGGCAAAGCTCACACCAGAAACAAGAGGTCTCAGCAGTTCTTCTTGTCATGCGGCTTTAGTGTCTGTCAAGTGCACGACTCTAGAACATTTGGGCTCCTCTTTGAGCCTTCCTGCTTTCTCCCTCTCCAAGCCCTTGCTTGGCAAGGTTAAATCAAAACCAGTTTCATCCACCATGGTGGTCCACTCTCAGGCATGCAAAGCTTAATCATTGCTCAAAAAGTTGGAATGGGGTTGATATTTACATTTAGAGGCACACAAAAGTATCAATGACAAATTTTACAGAGAGTGATATGGTATAAGGGCATCATGGGCTATCATAATGTGGATTCAGTTGGTCAACAATTTGCCTTGTGCACAAAGATTAAAAATGCCTAATCATGGCCAAGCACATCACAGGCCTCCATTGCAGGCTGTGTTCATTCTTTTTGACCCTTTCCTCCCATTGGCACTAGGAAATGGAAGACTTGTAAACATGGCAAGCCTGGTGATAGTATTCAAGCTCTGTTACTTGTGTTTCAAGGTGGCAGAAACTATACGGCTGAATTATAAGCTGTAACTTTCTTGGTCCAATTTTCTAAGCAGTTGCCCTTCTGTTATACTAGTTTTTTTTTTTTTAAGGGGGAGAAGGATGTACCAATGTATCAATAATGAGAATGGATTATTAAACAGTGACTCTTCAAAGCAATTAATCAGATTGAAAGAGTTAGTGTTAAATATGACCCAATCATTCAAATTTGTTGTGGTCACTATTTAAAAATTCCACACCTCAGCATTCCAACCACTGATTCCTATAGCCCAACAAGTGGTGTTTGTCAAGGACCTCTTCTGTGCCAGATACCATTCTGGGCACCAGGAAGATAAATGATCAAGGTTGGAGGTGAGGGCACTCTGGCTGTGGATGTTACATGAACAATGACAAGGGGGTGGTCAAGGTTTTGGGGTCAATGGCATGATGTTGTTGGAGTGAAATGCAGTTTGTAGGTAACTAGTGAAGGGTGTTCATGATAAAACAAGAAATCAAAATGGGAGGCTGACCACAGATACCATTCATTGACTTGACCCTGGGAAGGGAGCATAGTGACCAGTTTAGCATTTTGTAAAGATCCTGCTGGCTGCAGTTAAGAAGAGGCATTTGTTATAAGCTTCTGATAATGAGTGAGACTGCATCATGTGAGGAGGTGTGGGCAGGTGAGCACAGGGCCCTGGAAAGACGTGGTCCCAAGAGTGTGGGAGGAGCTTACTACACTTCCTGGTTGTCACCACAAACAAACCCCAGTGTGGGGTGCTCTTTTGCCACAACACTAGCCATGAAAGGCCCAGACTTGGAATCAGAAAGAGCTGGGTTCAAATTCTTCCACTGCCACTTATGAGTTATGGGATCTGTGACAAATTGCTAACCCTGGCTCAGCCTCAGTCCCCTCTCTAACAGTAAATTGACCTCACAGAGCTGTGGCAGAGTGAAATGAGACATGCATGCTGTGAGACAGTGCTGCCTCATAGGAAGTACTTAGTAACTGGTACCTGCTACCATCGGTGTGATCATCCCTGTACACAGGTCAGTGGGGGCCTTAGAAGTGGCTGAAGAACTGGCCCTGACAGCAGGGAGTGGGAACCCTGTGCTAGAGGAGCTGGGAAGGCAGAGCATGAGGGAAACTAGGGCCCTGATGAAAATGGTGTCAGTGGCAAGCAGTGCTGGGGCAGATGGCTTGTTGGGGCCATAATCAAGAAAGAGAGGAGGTATGTAGATGTGGCCTGGGCCTGAGAAGGAAAGCAGATTGTCAGGAGCCCGCTGTGTGAGTTTTGTCTGGTTTGGTTTTGGCAAGAGATGTGAGGATGTGTATACGACAAATATGGTTGATCATTTCCTTCACTCTCATGTGTGTTTGGATTCATTTAGTTGGAGCAAAGGAAAAATCGCCTTCTGCTTACTGTTCAATCAACATTGCCAGTGGAGACAATCTCAACAGGATTCCTTTATTCCTTCACGTGTGTCTTAAAACAGTGATTCTCAGTGCAGGTTTGGCCCCCAGGGACAGATAGTGGATGACATCTGCAGACAGCTGTGGTTGTCCTGACCACAGGGTGCTGCTGGCTTCTGGTTGGCAGAGGCCAGGAATGCTGTTAAATTCCTGCAATACTCAGGTCGCCCCCACCACAGAGGATTGTCAAGCCCCAAGTGTTTTAGCCACTAGTGCAAAGTTGAGAAACCCAGGATTGAAGAGGTATTTCTTGCAAACCTAATGTGTGCCTGCTTTAGGAATTGGGAGCAGATGGTGAGGCAGATGTGGTCTCTGGCATATAGTCTAGGCATGGGTGGGTGAGTGGAGGGAAGGTGGTTTAGAAGAACAACCGGATTTAGCCTTCCGAAGGCCACCCTGGGGAAAAATGGGCTGTGGAAGAAGCATGAGAGAGAGAAAAGAGCTAATGTATGGGTCATTGTTATTCCTATGACAATTCTCAACTGCATAATTTATTTTTTAAAAAATGATTTAAAAATCATTTTATAAAAGGAGAAATATCAGGCTGATTTTTTAGTCTCTTCTGTAATTTTTAGTGTCAGAAGGTGTACTAGTTTACCAATAACACTGTATTTTAAAAAACAGGAATTAATTATATCACAGTTCTGGAGACTAGAAATCTGAGATCAAGGTATTAGAAAGGTTAGTTTTCTCTGAGAACTGTGAGGGAAAATCTGCTCCCTTCTTCTCTCCTAGCTTCTTGTGGTTTGCTGGCAATATTTGGCATTTCTTAATGTCTTAGCATCCTTCAGAGAAACAGAACCATTAGGCTTAATATTTTTCTATTTTTGTGTGTGTTTTATTTGGGTTGTTTTTAACCAAAGGATGGATGGATGGATGGATGGATGGATGGATGGATGGATGGATGGATGGATGGATGGATAGATAGATAGATAGATAGATAGATAGATAGATAGATAGATAGATAGATATAGATAGATGATAGATAGATGATAGATAGATAGATAGATAGATAGATAGATAGATAGATGATAGATAGATGAGAGAGAGAGAGGGAGAGAGAGAGAGAGAGAGAGAGAGAGAGAGAGAGAGAGAGAGAATGAGAATGAGAATGAGAATTGGCTCATTTGACTAGGAAAGCCGAGAGGTCCTAAGATCTGCAGTCGGCAGGCTGGAGACACAGGAGAGCCAATCGTGTAGTTCTACTCTGAGTCCAGAATAGCTGATGGTGTAAGTTGCTGTAGAATCAAGACCCCCAAAAAGCTGATGTTTCAGTTCAAATCCGGAGACAGAAAAAATCAGTGTCCTAGCTCAAGCAGCCAGTCTTCCCTCTTATTCATAGGATGGTCAGCCCTTTCATTCTATTTGAGACTTCCAACTGATTGCCCACCTGCATTAGAAAGGGCAATCTGCTTTACAGTCAACCAACTCAAATGTTAATCTCATTCAAAAGACACGCTCACAAACACACCTAGAATAATGATTGCAGCACATGTGGCAGTCAAGGTCACACATAAAATTAAACATCACACTTATCTTCTGTTTCATCACCCTGATCTCTACCTGCATCTTCACATAGCATTTTTTCTGTTCACGTATATGCGTCCAAATTTCTTCTTTTTCTTTTTCTTTCTTTCTTTCTCTTTCTTTCTTTCTTTCTTTCTTTCTTTCTTTCTTTCTTTCTTTCTTTCTTTCTTTCTTTCTTTCTTTCTTTCTTTATTTCTTTCTTTCTTTCTTTCGTCCCTCCCTCCCTCTCTCCCTCTCTCCCTCTCTCTCTCTCTCTTTCTTTTTTTCTTTTTTCTTTCTCCTTTTTTAAAAGGACTCCAAGTCATTTTGGATTAGGGTCCCACCCTACCAGAATGATGTTGTTTTAACTAATTACATCTGCAATGACTCTACTTCCAAATAAGGTAACATTCTGAGGTACTATGGTTTTAGATTTCAACATATGAATTTTGGAGAGCACATAATTTAACTCATAACAGAAAGCATATCAATTTTTTTCAGAATTAGGAAGATAAGTGTGACACAAAAATTATAAAAGCTTCTAAGCAGGACCTTGAGTTGCACAACTCCAAAGAACACAGTCTCAGAGAGTGCAAGGTGAGTTCTGAAATAAACAACCATATATATCTCATTCTAGGTGAATAATGCCCCCTGGGGTTACATGACAGCAGCATTTGACTATTTTGCAGGTAACAGAAAATCTTATTAGATATCCACCAAAACTGGAAATATAGACACTCATGAATCTGTCTTGCAAAATTGAGAGTTTAATGTACATTGCAAAATAGAGTCAATCATCATCAAAAACACAGAAAATTATTTAGGACTAGATGAACAATTGTATTAAAAGGACAGTGGGATTGTGGTTAGAAGTGTGTGTAATAAGAACTTTTTCTTTATAAAAGTATACACTATTCAAATACTTTTATACTAAGTTTGCATTATTTTATAATCAAAACCTAATTTTTAAAAGTTATTTTGTTTAGTTCTTATTTGAGGTAATAATATTAAATACAAGTCTTTTCAAATGAGCATTATTAATGTTTTCTTTGAATACCAGATATCATCCTAACAATTTATATTTGTGTATTGCTATAGAATTAAAAAATAATTTTATAGTATTATTTTGTTAATGCAGCAGCCTAATTACTTTGGTGCATGCACGTTACCTGTATTAAATATCTTGCCTCTGATCTAGCTATAAAATGTGCACCTGGCATCCATTTAGTACATAGTTCACTAAAATGTGTTTAAAATAGTTTTGTTGAATTTATGATTCTGAAATAGTCTAGGCTAAAATAAATGCTTGGCTTAAGAGAACACTTAAAGGAATTCTTTGAGGTATTATGATAATGCTGATATGCATGTGGGTAGACATCAGTATATAAAATCTAGCTTTAAATCAGCATCCAAACAAATTCTCTATTCTGTGAGCCTTTGCTTTGTTAGATTTTACCACATTTTTTACTTCTGATGAATTGCAATCTCATTTTTTAAATGAAATAATTTGAATAAGTTTGTTTGTTAAACATCTGTCCATCTCTGAAAAAAACAGCTTTAAATATGGACTCTAAGCACTCTTGAATCTATTCCTTCCCCATGAATACCAAGTAAACAAAGCCTTAAACTTACTTTTTAAATTATTTTTATAATTTTTGAGGATGAGATACAGGTAGCTAAGGATCCAGATACAAATTCAGTGCAAAGAAATGGAAGATTAGAAAATTAGGACTTGCTAGGCAGGCTAATGGGATGGATATTTTGTTGATATAATATTGCAAAAATGGTGCTGGTGAGGATTTAAATTCACTGTTGTCATGGAGATCTTTGTGCCTGGCTGAAACCTATTCTCTTTTTAACATGGCAACCACTTGTCTTGTAGTATCTCTGATGCTTCTTGCTTTGCTTACCCTTAAAATGTAAGAAGAAAATAAACTGTGTTAATTCACTGTCCTGACTTTTTGCAGCTGTTCTTCACTATATTTGTGAATTTTTAAATTTCATCTATGGTTCATTTTAGCCAGAGTACTGGGAGGGAGGAGCAGATGAGCAGAATACCTGGGAATACCTGCACTGTTGCCTAGGGAAGGAGGGAAAATTGACCTTTCATCTTTGTCTGCCTGAGCTAAAGTTTTGAAATATTTAAAGATCATTTCTTGGCAGACAATACAACAAAGGTTAAAAATAGTAAAAGCTAAGTGTATTTTTAGATACTTTCAATATTTATGTTGTTTTCATGATGATTTTAGCTAATATTGTGACAATTAAACTTGAGAGCTACGTGTAGAAAACACGGTATACTTTATTTCTGGTCCTACAGTTGTCAGGTCACTTTATTCAGTGACTCCAATATTGATATAGGAAGAACCAAATAAGCAAATTAAACAAAAATTAGTTTTAAGGATCAATGTGCCATTTCCCATGTGCCAGTTTCATCAAATAACCATGAAACAATTTAATACTGTTTTTAATAAAAAGTGGTGTTAATACATACATACTTTGGATTATAAAAATAATGATTATTCATGATTACATAGAAACATAACTCAGTAAGAAGTCACTCAACTAGTATCAGTATTTAAGTTGATAATGTTTTGTGATATGATCTTTGGGAGTATTTCATATATATAGTTAAAGTGATTCTCTTGTAAATTGTGCTACCATAAACACAAGGGTGCATAGGTCTTTATGAATTATTGTTTTGGTTTTCTTTTTATAAATGCCCAGAAGTACAATTGCTGGGTCAAGGGTAAATCCATTTTTAATTTTTTGAGGAAACTCCAGATTGTTTTCCATAGTGGCTGTAACAATTTTCAATCCCACCAACAGTGTATGAGAGTTCCTTTTTCTCCACATCCTCACCAACACTTGTTCTTTGATTTACTGATGATAGCTATTCTGACAAGTATGAGGTGATATCTCTCCTTGTGGTTTTAATTTGCATTTCTCTGATAATGAGTGACCTTGAACATCCTTTCATGTGTCTATTGGCCATCTGTATTTCCTCATTGGAGTAATATCTGTTCAAGATATGGAAGTAACCTAAATACCCATCAACAGACAATTGGATAAAGGAGTTATGGTTCACATATACAACGGAATATTACTCAGCCATTTAAAAAATGAACTCCTACCAATCACAACGACATGGATAGACCTAGAGGTTATTATGCTGAGTGAAATAAGTCAGACAAAGATAATTGCCATATAATTTCACTTATATGAGGAATCTAAGGAACAAAAAGAAGAAACTAATCAAAAACAGACTCACAAATACAGAGGACAATCTGGTGATGGCCAGAGGGGAGGTGGAGGGTTAAAGAAATAGAAATTAGTAGTTGATAGGTGGTCACAGGGATGGGGTGCATGGCACAGGGAATGCAGTTAGCATTAATATGATGGCTAGGTGGAGGACCAGGGGAGGGAGGGAGCAATTGAGGGGATCATTTTATGAACTATATAAATGTGTAACCATGTACTTGAAACTATGTACTACATACTTGAAACTAATAATAAAATTTAAAAATGTCTAACCAGTGTACTGTATATTTGAAACTAATAATAAAATAAAAATTTTAAAAAGTGATTCTAAAGCCAATAGCTATAAGATAAAATTGAGTACCTTAAGACAAAGTCTTAATCATTAGACATGGAAAGGTGGCATCAAGAAGAATCTGCACAAACAAACCTTATTAAAATACCCTTATCATTCATAATTTCCCATATATTTACCATCCCACAATTTACTTCCCCTAGAAGCCCAACACCCTTTTTGTTTGTCTAGCCATTTCTCCACAACTTATTACTCTTTCTTAAAATGGTATATAAGCTTCCAAGTCTGACAGCTTCTTTGAGTTTCACTTCCTTTCTGTGAAACATCCATGCACACAGAATTAAAATTGATTTTGTATGCATTTTCTCCTGTTATTCTTGCTTTTATCAGTTTCATTTGTAGGTCCCAGTTACAGAACAAACTTAATAAACAATTCGTTTGAATGCATTTATATGCTTATCTTACTACAATGCTAAGTGCCAGCAGGTACATTTCAATGAAATTGTTTCTAGATGTTTGACCGGTTCAATTATTAACAAATGGCAAACTACATCAATGTAATTTTCTCTCTTAGTTCTGCAACGTCATCATAGAGTGTGTGCAGTAAAAACTCACTGTTGAAAGATTTGATTCCCAGAAGCCTTTAAGAAGTGGGAAGCATTATTGGAACATAAAAATATTCTGGCTATATATATAAGGGAGAAATGTAATACCTTTAAGTGGCAGCATCTTGTTGACTGTGAAGAAAAAAAAATGTGTTAGAAATGACTGAGGCTTCTCTAAACTGGAATTTCAGATCATGTATCTGGTAGCTTGTCGATAGTTCTTTTTTTTTTTTTTTTTGTCATTGCATTGTACAGTTATCTTTTTTATCTGAAATAAAATCATTTTGCAGAATATATAAAATATGTTGTGTAATGGGTCTATTTTAAAACCTGGAGAAGTACAATTGATAATAGCAGTCTGGTTTAAATTCAGTGACAAAATTATGATCTAACTGTCCATCATCTAGTGTTGTTATAGTTAATAATCAAGTTTACATTTTGCACAGTCTCCTAGTCATTATTTTCTGTTTTTTCTTTAATCAAGCCTGGCACAGAGCAGGTAGTGTGTGTGTGTGTGTGTGTGTGTGTGTGTGTGTGTGTGTGTGTGTGTGTTAGTGAAGTCATTTTTTATGTAAAATGTCTACATTTGTATTGCCACAAAACTGCCCCAAACTCAGGGACCTATAATAACAAGTCATTTATTTGTACATTCACAGTTCTGCATATTGATCATGAACTAGAGCTTACCATTTTTTGACTCTGTTTCAAAAGTGAGTTGACTAGATTTGGCTCCATGTTGCAGGCCAGACTCAGATTAGCTCCATGTGCTGTCATTCTGGGCCTACAATGAAGGGGCATGATGGGTCACCAGAACATCGGAAGCATTTACTTACATCACATACTCTTACATTCCATTGGCTGAATCAAATTACTTGGGCAACCCCAAAGTCTTTCAATTCTTTAAAATCCACCAAGCTCTTTTGTGCCTCAGAACCATCCCCTCTACTCATAATTCTATGCTCAATAAATGTCTACTTATCCTTCCTTTTTCTACTTAAATATGGCTTCCCCAAGTGGTCGTCCCTGACGCTTAATCTAACATAGTCCCTACAACAACTATTATCTCACATTCATAGAAGCCTATTCTTCATACCTAGGCCCATTATAATTTTTATTTTCATCGTAATTTATTTGATCACATTCACCTTTCCCATTAGCCCCAAAGTGTCATTTATGTCTAAGCCATGACCTCTTTTTTTTTTCACCTTTGCATTAGGAGCAGATATCTAGTATGGTATTTAAAAGATAGCTATTGTATGAATGAGTGAAAAACATTAGAACTCTGTAGGGAGAATTTCCTCTTATCAAATGTACTGAATTTATAAGTTTGGAAATAGACAAACATGAATATGATTCTCAGTTCTATTGGGTAAAAGGCCTCTGTCCTTTACAAAGTCACCTGACTTTTCTGTGCCTGTGTTTTCTAATTCTGTACTCCCTAACTCTGACCGTGCTTTTGAGGATTAAATGATAGTGGATATAAGTTCCTAGCCCAATGTTGTGAGTATACTGGACAAACGTCATGATCATTTTTATCTTTATATTGCCAGACAGCAGAGCCCCAGTCCCATGCTTACACTGAATAGCCTGTATTTTAGAGCCCCTGTCACTTTCTGGTTAATGTAGTACAAATAGTGCTCTTAGATATTATAGAGAAGTCATGTGATGTATGGAACTTGGAATTGATAAACACTTCCCTGATATTCTAAGTCTCTATTTCACATTTTTGTTTCCCTTTAGCCTGAAATAGATGGAATTTTCATAGGCAACCATGGAATTGTAGAGGATAGAACTAAAATTCTAGAAAAATATGAGCAAAATCAAGGAGAATAGATCAAAAGGAAAACATGAATGCAAGACAGGGCAAATCCCCCAAATGGGGACTCAAGTCCTACACCAAGAGAAGAGGGTGAAGGCTCTTGACTGCACACAGGAAAGAATTCAAGTGCACTTCAGAGTTAGAGATAAAAAGAAAGTACATTAAGAAAGAATAATGCTCCAGACAGAACATAATCTCATCTCAACGAGAAGAAAACAGAGAAAGACACAGAGAGACACCAAGTATTCAAGGAATTGAGTTTATGTGTGATTCTTAGTTCTGTGAATTATAGTTTAAAGACTTTACCTGTTTTCCTTTATGGTATGGGTATATAGCGTGAAAGGCTGGATATGCAGAGTGAAAAGCATGCTAGTAATCTCAGCCTTTGTTCTCTAGGTTCCCTATAGGGAATGAATTGTTGAGTTTATTTTGTGTAGGGTACAACTTAAAGACTGTTTTCCTTTCATGGAGTGGGTAGTTTATTAGTAATCCCAGCAGGAATCTTCCTTTGTTCTTGGCTTTTGGTGGTCTGGCAGCAACATGTCATAGGCTCTGGTTTAACATTTAGTCTACTTATACAGTTTTCGTACTTTGCCCTTATATCAGCATGAACAATTCATGTCCTCTTTGGATGGAGAGTTGGCTGTTCATACTCACTAAGACATGGAATATAGTGAACCGAGATATAGTTCTAAATGTAGGAAGTGAAAAAAACTGTTTTATGACACTTGAGTTTGAGCTCAAGATAGACTGCAGTAAGCAACTGGTTAACACATTTAAGAAATTTAGGCAGCACATCTGGGTGGAAATAATTGAAATTTAGATCACAAGTGACATCTAATGCCATATGTATGACCAGCTGAACACAGTTGAGTGTCACTGTTTATAAAGCTACAAAACCACTTGAAGAACTGACTTTAAAATGCAAGAAAGGGAATGAATGTATTAGTTACTTTATTGACAAGGTTAAAGGTGCAATCTGATTTTTCATTTCTGATATGGGTGTTTTCAAGTGAGGGTGAAAATTTTCTAAAATTAAAATTGTGGTGATAGTTACCTACCACACAAATATATTAAAAACCATTGAATTTTAACTTTAAATGGTTAAATTGTATGTTATGTGAATTACATATCAATAAAGCTGTTTAAAATAATAAGGGCTCAGGTCAGATTTGGCCCAAGGGCTGTAGTTGGCCAATGCTGTTTAAGAGGATTATCTTATTTCCTTCCCTTCTTTGCACTTATCCCTAAATGAGGAGAGAGGAATCTGTATATCAGCACACATGCAGCCTGTTCCCAGCACACCAGCTGGAAAGTACTACTGCAGAACACTGGAGCTACAGAAATTTGTGGTGACAGTTCTCTGTATTTTAATGCAATTTCTTTCTCACCTTCTGAAAAACACATTTCTATCTTAGCCCTCTACTCCCTGCTTCCCTGTCTTAGAACCATGACATCATCCATTTGGAGAGACCAAGGGGATGCCCTGATGAGTGCGAAATGACCAAGGACCCTACATTCAAAATTATGGCAAAAAGACTCAGAGTTGACATATCCTTGAGATAACATATTCAAACTATACCACTGCTAGGCCAGTCCTATGAAAGCAAACAGATTCTAGAATTTTCTATTTAAAAGGATGAAGGGAAATTATTTGACATCCCCACCCAACCACCGCAGCATGCCAGGTGATGACATGATTCACTCACTGCAGTGAGAAGTTTGTGAAACAGCAGTTAGGATTGAAATCACTGCCCAATTAGGTTTATGATAATCCACTCTCAAGTCAGTCTCGAAGAACAGTCTTCTTCAGCAACCAAATGGGAGAATACAATGGGGAGATGATCCATGAATCAAGTCCAGTGGTAGACTTCTCTATAATTCCCACAGGGTTTGGTACTGCTTTGGAATGACTTTCACAGGGACCCAGAGCCAAATCACCTTCCATATGCCCCTTTCTATTCTATGACTCCATGCATTAAGAAGCATTAACAGAAACAAGTTCCATTAGGGCACAGAATTTTGTCCTTTGTGTTCAGGCTATAACCCTAGCACCTGGTACATTGAAGATAATCACAATTTCTGAAGTGAATCAATGAGTGAATCCCTTAAGTCTAGAGGATATTGACTCTAACTATCAACCCATAAAGTGGGGAACTAACTACTAGATGGCTGGGTTCTCACTGGAAACCAATGCAAACTCAATTTTTTTTTTACTCTTACAGCACCTGGTCTTCCTAGGTGGTCTCCCATCAAAGTACTAACCAGGCCCAACCCTGCTTAGCTCTGGCAATCAGACAAGATCGGGCACATTCAGGGTGGCATGGCCATAGACTCAAAATATTAAAAAAAAAAAAAAACCATGATACACAGTGTATCCTTAAAAAAGTTTCTAGGATTAGAAACTCTGTTCTAAAGGTGAAAAAAAAGTAGATTAATTTAGAAATAAACAGAGACACTTAAAGATTTTTATAAAGGATTAAAATGAAAATACCTTTAAAAAATAATAAAAATACCAAATATTCTACAGAAGATACACTCCATTTAGCCAAACCACACAGAATTTAAGAGGTTGTATTTAAAATCATTGTTAAGTTTTACTAAGCTATTTTTTTTTCAAAGCATTTAAACCAGGCCCTTTACTGCCAAGACAGGAAAAGCTGCATAGGCAATAAAAATGTTTTCTTATTGACACGTTTTCACTGAAGTCATAGAAATTGCTCTCCAAATATAGCAGGACTAAATGCTCTCCACTGCAACCACATTGACAATGTCAGATATTTGAGGTATGTATCCATCAGTAAGTTTCAGAGAATCCAAGGTGAAGAAGATACTATTATCTATCACCCCACTTCTTCCATGTAGGCTGGTAATGCAGGCCTGTAAATACAAATAATGGAAATATTTATGAAAAGCTTGAGACACTATAACAGAGTCTGTATCTCCTCAGTCTGGCTCTAATCTGTAGATTATTCCTAGTTAGTGATTCCCAAACTGGCTGGTACATTTGAAATACCAGGAGCGCTTTGTAAAACTACCCATGTCCAGACCCCATCTCATACCAATTAAGTTAGAATCTCTGCAGATGGGGCCCAGGTCTAGGATTAGAAACCCTGCTGTAAGTATAATACACAATGTCCATTAATTTCTATAGTTGAGGTGGAGAGAGTGAAAGGGGTTTAGTGAGAAAGGAATGTGGTAGTAAATACAACATCGTTTTCCCATGTTTCTTCTGAAACATTCTAAGCTTCATCTGCACCTTTGTGAAGACTGAATTTCCCACTCATTTTCAATTTCCACTACCCAAATCATACCCAGCATTTAGTGTAAGCCTCTAGTCCCATTATCCACTCTGTTTATTATTTCCCAACAATTCCCTGAATACAAATTGTTTACTGTTCGTGTTGTTCTCAAACCTAAAACAACTTCCCAAGTAAAATACATATTTGAGATCTTAATTATATTTGTGTTCTATATTATTCTCTAATTTTTCCTTTCAGAAGCACAGCCTTTTCAATAAGAAAATAGACTTCTCTTTCGCAAAGCCTCCTTTTAGGTTTTCCAATAGAATCCTGAGCAGCAAACATTATCACTATAGGAAAGATAAGCAGAAACAAATAGCAAGAGCAACATGCAAACAAACTACCTCATGGACATGCTTGTGTCTCAGAGGCTTCACAGAGATGGCCTTTCTCCTCTGCATGTCTGGCTCGATGGAAAACGCAACTTCTACTTGGTCACCTTGATAAGGCTCAAAATCTAAAACAGTCATGGAGAGGAATCGAGTTGGAATTATCTCTTATTTTCGGTAATGTTAATTTCACAAGTTACTTCAACGTTGCAATACCCTAAAATAGTTTCTATTACATAGAAGTTACATTTTGAACATTTTAAAGCAGACAACCTGTAAATCGTCCTATCCATAAGGAAGTTCACATTGATTCTCTCTACTGATTTAACAAAGTCGATTGAGGAAGAGCAACAATGACACAACACAGGGCAATCTTTCTGAGAGTATCACAGGGTTTTTTAAACCATTGTCACATTCACAACTCCTTCTTGAGAGGCAGGAAAGTACATCAGAAAGAGCACAAGTATGAATCTGGCTGCCTGGATTCAAACCTTCATACTGCTGCCTGCTGAATTTGTAACCTTCGTCAAATTACTTTACCTCTCTGTGCCTTGATTTCTTCATCTATAAAATGAGAGGCATAATAGAAGTACTTACTACATAGAGTTAAAGGGACAATTAATGGATACATATAAAACTCATGGAACAGTGCCTGGTACATAACCAGCACCAAATAAATATTGATTGCTATTAGTGGTAGCAGTAGCAGGAGAACATATTGCTACAAAAAGAAATAATTCTCCAAGGTGTTTTAGACAGATGATGAATTGTACACATCTTATATTTGATATTTATAAACAAATATGTATAGATTTTCACAATACATTAAAAGTAAACCACAGGATACAAAAATACCATGAAGGGTTTCAGGCAAATGGAATTCTCAAATACTGATGCTAGAAGTGAAAATTGGTATAATAACTTCAGAAAGTTGGCAATATCTACTAACTAAACATATCTGTACCCTATGATCCACTATTTCCTAGTTCCTTCAGAGTCCTTTTCTTGTTCCTCCTCAGTTCCATTATAGTTAAATTTTAGAGTGGCCCAAAACATGTGCATGTGATGGATCTCAGTCACCATCTCTCTCTCTCTCTCTCTCTCTCTCTCTCTCTCTCTGTCTCTCTCTATCCCCCTCTACTCCCCTATACACATTTCTTTAATGTGATTTTATATAATATCAATAGGCCAAGAACTCCAATGTGTGTGTGTGTGTGTATATACACACACACACATTTTATATATATATATATATATATATATATATATATATATATATATATATATATATAATGTGTGTGTATATATATACACATATAATTGCATCTCTAACCAACTTCAGATCTGTATGTCCAAGTGTTTATTCAAATTATTATGCCTAAAGCTGTTCTATGTACTCAATTTTGTATTTTAATCTTTCCACATCTCCAAAATGGAAACTCTACCCTTATCATTACTCAAACAAAAAACTTAGGAGTAACCCTCAACTCTTCTTTCCTTCATATAAAATGTCCAATCCATCAGCCAATACTTTCACTTCTACCTCCAAAATATTTCTAGACTCAAATCAATCCCTACATCCTCCAGTTTACTAACCTTAGTCAAGTCTCCATCATCACTCACATGGCTTTTGCAACAGATTCCTAACTTGTCTTCTCAGTTCCATCCTTGTCCCATATAGCCTGTTCTGAACATGATTGGTATAGTGAAAATCCTGAAACATACCTCACCTCATATCACATCATTGCTCAATACCCTCTGAAAGGCCACATTCTTACAATGACCTACAAATTCCTATGTGGCTCACATCCTTTTTGCTCCTTCGGGTCTTTTCTGAAAATTTACTTTTTCAGTGTAAACTTTCTAGTGCTCTGTCTAAAATTTCAACCCATGGTTCCCTAGATTTATGTTTCCCCTTAAAGTATGACTCAGCAGTTACATTCCTAGCTCTAAGCATTTAGTCATGACAAACAAAATCATAGATCCATGGAAAGACTTGTATAAAAACATTTTTTAGCAGTTTTCTTCATAATAGCCAAAAGCTGATAATAGCCAGCATGATTTTCAATAAGAAAATGTAGAAACTGATATATTCAATATAATGGAATGAACTTTGGCAAAACTTCCTTTTAGGTTTTCCAACATACCCACACAAACACATTCAATAACATAGATGAATCTAAAAATATTTGTCTGAGTAGAAAAGTGTTACACAAAAGAATATATATGTCTGACTCCATTACATAAAATTCTAGAAAGTACCATTATAAAAAATTCTAGATAGGCAAATTAAATCTATGATGAAAAAAAAAAAAAAACAGCAGTGTTTTCCTTGGAGGTGGGGATAGGGATTGACTGGGGAAGGGCATGTGGGTGATGTTTAGGTACATGCAGTTGTCAAAATTCAAAGAAACTCAGAAAAAAAACATTGAACTTGCGTTGCTGATACACATGTTGAAGTATTTAAGAGACACTATATAAATGTATTTTACTTTCAAATATATTAATAATATGCAATACACTGATGGACAAATGGAATGATGATTACATGGATAGATATGTGGTAAAATAAGTATAATCAAATCAGTGGTAACTTCCAGGAGGTAATTATATGGTTGTTCACCATAAAATCCTTTCACATTTTCTGTGTATTTAAAAACTTTAACAAAAATACATAAACTTAAGCTAGGGTGATAAACTTTGACTGCAATTTCCATTGCAGTTAACAGAGTTCTCACTAACATGGCAAACTCTGAACTACAATCAGCAATAATCTGCCTCTTTGTTCCAAACTCTTTCCAGACACAAGATAACTAATTTTCCCCTCCAAGAACCACATAGAGTGCTAGATGATAAAACAAAGTGTCCTTGGACATGAGTGCTTAGGAACAGTTAACTCCAACCAGTCTCAGGCAATGATAGTCCTTCTGCTGGCCCATTAGTCCTTCTGCTGGCCCAGATGACCACTTGGTCATGACCAATTTAGTCATGGTGTGGCCTATGCCACAGCCAAATAATAGCAAGATTCTGCTAGGTTATTATTGGCGGGACCTTTGGAAAATGCGAGATACTCTAATTAGGTTTACATAAAACCACTATTCCTTGGTCTGCATATATTCACCTCCCACTCATTCCTCAATTTATGACTGCTTTTGTTTAAACCTATGCCATCCTTTTAGAATTGGCCATGCCAAGGTTACCTCAGAAGGTTCCTGATAGGATTAAATATAATAGTATAAATTATGTACTTAACACAGTACCAAATTCTACATCATCTGGATCTTACTGGCATTTATAATCTCATTTTATACTATCCCTCATTCAAGTCATACCACACTCCAGCCATCTGTCCTCCCTTCAGGTCCTAGGGAATGCCAAGATTTTGCCACCTCAGAAATATTATAATGACTCTTCCATGATTGGAGTAACATCCCCAGCTGGCTCCTTCCTATCTTTTAGGTCTCAGCTTAAGTGTTACTTGTTCAGAGAGGCTTTTCCTAATCTGCTATCTACAGTAAGCCCCTAAACCACCCTACTCCAGCTTTACTATTATAATACCTTGCTCAAATCCTGGAGAGCAGAAAATGATCTAACTTTTATTTTCGGCTTACTTACTGATTGTCTGAGGTCTACCTCAATTAGAAATACAAATATAAAAATAGTACCTGGAACAGAGCAAGAATCTCAAATATTTGTGGAATGAACACCAATAAGAAAATATACTATCTCCCCATTTAAGTGGGACAAAAAAATAAGAAATTTTCCTTCTTAGAATCCTATTATATTTTAAATTGGAATATTTTTGCCATTTTCATTGGGTTTCATAATCAGATTAACAGTAGCTATTCTGACAATTCTAAGTATGACTAATTAGGCACTCAGGTCTTTTTAATTTACTTTTTCTCTCTTTCAGCCTATATAAATTGAGGTTATTACTTCAATGCACTATTGTGCAGCAGTAAATCCCTTTCTCTCTGCTTTGGGTCCATCTCTCTTTGCACCATTAGTCTTTCCTGGTATCCTCTGCACTTTCAATCAATCTCTTTGGCATTAAAAACATGTTCAAGTGTTTCTCTTCTTGAGAATTCTTCTAGTGAGGGTTACCATTGGTGGTGACTTCCTGTTGGTGTGGTAATAGGGACCAAGAAATTGCTTTTGGAGCTTAGCAATCACAGAGGCATTTTTTCTTAGAAGTGGGTATTTCTGACTGAGTCTTAAAACCCTAGCCAGCAACAGACAATCATCTTTGGGGATTTCCAGAATTAATAGTTAAGGTAAAGTCTTGTCTTTTATGTCCAAGAAAAGTAAACTAGAAAGCTTCCTGGTGTGGCTGAACTAATTTCTTCTTTTATATCCAAGCTAAATGGGAGTGGACCAGACTTAAACAGGTACAAAATGTTTACTTTTATTCATCTTTCAAAATCTAGCCTGACAAGGATTTGCACAGGTCTGGAGTCTAGCTCAGAGACTACCTCACCCAGGCAGCTTACTTGAATTCTTTCCATAACATTCAATTATTCTCTTTTCTCTGCCCAGTAATGTTTTCATCATGTTCTTTTAGTGTATTCACATATATATCTCTTCCAATTAGACTATTAGTTCTTTGCAGGCAGGTTTTAATGAAGTCTTACTTATCTTGGTCTTGCCAAAATCTAGCACTCTATCTTGAGCTGAATTAAACTCCAATAGCATAAACAAATTAACAAATTACTGCTTCATGCATAAAACAACAAAATATTATATCTGATAATTACAAATAGAATTCAACAATGGACACACACACACACACACGTGCACACACACTTGGAAAGTGTTGAAGAAAGTCAATGAGAAGACACAACCACTAAATGAACATTGAGCTAGACCTAGGCAATGGGAGGCTCCTCACCCCCTCCCCTGTCCTTGGAATGTATGTCCCGCCCTCCATTCCCATAACCAGAGCCATTTTAAGGACACAGCCTTGAGAGAGCAAGGTGTTTTGAGACCATCTGAATGGAATAGTGATTGAACCTTATTAAAGCTCTTAAGATTCTGGCATGTGGGTGCCGGGATCTACTTGTCTTGAGGCATCCAAGACAAGCTTCTCCTGTAAGTTCCCTTGTTTATTAAACTTTGCCACCTACCAATCTGGAGTGGCCTGCCAGTTTGTGAACCAATGGAAAAGAACAAAGCCATCTCCAAATCTTATTTTAAAGCATTTGAAGTATTTAAATATATATATTATTCATGTATACTTGTAATATAATTCAGTTAGATAAGAACTTCAATACCTATATGAATGGGAAAACTACACAAATACTAGTGATTGCTTCCAGTAAATGAAAACACAACAAATGATAGCATGAGTTTTAAAAATATTATGTATCTGTCCATTACTCTACATTATTTTCAACTCCAAAGGTCTGCCTTAAGTATTAAAGAGCCTTTGATTGGAACCACGGACACTAGAGAAGTAGTTCTAGCACTAAAATCCTCTCACCAAATAAGCATGTTCTAAACTTGACCCTAGAAATGATGCCTGTAACCATCTCCAAATCCAATCTATAAAACTGAAAAATAGGCAAAACCTAATTTAAAAAATTTAAAAACATAAATTTTACCTTTACAAACAACATCTACAGAGAAGTAAACTGTGTGACTAATGCAGTCAGTACCTTCCATTAAAGAGGTAATATAGCCAAGTGAAACTTTAGTACAGGAGTCTGACAGCCCATTGTCATGGTAATTATCACAGAAAGTATCCACCTGTAAGATAAAGAAACAGTTATTTCAAATATAACAAAAGTTTAAAAATCAGAAACGTGCATAAATCATTGTTGTTTGAGAAATGGTTTAAATAACTATATAAACAGTGGTGAATATATTTCACCTGACAAACGCATCATAGACATGAGATGATAAAATAATGCCTGAGTTTCATATCTTTTTTACTTTATTCTTTAGAGTAGTTTAGAAAAATTGAGCAGAAAGTTCACATATATTTCTCTTTTCAGCCCTCAGTTTCACCTATTACTAGCATCTTGTATTTATTTAATTGGTACATCTGTTCAATTGATAAACCAATATTGATAAAATATATTTAAAATCCATAATTTAAATGAGGGTTCACTCTTTGTCCTGTACTGTCATATCTTTAAAATGTGTCTGAAAACATTATTGTGCACCAGATTTATGCAATGATACTATTAGATTTAAAAATAAAAGATATACTATTCCTGGCCTCCAGGAATTCTAGTACAAGACGGGATAGTACAAGACAAAAATAACTAATTCAAAGCAAGTAGTGACAAATGGTAAAAAAAAAAATAAGTGCAAAAATTGGCTTCCAGAAATTTCCAGTAGGGAGAGAATTTCAGAGTGAGAAAATAGAGGGTAACTCCTTGGAGAAGGTGGGATTTGACATGGGCTGTGAAAGAAAATAAAAATTTTTACCTGGCAAATGGGGGTATGGTTAAGGACAGTGGCAGGGAGGCAGCAAGGGAGGAAAGAAGACACATATTAAGTTAGAGGAACAAAAAAGAAAAACATAAAATTCTAGTTCAGGGTACCTGAAGGACAAAGCATAAAATAAACTGGGAAAATAACAGAGGGAGGGGAGGTGACACTAAAATAGACAAGTCAAATTAGGGCTCAAAATTTTTATTATTAGAAGTATAATGGCCTGTATGTATTTTTTCTTACTATGCAAATAATACATGTTCATTACATAAAAAAATATACAAAGAAGAAAAAAGCAAAAACCAATTATACATACTCTATAAGTCTACCACCTATCTAAAGATAAACATTGACTATATTCTGGTATTTACCCTGTTCCAGATGTTTTTACTATGCATAAATATGTATGCACTATTTTAAGAAAAAATTGAATATTTTTATTAATGTATCACCAAATGATCACAAATATGTCAACAGAATGCTGAAATATTACTTAAGAAGATAATATAAAATCCCACTGAGTGTAAGTGCCATAATTTATAGACCAAATTCTATATAGTTGAATATTTGGCTTATATCCAAATACACTACCTAAATGACTGATTTATTTCTGTAGCATAAACTCTTAGGAGGGAAATTTCTTGTTCAAATGTTGCTAATGTAAACTTGATCCATGGAGGTATAAATTCATTTTCATATTTCTTTTCTGAACAGACTAGTTCATGGCCAATTCCCATTTTTCTATTCATGGCTTTCCAGTTGTCAGTGCCAATCTCTTAGTTATTTCTCCCTCATTCACGTTCTTGAGGAATGAAGCACCAGACTCCCAATGATCTCTCTACCACCACTTCTGCCAACATCCAAGTGAATGATCCATAAGATCTCCATGTTCTCTGTACCCTGGCGCCATACTCACTCTTTGCCATACCTAAGAAATGTATCTTCCTACAAGCTGAAACTACCTACACCCCAAAACTATAACATCATTATTTTATTTTTTAATTCCACAAATATTTTATTTTCATTAATGCAAAAGCAGTAAATACAGATATTTCTCTAAGAAAATAAAGGCTTCTGGATAGGCACTCATATATTAACCTCTGGCATCTGTCCGGGTTTTCTCTGACTTCCCTCCTGTAACAGTGGAAGGCTGTCCAAGCCCTAACTCAAGGCCAACATCTCCACTAGGCAGACAGTACCATTCCCTCTTGCCTCCAGTCATTGCTTCTCTTCCTCTTACATGAACTATTATTTTCTTTCTACTGAATAAGCACGTAAACATACTTTAAACTCTCCTATCTTTAAAAAAAGATCAACAAACTTCCCTTTATTTTATTTCTCCTTCAGTCTCATTTCTTTGCTCTTTCTCCCAGCAAAAGATATTTAAAGAATTGTGTATACTCACTGTTGTATCTCCCATTCTCTTCTCATTCCTCTCTGATCAGGCTTTTATCCCCAGCATGCCTCTGAAACTGATCTTAAGATCACCAGCAACCTCCAGGTTGCAAAATCCAATGGTCAATTTTCCATGCTCTCATCACTCAGTCTCAGCATTTGATCCAGTTGACCACTCCCTACTTCTTGAAATACTTTGCCTGGCTTCTGTGTGACCATCCTCGCTTAGAATGACTCCATCTCAGCCTCCTTTGTTTGGCCCTTCTCCTGTTTCCTGTCCTTGAACTGATTATGCTAAGTTACAGACATGGATGCCCCATATGCATCTCAAGCATAGCATGTACAAAATTTAACATGTCTAAAACTTCCCCCCAAAACTGCACTGCTCCCATCTTCACCATCTCAGAAAATGGAAATCCAGTTTACCACAAAAACCCTGGCAGAACCCTTAACTCTCTTCACTTTCTTTCAAATACCCATGCAATCCATCAGAAAGTCATATCAATATCTTCAAAATATGCCTATGGTATGACCACTTCTCATTTTACATATACAATACTGCAAAAACATTCTATGTCATCCCTCTGCTCCTCTTTTCACTTAATACCGTCCAGCATAAACAGTAGCCAGTTTATTTTTATGGATCCATACAATTTGTCTTTTCTCCATTTTAAATATTTTAATGGATTCCTGCTGCACTTCAGGTAAATTTCAAATTGCTTATCCCAATCTACAAGGCTTCATGATCTCTTCTTCTGTGCTTTCATCATCTACTATCACTCTCCCTCACCATGCTCCAGCATCTTGGACCATCTTTCTCTCCCTCAAACACAGATCACCTTTTAGTCTACATAAAATCTAAATTGAATTTTTAAAAAATTATATCATTAGTGACCAGGATCTTTGACTTGAGAAAACACCAGAGAAGGAGCCATCCATGTGGACTGAGGAGCAGCAGATGTGGGGATCTTCTGGGTAAAGAGATGCAGGGGTGTCAAAACAGGCAAAGCTTGGAGCTCGCCTTTTACAGTCCTTGACAAGAGGTTTCCACATACCTAAGCAAGGGTAGTTTGAGGCTCATGCTGGGTAGGTGGATGAGGAAGTTAGATTTAAGTGGGATGACCTATGATGGGAATGAAAGATAATAGACAATTCTGTCAAGTTGTGCTGCTTACAGAAGGAAGAGGGGAAGCTAAAAAAAAAAAAAGCTATCTTGAGAGCCAGGACTTGTATTTTGTGAGCCAAGATTTCAGCATGTTTTAATGCTGATGAATATTGGCTCTTAGAGAGATAACTGAAAATACAGAAAGAGAAGAGATACTCAATAATGTCAGAAAGGGTTTGGTTTAAAAAACAACTAAAAAAAGACTAACTTTGGAAGAGAATGAAAAGCTATTCAACTCTATCCTCCATGAAGTGTCAGTCCTAAAGCAGCTTGATAGATAATTGCTATATAATCTTCATGGAATATGTAATTCCGATGTTAAATTGTTCAAATATATAAAGAATGAAGAAAAGCTCCCAATTCTTTTATAAATCCAATCAAACATGACTGCAAAAACTGATGACAATGATATAAAAGACACAGCTATAGATCAATTCCCCTTATGGAAATGCAAACATCTAAATAAAAAGTAAGCAAGCAAATCATCAGGACATTACAAAAATTAGATAATAACCAAATGAGGATCATTTATATAAAGAATGACTCAATATTAGGAAAATTATTCCTATTTTCTCCATATCAAGAGCACAAAGAAAAGAAGAACTAGATGGATATCTTGAGAGTGCTGAAAAATATCTGGAAAATATATCATCCCTCATTTTCAAAACAATCAAGAAATTTAATACAGAGGACACTTCTTTAACAGAATTAAGACATTTCAATGCCTCTGTTAGTATCATACATTCCAATAAAATGAAAATCAGATAAGGGTTATGACCAGTTTTTCTTGTATTTCGAGATGCCAATTTTTTCCACATTTTAACATTTCTGAAATCAAGAGGACAGCCACAACCTATGTATACTAAAAATTTCCACTATAAAATTATTAATGTACTTTAAAATTGACAGGAACCGTAAAAATTGATGACATTCTATTTGAAAGGGCCAACCAGTATTGAATAGACATAAATACTATATTTTTAACATTAAGATACCCTTTTAATATCCTGAAATCATACTTTTTTATTATACATGTCAAAAAATTAACTGTCCTTGTTGATTTTGAACTTACAGTGGTAACATATAAAAGAATTAAAAAGAATGTGCATATAAGTGGGTTTATTTAAATTAATACAATACTGATGAAAGGGAACAGAGAAATGGATAACGCAATTTAGCTGAATTCCACATCTTTCATGATACATTGGCAAATATTGTAATTGAATAAAATAATCAGTCTTTCTGACTCTATTTTGCTAGAGGCTGTCCAGTTCCCATAACATATCAGTTAGCAACTTCTGCTTAGTCCTGTACATAGATAGGCTAATCATTAAAGAAATCTAACCGGTAGCCTAGGAATTTCTGAAACAACCACCCTGCCCGAAACTACCTCACCTAGGAGATAGGAAAGGTATGTAAAAAAAATATGATTATCAAAAGATATGCAGAAATCTTGTGACTGGGACCACAGCAACCAGAGTTTGTTGACCAAAAGCAAAGAAGTTTCATCATCCCCCTCAGATACTTGCTGGCGTCCAAATGTCTGTGGTCATCAATCAACTCTCGATCTGTAACCCCTTTTCTTTCCCCATCTCCCCTGACATAAAAGAAGCCTGAATTCGATACTTTCTCAAGATGTTCCACCATCTTCTTGGCTTGCTAGCTTTCCGAATAAAGTTATTTTCCTTGCCCCAACTCTTTGTCACTTGACTTACTTATTGGCTGTTATGTGGCAAGCAGTTCAAGCTTTCACTAGATTACGGTATTCCTAAATCAAAAAAGAGTATAAGAATATTATTTAAGATATCCAGATGCCTACAAGAAGATGGATCTATTTCTAAAAGTAAAACCTACACAAAATCACCGTACCTCAGGAATAAAAGTTGCCCAGGATGGCATGAAGGGTGATTTTTACTTTCCATTTTATAATCATCTGGAGTTTGAATTATTTATTTATGATTTTATGTGTATATAAAACTTTCAAATTTAGAGAAAGTTTATATTAAGCATTCAATTGATAATGCTATCTAAATAATACCAATAATAATAAAGTACATCTCAACCATTTAAGAAAGGGAGGAAGAGTTCAGTAAGTTTGCTATCTAACAAATTATGTAACAAAAATCAATGCTTTACTATATAGGAGACAAAATTGTTTTGCACAAATAATATATAAATATAATGACAATGATTTAAATTATCCTAAAATTAAAAGTTTACTTTTACAAGTTAAATAAATAATTTAACTAAAAATGTATATTGGCAATGAAACAAAAATATTAAAAATCTAAGAAATAAAATTAGCAGGAAACATATAGAATCTATTGGAAGAAAAGTATAAAATGATTCAGAAGCATGTAAGAAGAGAGGCATGCCTTTCGGAGGAAAAAAACCAAAATAAATCTATAAACTCAGTCATCCCAATTTCAAAATCCCAATGGGCACTGACATTGCTGTGACTGGAAATGGGGGAACTAAACACAAAGTTTCTAAATTGATGCAGGAAAATCTCAAAAACTTAAGCAAATTTTTGACAGGGAAACAAAGCTCCCAAACATCAAAATGTTATAATGCTTCAGTAATTCAAATCATTTGATCATACCTCCAAGGCAAGATAACACAATCAAATGAACACAACAGGATATCCCCACAGTTTCAAATGCCTATAGGAATGTAGCACATGAAAAAAAGTGGCAATTCAACTCTGTAGGGGAAAAGTGGGTTGACAAAAGAAAAAATCAGAGATGTTCTAAATTAAATTACATCAGCCAAAGAGTGAGAGAACAATACAGGAATAGTTAAGCAGTTAATAGCTGTTGGGCAACCAACGAAAGACTGCTCACATTCCTGCAGTGTGTTGGAGCTTCTACGAAACCTCCAGGCATCTATTACCCAATCACTAAATGCCACCACATCCTGCATATGCAAGAATATTCAAGACCATTGCCTGCAACCAATCAAAAGTAGTAAAGTTTTCTTCTTTAAGGCCTGTGCACCTAAGATAGAACTGCCCCGCTTTACTTTTCCCCATCCCCTTTACCTGTAGCCAATTTAAATTCTTTAAAACAATGTAATTACATCTTTCTTTCCCAAAACATAATGTATAAAAGTCTGTCAACTCCAGGACAGCAGACATGTCTTTTCCACCTGGCGATGCTGTGCTGCTGGTTTATACTTCATGCCCTATGACCTAATCCTTTTCTGGCCAACATTTTGCTCAATAA
Source organism: Cynopterus sphinx (assembly GCA_030015415.1). Classification (NCBI taxonomy): domain Eukaryota; kingdom Metazoa; phylum Chordata; class Mammalia; order Chiroptera; family Pteropodidae; genus Cynopterus; species Cynopterus sphinx. Next base: position 88,512,321 of record CM057388.1, read on the forward strand.
AACCTTTCTTTCAGAAAAAGTCTGGCCATAAAATATTTTTGTTTAACAAATTGTTCCATTAAAGGTATGGGGATAACAAAATAAAATCTGGATCCTTCTCCCAATTGCTATATCCCAATCAATTCCAAGCAGACTGAATATTTAGATGTAAATAAATAACTTTCAGAAGAAAACAAGTGAATATTTCTGTAAATTATGATGTAGAATGAGATTTTGTAAGGATTTTTATTGAACCAAAAAGACACGGGAACAAAATGGGCACATTTATATTATATAAAAATTCAACTCCACAAAGTTGAAAAATAGGCTTGTGTGAAATATTTGCTAAACGTTCATAAGATAAATTTCCTAACAAAGCTCTAGTTTCCAAGACATACAAATAGCTCTAATGCTCCTAATATATAAATAACTCCAAGAAGAGAGAAATTGGTCTACTATTAACAACACTTAAAGAAATGCAGAATAAAATTATGAGACAGATTTTCATTTTTCAGATTGGCAGAGATTTCAAAGATTGACAATATTTCCATCCTTGTCAATATTCATAAACAGGCAGTTTCACAGCGTCAATCTATACAAAAAGCTGAAGCATAATTTGATTATACATTAGTTGCTCCATATCTGTGGGATATGTTCCAAGACCCCCAGTGGATGCTTAAAACCACAGATACTACCAAGTCCTAATCAACTTCTTCAACTCTGCTAGAAATGTGGCAGTAGCTTATTTGTCAACAGACACAGTCTCTCCGGTACTTTTTATATTTCTCATTCCAAACCTATTCCTGAATCTGTGCAACTGACCCTTACTTGCAGTAAACAACCTGTTGTCACTTGTTTCAGAGGATTCCTTGCTTAAGTCGTCATATAAACTCAATGCTTTCTGGTGCAACATGTTGCCATCAGTCAGAACACATTTTCTGTCCATGTCTTCCCCCCACACATTTAACGCCTTTTCCATCTTAATGAAGCACTTATCATACACAGTGACCATGACTTCCACGGTTTGAGGTATACCAGGAAAACTAGTATGCATTTCTTTTTCCTTCTCCACAATTTCACAGATAGAAAATTCATTCTTACTATAGATTTTAGCAACCTCAGCATACAATTCTTTTCTTTCCTAATTAAGTTGAAAATTTTCACCTTTCATTTAAAGAAAGCACATTATGGCTTCTCTCTGGCACATATGAATTGCCAGCATCACTACACTTGTGGTCTTGGGTCAATGTTAAATAAAATAAAGGTTACTTAAACACAAGCGCTGTGATGCTATGACCATTGATCTGATAACTGAGAAGGCTACTAAGCAACTAATGAGCAGGAAGAATCTATAGTGTGGAGACACTGGACAAAGGGATGAGTCACATTTCAGGTGGGGCAGCAGGACAGTGTGAGATTTCATCATGCTATTGAGAATGGTGAGCAATTGAAAACTTATGGATTGTTTATTTCCAGAATTTTCCATTTAATGTTTTTGGACTATGGTTCAACACATGTAACTGGAATTGCAGAAAGCAAAACTGTGGATAAAAGAAGATTTTTGTAAACAGAAAGCACTCCAAAGATGAGAACAAATACCCCACACAATCTGGCCAATTGGACTTTAAATTCCACTTCACATTCATTATGCCAGGTCAGCTCAGAGAGGCTGAATAAACAGAAGCAAGGTTGAAAGCCCTCCAGGAGTAAAGACAGTCCCCAAACTCATATTAATCTTACTTTGATTGCATTGAGTTCATGAGATATTTTATGTTTTCCACAATTGCAGTAAATTTTGTCCAACCTTTGGAATCACACCACCAGTAACAACATGACTACTAAAGTAGATCAAATGATCAATGAAGCCATAATCACGACAGAATTTTGTCACAACGCCCTGCACAGTTTTTAACATGGTGTCACCTACAAGATGGGTAAACAAAAGGTTTCATTAATCTCAATAACAAACATCCACTAGATATGATATGATAGATAATGATTTAAATCTAGAAATAAACTGGGCAAGATTTGTGCTACAGATGACAGTAACAGTAGAACATAGTGGTTAAGTGCAAAGGCAGAATGCTTCAGTTACAACGTTGGTTCCACCATTTTCCTGTATAGCAAGCACACTGGTTCCATGCCCACGGCAGTGGCTTGAAGTGAAGAGCGCTGATTCTGGAGCCAAACTGCCTAGCTTTGAATCATTGCTCTTCCTCTCACCATCTGTGTAACCCTGGGCACATTTCTTAATCTCACTGAATTTCCCTTGATATGTAAAACCAGGACAATAACAATGTCTGCCTAAGAGAGTAAATCTTAAATGTTCTCACCACAAAAAATAAGATAATTATGCGAGGTGATGGAGGTATAACTAGTCTTATTTCACAATCTATGCATATATCAAATCATTTTGTACACCTTAAACTTAACACAATGTTATATGCCAATTATACCTCCATAAAGCTGTGGTAAAAGGCTGTTATAAATATTAACTGTCACATTCATATCAACTGCTTAGAACTGTAAATATCTCCCACAGTCAAGAGCTTATACATTAGTTGTTATGATATCTGCATCTAGACAATCTCGAAGCATCCATTATTGTTATATAATGTCATCATTATCAACAAAATCAGCAATATCTGGAGATTTTTAAGCATCTCACCAGACAAAGCTCATAAAGAAATGTGGGGATTTAAATCTAGCCCAGATGTACTTCTGAAACACTCAGGTTTATTTGTTTATTTATTTCTGAACAAACAGAGCCCACAACATGAACAACAACACTTTAGGTGTTTTCCCAAAGATTTGAGTGAATTGACAAGATGGCTGAGGGAAATCTTGATTATAGTAGCTAATGTAAACCAAAGCCAAGAAAATCCTGATCTTTTGAAAAAAAAAAGTCAAATTCCTTAGGTGAAATCATAAAATACAAGAAAGTAGAAGAGACCAGAGTGACAGCAGCCACTTTGGAACATGAAAATATGTCAAAGATTCTTTTGTGTTGTCCCATTGGTAAAAGTAAGAATAATTAGCAGATGCTCTAGTGACAGATTTTACATAAAAGTTAAGAAGCAGCCTTCGATGGCAAACTTTGCAGAGTCTCTGCCACCTCTGCAGGGGTTCAGTACCACTGGCGGGGAGGCTGCAGGGGGACTCTGACCCCAGGAAGGCCTGGGCTCTGCTGGGGGGAGAATGCTGTCCACAGAGGACTGGCTCCCACGCTGCCATCCCGAGCACGCTGGGGATGGACTCCCCCGGGACGAGGCGCCTCGCGGCTGGGAGCGCAGAGGTCGGGAAAGGGCTGCTGGCTCAGGGTCTGGGCGGGACTAGCCCTGTGCCCCGTCTCGCTGGTTGTGTCTCCCTGACCAGGCTGTACAATGGACGTGACCATGCTGCGATGTCTCCTGTGGGAGGTCTTTGAGGATGAAATGTCCTGAAGTCCCCGAAGGCACTGAGCCCAGGGCTTGGCACAGACAAGGACTGGACACACGTTAGAACTGCTGCGATTCACAGCAGAGACGTGTCCCCTCCCCACCGAACCTCCTATTTTAACGGATTCCCACCAACAAAATGACCCCTTCGAAGTGGCCCCTGCGTCCTCCACTCAGTGCCCGACTCTGGGGCAGGTCTGTAGGATCCAAAGGTGAGCAGGATAAACACGGCCCCTGCCCTCCTGGGGGCGACAGGCATACGACTGTCCCCTGGGCTCCAAAACACACACGCGTTAGTGAAACCAAACCAAATGCACCCTCTCCTCAGAGCGACGCGCTCTACTGGGAATGCGGAGAGGACTCTGCTGCACATGCATATAATATGCGCTCAATGTAACTCCCAAAGGCATCTGAGGAAATCCAAGGGCGGAGCACAGTGCCCCAGGGGCTTTCTCTGTCTGTACCCTCACTACTTGGGACTTGAAAATCTCAAGGGCTCAGGAACTGGGACATGCCCCGACCCTACACAACATTGCATTACCCTAGACAGGTAGTTTCCTTCTCAGCCCTAGAGGCCCAGAACCAGGAGTGGGGCGTGCCCCTAGGTTCAGGCCCCAGGGGAGAGAAGAGATAAGTTGAGTACCTTCCAAGAACTTCAGATGCTGCTCTTTCTTATCCTCTGATGAGTCCACTCTCCTACAGAAAGCAAGAGCCCTAGAAATAAACCGAAGCATGGTCCTGCCTTTCGGGTGGTCCGGGACCCTTGTGACACTGAGTGTCCCTGAGACTTGCTTCTGAGTCTAGTCCCTTCTCAGAAGTCATGCCTGCTCCTCTGTGCCGCCATCCAATTTCTAATCAGAGCGGGTCACAACAAGCCTTGGCCATGGCGGCCAGCTGAGGAGATCTAATGTTCTGAGTGCCCATCCACCACCCAACCAATAGGGGCGTAGTACGCTCTGAGAATGCCACCGAGATGCGGCAGGCTAGTGAGCAGGACTACTCCCACCACAGGCAAAAGGTGGTGGCCCATGGGAAATCAATTCCAGCCCGACCCCTTTTCGTATTTCTTGGGTAAAGGGTCTCCTCTGGGGGCTTGCGCTGGGAGGGCCTCATGCTTGTCTTGAAAGCTGGTACAGCAACTTCCCAGGAGGATGGAAACAGGCTCCCAGGTGTGGAGCCCCAGCTCCTCACTGCCTGAGTTCTTTTCTGTTGCCTCTAGGTGCTCTCCACCCACCTAACCCACAACAACCCCACTCCACATATAGTTCAATGGTAAACTGTAAGCAACTACTTTCTGTTCAAAGTTAAATTATATTATTGCTGACATAAGAATGTCCAAATCCTTAGAGAATTTTTATAACAGTTTATTTGAACCAAACTGACAATATGCCAGGAATCAAGATGTCAAATGCTTCTGCAAATGACAGCTTTGCAGTTCTTTTTACATATTTGGAATTTACAGAAGATTACATGAAAGTGATAAAAAAGCAAGATGGGGAAATCTCTACTATTGGAGTATAGGGTAGTTAATAAGATCGTGTACTCCCTTGAGGGTGATCTCCAGGGATCTGAAAAAAAAGAATTACTCTGGCATTTCAAGGGTGTTTTAACCTAGCTGCACTAGAACAATGAACAGGGTTTGCTTAAGGCAAAGAGATACCTTTTACTAGGGAAGTTATAGGTCTGAGGTGTTACTATTCACCATGACGGCCTGCCCAGTTAGGAATTTGTAATCATTTGTAATCAAACCCTGTGAAGTTACTTTTGGTCACTGAGCTTGTCAGATTTATTACAGAGACCCTTTTTCATTCACATCATAATATCATGGAAAAGCCAAACTTTCACATCTACCTGGCCTCAAAATATAGGTTGTGCCACACTCTGCTTTGAAACTGGAGTGAACTGGGGCTCATGCAAAGTACTCATTTTAGTCCTGAGAGACACTTTTAAGTGAGGATGGCCAGGTAAAGAGGTCAGGTCATGTAGTGCCATGCAGGGAATCTGGATTGCATCACGACTCTTTCATTTGGGGGACCATGCAACCATGGTCACAATAAGAATATTAAATGAGGATTTTGGTTGTCTTTAATGTACCACACCAAAAATTTGTTTCTAAAACATTGTATAGCTCCAAGAATCCCCATGTCCAGGTCACAGTAGAAGCCATTTACCTGAGAATGTCTGGTTCAAGACCCATGTGTCTACAACTTAACCTCAAGACTGAAAAATTTTTAGAAGCAGAGCATTCACTTCCCAAAGCTTCACAAAGACATAATTTAATGGGTACTATTCTTTCAACCTGATGTTGGCTAGTCAAGGGCTACCTATGGTTTTGGAATCTAAGGCAAAGACCTGAATCAGCTTCCCTGCCTCTTTTTATTACCAATATCCATCTGGAATTCCAGGTCTGTCTGGTACCAGAGCTTTCCTTCTGCACCTTGAACCCCCACCTGCCATATGCTGCATTGCTCCCAAGTACTCACCTTCTGACACAGCCTTTCTTCTCCCGAGGGAGCCCTGGTGAGCCAAGCGCTCTAGACCCTATAGTGAAGTGAGACTGGAAGTATTTATCCATCTGTAATGTCCTCTTCTGAAACCCAGGCCCTGAAACCTCACTCTGCACCCTGCCAAAATTCTCTTTTCATGATGTCTTCTCAACTTCTCAGTTCTCTTGAGCCATTGGTTGCCAGAGTTCTTCACTCTTGTATCCTCCTCTGGACCATCCTCAACACTCACTACCCTTTGACTCCCTCGGGTACATCACTGAGTTACATCAGTGTGCTCTCTTGGGGACCATTTATGCCTCATCGGTCATGAAATTTTTAAAAAGCCCTCCCTCTCCAGCTCAGATACAATCACATCTTCTATTTTTTACCAATATCATTAAAACTGTTGCAGGCTGGACCTGTCACCACCTGGTTTTGACAAGCCCAGGAAATAGCTGCAGACTCCAGAGTGTAGGACAGTGCACATGAGTTCAATGGGCCCTGGACATTGGAAGCTTAATATCCAGGGCATCTAGTGGCTGCCCAGCTATTTATCAGGTTAAGAAATTTCCCTTTTACTCTCTGTTTTTTGGGTGACTTTATCATGAAAGAATGTTAGTTTACATCAAATACTTTTTCTATTGACATGATCACGTGATTTTGGCTTTTATCCTATTAATATGGTGTGCAACATTGATTGATTTTAATTTTTAACCAACCTCTTTTTTCTGGAATAAATTTCACATGGTCATTGTTGTGGGCTGAATTGTGTCCTCATAAAATTCATATGCTGAAATTCTAAACCCCTGTGCCTCAGAATGTGACTATATTTGGAGATAATGTCTGTAAAAAGGCAATTAAGTTGAAATGATGTCATTAGGATGGGCCATGACCCAATATCACTAGTATCCTTATATGGAAAAATTTTCACACAGATTACAGATAGAAGGAAGACTATATGAAGACACAGGGAGAAAAATGACCATCTGAAAGCTAAGGAGAGAGGCCTCAGAAAAAAAATCAACCTTGCTGACATCTTGATCTTGGACATCTAGCCTCCAAAATTGTGAGAAAATAAATTTCTGTTGTTTCAGCCACTGAGTCTTTGATACTTTGTTATGGCAGTCCTAGACAACTAATACAATCACTGTATACAATCCTTTTATATGTTAGATTGGTTTGAGGATTTTTGCTTCTATATTCAGAAGGGATGCTAGCCTGAAGTTATTTTTTTCTTGTGATGTTTCTGTCCAGTTTTTGTATGAGGGTAATACTACTCTCATAGAATGAGCTAGGAAGTGTTTTCTCCTCTTCTGTCTTTTGGAAGAGTTATAGAATAATTGGTATTCATTCTTTTTAAAAATTATATGCTAGAAGTCTTGCGTGATTATTTGTTAATAATAGTAAGTAGTTTTTTATTTTAATTTTTTATTAAACTTATTGGGGTAACATTGGTTAATAAAATCATATAGATTTCAAGTGTACTATTCAATAATACCTTCACTATGGAAAATAGTATGGGGATTCCTCAAAAAAATTAAGAATAGAATTATAATATTACCCAGCAGTTCCTCTTCTGGGTATCTACCCAAAATATTTGAAAATATTTAATCTGTAAAGATCTATGCACCCCAATGTTCATTGCAGCATTATTCACGGTGGCCAAGACATGGAAACAACCAAAATAACCTTCAATAGATGATTGTTAAAGAAGATGTGGTACATATATACAATGGAATATTACTCAGCCATAAGAAAAGATGAAACACTGCCATTTGCAACAGCATGGATGGATCTTGAGATAATAATGGTAAGTGAAATAAATCAGAAAAAAAAGGTATTCATTCTTTTTTAAGTGATTTGTAGAATTCACCAGTGAATCAATCTAGACTTGGGCTTGTGTGTGTGTGTGTGTGTGTGTGTGTGTGTGTGCGCACGCGCACATGCGCACGTGTGAAGTGCTTTACTCACTAATTCATTTTCTTTTTATAGGTCTATTCATATTTTCTAATTTTTTTACAAGGGTTTGTGTTTTATTTTTAATTTTTATAGAAGCTTTATTGAGATGTAATTAACATACCATACTAATCACCTATTTAAGGTAGGCAATTAAGTATCTATTTTTTCTTCAATTAGTTTTGACAGGTTTTGTCTTTCTAGAAAGTATTTTATGTAGGTCATTTAATTTTTGGCATACAGTTGCCCATAGCATTCTCTTACACTCCTTTTTAAAGATAGAAATGTCTTCTCTTTCATTTCTGATTTTAGTAATATGAGTCTTTTTTCTTTATTCTTGGTCAGTCTACCTAAAGGTTTATCAATTTTCTTGATTATGGCAAAGAACCAACTTTTGGTTTTATTGATTTTCTCCATTGTTTTTCTACTCTCTATTTCATTTATTTCTGCTCTGATCTTTATAATTTCTTTTCTTCGGCTTGTTTTGGGTTTAGGTCACTCTTTTTTTCTAGTTTCTTAAGGCGGAAGTTTAGTTATTGATTCAAGATCTTTCTCTGTTCTTGCTCTGCAATTTCTGAATTGATTCTCACCTAATACTCTTTAGTTGCTCTCATTATAAGACCCAAGACTCCAGTGGGCCCTGGGACTGGCGGCTTTCGTCTTGGGTCCTTTACACTGGATCAGCTCAGAGACACCATCATCACTCTGAAAGTCTCCTATGAACATACATTGCCTTGAATTATTTATTAATTGCTCATTTGACATCTCTTTACTCCAGACACTGAGTCTCATTTCTCCATATTTCATAGCACAAGGTGTTAGTCCCAGTGCCAGGGACTCTGGTGTAAGCCTTCATCAATTTTTATTGACTGACTGACTGGTACACTAATTCATGGACCCTTCACGCTATATGGTAACTGCCTAGTCCCTTGACCATGTCCTTCTTAGAAATTCAATGAAAGCAAAATCTTGTCTGCCTTGCTTGCTCCCTGGATTAGTCAAATTAAAGAGAAAACACTGCAGGCATTCCAAAAAGGAAAAGATCTAATGCTGAAATTAGAAACTGATTAATCTGTTTAAGGTCAAGGGCTATGGGTTAAAACAAGGAGTTAGGAGAGTGTAAGAATCTGTGCCAAAGCCAGAGCTTCCCTGATGTCCCAGAACTGGAGATTGACAGGAGAATGTGAAGTCCAAGAAAGCTACAGGAACCCCCACCCCTTAAGACTGCACTATCTTTCCACCACCTTGCCAGAGAAAAATTGCATCCCTCTGGCTTCCAAATCCTACAACCGTGCCTCTCAGAATAGATTCTGATGGAAACCTTGCATGCAACGGATTATGAGCATGATGATGGGACCAAATGAAAACAAAACTCAGAAGTAATTACTTGTTGCTTAGGTGAAGTGTGTGTGTGTGTACACACATGTGTGTGTGTATGTTCTTGTGGGCATGTAACATTTTGGGAATGGCAATATCTAGTATGGAGCCCAGTGGTAATTAATCATGGAATTTTTTCTTAATCACTACTACCATTTATTGAGTGCTTACTTAATTATGACAACCAGTTCCTCTGCCACATACTTTATATTTATACATTCATTTAATTAATTGTTGAATGTTGACTAAGATACTCTTCTGAGCACTTGGAATAAATCAGTGAAAAAAGAGACAAAATGTTTGGTCCCTGTAGAACTAACATTCTCATGGGTTGAGGAAAGGTAGTGTTAGTGTGTTAGCTGGAGAATTACTGTTTAAAATTAATTACTTGCTGGAAATTACTGTTTGGCTATCGCCATAAGAACATAGGCTACTAACTATAGAAACATAACATTCTAACAAGCTTTCTGCTTCTGTACCCCGGCTTGCACACCTGACCAGTGGGTAGACAGGTAATGAATAGAAGAAAAATAGACCTTTGTGTTCAGACAGAATGAAGAATGGGATTTTGGGCTTAAAAACCCTGTACCTCTACATTTCGGGGCTGCTTAATTTGGAGTCTGCGTACCCCTGGCAGACCCAGCTGGCTGAATAAAGAGTATGATTCCTATAACTCACTGAGAGTTCTGGTGGTCTGTGTGTCTTTCGGGGGCTGGCGGCCACAACATTAGAAACAATAAGCAAATAAAATGTATGGTATGCTGGAAAGTAATAATGCCATGGAAAAATATAACAGGGTAGGAAGTTCTGGAGTGCTGGGGATGGCTGCCAGGTTGTATTTTAGAATAAGGTAGTCAGAATAAGCTTCCTTAGGAAATAGTAGTTGAGCAAGGACTTGAAGGAGGTTAGAGAGTTAGGGAAGTAGATATTTGGAATAAGAACTTCTCAGAATGAAACTTTGACATCATCCCCTTTAAGATCAAGTTTCTGAGACTGAAAGTCTTAACTAGGCTTTGTAATGCAACAAAAACCAATATATGGATAGGAAAAGAAGATAGAAAACTGTCGATTTTCACAGATGATAGGATTTTCTACTTAGAAAGCACAAAGAATCAGATATTAATCATTGGAATTAATAAGAGAGTTTAGCAAGGACGCTAGATATAAAATCAATGTAAAAAATCAATTTTATTTCTACCAAGCAGTCCAGCAGAAAAGTGGACAAGAGATTTGAAAGAAGCAGTTCTTAGAGGAGAAAACCAAATTGCCAATAGACATTGAAAATATACTCTGTTTCAGCAGTAACTGGATAAATGTAGATTAAACCCACGGTGACATGCCAATTTACATTTCTCAGACTGGCAAAAACTTTAATCAGTTATGTCAAGAATAGGAGAGGATGTGGTCATACAACTCTTATCTACTGATGGAAGGCATATGATTGCTGCCGACACTTTGGAAAACAAATTAGAATTAGCTGGTAAGTAATCAAGATGCACTTACATTTTGACTCAGGATTCCATTCTCAAGTGTATACCATAGGGAAACCCCTGCCCATGTACATGAGCGGACAAATATGAGCATGTTCGTGACAGCACTTTTTATACTAACAAAGCACTAGAAATAACCCATACGTCCATCAACAGCCCAGCTTCTAGAACAGTGCCAGGTACATAGCAGGCACCTAAGAACCCTAGGAATAGGGGATGCTTAGATATATAAATGCTGAATGATTCCTAAAAAGGCAGATTATTTGGCCTTTTTTTTTTTTAAGTGAGTTTCAGCACCGCAAGGTTCATTCTTAATCTCCTTGCTAATTTGTCATTTCTTTTTCTGACAGTGAAAAAGCTGGCTTCCAATGTCCCATGAACTTACTTTTATTTTATCAAAATGGTGCTTTGCTATGTAGATCTCATCCTGTTTCTAACTTTTTTCATCTGTACATTTTTGACACATCTATGTTGCCATGTGTATATTTAGTCTCTTACTTCCAACTACAGCATACTATTTCATTGTGTGTATCCACCTATATCTTACTGACCTGCATATTTTTTTACAATATATGCATCTTGTGGGCAAGGATTTTGTTATTGTTCTCTGCTGTGCTTCCAGTACCTAGAACAAAGGCTGGTAGATAATCAGTGTTCAATATATACTTGAAAACGAATTAAATGAGAGAAGGGTAATTTCCTGGGTAATTTCAGGCAACCAAAGGAGAGAATGTGGTTTCAAGGTGAGTCAGATCAAATCAAAATATTTCACTTCCCCACTTGCCTCTTAACAGTATTCATCCTTACTCCTGATAGTGTTATACAGCTGGCTCAAATTACGACTTGAAATCCAGTCATAGCTAGGCTTCTTCCTGGTTTTGTAACCTGCCCACAGGGCTCAGGCTATGACAACACCTTGTAGGTGAAATCATCCAATAACTTGGAGTTTCTGTAATATTGGTTAATTCCCTGGTGTATGAATTACAGTCTGTAGTAAAATGATGTGCCCAAAGCTACGAAAGCTCTGCAAAAGACAGTGGGGGATGGAGTGAATGGGCGGGGCCTTCCGATGGGCTTTCTGTACAAAATCAGCACGGCCGTCCCAACGTACCAGCCCTCCACTTCCCTTCAGGGCAGCAAGGCCTTCCAATGCGCTCAGGCCTTCCATCTCTGCTCACGGGAGCCCAGGTTTGCTGGCGGGGTGGTGCCATGGGCGGAGCTGTGCCAGAGGTGCGGGTGCCGCAGGCGGGGCTCTATCTGCTACTGCGGATCCGTGGCTCTCGGCAAGAGGCGTAGATACGGCAGGGGCGGAGCTGTGCGAGCGAGGAGGTGGGAGGAGGAGGGACAGTGGCTGCAGCGGGGGCGGCTGACCGAGTCCAACCTGCTCCGAGACCGAGGCGGGACGGGGGCGGACGAGAGCGCCCGCGGCCGGGTGGAGCTGCAGGCCTCGCGTCCACCTGCCAGCTCGCTCGCGCCCCAGCGGGTCGGCGGGGCCCGCGCCTGCCCGGTCCATGGCTGCGTCGGCGGCTCTGTCGGCGGCGGCGGCGGCGGCGGCCGTGTCCGGCCTGGCGCTGCGGCTGTCGCGCTCGGCCGCGACCCGCGGCTCCTACCACGCCTTCTGCAAGGGGCTCACGCGCACCCTGCTCACCTTCTTCGACCTGGCCTGGCGCCTGCGGGTGAACTTCCCCTACTTCTACGTCGTGGCCTCCGTGATGCTCAACGTCCGCCTGCAGGTGCGGATCGAGTGAGCGAGCGCCCGTGGCCACAGCGGCGGGTCCGGAGGGTCCCGCGGCCGCACGCCCACGCGAGGAGGGGCGCCGGCATGGAGGACGACGGGGTCGCCGGGGTCGCCGGGACGCTGCAGGGGGAGGGCGCGGGGCGCCCTGGGCCGCGGCACCCTAGACCTCCGCGGGAGGACGCCGGCCACCGAGCCACCGAGGCCACCGAGCCCCGGACCCAGCCGTGACCCGCCCAAACGCGTCGCGGCCGGGGCCGGATCGCACAGGAACTCACAAAACGGGCCCTTTCCCTCGGGTTCGAGGAAATTCTCGGAGTGTGGCCGACCTGTTGCCTCACCTTGGCCCAAGGGGGGAAATGGAAGAAATTGTGCTGCGGAGACTTGCTCTGACTGGGCCTGAGCGAAAAGGTAGGCGGCTGAAGGCTGGACCTGCGGGCTCGATGGGGGGGGGGGACAGTTGCCATGACATCTAGACGTCCTACCCCCTTGGGGGCTTGGGGAAAATATGGAAGGGACCTGAAGAAGCCAGTCGGGAGAGCTGCAGAGCCGAGCGGAGGCAGGCACAGCCTCCGCAGGCTTTCCGAATCCCTTGTCACGATTCCAAGATGGGGGTGAGGGGCGGCGGTGACTTGTGCATCGTGCATATCAGAGGTTCAGCCCATCACCAACGGAGACCCGGGCGTCCCGCCTGCCCACGACCCAGTCCCCGCCCCTCTTTCCCCAGAGTCCACGATGGAGTCACTTGAGACTTATCTCTCAGGCCCCTGGGCTCTCTGCAGCTCCCTGCACCCTGTCATCCCGGGCAGGGGGAGGGGGGAGGGAGCTGGGCTGCTGTCTGCCTGCCCCTGCTGCCCCTTTTGCTCTCTCTCCTCTCCCAGGGCAAGGTAGAGGAGGAAAGACACCTTCGTCCCTACCCCCCCCCCCAGTCTTGCTCTTACTCCATCTCTGCCATGCTCCCTCCAGCCCTCCCGGTGCCACAGAATGCCATCCTCCAGCACTGAAGGCCTCCAGCAGCCCCCTGTGGACCCAAAGAAACTGGAAAATGGTGATTTCCTTGAGCAGAGGGCAGCTCTTGGGCTCGGGTGGAGAGAGCAGATGCAGTAGGGGCTTGTAGAGGAGGCAATACTTGGGGAACTGGGAACTCTTTGGGTGGGGAGGCAACTCTCACGTCTCCATTTATTTTTTTCTTCCAGGGACTGGTGTTTGTGCGTGGTGACTCTCTTTCTCTGGCCTCAAGAGTCAGATTCGTGCCCACGGGCACCCCTGGCCCAAGAGCTTCCCAGAAGCAGCTGAGTGAAGGGTCTGACCAAGGAGGAGATGAGTGGTCTTCCGGGCAGCAATCCCGAGGGCTGGGGTAACCCAGTGATCTGGTGCTGGCATGTGGAAGGATGGGTACCATGTCACCTGGGCACTGAGATCTCCAGGCAACACCATGAGGGACTTTTATTCTCTTTACCTACTGACTCAGAAACTGGCTATTGGGTGGGGGGTGCGCTTGCCCTAGTCATACAGATAAAGAGTGGTGGAGTTAAATCTGCCCCCTAGGCCTGCAGTCCCCTATCCCACTCCCAGTCTGCTCCTAGACACCTGGCACAGTGGGAGCGGGGATGGGAGCACAAGGCTCCCAGGGGACCTAGGGAGAGAGAGATCCTAGGTAGGGAATGTGGCAAACTAGCTTTCCTTGGAATGGTAGGAGAGGTCAAAGGGAAGACCAGGAGGACAGTCAGAACTGAGATGACCCCCAGAAACCCCTGGGGAGCTGAGGTCTACACCCACAGATCTGGGTCTGCCCACCCCCACCCCAAGCTTGACTAAGGGCTCCTCAGCCATTAGACAAAAGCTTCTCAGTTTGGGTGGTTGTAGGGGCCTCCTGGGGACATTCTATAACCATGAGGGTAAAGGGATAAACCTGGGGTGGGGTGGGGCTGGGAATCATGCATGACTTCCTTTCTCTGTCTCCGGCCGACCCCATGCCCAGCCCAGAATCACATGGGAGACACTCCTCTAGGATGAGCTTGGATTGGTCCTGGAGATCTGGCATGTACTGCTGATGACTGGCATACCAGGGTGGCCAGGAACAGTCCAGAATGGAAGCCAAGAGGGACCCTGGCCCTCACCACCTGGCTCCAGTCCCATCAGCTCTGACACTGGTTGCTCTCAGCCCAGGCACTCAGAATTCCTGGGGCTGAAAAACCGCAGCAGTCCGGTTGGCCCCAGGGACAGAGTGGCCCAGTCTCACGCCATCTGCCCTCCTCGGCTGCCCAGCTGGAACCTGGGTCTCGGGTGAAGATCACCTGCCTCACCCAGGGAACTGAAACTGGACCAAAGCCACCATGTGCCCCTGCAGTTTCCCAGAGACAGGACTGGATGGCAGCATCCTTCCTTGTGCCAAGTCTCCCAGGAGCCCGCAGTCCTGGTGACAACTACTCCACTCCAACCCTATCCATCCAGGACCACTTCTGGGAGTCTGCCAGCCTGCCAACTCCATCCATATATCTCTGGAGACAGCCTCAGAGAAAGGAGAGTGACACAGGTTTCATAAGTGGAGAGGAGGATGAGGGTCCTTTTAGGGGCTGATACACTGATATACCCCTTTCAAGCCCAGGTCCCACTGTTTGGGTAACTGGAACCCAGCTCCAGCTTCTTCCTGGGTCAGGCAGGGAGGAGAAAGACCTGGGAATGGCATGAGGAAGGATCCTCATGGATTCTGTGCCCTGTCCCTCAGGGAGAAATGTGCATAAGAGCCTCAGGGTCCTCTGGCCTCACAGATGGAGGAGCTCCACACAGGAAGTGGCTCTGGGTGGGGCTGCTGTGGCTGTCCCTGCTCAAAGGAATGGGCCTTAGCCTGTGTTACTGCCACTGCTTTTCTCATCATTTTGGCCTTGAGTAGTGAGCTGTTTTTCCTTTCCCACCTCCCCTCACACCCCACTGAGCCCTAGCTGCTTGATGGGTTCTCAATGCACTTTATTTATTTGCAGTCTGTTTTCCAGGCAGCGGAACTTGTACAAAATCAGGGACACCAACCCATAGAAGATGACTTTCACTTTTCTGTGTGTGTGCACTCTGTACTGGTCAGCACAATCTGGTCAGAGAAATCTTGTTTCTTCTGTTGTCAAATCTCGCTGTATAAGTTGAAAAAAAGTCCTTGAGTTCAAAAAATAAAACTGGAGGCCTCCTGTTTCTGGTGTGCAAGGTCCTTGGAGGAGAGATGGTGTATTGGTGAGATAACCCCTCTAATGACCAGGAGCTGGGGGATAGGTGCACCCTCAGAGGGCTTTAAGTGTGTAGGGACAGTTCAGGAGATGCTTGAGACCTGCCTTGACCTGGACCACTGCCCCCTGAGGAGAAGGCAGCAGCAAGACGCCTAAGAGGTGGCAACTGCCCAATTCACAACCTTTGTCTGAATAACCTAATACCTATCTTGTCTTCATATTAGAACTTGGTGTTGGAAAGTGCTTCATTCATTTCAATTGTGAGGGTGGACTGGGGGAAGGGAGGTGAGAGACTGCAGATTATTCTGTCATTGGAGGCCCTGGGCAACAGCAGGTGGTGAGGTCTACATCGCCTCCTGCTGGCCAGGTGGGTGCAGAGTTTTGGAGAAGAGAAACCACTGGGATGAAAGGTTCCCTTCCCTCCACTTTAAACCCAACTGTCCCATTGGAGTTTCACTTCATGGAACCTCCCCAGAGAAGCCAGGCCAGGGGCTTTGAAGCTGCTTTAGGGGTGAGGGTAGCAGTTGGGCAGGGGGCTGGGAAAGAGGGGAGCTCTGTTACCCAGATAGAGCAAGGCAGGCCCACAGGCCTCAGGAGGGAGGTGCCCTGAGGAGGTAAGCTGTGGTCACACTGAGGAGCACAGCCAGGATAAGGGCACTGGGTGCACTCCTCACCTGTTACCAAGAGTTCTCCATAGGTCAGAGCACTCTGACAAGAGGGACCCTTCCAACATCTGTGAACACAGGAGGAATGGACCCCAGTCCCTGGCAATATCCTCAGAGCTCCTCAGAGCGACGCCCTCTACTGGGAATGCGGAGAGGACTCTGCTGCAGGAGTTCTGGAGAAATGCCTGGCGGGGGACGCTCCCCCAGGGTCCTTGTCCGCCACCACCTTAGCCAGTTTGGAGGGACACGGCAGTCTGGGGCTCGGGTGGAGGCAGGCCCAGCTCTCAAGGACTGGAGCACTGGGGGACCGCCTTTTGCACACGAGTTGGAACCACCCCCAGCCAACCAGACCAGGGCTGGGGAGCCCCGCTGGGGAGGGTCCCCAGAGCTCTTTGAACCATAGCTTTGACGTAGGGACGCAGTTTTGTAGTTTAAAACTTCCTGCTAAAGTGGAAAATAAAGGGGATCGGGAAAGGCCCTAACAGGCATGCGCAGAGGGACATCTGGTATGACCTAGAACTCACCTTTGCTCCATCATGCGATCATTATAATAAATTAGCCTTGGGGTTTAAGGCTGTACACCCTTTGTGCGTCTGCTGCCCTGACAGTTCGGGCAAAGAGCACACATGGTAAGAAAAGGGGCGCCTCCTTAATTCCAGAAAAAGAACCACCTTCTTTCCACAAGGCGACCGCCCTAAATCATGAGCATTCCACCCCTTAGTTATATTACTGGATGAAAGCCCCAAACCCACAACGGGCCCAGGCAGCAGCTCTCCCCTGAGCCTGCCCGCTCTCCCATCTGAGCGTGTGGTCCTGCTTTGGCGGAAGTCTTTGGGGCTGACGACTTTTGGCAGCTTGCTCCCCGTTTTGAGACTGAGCTTACTTTGTCTTCAAGGCCGATAGCCCCTGGCGGCCTATTCACCCTTCTAAAGGTGCCCTTTCGCCTTTAATAAGGCCACCTTGTACACCATTAATTTATGGGTGTCTGCCTTCAATCCTTTGTCGACCAGACGCCAAGAACGGAAGTCCAGGAGTTCTAGGGCTCCCCAGAACTGATAACACTGCTATCACCACGGCCTGAACACTGGCTGTACAAGACGAGCACGAGGCCTGCCTCTGTTGCAGCCACTGCCTCGCAGAGGCACTCCAGTCACAGCAGCCCAGGAAGCCTGCTTCTGTCCCTCAGCCTCTATGCGCCTCAAGGGATTTGCTGCCATCCCAGGAACTCACCAGGGAGGCAAGATCTCTGTTCCTAAGTGCACATCGTGCAGAATCCACCCCAACATGGTTCAGCCAATGGGGGGTGCCGCGGATGGGCTCCTGCGGCCACAAAAAGGCAGTGGGTGGGGCTATCCTGGCTCCTCCCAGCACCTGCGAAGGCACAAACCTGGTGGTCATAGGGAGCTCGACTGGGGTCTGGGCCCTGTTTGTGCTTCAGGGGCTAGTGGGGCCTCCTCTGTGAGGTCCCTGGTGAGGTCCCTAGGAGGATGGGAGCCTGGCGTGGAGGGTGTGGCTTTTTGAGTAGGGCTGCAGCCCTAGAAGAGGCTGGTGGTCCCACACCAATGACACTAGGATTATTTCTCCTGCCTCATGGACAACATCCGCTGTGAATGGGAAGTCCAAGACCAGACAAGGCCTGGTACAAACACCCTAGAGATACATGTCATGACCGAGTGGGAATTACATCAGGAATGCAAAGTTGGTTTAACATCTGAAAATGAGTCATGCACCATATTAATAGTACCAGGTAGGGAAACATGAGCATTCAGATAGATACAAAAAATCGACTGGACAAAACCCACCACCCGTTCATGATAAAAACTTGAAATGAATTTGGAATAGAAGGGAACTTCCTCAACCTGACAGTGTCTTGTCCTCATAAGCTCACGGTGTGCATAATATTTGATGGCAAAAGAATGAGTTTTCCCTACTATTGGGAATAATGCAAGATGTCCACTTTCACCCTTTCCATTCAACATTGTACTCTAGCTAGTGAAATAGGCGCCTACCCATCAAAACAAAACAATCCTGATAAGAAAGGTAGAAATAAAGCTTTCTTCATTCACAAATGATCCTATATGGAGAAAATATCAAGAAATACGCAAACACAAAGCTACTAGACATATAAACAATTAGCAAGGTCAAAGGACACATGATGAATATTAAAATATCAATTGTATTTCTACATACTGGTAACAGAATTCCAAAAATGAGACTAAGGACATAATTTGATTCACAGTAGCCTTAAAAAGAATAAAACAAAACACTTAGGGATAAATCAGATAAAATATATACAAAACTTGCAAACTGAAAATTACAAAACAGTACTGGGAAGATTTAAAGAAACTCTAAATAGAGACATTTCACGGATTGGATGTCTCAATATTCTTAAGATGGCAATCTTTCCCAAATTTGTTTGTATTTTGTTATAATATCTATCAATATATCAGCTGACTTTTCTATAGAAATTGACAACTGGTCTTAAAATAAAGGTGGAGATGTTACTGCCTTAAATAATGAAAATATTTTTAAAAAGAAAAACAAAGTTGAAAGACTTAACGTGCCTTTTCCCAAACTTATTATAAAGCCACAGTAATCAAGACAGTGTGGCACTGGTGCAGAGATAGGTGTGTAGATTAATGAAGCAGATGGAGAGACTATAAACAAATCCTTGGATTGATGATCAAGTGATTTCTTATTGTAGCAAAATACATATAACATAAAACATAACATATAACATATAAAATGTATAACATAAAATTTGCCATTTGAACCATGTTTAAGTATACAATTCAGTGGCTGAAGTACATTTACAATGTTGTGTATCCATCACCACCTCCTAGTTCCAGAACATTTTCAACGCCCTAAATGCCATACTTTTTAAGTGGTCGTTCCCCATTCTTTCCCTCCGTCAGCCCTTGTAAAACACAAATATCCTTTCTATCTCTATGTATATATCGATTATGAATGTTTCATGAAATGGAACCATAGGATATGGGATCTTTTATGTCTTGCTTCTGTAATACAGCATAATGTTTTGGAGGTTCATCTGCATTGTTCCATGTATCAGTACTTCAATCCTTTCAATGACTGAATTGTATTCCATTGCATGGACATACGACTTCTGTTTATTCATTCATCTGCTGGTGGACATTTGTATTGTCTCCACCTTTTGGCCATTTGAACAGTGCTACTATGAACATTCATGTACATGCTCTGCTTAAACATTTGATTTCAAAATTTGGGGTCCATTCTAGGAGTGGCATTACTGGATCACATGATAATTCAATGTTTAATGTATTGGGGAACCACCAAAACTGTTTTACATAGAGGATGCACCATTTTACATTCCCACTAGTAATGTATGATGGTTCTAATTTTTACACATCTTCGCCAACACTTATTTTTTTTTTAAATTATGGCTATCTTAGTGGTTGTGAAGTCATATCTTGTATTTTTAATTGCTTTTCCCTAATAACTGATGATGTTGAGTATCTTTTAATTTGCTTGCTAACCATTTGTATATCTTCTTTGTAGAAATATTATGTGCTTAGAGATAAATTCGATGAAAGATATGCAATACCTGTACACTGAAAATTACAAAAGAAATTAAAGAATACATACACAAATAACTGGGAAAATATACAATGCTCACAGATTTGAAGACTAAATATTGTTAAATGTCAACTCTACCAACTGATTTACAGATTCCGTGCATTACCAATAAAGTCACAGCAGGACTCTTTAGAGAAATTGACAGGTGGTTCCAACAACTATACAGAATTTTGAAAAAGAACAAAGTTGAAGGACTCACATTATGTCGTTTCGAGATTTCCTGTAGGACAGCAGTACTCCAGGCAGTGTGGTAGTGCATAACGATAGAGATCGATGGAACAGAACAGAGAGTTTAAAATATACCCACAACTATATGGATAGTTGACTTTTGACAGAGATGTTAAGACAATCCATTAGAGAAAGGAGAATCTTTTCAACAAATAGTACTGGAAACATTGGGAAATCATATCTTTAAAAAAAAAATGACCCTCAGCTCACATCATACACAAAAATTAACTCGAAGTTATGACATGCACGTAAGAGACATAACCATAACACGTCCCCTGTGAGTTACTGCAGTGGGAGGATTCCCTGCAGACACACTTTTCCCTGATGAAAACCGTGGAAGTCAGACCATCTAATCCCAGGAATTCGGTGAAATTGCTAGAGCAGAGACTCTACAGATTCACACTGCCTCCACTTCTCCCACTCCCTTCTGGTGCCCCAAGACCTTCCTTCTCTTTTTTCCGCCTCTTTAAAACCTGCTGCGCACGCGCGACTGTCCCTCTCGCTGTAGCCTTGGCAACACCCACCTAGGGCTTTCTGATGTCGTTCAAGGGAGCAGCCGGGACGTGGCGCTTTTCCCTCGGCGCAGGCCAGACTCGGGCTGGAGCACGGAGCATCTCGCCCTGCTCCGACAGTCAGCTTTCTGCACACGAATGAAGCACGAGGGTGGGCCGTGGGGGCTTTCAAAAGTTATACGGGCTGCAAGACCTGAACCCGTCACAGCCTCTGCCGTGACCACGTGCTCTGACCTGCATGCACGCTGCAACAGAGCTTCGCAGCGATGGCCGCGGAGCAGCCCCTGCTCCCCCTGCCCGTCAGTCCCCGGGGGCTTTGCAGCACACGGGCATTGCCGGGAGATGGTCAGGCCCGTCTTCACAATGGGCTCGATGTGGTCGGAGCAGGCTCGGAAGGGACAGCCGCGGCAGGTGAACCCTGGCTCTTCGGGTGATGAGCAGAGGGACTTCGGCCAGGTCCCGCACACTCTCTGAGCTTCATTTTCTTCACCTGCGGAACGATGGGCAATGCCGAGGCTCTGTGAGGACTCGGTGGAGCAGTGACGCCGCTCAATCTGCGCTGAGCAGGGCCTGTCTGGCGCGTGGAAGCGGCCAGTAAAGGGGACGGGTCTTTCTCGGCGGCGAGCTTTCTTCCTCGCAGGCCCTGCTCGGGCCCCGGGACACCCGAAGGCAGCGCTGCATCAGCGTCCAGGGCACGAGCTTGGTCGTCAGATCCGGCAGGCAGCTCCACCCCTCACGAGGGCTGTGGGGACGCGGCCGGACGCGGCCTCTCGGAGCCCCCGCTGCGTGGCCGGTCAAATCCGCACGTGCGACTCCCGGGCTGCTCCGAGGGTCCCGCAGCGCCGCGGCGTGCGCATGGGCGCGCCTGGCGGGCAGGCAGGGCTCCACGGCGGCAGCTGCTGGGGCAACCCGCCAGCAGGCGCCCCGGCGCCGCCGAGCATCAGCCCCCGCGGGAACGGTGCTTCCTGGCGCCTCGTCTCACCCTGGTCCCCTCTTCTGCATCGGCTCGCACTCCGCGGCACGGAACCGGTAGCAGATATCCCGAGCGAGGGAAAGGGGAGAGAGGAAAAAGGAAACACGAGGCAGAGGCGCTTCTTCCCGTCGAAGACGTCCCGGCTGCGGAAAAGACAGCCACTCCATGGCCTGGGTGGTCGTCCTGCAGCTGAGATCCGCTACGAGCCTCGCCGGAGCTCGCAGCCTTGCCCCGCTGGCGCCCAGCCCTGCGGGAAACACCCGGGGTCCTCGCGTGCCCGAACCTCTGGCCTCCTGCGGCCACACAGCGAGCGAGCAAGCCTCTCGGCGCGGACGCTCCTGCACACTGCCTCCGGGAGGACAACTGAAGGACAAGAACCAGGCCACATTTCTGTCCCCACACTGTTCCTTCCTGTTACTTTGCCTTTTCCCTTGCAGTTTCCTGTTCCTGCTTCCTGAGAACTCTCCTAACCAGGCCCACTTATTTCCAACTGGTCAATTTAGCCCAGCCAGTGAGGCTGTGGAATGGGGCTTGTTTATAATGAAAAGAATTTTGAATCCCAGCATTTCAGAGATCAAAGATGATTTTTATGGTTCCTTGTTGCTTTGTGTTTGATTTGGTTTGGTTTCATCATCATCACTAATGATATTCATTGGACTCTGAAGAAGAGCAAGACCCTGGTCTAGGCACGTTATAGTACTGGGTTCCACATGCTTTTTATAGAACAATAGATGAAACAGAAAGGCTAATGTCAAGTAAAACATAAGGCATTAAAGAAAGAACTAAAAACTGTGTAATTTTGAAAGGTCCGCCTGACAATCTTTCAAATCTGGCTTTAAGCTGAGCAGTAGAATAAATGCAGTTAAAATTACACCGCAAAGATAGTCAAGGCATAGTTGGAGGGGAGGAAATATGTAGGGCAAGGAGAGGCATTTCATAGACATCTCCTAACCCACTTTTCCAGTCCAAGCTGGAAAATGTCTTGCCCAGATGATGGTGATAGCCTCTTAACTGCAAATATTCTTGTCCCTCCATTCTATACACAATAGCAAGATTGAGTTTTTCTAAAAACATAAAGCATATTTCTTCTCTTCCTAAAGTCCTATGATTTCACACTTAGACTATGCCACAAATTCCATCTTTGTGTTGTTTCTCTTGTGTTCTCTGCCAATGATCCTGCCACATGTGCCTTGGGAGGATCCGTCCCTTTTTAATGAAAAGCCTCATCCTAATCATTTCATAGGACATCTTTCTTGTCATTCAGAACTCAGCTTAAGGTGCCATCTTCAAATGACCTTTCCTGACCAACCTCTGCCAGCTTGCTTATAAATTGTTTGTCACTTAGAGAATATTAACCCCAGGAGAGCAGTGTTCTTGTCTGTCCTGATCCCCAGTTATCCCCAACACTTAGAACAATGCCTGGCACATAACAACTGACTGATAAATATTGGTTTAATAATGATCTAGATAATCCCACTATATATTTTCCCTTTTCTTAAACATACAGTGATTCTCCACTTAGTTTTGTGACATTTTATGATGACTTTAAGTTTGTTAGTGGAAAAAGGAACCAGATATGAATTCTTGTTCTTGATGAACTTTGAATAAGTGCTTTGGCTCTTCTAAACTTCAGCTCTACTCAAGTCCTCCTTACTTTGAAGGCCATGAGGATTAGCTAACAAATAAAAGTGAAAGTTCTTATGAACTGCAAAGCACTGTGCTAGATCACAAGAGTGGAAAGATGATGACAAGGAAGCTCAGAAAAATTAAGTGATAGCAGTGAACAGAGATTTGTCCACTGCACCAACCTGTAAAGCACAAATATTAAACAATACGTAAATGCATTAATTTATGTAAGTAAAATACCAATACAACACTCTTAGGAGAGAGAATAGATGTTGAACAATATTGATAAACTTTTTTTTTTAAATGGGGTTTTTCCCTTCTTTAAAATTTTCTCTCCTGTTTCTCAAATTGCTTGGTCTTGAGAACTTTAAATAAGCTTATAGCACCCATGTCAATATGTTTTTTAGTCCTTCCCTACAGTCTGCACTATATGAACTCCCTTCAAATTACAATAGTATTGTTTATAATCTTTTGTCCTTTTTTACTTGGAATAGAATTTTCTGAAATTCTATTCAAATAATAAATTACCCCAATTATTTTAAATTTCAATAGTGACTGCAGAATTATATTATAATGTATCAGAAATGTCTTATCTCTTTTAGGCATTTGGAGCTTTTCATAGAAACAGCACAGCAGTTCCAGCACTCTGAGCTCTGGAGTTAGGTGCCTGAGACTGGAATTCCAACTCTCACTTATTAATAGTGACTCTGATCAATTATTCAACTTCTCAAAGCTCGGGTCTCTTATTTAAAATATAGGGCTAATATAAATCTATCTCACAAGGTTGATGGGAGGATCCAGTGAAATCATATTTGTGTAATGCCTCACACAGTAAATGCTTAGAATTTTGCTTCTTAGAATCTTAGATCAATAAAATGTTTAAGGTTTTTTCAGATATATTCTATATCTGTCATTCAGTAGTTTAAACATTTGACTTACTAGGAGCATGAAAAACAAAGACATAACTAGTTTTTACTGTATGCTAATCTTAAATTGTACTTAAACATTCTGAAGGAATTTGTCCCGTATGTGTTAAAAGTCAATTTTACTATAAAATCTGAATTACATGAAGTTGAAAACCTGAAAAAAGGACTATCCTCAACTGCCACTGTTTGTTTAACTTACCGTTATATTCCATTAGAGTCAGAATAAACTTTATTTCAAAATATAATTTTCATTTTATGAAAATGTCAAAATCCAACAAGACCAGAAATATAAATATATTTTCCTGGGCTTTCACATCTGTTTGTTTGCAATCTGTTTTTTAATACAATTCACAACCTCACCCCAATTTTCAGTCTTATTACATAAGTGCTAAGTGGCAGAAAAGTCTGGAATAAATGCATCCATGTTTTTTTTTTTAAAAAGGCAAAGCTGTGAAATTCAGACACATACAAAAGGTTCTGTGAGAGTGGAGTAAGTGTCTGGAAAATAAAATAGAATAAGAAACAGTAATTGGAAGTTTTTAGTTAAAGTTCTTTTAATGATCTTTGTCTTTTGCTCCATGGTTTAAAGATATACATGATCTAAACATAACTAAAATTTCTCTTTTTGTCAATAGTCTCTGCACAGCTCATCTACTTCCTCATCTGTCAACTCATCTCTTAATGTTACCAGTAGCTCAGATAACCTTCCTAAATGGTGCCTCTTGCTTCTTCATCAAAGCAAACAAAAGCATTTCTGATGACATCTTCTTGATCTATGCCTTTTAACTTTTCACTGAACACCACAATCAGAAAAGTAAAATTTATGGACCTTGGGGCCTCATTCTTCATGGCACTGAAGTATGCATCAGCTGAGTACTTCCCTAGAGAAGCAAGTATATCAAATGTTCCTTGTCGAGAAAATCATGTCTGTTCTGATCCTTCATTTTGAAGGCCTCTTCAAACCATTGAACCTGGCTAATCAAACCTGGAAAACATGTTTTTTGGATGTTGTGCATTGATAGCACTTCTTCATGGTCTTTGTCTTTGCTTTATAGCTTGACGTGGTGGCTGTTTAATTCTAGGACTCTGTTCTTCATAAGTGTTAATGCAGTTCACTTATCCAAACCCAGTCTCATTAAAGCAGAAATGAATATTTAGTCAGACATCATGGAAGTTGTTTTATTCAACAGAGCCTGAGGACAGACACCAGAACTGGGGCTGCCCTAGTTCTTCAATATAAGTTTTATATTAAATTAGATTGACAAAATTGTGGTACTTGTGGGGTAGTGGGTATGCAAGTTTCTTATACTTTTCTTTTAAATTTGGTGAATGTATGAAAATTTTCACAATAAAAATAGGTTAAAAAATCCCCTCATTCAGAAGGGTTGTAATTCAATGGTTTTCTACCACTTAAAAAAAATAAACAAAATAATTCCTTTTACTTTTCAAATAAAATCTCAGATGGAACACTAATATGTAAAACAAATCCAAGGCCAACTGCTTTGATTGATGGTTGAGAGAGGGCTAATGACTACAATCCTACCTCTGGCTTTTTCATCCACACCGGTGGAAAGAGCCCTTGAGCCACTCTGTAGTCCTCTATGCATGCTTGCTACTCAAACATGCAACATCAAGAGCTAGAAACACCAGCATCACCTGAGAGCTTGTGAGTCTGAAGCCCCCATACCAGACCTACTGAATCAGAGGCTGCATTTAAACAAGATGCCTCAGTTATTTGAGTGCACATTAGAGTTTGAGAAGCATAGTTCTGTGGTAGCTTGAGTTCCCAGAGGTTGGCATAAGTAAACTTCTTTATTTTACAAATGAATTAAGAAGGGTCACAATCATATGCACAAAGCCACATCACTACTGGGTGGGAGAGCCAAGTTAGAAACCAGGTTGCCCGACTTTCAGCTCAGGCATTTCTACACTACTCTTGCCAATTGCACCCTGTGGCCCCAGAGGCCAGGCTCATGCTTTGTTTCTGGAACCAAGCCCCAGCCTTGTGCCTGGTGCCCATAATAGAGCTCTTCTCCCATATCCTTGCACCTAAATCCATGACTTACTTCCTTATCTCTAACACCAAGTTTCTCCAGACCTGGAGTCAAAACTTGTTCCCAATACTCTCCCCTCCCAACACATTCCTCATTCGAGTCCTTACTAGAAACTGTTTTTGATGAGTCTGGCAGCCTAATAGGTAAAAGTCTAGGAGGGTAGGCATTTGCCTTTGAGAATTCCTCAGGCTGGTTGAAGTTCAAGACTGGGATTCCAGTTTCTCACAAGAATTAGGATGAGCAAAGTGGAGACTGCTATCTACTTCTGCTTCTTGGTTAGAGTACTCTTTGGAAATATGATTGCCTATTGCTTCTGCTGAAGAAGAAGCTGTTAGGCAGGACAGCTGTCACCCACAACAAAGATTTCAGCCCTGTTCCTTCTAAAGATAATTTTAAAACTTAATGGATACACCCTTATATTCTAAAACAGAAAGCCTTAGTTTCTTAACTTTTGACCCCAAAACAACTCACACTGAGATTGTGAATTTTCAATGAAGACCTTGTCTTGGACCACAATGGCCTGGGCAAAACAAGGAGTAGTGGCTCATGGTGGTTGTGGTGTGCCCTGACCCAAAACTACATCAATGGATTCCTCTGTAAAGTCCTGGTACTCTGTTGCCAGTAGCAGGCTGGCACGGTATATTTAATTGGATTTCCCATACACATCTGAAATGCAACAGTTTACCAGCAGATAGAGATGAGGAGGGAAGAAAACAAATCCCAGGATTTCTTTCCTCTTCCTTCATTCTAACAAATTTAAAACTCTGAGTCATGCTAGCTTTGCCTGAGGACTCTCAAAACTCAATGAGTAGAAGGGGAAGCTGAGGAAAAGCCTTCTGATTAGTATCAAGGTATATTTTTCTTAGCACAAATTGGATGCGGGTATGTATCGGGGGAGGAGCACCCTACCTTTTGAAATGACTTGAAGATTTTTTGGACATTATCTGCTAGAGATGAATAGTTCATGCTAAAAAACTGAGATTTCCACAATTCAAGTCCATGAATGTGTCTAATTGTGGAAAGCTGGCAAACTTTCAACGTTCTTGGGTTCTGTCTGTGCCTTTTCTAGCCAAAATGAGGCCATCTCATATACTGTATCCATGAATGAAAGATGTATTATTCTGCTGAGAAAGAAGATAATGGTCCTTATGCATGTGAGATTAACTGGGGTGGGTTATTACTAGCCACCTATGCCTGCTGATTAGCAGAAAAAAACCTCATCTTTTGAGTGATGTTTTAAGAATTTGAGATAAATCACAGGATATCTCAGGGGTTCCTATTGAATTTTAGTATACAGAGAAGAGTGTGACTGGGGATGTTCAGTATTTAGAGTTGTTTATGTTCCTTGATGTCTGTGTCAGGTTCTTATAGTAACATGGAAGTGATGGCTAAAATCTCTACAGCCCCTGGGTAAAATTTCAGTTTTACCTCAGAACAATGATCTCTTAAATAGAATAATTTCTCTAGGCTTTTGTAAGTTATGTGGGCCCACTAGTATTTTGGTGGGGAATAACAAGTGCTACTATGAAAAAAAAATTTCTTACCACCTGGCCAATTGCCAACAAAACTGACTCTATTATTGCAAAGCCCCTTAAATGTCCTAGATTAAGTGTGTCCTTCCTTAACTGAGTCCTTGGCAGAGAAAGGGGCATGCCAAGGATAAGAAGCACAACAAGAATCTGGGAACAGGTTATCTGGGTCCTCTGTTCTAGGTCTAAACTAGGCTGCAATTTCTATCTGAGGCTCAGGATTCTCTTTCAAGCTCACTGGCTGATGACAGAATTCCTTTCTTGGTAGTTTTAGGACTTTGTTGCTTGCTGTCCACAGGGGGTCACTTTCAGCTCCTACAGGCAGACCACAGTTCCTGGCTAAGTGACCCCCATATTTTTTAAATGGAGAATTACAAAAGTCTTGAGTGGTAGTGGTAAGTCTGGAATGGCAGGGTGAAGGCTTTCTTCATAAACCTGCTCCTCCATAACAGCAACAAAAACATACACTTGTTCAGAACTCTGGAAGTCAACTAAAGGCTTGAAACAATCTGAGACATTTTTATCGAAAAAAAAACCTGCTGAATCTCAATAATAACAGTAGGTTTTATGTCTTTTTGACTTGGGCTATTCCCATCACCTTCACTCCAGCTTCACAGGAGCCTTAAAATCCAGCAGCTTCACAATCACAGTGGCTATGAAAACAATCAACCCGAATAATGAACAACCATCAAAAA
The DNA here is from genome assembly GCA_030015415.1 of Cynopterus sphinx. NCBI lineage: Eukaryota > Metazoa > Chordata > Mammalia > Chiroptera > Pteropodidae > Cynopterus > Cynopterus sphinx. Next base: position 88,540,819 of record CM057388.1, read on the forward strand.
AAGTAAAAATGGAAACAGCCCAAATGTTTTTCCATTAATAGTGTTGACCCCAAGAATAAATGTATTTGTTGAGAAGGGCTCCTGGTGGCCAATTGGACTCAAACAGAGCCAAGTAACCATTGCTAAACAAGGGCCTCTAATACAGGCCACACTTTAGGGAGAAAGATGCGCTGAACTGCCTGCCTCCCACACTGAAATGCCTGCCTGTACTATGTTCCTGTTTTTTGAGCCAACACCTATAAAGGAGTTTCTGAAATTGTATTATAACCAAAAGGACTGAGACTTTCCTCATCCAATTGGAGCTACACAGCTATATCACAACAGCATCTTCACTGACCTCCTTTCCAACCAATCTGGAGAGCTGATTTTTAGACCAATCAAACTGAGTATTGGAAGTTTTTGTTTTCGTTGAGGTCAGACCAGTCAGGGACAAGGACTGGAGACCTCTCTCTGTATAAATCAGCTCCACTCTGGCTTAGCTTCCCTTTCCACCCAAGACTGAGTTTTCTAGGAGGGGCCTGACTGGAGGGCTGCCTAGCAGCCATGCTGTTTTATAGCCCTATTATATAAAAATTGAGCTGTTTGAACTGAATAAAATTTCCTTTTTCACTGCACTCCAAATTGGGGGTTCTTTTTGGCATTAAATTGACACCAAGACTGTTGGCTAACAATAGTGATTATCTCTGAGTGGGGAGTAAGATTTGATAGGCTTTTGCTTTTATACTTTGTAGGAATTCTATACAATTAAATTGTTACAAGAGTGTTACTTTAAAAGTAAATAATACAAGCATATTTTTCTGGGATCCTCATCATGAGCACTTGGTGGGGTTCCCAGAAAGAAAGCCCATGAAAGTGTGAGATCCTCTCATGACTGTAGGCCCTAGGGGTTTTTCAATCTCACAGTAGTACATATTCAAACTTCAGCAATTTATCAGAATTTCCATTTAAGAGTTCCTACTAATTTATGTTTCCAGTGGATTCTACTCCAACCTTTCCACTATGAATGAAGAAGGTACTGTCAAAGGAGTAAAAGAGGAGAATGAGCTGTCAATTTAAAAGTAGTATTTCACTGAAATTTGGAGAAACATGGTGGAGTGGGAGACGTCCTCAGATCTCTCCCCTTGAAACACAATAAGCTGAACATCTAAAACTCAACAAAAAACACCCAAACTGCACACTAGCACATCTGAGCATGAGATCTGCCTATAAGAGCTACACTGGTCAGAACCCTGGGTGCTGGGAAGTGGACTGGAAGAAACAAAGATGTTGCCTTTCGCAACCACTGGAGCTCCCTGTGGAAGGAGGGGAAGATGGGAAGGTGTGGTGACTTCCCTAAAGAGCCCTGCCTGAGAGAACTGTGAGCTCCACATAGCCAGCGGCAAGGCCCAGTCATCACAGCAGAAGGCAGAGAAACAGGGATGGCAGAAAAGCAGAGATGGCAGAGAAACAACAGTTGATTTTTACCAGCTGCAGTTGCAAAACTGAGGCTGATTTGTAGCCCCCATTTCCCCAGCTCCAAAGGCAAATGTGGACTCATAGTGAAAGGGTATAAAATGATATTTCAAGCAAATGACATTCAGAGAACAGAGGAACTGTAATAATATCAGATGAAATAAACTTCAAAATACAAAAGGTAAAGAAAGATACTGAGGGACACTTCATAATGATAAAGGGAATCATGCACCAAGAAGACATAACATTTAGTAATACATATATACTCCCAATCGGGAAGCCCCAAAACAAATAAAGCAATTACTAAAAACTAAAGGAAGAAACAGACCAAAACATAATGTTAGTAGGGGACCTAAATACCCCACTGTCAGATATAGACAGATCACCCAAACAGAAAATCAATATGGAAAAAAATCCTTAAATGACATGTTAGATCAACTGGACCTAAATCACATTTACAGAGCCTTCCATCCCAACGCAGTTGTTTATACATTCTTCTCTAGTGCACATGGAACATTCAAAAGAATTGTCCACATACAGGGGCACAAATATAGCTTCAACAAATATAAGAAGGTTGAAATCATACCAACCACATTTTCTGATCATAATGCTTCGAAACTAGAGAAAAACTGCAAAAGGAAAGCAGGAAGAACAAAAAACACATGGAGATTAAACACCATGCTACTGAAGAATAACAGGGTCAGGGCAGAAATCAAAAGACAGAACAAGAGATACACAGAAATGAATGATAATGATAGTACAACATATCAAAATTTTGAGATATGGCAAAAGCAGATATAAGAGGAAAGTTCATATCATTACAGGCCTACCTCCAAAAACAAGAATGAGCCCAAATAAACAAGCTAAAACTTCATCCAAAAAAAAACTAGAAAAGGAAGAACAAATGAAGCTTAAAGTCAGCAGAAGGAAAAATATAATCAAAATTAGAGCAGAAATAAATGAAATTGAAAACAAAAGAATGATAGAAGAAATAAATGCAACAAAGAGCACATTCTTTGAGAAGGTTAATAAAATTGACAAACCTCTGGCTAGACTCACTAAAGAAAAAAAGAGAAAGGATACAAATAAATAAAATCAGGGATGAAAGAGGGAGAAATTATGACTAATATCGCAGAAATTCAAAGGATCATATAAGAATACTACGAAAAAGTATATTACACCAAATTTAATAACAGAAGAAATGGAGCCCCTCCATTTCTCCAGCCCTCTAGCCCTCATCCTGAACTTAGACAGTTCAGTTACTCCCCACATGTCCCTGGTGCCTTTCGAGCAGCTGCCCTATTGCTGGAGGTCAGAATGGGTGAATCCGTCAGTTAGTAAATTCGTGTGTGAGTCCCTTAAGATAAATGTCTAGGACTTTCTCAGCCCTCTGTCTCACCCAGCCACAGTCTCTACTGGTTTCACAAAGAAATGTTTTGGGAACTTCTCTTCCTAGCACTGGAACCCTTAGGTTGGGGAGCCTAGTGTGGATCTGGGACCTATTGCTCCTCAGGGGAATCTCCACAGGCCAGATACCTACCCCTCCCAGTTCTTTACTGCCACATGTGATTGTAGGACTGGCCCATTTTGTGTCTCTGCCTCTCCTACCAGACTTGAGATGACCTCTAATGTATGTCCCCAGTTGTAGGACTTCTGTTCTGTCAAACCTCAGGCAACTCACCATGATGGTTGTTCTATAGTTTTGTTATAATTTTGATCTGCTCAAGACACTCATAATCATGTATCATTTAGAGTTTCAGGTCTAAAACCTTTGTTTATGTTTCCAAAATTCAGAAAAGCCTGTCTTAGGAGCTAATTTCAGCCAGTTAAAGTGTGACTCCATTGACCATCTATATAATGTACCTACCTAGGACCCTGACACCATAGTAGATATTTTGAAATCTCAGTTGCTATATCAAAGTGTTCAGTTTTGAATGAAATGCTAGAGAGGAAATGGCTGGAAATGGAATGATGCTTAGAGTTGCAGCCAGAAAATCACTGTCCTAAGAGGAAAAGTAGATGCATTAATCCTTCTGGTAGAGGCAGCACTCTGTAGCCCTAGAGTAAAAAGGTAGAAATAGGGCAGATGCAGTTGGATTGTTTCAGGATTGAAATTCTTCTGGAGAAGTGGGATGGAAATATAAGGGGGATATGAAGTCATTGAACAGTGCCTGGTCTGGAATTGAAAGCAGAAAAGGTTTAATTGACTAGGAAAACATGGGAGGATCAAGGAACTAAAATATAGTGGGATTAAACAACAGTAACAACAAACGGGTATGTCATGGGTTGAATGCATTCTCTCCAAAAATAAAATGTCGGTTTTAATCTATAATACATCACATTGTGACCTTATTTGGAAATAGGGTCTTTACAGAGGTAATCCGGTTAAAACAAGGTCATTTGTGAGCGCTCTAATTCATTATGACTTGACATGTCCTTATAAAATTGGGAAATTTAGACACAGAGACAGACACATATAAAGGGAAAACAATAAGAGAACCCAGGAAAAATGTCATGTGAAGATAGAGTATTGGAGTGATGTATCTGTGGTATCAAGAACTCCAGAGATTGCTGGAAACCCACCAGAAGTTAGAAAGAAGAAAGGAATCTTTTAGAGGTTTCAGAGGGAGCATGACCCTGTTAACACTTTAACTTCAGACTTCTGGCCTCCAGAACTGTGAAACAGTACATTTCTGTTATTTTAAGCCACATAGTTTGTGGTATTTGTTACCTTAGGCCTAGGAAACTAATAGCAGGTACATAGAGAGAAAGGGTGTCAAAAGCCTGAAGAATAAGAATTAATTAGAGAGAAGATTCTAGTTGAGTGCAGACTCCTGTAGCAGTTAGGAAATCTCGAGGGAGTGGAGAGAATTATCAGTTCCCCCAGAGTTTCTGAAAATCCCAGATTTTAGAGAGTAATTCCAGGTAATCAGATGGCTTCATTACAGCCCCAGGACTCTTCTTATCTCAACCCAAATCTCGCTGGTGGTCCTAGGTCACCCCAGAGCAGGTCAGGGGTTCAGAATGGAGGACCTCCAAAAGGTAATTGTTTGAAATGAGATGAGTCCTGTATTGTCTTTACCAAACATTGCTACAATGCCATTTTGTGTGAAACTGTGATGGCAAACAGACTTGCAGTTCATCATAGTGTGACTTCCTTTTTCTGTCACTAAGCAATAAATCAAGATGAATCCATCTGTAGTCAATTACATGTTCTCCAGAGAAAGATACTTTTTTTAGGAAGTGAACCTAAAAGTCTGTACAATGCCATTCACACAACAGAGATCCTTTACCTTGCTAAACACACTTACACCTTTTAGAGCTTTTTCAAAACAGGCAAAAACTATGTGATTCGTTGGGTTATAAGTTGTAGTTTAGACAATCACTATTGTGTGAGAGTAACTGGTTTTGTTTTATAAAGCTGGGTTGGCAAGTGACCCATTTCATTGACCTACTTTCAGTCTAAATAGAAAGTGTCAGCTAAAATTCACCTCATGTCAGTTACAGAGATCTGTCTTTTGAAACTGATGCACTGAGACAAATTATTACTTCAGATTTCCTCATAATCAATAACAAATATCTATTTGATATTGACTTCAAAGATGAATAGGACTCAGTTCTTGCCCTCAATGATATGTGCTACAGTCTAATTAGGGAGACAGTACATGTTAATAGAAAGAAAATAATGCAAAGTAGTACAGGAATTTTCTCATTTAATGCTTATAACAATCTATGAGGGAGGTACTATATTGTGGGCCATTTTACAGATGAGGAAATAAAGATAGAGAAAGGTTAAATAAATTGCCTAAGAAAGATAGCTATAAAGTAGTACCTTCTGTATTTGAGACCAGGTAGTCTGGTTTTAGAGTCCTCACACTTAAGACTATATTAGAGTAAAAATAAATAACTCTGAACAGTAGCCTCTTAGGTATTCTAAGTCTTGAAGTCAAGAAGATGGACAGTTAAGAGAGATAAGCCTTTTGAACATTTCACATTGAAGCCCGTAGTAGCTTTATAATATGGATAGCTCTCCCAAAGTACACTAAGGTATTATAGACAGTCAATCAGTAACAATCAATATTATAAAAATCCCAGACATAGGTGAGCATGTCAATTGACTGTGCTATTTTATATTCCTATTAATGTTTATGTATCCATGCTGAATACCTCTTGCTATAAGATTCCCTGTTATTAATTTTATGCCAAGAAACCAGAATCCCCCTACGTCTATATTGTGTGGTAAACTTTTCCAATTTGGGCTAATTCATCCAATTTATCCACTTCTCTTATTTAAGAACGCACATGTATATGTGTATGCATGTGTATACATGTAGGTGTGTGTGTGTGTATGTGCGTGTGTGTGCATGTGTGTGTGTGTGTGTGTGTGTGTGTGTGTGTGTGAGTCGCAATTCAGCTCAGGATATCTATAAAATGAAGGACCTTTCCTTTAACAGCCTTTCATTTCTAGATGTTACTGCTCTGAGAGAGCTACTACTATTACTACTACTACTACTGCTACTACTACTACTACTATTACTACTACTACTACTACTACCTACTACTACACACACATGTACACATACACACACATACACACACACCACATGACTTTGTCAAGACAGCAGAATCATCCCTACCTTAAGGCTACATGGGTAGGTGACTTTGGGGACCTCACCTTGCTGGAACTCATGTAAAGGGAGTGCTGAAAGAGAGAATAAACCTCTAATAGGAAAATAAAAATTATCGAGGGTGCATAAAGTGAGACTGTGAAGTGGTGAGAGACTGACTTCCCAGGCAGCCACTCTTTTGCAGCCACCCTTAATCATCCTGATCTGTGACTCCTTTTTCCTTTAAAACTATCTTGATGTGCACTTTAACTTGATTTTATCTCTATTTGAAAATAGATTGCAATGATCAGAGAGGGCATTGTGAGGTAATTTTCTCAGGTTCTTGTTAATGGTGACTTAAAATGTTCTTTAGTCCCATCACCTCCAATCCAGCCTGGGCTCTCATTCTCATGTTTGAATGATTACTAGCTGGCTTGGATAACCAAAGAAACTTCTTTAATCCATTCCACAAACTGACATCCATGTAACAGTTTAACATTACACATGACACTCCCTGGAGCTAAATTTTTCAATGGCTCCCCAAATTTCCAACAGTAGAAAGTCTAAAATTATCTGTTAGTCTATCAAGACTCTCCCAATCAGGCCTCATCCCAGCCCCCATCCACCCTTATTTGCCACAGCTTCTAGCATGCTTCTTTTACTTTGGTCAGGCCTGTCACATCAGTGCTCTAAGAACTTAGCAAGCTCATTCATTCACAGATCGTCAGATTAAAATGAGATACTGTAGTTTTGTTTCATTCAAAAACATATCGTAAGCCTACTCTATGCCAGGATTTTGTTGAGGCGCTATATCCCAAAAGCGAATAAGACAGTCCTTAGCTATCTGGCATAGGTGACAGCTGAAAAGACAATCATATTGCTGCATGATAAGTGGTGTGATGGAGGAGGCCCAGGGAGCTGTGGGATCCCAGAGGAGAGCAGGGAAGGATTCAAGAAGTGGTGTCATAATCCTGATGCATGAAGAATGAGTAATAGCTAGTGAGGCAAGGAGCTGGTGAGGGGAAGTGACATTCCCAGTAGAAAGAGCAGGAATCAAAGAAGACCACAGAAACAGTGAGAGTTGGAATATGTTTCAGACATCTTTGCATTGTACCTGCACCTAGCACTCTTCTAGGAACATAGGAAACACTCAGAAATTGATTCTTAGGTGACCATTCTGCCTCTTCATCTGCTAGAACATTTAACAGATTACTTTTGGCCAAGGGATGCTGTATTAATTATTTTGTAGTAACAAGCAATGTCAAAATCTCAGTGGTGATTACAGCAAAGCTTAATTTTTTGTTCTTAAAAAGTTCATTGCAAATCCAGGTGACACTCTGGGGCAGCTTTCCTCCATGTGGTAACTCAGTGATACCTGCTACTCTGATTTTGTGGCAACTACATCTCCACATATGCTTCAACGATCACTATGGGAAGGAGAAGAGAAAGTAGAGGCTCTCACATGGTAAATGAAATGCCTTAGTCATGAAATATCTTACTTCATCTCACAACTTATTGGCTAGAATGAGTCACATGGCCCCTCCCAACAACAAAGGGACTTGGGGAGGTGAAATCCTCTGGGCTCAGAAGAAGAGAATCACTTAGACTAATACCAGCTAGGTGAGTGCCAGACTCCTGAGCAGATATTACTTACAATTATCATGTGCTAAGTTGGTCTGTTGGTTGTTGTGTTTCGAGAACAAACAACTCAAATATCTGGGTTTGGATGTTTTTGTTACAGTTGTTTCTTTTCCTGACTGGAATTATGCCATCATCTGTTCTTGGACTTCAGCCAACAGTGCTTTCATCTGGCAAACTGATTACATTACTTAAACCACGGTACACCATTTGAAAAATATCATTTGTACGTGATATGAGTGAAATAAGAAAAACAAGCCAAGGGGCACACCCAGCACAGATCCACTACACTCTCTAGGTCTTTGTTACCTGATAAATATTTTCTTCATCTGTGTATTTTAATGGGTGATTTGGCTATTTCCTTAGGTCTGGCTAGTGTACAACCTAAGGCATGCCTATTATCTATTTCCATCTGTATTTTCTATAGACAGACTCTATGAAGTAATACATACCAGACAAGGTATGTGTTCCTAAAGTGGGTATCTAATATACCAGGTCCTGTGAAATGGCCCCAATAACTTTCGAAGATATTTACATGTTGTATGGAAGAATGATAGAGGCCAGTTAGTATTAGCTTCCTAATTCACCCTAAATATGGAGGTTTAACATATATCAATTTTTAAAACAATCATAGGAAAGATTTAAATATTTGATAGTATTGAAGAGGATGTGAACAAGTCAGCACACTCTTACTGAAAGTGAAAATTAGTATAACATTTTCAAAGGACAATTTAATAATATCTGTTAAAAGATAACTTTTTAGGTCCTATGATCCAATGTGTTCAGTTCTAGAAATTTATCCTATGGAAATGTTGCTTTAAATATGAAAAAGTTTATATATAAGAACGTTTATTGCAGCATTGCCCATAATAGAAAAACAGAAATGACCCAAATGTCTCTTCATAGAGGAACTGAGAAAATACACAATGTTGCATTCTTTTTTAAAAAATTAGGTGGATATACATGTACCGGTATGGAAAAATGTCTATGCTGTATAGCTCAGTAAAGAAAAGGTTTAAAAATAGCATGAATAGTTTGCTTAAAAATTGTTTGGGCTTAATAAATTCTACTACACATACAAGAAAAAAAAATTTGGAGGAGTAGATATCAACTTAACAGTAGTTATCTCTGTAGAGCTAGAACTATAGGACGCTTCCACTTTCTACAATACTTGTAGAGTTCTGTAATGTTAGAAAATTTTGTAATCAGGAAATGACATTACACTTTTTTCTAATTAAAAAAATGTAAAACATTCCTCCACGAAAACCTTTAATAAAATTCTTTGAATAAAATCTGACTTCTAAGAAAACCCTGATTTACTCAACAGCTCAGGAAACAGATTTGACAGCTCTTAACTTGACCAGCCAAGTGTAACAGAGTGGTGCTTAGCACAAGGATCTGAGAAATTAAAGCTGCAGAATAATTACCAGTCATCAGAGGTTCTGATGGAACCCAGGCTTTTACACTGTCATCTTTGATCGGCTCTCAAGGCCTAATGATCGAAATGCTTAAGATTTTAGGACAAGAGCAAAGTTCTCATCAGACCATACTCTTTAAAACTTTCTGTGGCTACTAGTTGTCTACAGAATAAATCCAAATCATTTAACATAGCATTCAAGTTGCTATGCTATTTACCAACCCTAAATCCCAACTTAGTCAAAGGGCTTTACAGCATAAAGTCTAAGTGTTAAGGCTTTTAGGTCTTTAGACAGATCTAGGATTAAATTTTCTTCCTCATCTCCATTTCAACAAACTCGAAACTATTTGTCTTCCAAAGCCAAGTTCACCTGTTCCTTCTCCATACCCTGCCTTTCCCAGATCTCTATCAGAAAGCATTAAAATGTCTTTCCCCTAAACTCTTGCATGGTCATGTCTATACTGCTTTTACAGCACTTACACTTTCTTACAAAGTAGTTTTTAAAAATTATATCTATATTAAACGGTCAGCCCCATGAAGGTAAGAGCCTCCTACCCCTATAGCACACAGCATCTTGCTTGCACATGCCAGCCTCATAGTAAATATTCATGGAATTGAATGCATAAAGAATGAATTAATTTGTCTTTTAAAAAGAGCCTCACCAATTTAAACATGTTCCCAGCTGGTGGCAGTACTCTCCTTTAGCTCTTTTATCATTCAACACACTGCTGTTCCTCAGAGCCCCAAATCATTCTGCAAGTGAGCAATTCTCAGTTTAGAGTAGTCAGAGATGAAAGTACTGAACTCAGGGTCAGGTAAGTTGGCCTTTAGCTTCAGATCTTTCACTAACTAAATATGTGATTTGAAAGCCAGTTCCCTTATTTTTTGGATCTGTTCTTATGTGTTCAAAATGAAGGAGCAAGCTGGGATGACTTCCAGAGTTTGACATTCTATTACTTTCATACTCTGCAAAGTCAAGATTACTAAAATTATGCAATCTTTGGACAGTTGCCACCATCATTTTTCATCTATTCTAGAATGTACTTATGGCAACAATATGGACAGAGGTATTTCCTTAAAAATCCTCTCCAAATGCTCTTTCCTTGCTTGGATATAATGGGACACATTAGAGCCCAACCATTGCAACTCTCTGACTAGTGATGACTCTCGGAAGGAAACTGGCTAGTGATCCTTGGACGTGTGGGGAAAAGGAGTAGGAAACTCAGTTAAACATGTGGAGTTAGCCACAGTGTCTAATACTGGGAAAGAAAGGACCCTGTTGTATTTATTTTGAGGCTTCTGTTTTTTTTTCTTCTGTTAGAAATGTATTTAAAAAGTTATATCTTGGAGAGAAGAAGCAGTTACTTTTTTTATCATTACTACTATAATTCAACTATTTAATTTTTTAAACCACAGTTTAATATTAATAAAATAGTGTTCCTGCCTTCTCAATGGGGAGAAGACAGGAAACCAAGGTGTGTATATGTGGGCATAAAAATAAATTATTATTTTTTAGGTTTATTTATTTATTTGCTTACTTGTTTGTTTGTTTGTTTGTTTGTTTTGGTGACACTGGCTAACAAAATCCCATAAGTTTCAGGTGCACAATTTAACAGAAAGGCATATAGATTGCATTGTGTCTTCACTGTCCATAGTTAGATTTCTTTCTGTCAACACATATTTGACCCCTTTGATCTCATCTACCTTTCCTCTCCCTCTAGGAACCACTAGCATATTGTCCATGTCCATGAATCTCTTCCTGTTTGTTTTGTTTGTTTGTTGCTTTTAGGTTTATTTCCCACATGCAAGTGATATCATAAAAATATGGAACACTTCATAAATTTACGTGTCATCTTTGTTCAGGAGCCATGATAATCTTTTCTGTATTGCTCCTATTTTAGTATGTGTTCTGCTGAAGCAACACATTTTTTAATTAAAAAATTATTATTATATTTTAATTTTTTCAATTACAGCTACTCTGCTATCTTGACTTGAATTCTGAGAAATTCTTGTGGTCTAAGTCAGGTTTTAAAGGCAAAAAAGGACAAAGAGCTGCCAAGATACTTAGAAAAAGATATACATTTATAGGGCTTTATATCTGAATAACAGATTTAATGGGTATTGCACTTAAATTTTTGGTATTTATAAAGTTGTAATAAAAGAATATATTCTTTTGATAAAAAATTGAATTAGGTTTAGAAGTCTGATTCTAGCTCCAAGAGAAAATATTCACCCTTTCTCCATTATTTAGTGGCAGAGGGCACAAATTACAAGAACAATGATGAAATTTCGATTAAGAATCTCCTATAAAAGAGAAAATAATAGGTGGGAAAAATGTTTTCTAGTTACAAGGAATAACTACTTTAACTTTAGCTGAACCAATGACATTAATGAATCTAAAGAAATAATACCTATAGAAGATAATGGGTTATGGGGGATAGAAGGAGATAGGAAGAGGGAGAGGGAGAGGGGAGGGAGAGGGAGAGGGAGAGGGGGAGTACACATATGACACACTCACACAAATCTGAAATAAAACAATACTTTATAATCAGGGCTATTTTCCCAGGCATGTGACCTCTATGGTAGCACAGGGCTATGTGTCTGGGCCTCTACCTGTCTTGAAATTTTTAATAATTTTATTTTAGAACTTGTATTTTTCAAGTGAAGTCAGATAAAATATCATAGCAGATGAGATGGGGGCAATATATGTGTCTGCTGCAATTTTTTGCTGCCTCATTTGTATATATCATTTGTGATACCCCAGGAGCGCGGGACTCCAACTCCAGTCGACTTGCAATGTCTGGGCATTCAACAAGCCTCAAAAGGAGGACAAGGTCAGTGTGTGGCATCTACGATTGAGTAAGGCTGGGGTGGAGTTGGGGAGTAGTGGTGACAAACCAAAGAGGCCACACTTTCCTCTCCAACCAGAACTTATTTCAGTGCAGAAAGAATGCAATAGAGTTCTGAGAAACACGAAGACTACAGAACCCTAAAATATCCTATTTTGTTACTTCCTGTATTAGCTAACCACTTATGCTGAAAATGATGAAATAGAAGGAAAGGGAATGATAAGCCAACCCTTTCCATTTTTTCTTTCCTTAAGCATCAGTAAGCTGAAGGTAGAGAGCATTGATAGATTGCACATGTATGAAGAAGAGAAATAAAAACAATTGAATTAGTTTTGTGCAATATGCTCACTCTTCTAGTAAAGAGTTAAATATTTGATATACATGCATGTATGAACTGCAAAATATGAATTATGTAATTTTGGTGATTTTGCATGTAAGTTAAATTCTGTTACATTTGCATTTCAAACTGGCATTGCAAAATATAAAGAAGTATAGTAAATTCCTGTTAATTTTCAATTTTTTATTTAGGATGATAATAAATAGCAAACAAAAATACTATGACAAGTCAAGAGGAACTGCAGAGGAAAGGAAAATCTTTACATTTGAATACCTTTAACAATACTTTCTTCCTGCATTTTAATCAAGGAGTCCCATGTTTCCATTTTTCACTAGGCCCTGCAAATTCTGCAGCCAGTCCTGATTATCACAATTGAAACCCTGTGATGCTTTCTACTCTGATTTTCTCTATTTGTTTAATAGTTGCTCATGATCCGCTAAATTGATTTCATGACCCTTAAAGGGTTGTGAAAGACAGTTGGAAGGACCTTGCCTTAGAGGTTAGAGTACATGGTTAACATTCCCCCAAACATTTTCTCAACTATAGCAAAGAGTTTAAAAGACAGGCCTGGAGTCAATCAGAGGTGGTATTATTCCCCCTGAGGGAAATAATTAGAGGTATCAGAAGAATCCTGCCAGCACCTTCACAAGACTGCTTGATTAATTATTGCCATGGCTTCTAAAACCAATGAGATGGGTAATTTGGTCCCTCAAGGCCTTACATACATGTCTCTTTGATCTTGACTCAGAAGTCTCTGTAATCCATCAAACTAATGCTTCAATTAAGTTTATCCCAGTGCTATTCCAGGTATTCGGTTAAAAAGTCATCCCCTCTTCTATTTCCCATCTAAAATCATGCATGACTCTGTTATCCTAATAAGGTTATCAGACAAGATTATACAATGTGTGCTAAATATTAAAATTCTGCAGAGGGAACTACATTTCTAACAAAATTAATACTACGGTGGTTCAGAGCATAAGCTTGAGAGTCAATTAGACACCGATACCAATCCCAGTTCTGCCCTTCTCTTGGACATGTGACTTAATCTTTCTGAGTTTTAATTTCCTCATCTGTAAAATGGGAATATTAATATCTATCTCACAGCGTTGCTGTGAAGATTAAATTAATGTTTGCAAAGTGCCTAGTAGCACTTAGTAATTGACAGCTGTTATTGTCATTCACATTTCCAACAGAGAAATGTAAGTAAAGTTATCTACAAATACATTTTCCTCATCCAACTTTCATCTCGAATCGTTCAGCACAGCCAAAAGAAATTTTCTTTAGTGCTTGACCAGTGAGTCATAATCATGGATGACTTTGCCCCAACAGGTAATAATTGGCAATGTTTGGAGACATCATTGGTTGTCACAATTGTTGGGGAGGTGATACTGACATCTAGTGCAGAAAGTAGAGGGCAGAGATGTCGCTAAACTTTCTACAATGCGGTACATCTCCTCTCCATACACAAAGAGAATGATCCAAAGCAAATGTTGGTAGAGTCAGGGCTGAAAAACCTGTTTTGGTTGAAGCCTGGACTAGCATCTATAGGAAAGTACATAGTTCCTTCAACACTTCCAAAATTGAATTACTCAAGATTTCTACCAAAGTTCCCAGAGCTATCACATTACATGGCACATGCTGGAGTATCAAAGAAGAGTATCCATAGCTATCTTATAAAGTTATTAAAATACTCCTCTTTTTCCCACATACATATATATGTGTCCTCATTCTTTTTGTATACTGTAACCAAAACAACATATGGCAGCCAATGGAACACAGAAGCAGATATGAGATTCTAGCTGTCTTTTATTTTAGTAGACATTAAAGAGATTTTCAAAATTACCAAACAATGCCAATTTTCTCACATTTTTTATTTTGAAAAAGGTTGTTTTTTTTTTTAAAAAAAATACTTTACCCATTTTGAGAAATGCCTATACTTAACATGAAATTAAAATTGCAAATAGGAAACAGCCCTCACTACCCACCCGGATTACTATCACATCGGTGAATCATTGTTCCAGAAAGAAATATATTCTAAATACAAATCTGACTTTATCATCTGTTTTCTAGGGATAGGCAAAACTGGAGTGAGATTGTGAAGATTCCTGGGAAATGTGTAACTGGAACTGTTTTGGATAAAAACAGAAGAGTATACACATAGAAAAGGTTAAATGATTCTAAAGAAAGGAGTTGATAAATTGAAGGTAAATATGTAAGACTAGGTGGAAATTTGAAGCAGAAAATGACGGGATGAGGCTAAAAAGTGAAAAAAGTGAATTGAAGCTGTATCTTAGCCTACTAATGAAACAGGAGTCACATTGAAACTTAACCAATGAGAAATTATTCAAATGTCCACTAACAAGAGGCAAGATAAACAATTGTGGTGTGTCCATACAATGAAACGTTATTCAGCAATAGAAAGGAATGCACTGCTAATACACGCAACATCGGATGAATCTCAAGAACATTATGAGTGAAAAAGGCCAGACACAAAAAAATATATACAGCATGATTCTATTTATGTAAAGTTAAAGAACAGGCAAAAATAATTAATGCTGATATAATTCAGAACAGTGGATACCTATGAGGGAGAAGAGATTGACTGGAAGACACAAGGGTACTACTTTCTGGGATTACCTGGGTAATAGTGACATAGGTGTGTACATTTTTTCAAAGATAAAACTGTACACTCAAGTTCTGTGCCTTTAACTGAATTAAGTTGTACCTCAATAAAAAATAAAAATAAGTTAATGAACCAGTGGATCAATCATGCTTTGAAAAATATCTGTCACTGATTTCACCTAAGATGCTTAGTTGTTTTCAACTGAAATGACTGAAGCAAGGCAGTCACTACCTGTGGTCTGTTCTGGTGTACTTGAGATAATTCCTCCCATCCCAGAGTATTTCTAGCCTTCTATGTATGTGCCCCTGTGTCTTAACATAGTTCCTCACATGATTTCTCACTCTCAGAGTACAGAGAAGGCCAGGATAGGGAGAAAGACTTGTTTCTCAGCAGAAAAAAATCCCAAAACATTTACTCTCCACCCCCACTACTCCACCAGGAGTACATAAGGAGCCTCCCCTGTGGACTCCCTGCTTCTTCCCATCCTGCCCTGCTAAATCCTTTTTCTACTTGGCAACTACATAAATCAGAAGATGCTATTTCCCTACAAAACCCATCCAGTGGCTTCCCACCACATTCATAAAGAAATCCAAGTTCTTTCTTCTCTCCTATAAAGCCTCACATAATCTGGTCCTGCCCTCCTCATCAGCCACTCTGCCATTTATTACTGTGTTACGGCTAACCTGGTTTACTTCCAGCTCAAAAGCATCAAGTTCTTTCCTGGCTATGGACACTCATGCTGGCTGTTTCTTCTGCCTAGAAAGCTCTTCTCTGCCCCCTCTTTGACTGAAGAAGTCTCACACATTCTACAAATTTGTTGGAATGCCACTTCCCCAAGAGGCCTTTCCTGATTCCCCAATCTGTTAGGTTTTTTTTTTTTCATGAAACTTCTCAGGATTTATAGTTATATACTTATTAGTTTGTTCATTTGTTTATTCCCTGTTCCCTACAAGAATGCTGTTTCTGCAGGGTCTAGTGCTTATTCACCAATAAATATTTGGTGAATGAATGACTGAATGCTCTAATCCTGCTAACTACCTTGAGAGGGTTTTATAATGATATAATGATAATATTGGGGGAAATGCTATGAAGACTGGCCCAATTAAAAAGACAAGGGGACATTAGAACTACTCTGAACAGAATAAAGAGCAATAGTGCAATAATGAAGGGCACTTGTTGTTTTCAAGAGTGCCCCAGGTAATTCTGATACAGATGGTCCTCAATTGGGACTCATGCTTTAGTTGGTGCCACAAATATTTAATTAGCACTGGGTGCTGGTGATAAAGCAGGGGACAAGATAGACAGTTCTACACTCACATTCTAGTGAAGCAAATGACTAGGTAATTATAATGACAGGGCTGCGGTGATGCTCCAGAGCTCAAACTTTAGCAGTGGCTCTACCTACTCTATCTCCACCCCCACAATTAGAAGCCTAGCAAGTACCAAAATGTACCACTATGGACTGATCATGTTCCTCCTGTTGCATTCTCACTATTTAAAACTAAATCCTGATCAAGTTACTGCCCTTTCTATTTTCACCATTTTTCCAAACTATATCTTCACAATGGAATTGTTTGGAGTTTAAAAAAAAATATTGATACTCTGGGCTTCCTTCCCCTAGACATTTGGTTCTAATTGTGGTCTGTGCATATGGATTATTTTAAATTCCCAAGGTGATTTTAATGTGTAGACAAGGTTGAGATATTGCATTAGAAAGAATACTGCCAGACACACTAAGGCTTGGACACCTGTAATTTTCAACAAGTCTTTACCCTTGCCTAAATACTTCGACACTAACCAGAGGTTCTCAATGTGTGGTTCTCTGAGTGCCTGAATCTGCTGGGGAGCTTGTGAAATGCAGACTTATGGACTCTATCCCCAGTTTTAAGATGAAGCCCATGAATCTGCATTGAAACAAGCATCCTCCATGAGTCTTAGTCACACTAAAGATCTGTGTCTCCTAGAGATTGGACACTCCCATCAACTGGGGGGTGCAAAGCCCTCTTCTAGGCGATGTGGTAGGTTACAAAAAGAAAGACCTCACAGCCTAGTAGACTACTTGAATATCAACAATTTTATATTTTCTACCTAAATATCTATGCTATGTCATCCTCCTTATTTTCAGCTATTCATATTCAGCTTTCCTCTCCCCTATGATGCTGTAATGCAAAAATACTCAAGAACATATTAGCAAATAGAATCTAGCAATATATAACAATTCTATATCATAACCAAATGTGTTTTATTTCAGAGATGCAAAGCTGGTTCAGTAGTTTTAAAAAATGAATCAATAGAATCCACTAAAATAATAAAAACACCTATTTGTGATTATTTTCCTGAGTATTTTTGCATTTAAGTTCATGAAGGATATTAGTCCATAGTTGTTGGTTGTTGTTTTTTATGTTTTTGGGGGGTTTTTTGTAATGTCTTTGTCTGGTTTTGATACCAGAGTAAAACTGGCCTCATAAAATGAATTTAAAAAGTGTCCCCTTTCTGAAAATATGGTAGATTATTAGTGTTAATTAGTCATTAAATGTTTGGTAAAATTGTTTAATGAAAACATCTGGACCCAAAAATGTCTTTTTAAAGAGATTTAAAGTCACAAATTCAATTTTCTTTATTGTTACAGTAGTATTCAAATTATTCATTTAATATAAGGTGAGTTTGGGCACTTGGTACTTTTCAAGGAATTGGTCCATTTTATTTCAGTTCTCAAATTTATGTGTGTGAAATTGTTTGAACTATTTTCTTATTATCCTTTTAATGGATACAGTCTGTAGTGATATCCTATTTCATTCCTGATATTAGTCATTTGTGTCATTTCTTCTTTCAGTCTGTTTAGAGGTTTGTTAATTCTATATACTTTTTCAAAGAACCAGCTTCCTGTTTCATTAATTTTCTGTAATTTTTTTTTCTATTTTCAATTTTATTTCTTTACTATTTCCATTTTTCTCTTTTCTTTGAGTTTAGTTTGCTCTTTTTTTCTGGGTTATTAAAGTGGGAGATCATATGTTGTTTTTTCATTTTCATTCAGTTCAATGCGTTTTTTAAATTTCCCTTGAGGCTTCTCTGGTCTATGGATTACTTAGAAGTGTGCTCTGTAGTTGTCAAGTGTCTAAAAATTTTCCTGCCATTTGGTGCATCACACATTTAGGATTGTTAGCAGATTGGCTCTTTTGTCATTATGTAATAATCCTCCTACCCTGATACTTTTCTCTGTTTCACTGTTCCAATCTTCCTGCAAGTCATTTGAACATTTTTAGAATTCTAGTTTGAGTTATCTAAATTGTTTTATTGTATATATTCAGACAGCTTTTTAGTAGCTGTTTTAGCTGTTACATTATATATACAAACATAACTTATCACAGTCTACCGGTATCATCATTTTACCAGTTCAGATGAATGTAGAAACTCTATCTCCCTTTATGACCTTTGTACCTTCTCCCACTTATCATATAATTGTCTTAAATAATTGACCACCAAGTCAAAGTAGTGCTATAGTTCTTGCTTCAACCATCAAACAATTTATAAAACACAAAAAGAGACAAAAAGCTTATTGTATTTACCCTTTTATTATTTTATGACTGTTTATAGAAGTTCCTATAGCCATTCTTTTCTGCTGTCATCACATTCTCTTACTTTATTTCTATCTGAAAATATCTTGCTTTCACTGTCACTCCTGGAACATTTTTGCTGGATGTAGAATTTTGGAGTTCAAGGCTTTTTCCAATAGTTGAATATTTTATCTCTTTCTTCTGTCCACCATGGTTTTTGATTAAAAATTTTCTATTATTTGAATTGGTTTTTTTCCCTATTGTTAAGGTATATTTTTTCCTTTTTGATGTCAAGATTTTTTTTGTGCATGTATTTTTCAGATCTTTTTTTTTTTTTTTTTTTTTGTATTTATCTTACCTGAATTTCTTTCTATTTATCTTATTTGGAGTTTGTGCAGCTTCTTGGAATTGTAGGGTATTTTTTTTTCTTTTGCCAAATTTGGGAGAATTCACCCTCTTTTTAAAACACTTTTCAACCTCTCTTTCTTTCTCCTCTGCTGGAATTCTGTTGGCATGACTGTTAGATCTTACGTTATAATCCCCCATGTCTCTGTTATACAACTTTGTGTAAAAGGAAATTTTTATTGCTTAGTTTTTAACTTCAATGCTTCATTTCTATTTCCTGTCCATTCTGCTGACAGACCATTCATTGAATTTTTTGTTTTTGTTTTTGATTTTTCAATTTTAAAATTTCGATTTGCTGTTTTATATCTTTCATTTCTTTTCTTGGATTTTCTATTTTTTTCTTTCTTTGAAATGTGTCCATAATTGCTCCTTAAAACATTTTTATGACTCCTTTAAAATTTTTGTCAGCTTATTCTAACATCTCTATAATATTGATGTTGGCGTCTACTCATTGTCTTTTTTATTGTTAGAGATCTTCCTGGTTATTTGTATAACACATGATTTTTATTGATACCTGAACATTTTTGTATGACGTTGCAAGACTCTGGCTTTTAGTCAAGCCTTCTGGTATAGGTGGTTTCTTCTGATACTGACCTAGCAGAGGAAGAGGAGACATTGCTTCTTTACTGACAGGTGAAGGTAGAAGTTCAGGTTCTCTACTTGGGCTCTATTGACACCTGTGGTGGCTCATTACTATTATGCATGGATGGTAGTTCTGGCTCCTCATAGGGTTTCCAGTGATATCTGCTTAGCTAGGAGAAGTTGTAGTGTGTTGTTTACTGCTTTCCCATGGCCTTCAGTGATGTTAGTCAAGTGTGGGTGGTGTGAGGTGACCTATTTTCCACTGGGCAATGTTAAAGTCCTGACTCTTTACTAGGCATCCTATGACCCCACCCACCCTAGCAGGGGGATCAGGAAACCTATTTAAGACTTGTTAAGGGTGGAAGTCTAGGTTCCACAGTAAGACTTCAGAACTGTAGACTTCAGTAGCATGGGCAGGTTGTAGCCACAGTATTTTCTGTGAGGTTTGGCTGGAGTACAGTAGTTATTGTTTAAAAGGTTTCTATCCTGCTAAGCTGTTCCTCTCTGTCCTTTGACTAGAGAGAGCAGGCTTCTCTTGGGGCTCTTCTCTTTGTGCCTTTTGGCATTTTGGGTGCCACCTTGTCCAGCACATTAGACGCAAAAATAAAATAGAGAATTTACCATTGTTTATTCCCTTGTAGTCCTGAAGTTACTACTCCATCTGCCTTCTCTTCACTCTTCAGTGTTTTCTGGGTTTGTTTTATAAATAACGTCCAGAGTTTTTAGCTGTACTTAGTGGGAGGAATAGGGAACATTTCTACTACACATCTACTCCATCTTTCTGAAAATAGAAGTTCCAAAACATGTTTTGAAATCGAGAATTTGGGGAATTTTAAGGTGATAATGTGATACACAATGGTTCTCAAACTTGAGTATGCATCAGAATTGCCTGGAAAACTTGTTTAAGTACAGTTTGTTGGGAGTATTCCTCAGATATTCTGATTGGGTATATGTGGGATGGGGCTCAGAAATTTGTCTTTCCAACAATTTTTAGCCAATACTGCTGGTTCAGTCATCACATTTTAAGATCACTCCTTTAGGAATGTGTAGCCAAATGATTATGAACTCTAGCTATTCATTGGAACCACCTGGTAAAATTAATTTTAAAAAAGAATGTCTCATACCTATGGAACCCATAGCAATAATACATGCTCATAGTTATTTTAAGCCCCTAAGTTTTGGAATAACTTACTTTGTAGCAATAGATAACTAATAAATCTGTCTAGACACTGAAGTTATGATTTACCCTTCAAAATCAGCTTCTCTAGCTTCCCTATCAATGTGAAAGGTATCTCCAAGTTTTTCTCAGTGACCAAAGCTATTTTTACTCACCTTTATCACTCCACTTACATATAATTAGTTGCCAAGTCCTATACAGTGTCTCTGCCATCTTTCCTTTCCTTTGGTGCTTGTCTCTTTCCAGATTAAACTGAAGCCTAGCTCTAATCATTTTTATACCCCTCCTCTAAAACCATCAACTTTCACAAAAACACAATTTGCAGACGGAATTATGTGTATGAATATATATATTCTAAATATGTATATATTTTAAATATATGTATACATTTACATATTTATAGAACAATGATTTGCTTGTTCACTGTAATAAATTCAGATTCATTATAATACAGATGGATATAAAAAAAGTGAATATTTCCCTCACCAGAAGTGACCACTGTTAACATTTGTTACGTTATATTTCAGAACATTTTTTTAGGTGTGTGTCTGTGTGTTTGTGATATAACACAGAGCTACATATTATAGACACATATACAATAGATCAGGGGTCCTCAACCCCTGGGCCATAGACTGATACAGGTCTGTGGCTTGTTAGTAACTGGGCTGCACAGCAGGAAGTGAGTGGCAGGCAAATAAAGTTTCATCTCTATTTGCAGCTGCTCCCCAGTATTATCATCACCATCTCAGCTCTACCTCAGATTATTAGGTATTAGGTTCTCAAAGGAATGTGAGCCCCACTGTGAACTGTGCATGCGAGGGATCTAGGTTGTGTGGTCTTTATGAGAATCTAATGCCCGATGATCTAAGGTGGAGTGGAGGTGTTGATGCTAGTTCTGAGGAGCAGCTTCAAATACAGATTAACATTTGCAGAGAGGTTTGACTGCACCGAAAGCATAATAATTCAATTGCTTACATACTCATATCAAAATCCTATCAGTTACAAAGAAGTGAAAAGATATTCCATGCTCTTGGATTGGAAGAATGAGCATAGTTAAAATGACCATATTACCTAAAGCATTATACAGATTTAATGCAATCCTTATCAAAACCTCATCAGCATTTTTTTTAAAAAGAGAACAAAAATTCAACAGATTTGTATGGATGCACAAAAGACCCTAAATTGTCAAAGTCATCCTGAGGAGAAAAAAAAAAAAAAAAAACGAAACGAAAAAACAAGGCTGGAGGCATCACTCTGGCCAACTTCAAATTATATAATACAAAGCAACAGTAATCAAAACAGCAAGGTATTGACAGCAAAACAGATACATGAACTGGTAGAACAGAATCGAGAGTCTAGAAGTAAACTCATACTTATACAGGCAAATAATTTTCACCAAAAAACAAAGCCAAAAACATACAGTGGAGAAAGGAAAGCCTCTTCAATAAATGGTGCTGGGAAAATTGGAAAACCACCTGCAAAAGAATGAAACAGGACTGTTGTCTATTACCACACATGAAAATTAGCTCAAAATGGATTAAGGACCTGAGTATAACACCTGAAACAATAAAAATCATAGAAGAAAACATAGGAATGAAACTCAAGGACCTTGGACTTAAAGAGGATTTTATGAATTTGACCTCAAAGGAAAGAGAAATAAAAGCAAAAATAAATGAATGGGACTACATCAAACTGAAAATCTTCTGCTCGGCAAAGAAATCATCAACAAGGTAAAGAGAATCATCTCAATGGGAAAATATGATTGCAAGCAATGCCTTCGATAAGGGCCTAATAACCAAAATATACAAAGAACTCAAAATAACAACAACAACAAAACAAGCGATCCAATCAAAAAATGTGCAGAGGACCTGAATAGACACTTCTCCCTAGAGGACATACAAATGGCCAACAAATATATTAAAAGATGCTCAACATCGCTAACTACTAGGGAAATACAAATCAAAACCACAATTTGATACCATCTCACACCTGTTAGAATAGCTGTAGTCAACAGGACAAGTAATAACAAATGCTGGAGAGGATGCAGAGAAAAAGGAGCCTTCATACACTGCTGGTGGGACTGCTAATTGGTACAGCCACTATGGAAAACAGTATGGAGGTGCCTCACGAAACTAAGAATTGATCTACCACATGATCCAGCAATCCCTCTACTGGGTATTTATCCCAAAGACTTGAAAACCCATATCCAAAAAGATACTTGCACACCAATGTTCATAGCAGTGTTATTCATGGTTGCCAGGACACAGAAGCAACTAAAGTGTCCTATGGTAGATGATTGGCTAAAGAAGCTGTGGTACATATATACAATGGAATATTACTCCGCCATAAGAAGAAATAAAGTACTACCATTTGCGACAACGTGGATGGACCTCGAGACAATCACCCTAAGTGAAATAAGCCAGACCGAAAAAGTTGAAAAATCATATGATATCACTTATATGTGGGATATAAACCTAAAAGCAACAAATCAACAGGACAAACAGAGTCAGTGACATTGGCAATGGACTAGTGGTTTCCAGAGGGTCGGGGGTGGGAGAGGAGGGGAGAGGTTGACAGGATAAAGGGGGTCTAATATAGGGAGTAGTGGTAGGGTGCAGTGGGTAAAGGGGATCAAATATATGGTACCTGAAGGAATCTGGACTTTGGGTGGTAATCACACAATAGAATATATGATATCAAATTATAATGTACACCTGAAAATTCTATAATTATATTAACCAATGTTATCCCAATAAACTTAATAAAAAATAAAAATAAATAAAATAAAATAAAATCTAACCAAAAAACAAACAAACAAAAATTATATCAGTGAGTGACAAGTGACAATTAAGCTGCATCTGGTGGCAGGCTTCATAGTGGAAAGTGAATTGATGTATTTCAATTGTACAGCTTCAGCTGGTGGCAGGCTTTAAATCAGAATCAAACACTTATCTTAGTCTGTGTGTGGCCCACCTATTATTTTATTTACCACTTCCATCCATGCCTTTACCCCACACTGTGCACTGTCTCAGTCACAGTTTTTGGTAAGCCAACCAACTAACCCTTGCCAAATGAGTAAAAAACAAACGTCACTGGAAAGCTTCTTTGAAAAGGAGGAAAGACCCAATGATGAGATAGCAGAAGACTCTAAGACTTCCAACAAAAAGAGAGCTGCATTTAAAAGAAAATACTGAGTCCTGCTTAAATTATGGATTCATAGCAACAGGTGATTCACATTCTCCAAGCCCGCGTTGTGTAATACATGGCAACCAGCTATCCAACAAAGCCATAAAACCTTCAAATTTGCTTCAACACATGGAGACCATAAATCCTGCATTAAAACACAAGTCTTTAGAGTTTTTCAAAAGAAAAAAAAAACATGAACACGAAGAACAGAAGCAATTATTGAAGGTCACCACTTCATTAAACATGTCTACACTGAGAGCATCATTCTTAGTGGCTAACGGCATTGCTAAAGCTAAGAAGCCCTTTACTGTTGGTGAAGTTGATCCTGCCTGCTGCTAAGGACATTTGTTGTGAACTTTTAGGAGAGACTGCAGTTCCAAAGGTAGCATGTGTTCCTCTTTAGGCTAGCACCATAACTAGATGAATTGATGAAATAGCAGAGAATACTGAAGGAAAGTTGTTAGAGAGGAATAATAAGTCGTGAGGTATACAATCCAGGTTGATGAGGCTACTGATGTTGAAAACAAAGCAACAATACTTGTTTTTGTGTGATCTGTTTTTCAGAAGGATGTGCATGAGGATCTCATGTGCACTTTTGTTGCAATCCAACACCACAGCTACAGAACTATTCAAGTCTTTGAATGATTACATATCAGGAAAAGTGAATTGGTCCCCTTGTGTCAGCATGTGCGTGGATGGAATGACTGCCATGACTGGATGGCTTTCTGGTTTCACTACTCAGGTCAATGAGGTCGCTTCTGAATGTGAGTCTACACATTGTGTCATCTATAGAGAAATGCCGGTTAGCAAGAAAATGTCACATGAATTTAACAATGTTTTGCAGAATGTGATTAAAATTATCAACTACATTAAAGTACATGCCCTTAACTCACGTCTGTTCATGCACAACTGTGAGATGGACCAAGAGCACACGTCTTCCCTTACATACAGAAGTGAGAGGGCTTTCTATAGGTAGATTGCTGGCCAGCATATTTGAGTTATGGGACCTGCTCCAGAGATTCCCTTTAGAACAGTCACCACTGGAAGTATATTTCAGTGACACAGAATGGGTCGCAAAACTTCTTTACTCGTGTGACATATTTATCCTGCTTAACCAACTCAATCTGTCACTTCAGGGGAGAACGACAACTATGTTCAAATCAGTAGATAAAGTGGCTGCATTCAAAGCCTAACAGGAATTATCGGGGCAAGGAGTGAACACTGGGATTTTTGTCATGTTTCAAAGAGCAGCAGAGATTTTGAAAGAGACTGAGCCAGGCCTTCCTTCTCCCAGCTGGTACATTACCATCTATATCTGCTTTCAAAAGAGATTGAGCATTACTTCCCATGCACAAAAGACACCCCAACCTGAGAAGGAATAGATCCATGACCCATTTGTGAATAAGCCAGGTGAATCAGCTTTGTCTATGCTAGAAGAGGATCAACTGCTTGAGATCGCAAATGACGGTGGCCTTAAAGTATGTTTGAGACAACTTTAAATCTCCCTAAATTCTGGATTAAAAACAAGATAGAATATCCTGAGATTGCCACAAAAGCACTGAAAAGCCTGCTTCCATTTCCAACATACTATCTTTGGGAAGCAGAGTTTTCTGTAGTGAAAGCAACCAAAACAAGATTATGGAGTAGACTGTACATAAGCAACACCCTTTTGGTATCCCTGTCTCCCCTGACCCCCAGATGGGACTGTCTAGTTGCAGGAAAACAAGCTCAGGCCTCCTACTGATTCTGCATTATGGTGAGTTGTATAGTTATTCCATTATATATTACAATATAATAATAATAGAAATAATGTACACAATGAATGTCATGCACTTGAATCATCCCGAAATCATCCCCTCGCCACACCAGTCCATGAAAAAACTGACTTTCATGAAACCAGTCCCTGGTGCCAAAAAGGTTGAGGACTGCTGTAGTACATACAAAAAACAATTTTTGTATTTTCTATATGTATTAAACAATTTTATATTTTACCAAACATTAATTCTTGGTTCTCTTTTCATGACAGTAATGCAGATGTACTTCACTCATTTTAAAAGTTGCACAGTACGCACCATAATTTGTTGAACCATTTTCTTATTGAAAAACAGTTGGCTATTTCTACATTTTTGCTATCAAATAATGCTGCAATGAGTGCTGCTGTACAAATGTTGTTATGCACTTGTGCCACTTCTGTAGCTTAGAGTCCTAGAAATTTAACCTCTGGGTCATAGGGTGTAGACAATTTAAATATTGATATGGAATGCAAACTTATTCTTCTAATGCGGTTGTACCAATTTTCACCTTCATGACAGTGTGTCACTGCTCATTTTCCCATACTCTAGCCGTAAGAGGGTACTGTTAATCTTTTTTCATTTTTGCAAAACTACCAGGCAAAAATGCTACTGCATTGTTGTTTTAATTTTCATTTTGTAATTAGTATGGTTACATAGCTTTTCATAAGTTTGCATACCACTTGTATTTCCATTACCATAAATTGACTCAGGTCCTTCATTCATTTTTTATTGAATTTTGAGTGTTTATTACTGCTTTCTATGTGCCTTTTATACAGTATGAATATTAATTCTATCGTATATTGTACCTATTTAATCTAACATGTTAATATGTGTTTTAACTTTGTTAATGATGTCAGTTAAAAGTTTTCACTTTTCTACGCAGACAAGAAAAAGCTAAAAGAGTTCATTACTACCAACCAGACATGTTAAAAAGACTACTTTAAGAAGAAAAAGAAGAAAAAGATTAAAAAATATGAATGATAAAATGGCAATGACTACATATCTATCAATTACTTTAAATGTAAATGGATTAAATTTTCCAGTCAAAAGACGTAGGATGCTGAATAAATAAGAAAATAAAATCCTTACATATGCTGCCTACAAGAGACTCACAGCAAATCAAGACACACACAAATATAGGTAAAGAGATGGAAAATAATATTTCATGAAAATTGAAACAAACAAAAGCTAGTGTAGCAATACTTATACCAGATAAAGTAGACTTTAAAACAAAGGCTATAACAAGTGACAAAGAAGGACCCAGCAATTCCACTTCTGGTTATTTAAACAAAGAAATGCAAAACACTAATTTGAAAAGACATATGCCTCCATAACCAAGACATATTCCACAACCAAGATATGGAAGAAACCTAAGTGTCCATCAACAGACGAATGGATAAAGAAGAAGTGGTACTTGTTTACAATGAAGTATTACTTGGTCATAAAACAGAATGAAATCTTACCATTTGTGACAACATGGATGAACCTAGAAGGTATTATGCTAAGTGAAATAAATCAGACAGAGAAAGACAAATACCATATAATTTCACTAATGTGTGGGATCTAAAGAATGAAATTAATAAACAAACAAAACAGAAACAGACTCATAGGTACAGAGAAGAAACTGATGGTTGCCAGATGGGAGAGGCTTTGGAGGCCTGGGTGAAAAAGTTGGAGGGATTACAAAATACAAATAGGCAATTATGAAATAGGCATGGGAATGTAAAGTACAGCGTAGGAAATATAATATAGCCAAAAATATCATAATAATTTTGTATGATGTTAAGTGGATATTAGACTTACCAGGAGGATCACTTCATAAGTTATATAAATATCTCACCAGCATGCTGTGCACTTGAAACTAATATAATATTGAATGTCAACTATAATTGAAAAAGAAAACTTTTTTTTTAAAAAAAAGAAGGCAGAATTATGAAATCTATACATTAGCAGTAATAGAAATCTTTCTTTTTTTTATTAGTGGAAATGGCTTGGTGTAAGAGATAATGAAGAATTTTTCACAGCACTTTCTCCCAGAAGTTAAAAGGGAAACTAAAGGTATATCAGTATTATGGGCTAATTAAGATGCAAAGGGCCTAAACCAAGGGGGAAAGAGGGAGGTTAATTCAAGTAATATTTACTGGGTAAAACTCACCATCACTTGATGGTGGGTATGGGGGAGGATAGAAGCAAAGGGCTCCAGATAGCTCGAGGCAGAAGTACTGGTTATGGCTGGCACTGACTTCCCCACCACTGTGCTTGGAATCACTCTGTGTATGATGTGCACCCCTGGAGTTCCACAGAAGACTGAGGATGCTCTTGCCTTGTCAGTTCCTGCCTGAAGGTACATACCACAGGAGACATGAGACAGTGGCCTCAGGGTGGTGAGGTTGGAGGAGGGGAACACTACAGAAAATATGGAAGGAAAAGATCAAGATTCCAGGATCTCATTCCAGAGTCTCTTATGCCCTGACTGGTGACGACAGAAAGTTACACAAGTGGCAAAACCCACCAGGGAGCTTGTTTGAGGGCAGCCCTGGGCCCAAGTTTCATCATCAGCTATTTTTATTTTAAGCCTATGCTACCTCTCAGAGTAACCAGTTATATTAATGTCCATGCAGCTTGGTGCCTGGGCCCAGGGAAGAAGTGAGCAGCTAAAAAGGACTCTCTTAGGCCTTACATTGGACAATTTGCTGCACTTGATTTGCAGTTGCCTGGATCTCAGGTGCCCCAGGTTACCTGCTGGGGCACTTACCTCAATTATTTGAGACATCAAATCATCAGCACCACCTTCACCAGCCCTCCTCCCATCAGGTTTCAGATGGGTTCCTAAGCACAGGTAAATCAGCAGGTGTCTGTAGGCAGATCACAGCAGAGCCAAGTACCACACAACCCCACAAGATGGACTATCCAATGACAAACTTTTACAGAATGAGAGAGCAGTCTCCAGGCTTGTGGTACTTCCATGGGCTATTGGACTCACTCATGTCCTTCTCTCTATTCTGGCCCCTCTAAACCCTGCTGGTGAGCTAGTTCCATGCTGGCTATTTCTAATATGTGTCTGGGCTCTCAGGTACCCAGTACACACCCAGTACAACGGGAAGCGGCAGGTAACGAAAGGCAGAGTGGCAGGGGCAAGGGAAGCTCAAAAAGGCAAATGACAAACAACTCTGTAGCCAACAAAGGAAAAAATAGAACAGACCATTGGATTTGGCCAGGAGCTGCCCACTGGGCACCTTAGAGTAGTTTCCAGCAAGTTCTGGGGAACCCAGATTGCATGAGCTTGGGGAGGGAATCAGTGGTAGAAAGACCATACAGGGCAGTTTGGTTAAGGGGTAGTAATTATGTTAATTAAGGATTTTTGTCAAGATGTGGTGGTTAGGCCCTGCTTGAAGGCAAGAGGTAACAAATCTTTGCAGAATGAGAAGTCAAACCAGCTCTTACCAAAACAAAGAGTGTGTTGTATGGTGGTGGACCACACCACGGCCAACTACATAGAATATAAACATGGACAAAGCATTTTCGTTTGTTGTGAAGGGAATGAAGGCCAGGAGAGCAGTACTTGGTAAGAATTCTTTCCTGAGAGATGTCTGCTAACCCCAGACATGAGATAGAAAAGTCTGGTATGTGGGAGTATGGTGACTTGATTTAAAGCAGATAAACAGCAGAGACATGAAGAGGAAAGAGGAACTATTTTTAAGAGTTCAAAAAGTAAGAGAGAGCCAGAAAGAAGACAGGATAGTTAGTGAAAGCCATAGAGCTGCAATGAAAAAGAGAATTCTGTTAACTGACCAGAAGCCTGGTGGTTAAAATGGGCCTGACATTTGTGAGCAGTTGGAAAGAGGATTTGGCTGAGGAAGCCAAATAGTAAGCAATGGCCTAAATAAGGGTCCTTTCAGAAGGAAAGTACAGGGATTCTGGAGGGGATTGTCGGCTAACTTGGCCTAAAGGAGCCTACAAGGGCCCAAATCCAAAAGGCCCTGCATCCATAGAGGAAGGGAGCTGAGCCGACTGCTCTCTTGGGTGGGGGATGGCAACAGGGCCAACAGACAGGGCTGGGCTACCCAAGGAAAAGAGCACCTGGAAAGACAGTGAAAGAATAGCAGCCACAGCATACCTAATAATTGCTTTCAACAACCATTTATTGAGTGGGTACTTCACACCAGGCGTTGGTTATAGGCTCTGCCTGCTCTCCAGGAGTTTACATTTCAGTAAGCGATACACCTAAAGCGCTCTATTATACCAGGGAGCTGATGTTCTGTAGGGGAGACAGATGTAGAAAGGGCTCTGGGGATTTTAACATTGATATGTGCCAAAGAAATGCAATAAAGAGGTCTGTACATGCTCTAGTTCATACAGGTTCTGCTTTCCTCCAGGAAGTAAAGAAGAGAGGCTTCATGCTGAGGTCTTAGGGTTTGGTTTAATCTGAATAAACTCATAAATCCACCAGATGGTTTCTTTTTTATATTGTCATCTTTGTCATGTTACGAGACAGATATTTTTCAAAGTCTATATTTATATAATTTCAGTTCTATTTAAATTATGACAAAAAGGATCATTAACATGCCCTGTTAGAAAAAAAAATAGACAAGTACATTAAAAGGCATTCACCTGCCTGGGGAGCACATCCTAAGAGTGATCCTGTGGGGCCTGCATGCCCTCAACTTCTGGAGCACTGTGCGACTGAAATCATTTGTACTTCCTTAATACTAGTAAATCAGTTTTGAGAGTTTTTCAACAGTATTTGCCTTGGAATAATTTTTTAGTACTTTGTATGTATTTTTTAACATAACCTGTTTTCTGATTATAAAAGTAAGGCAATCTCATTGTAGAAAAGTTTGGGGGAAAGTATATAAAAGATTTTTAATGTCATCTTAAAATGCCATTCATGAACTTAGGCATATTACTGTCTATATATAGAATATAATATATAATAGATAAGATATAAATATATATTTATTGACATAATATATTATGTTATAATTATAAACATAAATATATATTTATATTACCTATAATATGTTCTATATCAATAAATATATTATATATAACGTTATAGATAAATTACATATAAGCAAATATATTTATATTTATATGCCCTGTTAATGAATAGTACTGTATATATAGAATAAGCTAATAGGAAATCTCATACTTCTTCAACCAAAGGATAGTCTGAGTAACCAGCCAACCCCATGCACTGGTAGGCTGAAAGTGGAGTATGATTACTCGGAGTTGACTTTAGCAAGAACTGTGAACTAGGCAAAATGTTTTTCCAAGTATTAACCTCATCCCCACCTAATGTTAGGCAGAATTCTTAGACAGCTTTCATGATCTCCACCCTGTAGTATTACCTCTTTTAAAAACCTGCCTTCTAAGTGTGGGTGAGACCTCTGATTTGTTTCTAGTGAGTAGAATATGGCAAAGGTGATAACCGGCACTCTCATAATTAAGTTACCTTACATAATGCTTCGTCTTAGCAAACTGGAGTGAGCACGTTCCCTGCTAACCCTGAAGAATCAAACAGCCATGCTATGAGCAGCTTTTGGAGAGGGTCACAAGCGCAGGTAGACCTGAAGGTGGCCTCCAGCCAGCAGACAACCACAGGAAGTGAATTCTGCCAGCACCCTGAATGAGGTTGGAAGATGATTCTTTCCCAGTCAAACCTCCAGATGAAAACACATCCTGGCCAACACCTTGATTACAGTCTTGTGTGACTGCGCAAAGAATCCAGCTACACAACACCCAAACCCTGACTCGTGGCAACTGTAAAGTAATACATGTGTTTATGTTGTTTTGAGCTGCCGAGTTTATGGTAATTTGTTACACAGAAACAGAAAACTAGCACATCAGCCCCTACCAGTCCTGCACTTTTTAGCACTGAAACCCATATAGGCATCTCCCTTTTCCAATAATATTTGTGTCAGAATGGAAATGGAGACCTCTAGTGTCTTTTTAATCTGTATTTCCCCATTAATTTCCACCAGGTGTATCTCGCCAGACTGGCCTGAAATGCCCCATGAAAATTGCTATCTCTGGCTGCATTTTCGTTTACAGCATCCTTCCAACCCAGAATCCCTCCACTCCTTCTTTGTGTCTTATCAATCTCATCCATGAAAACTTCTCAACTTCTAGACCATTAGACAATTTCTTCCACTGCACTTTTTATTTGCATCACTTATTTGTTCCTGATTCATAGACTGCCATGTGGTAATCTTATTTTTTCTGAAAATGTTATTGAATATGTATGTATATATATAATACAAAGAACATAAAGGAGTATACAAAGTTATATGTATCTTTTGTCCTCAAAGAAATTATAAACTCATTGAAGTTCAGGATTCTACTCTGTGTATATCATACTGCTAGGAACACACAACTCCATATTTAAAAATTGTTACATGAAGTAGTCAGCCAGCCAGACTTGAGAGCATCTCTCATTGGTATCCTAATCTCGCTGAGTTGCACTTCCCTTTCCTGAAAAACGCCAACTACTGTAATTATTTTAAGGATTAAATGAGACTAATGCGGGTGCCTGGCACATCATAGGTGTTCAATAAATGTGAATTGAATCAGAATCTAGGTTGGCAAACCTCCCATGTGCAAAGGCTGCACAGACACAAGAGTGGGTGGAATTATCACAGGCGGGCCAATACTTCAAAGAGCTCCGTGTAACTGAAGAAGCATGTGCACACAAAAGGCCAGTTTAGGTCATCGTTTAAGTTTTCATTTCCTTTATAAGTAGATATATGTGGAATGCAAGACCAGCAACCGACTTATAAATACTGATCAAGAGTGGAGAGAAATCTAAAGGAATGCGAGTAGGTCTTACCAGGAAAATGTTTGGGGCTTCTGAAATGTTTTGGTCTTAACCACTGGCAGGATTAATGGATTGCCGTTAGAAAAGCATTTTCTGTGCAGCCTGTCCAAGCCTCTGCTTCTGTACTTCTGTACAACTGTTGCTCAAATTCACTCTTCCTTTCGAAGAGCAAGAGAAAAAAAACATCCAGCCAATCACTCTAAGTATCCTAAATCCTTCCAAGGTTCGACCAAATCCCTCCCCGGGCCCTGTAATCTAATGAATATGCAAATATTACATAATTGGCAGCCAATGGCATGGGTTCTGGTCACATGGTGCCGATGGTAGGTGAAGGGACAGAAGTTTTGTGTCGGGGAACAGAGACAGCTCTCATTCTGGGGCGAGCGCTTTAGTGAGCGCGGATAGATGCCTGGGCAGTGCTCTCTGCGGCAGGGGCAGCAGCAGTAGTGGTGGCAGAAGAGAGGAAGGGGGGAGGGCCCAAGGGCTACACACGCTCAAACTTTCAAGTCCCCTCGGAGGAGGTGGGGCTGCATCAAGGGGAGACCGGGAGCGGTTCTATCCTCCCTGTCCCATCTTCCCCTCTCCTCTGGCTCCCTGCACCTTGGCTCTGCGAGAGTTGAGGGTTCGGGTGGCAATACGCAGCACTGAGGGCAAGAGAGCCAGGAGAGCGGGGAGCGGACCCAGGGGTGCGGGGAAGATGCCCATCTTGCTGTTCCTCATAGACACATCCGCCTCTATGAACCAGCGCACTGACCTGGGCACCTCCTATTTGGATATTGCCAAAGGCGCTGTGGAGTTATTCCTGAAGGTAAAAGGAGGGGAGTCGAGAGATGGGGAGAATTCCCAAGGGATGGGGGGTGGATTTAGGTATTTCTGTAACGTTCGTGTCGCCCCCTCCTCCCTTCTTCCCTTCGCGGCCCCCTCCGTCATCCGTCGTCCCGCAGTTGCGCGCCCGGGACCCGGCCAGCCGCGGAGACAGGTACATGCTGGTCTCCTACGACGAGCACCCGTACTGCATCAAGGTAAAGAGGCCATCAAGGGGGTGGGGCGGGAGGGGAGTGGGAGCCAGTCTTCGGGGGCGCCTTCCCCTCTTTGGCCCCGTTAGAGAGGTCCTGTGTCGCCTGCTGGGGCATGAAGGGCGAGGAGGGGCACAGGGGGCGGGCAGAGCGGTGCGGTCCGCGCCTTCCGAGTTTCTGCGGCGCCCAGGGTCGGGGGTGGGGCAGCCCCGCGAAGAAACCGCAGGGAAGCTGGGCTGGTGGCGGCGGCGACCGCAACAACCTGGGAAGATGGCGGACATTTTGCTTTTGTATGAGCCCGAGAGGGAGACTGAGGGGGCGCTGCTGAGATGGAAAGGAGGGAGGGAAAAGAGGGGAGGGGAAGGGAAGAGGACTGAGACCCGCCCCTTCGGGGCGCAGCCCGCCAGGCTGCGGCTGGCCAAGGGGCAGGACGAGCCGGCGACTCCACCCAGTTCTCTGGCCCCGCCGCGGGCTTCCCTGGAGCCCCAGCTTCTCCCCCAGCCCCTCCTTCCTTCCCCTCCCGCTCCCGGCTGCTGCTTCTTCCCCCCTCTTCCTCTCTCTCCCCGCCCCTTCCTGCCGAGAGCGTGGCAGCGCCAGCCACCGGCCCTCGAGGTTAGACTACCGCTTTGGCACTGTCGCAGTCTTTAACCCACCCCCCTCCCAAAGGGCAGTCTGTCGGCTGCGCAGCCCTCCCAACCCCCAGCCTGCAGAAACTTCGTTTCTTCTCCGGAATTGGCCCGGCTAAACTCTTCAGCTCTCGGTTCCCTTACCTGGTAGTGCTCCGCTGGAGACACACCACAGCTGCGAACGGCTGGGCCGGGGAGATGTCCCAGTTGGAATCCATAAGGGGCAGAGTTTTATAGGGACCTGGCCTGCCTATTTGCATCCTAAATTAGGATTGTTTTAGACATGTGGGGGTCTATCCAGGGCAAAGAAAGGAAAGAAGTGGAGGACTGCTGCACGCAATTACGGTAATCAAACTGGATTATTTGATCCACAGGATACTGACCTACAAGCGAGAAGTAGGGAGGACTTCACCTCCGTGCGCAGTTAATATATGTTCCTAATGGCGAGGAGGTAACGAACCGCTTTGTCTTCAGTGACTCGATAGAGTAGAACTCAGACTGTTAAATCAACCTGCATAAGAATCCTGCTTGCCTATTGAACTTTAAAAAAATATTACCATAATCCTTGAGGTCTTTTGCTAGATGCCTTCTGTTTCTCGGAATTATCTTCATAGTGCTGGGGAGGCGCCGGCTGGATGTGTTGTAATTCCCTTCAGCCAAGTGAGGTATTCGAAAGAATGGAACCTACCAAACTGAATAGTTGGCTGAAGAGAGTGTTCCTCCAGAAATAAAACAAAAGTGGAAAAAATTAGGGGGAAAAAAGGAGGTTTGAATTTTGTAGCTAGTAGGTCTGGTGAACAGGTTACTTAGTAGGTTCCCCTTAAAACTTCTGGTTTTGATATTTTGTTTTCGGTTTTGGGAGACCTAGAAAAATGGAGCAAGAAGACATCTTTCCAAGTGCCATAATCTTTTTTAAAATGTCAGTTTCCCCAAAGGGTGTGACTATTCCACCTAGAAAGACAGATGTTTGTACATCCTAAGTCTGAAGGTCTACACCCTTTGAGTACTAATACAGATAAGAACCTATCGTCTGTAGTGTGGCCATTGGAAGTACTTCTTAACTGAAGTAGTCAGAAAAAAATAAACTCCAAAGCACTGAGACTTTTTAAAAAGGAATCACTTAATTAGCATTTTTCTGAATGCCGTGACTCATAATTTAAAAATGGGTTTTGAACAAACAAACTCATACGGACAACAGAAAAAATTTTTATTAAAATATTGGTTTTAAAAAAGAACAAAAGAATGGTAACTGACTAATTTATCATGGTTTCCCCATTTGATAAACTACAATAAGTATAAGTAAAAAAAATGGTTTTGATTTATAAAACTTTCATGGCAATCTTTACAGAATCTTTGGAAAGGAAAAAGAAAGTCTCACCGTCCTCTTAACAACCATCGTTACATCTTTTTACCTAGCATCGTGATCACAGTATCCATATTGCTTTGTATTCTGCTTGTTTCACTTATAGTGTCTCATTAATTATTACACACTGCCACATAGTCCCCGCACTTAAAATTTTTAGTAGCTGTGTCGCTTATCCATGGTATTTTAGAGACTCGAGATAGTTATATGAAAAAAGGGGGAAAGTTGGACGTTGTTTTTAGTGAAAATGTCATCTGTTAGCACTTTTTATCCTGCCATCTTATAGACTACATTTTTTTCCCTAAAGTAAAAAACGTTCTTCCAAGTTGAGTTTGATATTTTTTTTCCTTATGTAGGTCAGGTATGACGAGATGCTTTCTGTAATTCCTTTAGTTACTAATCATTAGTTATTTTCTTATTTAGTCTTACACTTTTCCAAGGTTATTCGAGTTTTTTATTTTAATCTTACGGATGACTAGGAGGTGGTTAATGATCTTAATGATGATGTTCTTGTGTTGCTATCTATACCTGAATTACTAATGATATGCCATAATCTGGTAGCACTTTCTTTTTCTGAGTCTCTTTCAGCCACTCCCTCCTGCCTACTCTCAACCTTATTCTGAGCATGTGGTGACTATTTGTTCTTGTGCTGTTAGGATCTAGCCATTTTGGAAGATCTGAAGTTTTAGAACAGCTAGTGAATTTTTCTTAAAATTTAGTTGAGTCTTTCACTTGCTAATAGCTGGGCGCCATAAATGTCTTTTTTTTTTTTTTTGTCACACTGATTATCAAATAGGTCTTTCTTTGTCAGCAGACATCTTAGTTCCTACTTAAAATTTCACTCTTCATTAGCAGTCTGAGGTCCTTTCAGCAAAGTGATGTTACATAGAGTTTGATTTGTAGCTTATTTTTCTGCAGAATAATAGGAAGTGTATTTTTCAATTCCTCTATGGTTGGAGGGCCATTGTTCATCTCTTCTTAAAAGAACTGCTTATTTCTCAGGTCTTCATTATATCTAACTTTAAACACTACAAAAAATTTTTTTTCTACTAGAAAATTTTGTTCTATTGGTGTTATTATAGTAATAGTTGTGTGTTTGGTTGGGAGGTTTATTGTTGTTGTTTCCATAATAGGCGTGGAAATATTCCCAGTGTATCTACTTACAAGCTCTGACAATCTTCTTGTGAAAAGTTACTGTGACGAAACTCTTCACTGATGTATACTGTTGAGTATGTGAATCTATAGTATTTCACCTAAGACTTAGTGACTTACTGCACACTCCTTGGGACATGGCTATGTGCTCTTTTAAAATTAGTCATACCGGTTACTAGCTGTCAGCTTTGCATACATGGAATTAAGTTTGATTTGGGGACCATATAAAAAGCATATGAAATGCAACATCTGTTTCATGTGTTGCTTTGCAGACAAGTTTTATACATCATGTCACAAGTGTTAACATTACATTTACAGAATGGTAAATTCCCAGTGCATTCTTATAAGACTAATACATGGTTTTTAAAGGTGGTTTTTTTTTGTATAGTTCTTAGTAGTTTTATCTGTAGTTCTACTGTCTTGTGTGTTTTGTTTTGCTATGAATCATAATTTCCTTTTATTCAGTGAATAGCAGAGGCAACCTCATCACAACTAGTAACTCTGAGAAAATCGAAGGCAGCAAGAAGTGAGCCAGGAGACTGGGGTATATAATAATAAAAAGATTCAAAATAGTTTGACGTTTTAAGCTACTTTCTTAAAATGAATTTTTTATTGAAAAAAAATACTTTTAAACATAAAACTGAGTCACTTTTCTATAAATAGCCTAAACACGTATATAGTGGACAGGTGTGTTTTTTTTTTTTTAATTTAAAAACATTTATAAATAGGAAGTTGTTTCAATGAAACATCCTGAGTCGGTAATTTGAAAACACAGAACATTTGAAAAAGTGAAATTTTCCCTTGAGTATTGTATTTTCACATCCTGTAGCTTATCTTTACTTACTGGTATCTGCATACCTTTGTCAATGTGTGTCAGTAAAAAACATTTTTCGGATTGCAGATTTAGGAAGTAAACTTATCCTTTTTTTATGATCTATTCCAAACATTTATTAGTATTTTAACTAAGGGATAACTTTTTCATATGCCCATGAGTATATTTTATAAGCCTTATTGGGAAAAGAAGCGACTTTTAGGGGAGCCTTTTATTGTCTAAAGCTAAGTAAGTGCTTTTAGGTGAAAAAGTAGCAACATGGCCTGTGAAAGCAACGTGAGACAATAGAAGGTGCATTTAAAACTCAAAAGACCAGAAGGTGGTACATCAACTTTTATTATTAATTGTTTCTCCCCTGATCTTGCATCCTTTTTACCTTTCCCATTGGCCATTTGAAGTATGTGATGGCAGTTATTTTGAATAAAAGGGGAGAGAAAATATCAACAAAATAAAAAGACAACCTACCAAATGGGAGAAAATAATTATAAATCATCTATCTGATAAGGGATTAATATCCAAAATATATAAAGAACTCATACCATTCAATAACAAAAATCTGATCAGTAAATGAGCAGAGAATCTGAATAGAATTTTTTTTTTCCAAAAAAGCATAGAGATGCCCAACAGGTATATGAAAAGATGCTCAACATCACTAAGTCATCAGAGAGATGCAAATCAAAACCACAATGAGATATCACCTCACACCTGTTAGAATGGCTGTCATCAAAAAGACAAGAGATAAGTGTTGGCAAGGAAGTGGAGAAAAGGGAACCCTTGTGCACCAGTGGTGGAAATGGAAATTGTTCAGCACTATAGAGATTCCTCAAAAAATTAAAAGTAGAACTACCATACAACCCAGCAATTGCACTGCTAGGTATTTATCTGAAGAAAATGAAGACATTAACTTGAAAGAAATATGTACCCTCATGTTCACTGCATTATTTACAATAGCCAAGATATGGAAACAAGCTAAGTGTCCATTGATGGATGAGTCAATAAAGAAAATGTGTGTATAGACACACACACACACACACACAATGGAATATTATTTGGTAATAAAAAGAAGGAAATCTTGCTATTTGTGACATGAATGGACCTTGAGGATACTGTGCTAAGTGAAATAAGTCAGATGAAGAAAGACAATATGATAGCACTTATATGTGGAATCTAAAAAAAATACTCATAGGTACAGAGAACAAGTTGGTGATTGCTAGAGGTGAGGGTTGGGGGTAGACAAAATTAATGAAGGGGTCAAAAATGTATGAACTTCCAGTTATAAAATAAATGTCACAGGGATGTAATGTATATCAGGGTGACTATAGTTAATAATGCTGTATTGCATATTTGAAAATTGCTAAGAGAGCAAATCTTAAAAGTTCTCATAAAAATTTTGTTGCAAGTATATACAGTGACAAATGTTAATTAGACTTATTGTGATGATCATTTTGCAATACGTAGAAATATCAAATCAATATGTCGTACACTTGAAACTAATATGTTATATGTCAGTTATACCTAAATACATAAGTAAATGCTTACAGACATTTATCCAACCTATGAATTAAATGTAGTTTGCTGGAAAGAATTTTAGGAATGAGGTACTCTGACTGGTAGCTCTTTTCCTTTATACAGGAGTAGAATGTGGAGGAGCTTTAGTGAAAGCTTAATAGAAATAACCCTTCATCCTTCATGTATGTACCACTCTCTCTTTATTGTGTTTATTGTTTTGTTTTGCAGTGAATAAAATATTCCTGGTTTTATTTTTTTTAAAGAAGGAAAAGGGGAGATTTATTTGTAGAAGACTAGATCTTTGGGCAAGACAGTAATTATTATCTTCAGAATAGGTACCCCCTGCAAGGTGGCTGGGGAGCGCTGGCAAAATTGTGGAGTTCTATCTGTTCTGTACCCTAACCAGAGGTCGCCAACCTGGTACTAGTTCATGGCCTGTTAGCAACAGGGCTGCACAGCAGGAAGTGAGCAGCAGGTGAGCAAGTAAAGCTTCCTCTGTACTTTTAGCTGCTTCCCAGTGCTGACATCACTGCCTGAGCTCCACCTCAGGTCATCAGGCATTAGATTCTCATAGGAACACTGGTCCCTGGTGCCTAAAAGGTCCCTGCTGCCCTAAACTTCTCTTTTATCCATTCATTCTTTTTCCTCCCTTGCTTCAACCTTCATCATTCCTCACTTGGACTATTGTTGTAACAACTAATCAATTGGTCTCCCTACTTCAGATCTTGCTCTTCACGGATTCTTGCCCCTTATTGCCACTAGATTGGTCATTCTTAAAATGCAATAAAGCAAAATAGAAAGTCATTCCCCTACTAAAAATCCTTCAGTGGCTCTCCATTACATTTCAGAATAAAATCCAACTCGTTAGCCTGGCCTCCATGGCCTTCATCATCTTCTATCTTACCTTTCCAATAGTGTCTTTCCATTCTCTTCTCTTCTGGATCACAGGCTTCAGCCACAGTGAGAAGAAATGAAGCCATCTTCTCCAATTCATTCTGTTTCTTGCTCCTGTATTGTTGCTTGCAGCTTGCTTCTTGTAGTTATTGTTCCCTCTGCCCAGGACACATCAGTTGGCCTGATGTGCCTCAGCTCTTCACTTGACATTCTTAGAAGTCATCCTGCTCCTCTGGCCTACATCTACTCCAAACAGTGTAACAACTCCCACTGACTGTGATCCCTTAACACTTTGTCCAGATCTTAACTATAGCACTTAGTATGCTATTTGGTGATTATCAGTGTTCACATTGGCCTCCTAAATGTGAGCTCTTTAAGGGCACACATTTGGACTTCTGTCTATTTGTACCCCAAGTACCTAAGCGAATGCTTAGATTTTAGTAAGAATTTGATAAATGGAAAAAAAAAAAAACATTTCAAGCAATATGTAAGTGTGAAGCTACCCGGTCTCCTTCCCCCCTCCCATTTCCACTACTCTTCTCCAGGGGTTGAAATCATTAACAATTTGATATGTTTAATGTTTATTGCAGCTAGCATTTTCATTTAGATTCAGGTTTATAATATGGTAGAATCCTGTTTTTTTTTTTTTTACAAGATCAATATATATGTATCCGCTTCCCTTTGTTCATTGAAGTATAACTTATGTACAGTAAAACACATAAATCTTAAAGACTTGATGCATTTTTACATCTTTGTACATTCATTTAACCACTACCAGGCCAAGATACAGAACATTTCTCTCAACCCAGAAACTGCCTTTTGCTTATTTGTGCAGTCCCTTTCTCCTCGGCTGGTAACTGTTGGTCTGACTTTTGTCACCAGTGTAGTGATTTGATAAAAATGGTGTCTCTGGAAGATAAGTCTAACAGTGGTTTGCTACTACAGCACTTTAGACCTTCATTTACCATGTGTTCAATGAGTACCCTCTCTGGACCAATCTTTGTTATATGTGGTGACACCAAGAAAGATCATCCCAAGGGGGGGATCAGAATAGTAGACTGGTCCTACATTTCAAGGGTCCTGAGAATAGTCTTTGGAGAAAGGTGACTGGAGAATGTGGATTAAAGTGTGGAGATGTCAATAACAGTGGACTCTTAACTAATAGATTGGAGAAGATATGGGCAAGACACAGGGAGGAGTCAGTTTATCCAGTCAAGATTGTAACTAGTTGAGATTGGATCACAAAAGGGCTTTGAAACCTACAAGCTAGACTTTATACATCAATCCCAGGATAAAGAGCTATGATGTGGATTTGAAGAGAAATAGGGTAAGTCTTGTTGTCTGTGTGATTGTTTGGTTATTATTACATAGAAGCATACATTGTGGTGGGCTGGGGAGAGGAAAGAGTGACAGATGGGGGAGATCCAAAAAATATAGTTGAAATTTCCTAGTTTTGCATTAGTGCTGGCCACTTGAAAGAGCTTTCGGCCTTGAGTTTGGGATTGGGGTGGGAGGGATGACAGAAGGGCAGGGTCACACATAAGGAAAGGGCCAATATTGCCCTTTTCAGTTTGCCTTTGCTTCAGAAAGATAATTAGAACTGCTCAGGAGACAGATTCCTTCATTTTGGGGTGGCCAAAAATAGCAGCTGTTCCACACCTCAGGGAGAAATATGCTTTCCAGGGAAGGGCATGATTGAAGGACCCTCTGTATAGGGGAAGAGGAAACAGGGATGAAGAAGGGAACCCAGTGATTTAAGTCCTTTAGTGAAAAACTCAGTAAACATAGCCTCCAGTTCCCTTTCACTGAGAGTTTAAATAAGAGATCCAGGCAATTTCTTTGGGTGCCTGTTGGAACCTTGGAACACTCTCTCCTGGGTACAGTGTTCTAAACAGTGATTAGGTTTCCAGACCTTCCTCTTCAGGAAAGCCTTTTAACCCTTGATGACACTTATCTCTAGAACCATTGTGTTTGTTATTGTTTCTACTGGGAACTGGATTTGTTTCCAAGGTGATTTGTTAAAACCACATTCTTCCCCACTTCTTCCTCACAGCTAGTGTGGGCTGGTGGTCCCAGTGAGTGGTGGGGACATTATAAGGGCTCTGTCAAAGTGTCAGAAGGGCTGAGGTGGAAATGAGGGTAGGCATGGCTCTTTAAATATACCAGTCATTCATATTTCAGATTTGCTGCATTTCCTCTGTTTAGTACAGCATTCACTAGCCACATGTGATTATTGAGCACTTGAAAGGCAGCTAGTCTGAATCAAGATGTGCTGTAAGTGTAAATTAAAGTGTGAAGACTTGGTATATAAAATGTCTCATTAACACTTTTTATATTGATCACAACTTTAAACCATATTTTTGTATATTGAGTTAAATAAAATATATTATTAATTTCACCTTTTTTTTTAAGCGTGGCTACTTGAAAACATAAAATAACATGTGTGGCTTGCACTATATTTCTCTTTGACAGCAAAGTTGGCCTCTATCCTTTCTTCAGATATTTATGATGTTCATATCCTAGAAATTGCTTCTAAAGGAAGACCCTTTTTCTTGAAGTTCTATATAAAATGAACATCACCATAATGGACTCATTTATGCATGAAAGGTTGTAACACAGTTCAGAGTTGATGGGTTGATAACCCTTGGTCCTGGGGAAAAATATGGAAGCATTCCATTCTTGTTTGTATTAAAAGCCAGTTTCGTTGCTTAGACTGTTGGATGTAGTTGGTGATCCAACTGGTTGGGTTAGAATTTTTTTCCTGGGCTCAGTACAATAGAAGATGCATGTGAACTCCTAATATAACTACAGCAAATCAGAATTCTGTTTGTAATATTTACTTACTAAATGGTCCATGCTTTTAGTGTTAATAGAAATATGTAACATATCCCTTATTCGATTTACAAAGCTACTTGGTTCAAGAATTCCCAGGAAGAGTATTCATCAAGAAAAAGATAAAGGATAAATTCTCAAGCTTGGCATGATATAACACCAAGAAACAAAGGGGAATTTGAATCACTGCTCTTATTAAATGTTTTCTTGATATTCCCTAGCAGAGCCCTTTTCTTATATCATGGGAACTCATCAGTAGCATTAAAAAGGGGGTGAGGTCCTGGTCTACAGGACAGGAGGGGTCTCATGATTATTACTTTCTGTAAGCTCAATTTTCCTAATGGGGATTACAGAAGTGACTGTGTTATTTTCTGTTACTATAGTGGCTTACATTTAAGGAATAACACCAATGTTAAATTCTGAGGCAGGGTGAAAGTAGAAATGTGCTAATGAATAGCATATATAGGACTTGGAACCATTTTATAGCTCCTATTTTGGATCCTCCTAAAACCCATCTTATAAAAAGGTGTTATTTGAATTTTACAGATATGATTTATACAACTTCCTGTAGTAATGAGCGATAATATAATAGCTGTCTAATGACAGCAGCTGATATTATTGAGTAATGCTTATGCACAGGACAATGTGCCAATGAATATAAAGTGCTTATTTCATTTATCTTTCCAGCCAGTCTAAGTCTGTTATTATCCCCATTTAACAGATAAGGAAACCAGGACCCGGAGAAGTTAGGCAACACAGCTGAATAGTAACCCAGGTCTTTCTCTATTCCAGAGCCTTAATCATAGTAGAACATCACTTTTAATAACTTCTCACTGGTATTTTCTCATTATGACATATGTCCTGGAGCCATGGTTTTTAGGACTGTCATGCTGTTGTTTATTGTTGCTTTTGATATAACAGTGCTTGATATTAATAGAAAGCACTCAGTGAATGAAAATGATTACCTCCAGTGTTACCATTTTTATTATTTCTCTATTTCTAGGTTAATATTATGGTGCAATTGTTTGTGAAATACTTTGTCCTTTGATGTCCCACAGTTATGCCCTTACTCAGGGACAGGTGTGGAGCTGTTTGGATTCTAAGCTGATAGAACTATAGATGGTATTTCTATGTTGGGTGTAGAGTTTGAGGACTGAGGGCCTAAGCTGAGTGGGCCCTATAGGTTGAGTGGTAGGCTCAAAAGAGCAACAGGGTAGCCTTTGGCTATCTAGTAGTCTCCAGAAACTGATTTGCCATCTTCACTTCATCGGTCTCCTGATAAATGTTTTTCTTGTAAGGAAAAGACTATCAATCAACTCCACAGTAATCATTTAGCTTCCCCTAATCCACAACCTGCAGGGGAGGCAGAAGTGGTTTTGTAAAAAGGCCTGAATGTACCATACCACGTTTGCAGAGTTTTATGTATCAGCCTCCCTTAACAGTGCAGTCTTTATTTCATCCAGATCTCCCATTCTTCTTGAGCCACACCACTACCATAACCAGATAGCTTTTTTTTCTTCTTGCTTAGGTTGGTAAGGGATGGATTTCAGAGAAGGAATGGAGATGCCACCAAATCAGCCACTAGGTGCTTAACCAGAAAAAGTTATATATAAGACCTTTGTGTTGATGTGCCAGGTATTTGTAGAAAAAATAGAGTTCTGTATCTTAAACCATATTCACCAGATTAGACTATTCATTAATGACAGTTGCTCTTTCATTAGTTGTATCCTGCTCTGTAGACTGAGTAGTTTAGTAAATAGTACCAAAAGCTAAACTCAACTTGAATGCTATTGAACAAGAGACTTGAAACATTTATGTGTGTGCAAGTAAGGAATAGTATTAGTAAGAAAAATATGATTTATTAAGGTCTTAGGATTTACTATATAGCTACTTAGGCCAATTTACTCATTTTTATTTTCTT
This sequence comes from Cynopterus sphinx, assembly GCA_030015415.1. Lineage (NCBI taxonomy): Eukaryota > Metazoa > Chordata > Mammalia > Chiroptera > Pteropodidae > Cynopterus > Cynopterus sphinx. Next base: position 88,585,401 of record CM057388.1, read on the forward strand.
TTCCCTTGACTATATTTGAAACCATTAACTCATTCCTTCCAGAAACTCATCACCTCCTCTATTCTATTTCTCCACTCCCCTCTCTGATAATTTTTTTCTGTCTTTAAAATTCTTTCCCTTCATGAATCCATCCTACCTCATTCATGGTTTCAAATAGTCCTCTTACCCTGATGCATGTCCATCTTCAGCTTCTCATCCAGGCATCTCTAGCTGACTATAAAACATCTTTACCTGACTATCTGTCCTGACATCAGCTCATAGATAGCATGCCAAGACATCCTTATGGCTCTAAAGCTTATCACATCTTCCATATTGCCCATCTTTTCATCACCCAGGATTGAAAACTAGGCATTGTATAGCATTGACCCTGTCCTTTCATATTCTTTTAAGGCCCATCTCTCATCCCTTTGAAATGTCTCTTGCATGTGGTCCTTCAACTCAATTTCTGCCATCATCACTTGAGTCCAGGTCCTGACCTTTTATGCTTTGACCACTGTAACAACCTTCTATGTGGTCTCCCACGTGCCTCCCAAACCTTGACTCTTTTTCACACCGTTAACCTTCTTTAAAAAAAAAACAACCTGATTTCATCATATCACTCCCCTACCCAAATCTTCAGACTCCCCATGCTGATGAATGCTATTCGGAGTTCTCTGGGATCTGTTCCTTGTGTCTATATAAACTTATTACCCATTATTTCTTCATAGCAGCCCTAAGCTTCAGCCAGACCTGTCTCTTCCACCTTGAGTTTGTCTCTCTGTTCCTCTTGCCTGTCCTTAGAACATCGGTTAACCAAAGGAAGGGGAGATATAAAGACAAGAGAGCTGGAGGCCTTGGGGAAGGAGAGTAAGGGAACTGAAAGCATTCCATTAATGGTGTGACTTGAGAGGAAGGATGCCACAGAAGGTGCTTTAAAGTGCTATGCCAATGATGAGAAGTTGCAGAAGGATGGGGGAAGGAGGTGTAATATAACCTTGAGTGGTTGATTAGCCTAAACTAGACCAAATGTTTTGATTTAAATTGGCCTGGAGTTGCTGTTTAATCAGAAGCCCCTGTCTCTCTTTGCATTTGTCTCTGCAGAAATAAGCTCGCATAACTAGATATAGAAATAAGATTCTAGGGAGAATAACAAGGCTTTAATATAGCCATGGCACTGGAAAGTTTGGAGTCCCTCTTGTTTTATTTCTTGTAGGAGAATGCTGAAGATATGTGGAGCAATGCTCTCCATTTTTCTTAAAAGCTTATATATGTATATAGACATTGTTAACTCCATTTCATAGTGATGTTTGTGAGCTGTACGTTAGAAGTCTAGGTCTAGGTACTATTATAAGAATCAGATTTAAAAATTTATTTACTTTTATATTCATGAATATTTATTTTTATAAATTATAAGTATCACTATACTAATAAAATTTTTTAATTTTTAATTAATTTTTTATTGTGACATTAGTTAATGAAATCCAGTAAGTTTCAGGTGCACAATTCAACAATAAGGCAAATATATATTGCACTGTGTGTTCACTGCCCGTAGTTAGATTTCTTTCTGTTACCACATGTCTGATCCCTTTTACCCTGTCTACCTCCCTCCTCCCCCTACCCTCTGCTAACCACTAGTCTATAGTCCATGTCCATGAGTCTCTGCTTGTTTGTCCTGTTCATTTGTTGCTTTTAAGTTTATATCTCACATATAGGTAATATCATGTGATTTTCAACTTTTTCAGTCTGGCTTATATTGCTTTGCATGATTATCTTGAGGTCCATTCATGTGGTTGCAAATGGCAGTGTTTCTTCTCTTCTTATGTCTGAGTAATATTCCGTTGTATATATGTACCACAGCTTCTTTAGCCAACCATATATCATAAGACACTTCGGTTGCTTCCATGTCCTGGCCACTGTGAATAATGCTGCTATGGACATCGGAGTACAAATATCTTTTCGGATATGGATTTTCAAGTCTTTGGGATAAATACCCAGTAGAGGGATTGCTGGATCATATAGTAGATCAATTCTTAGTTTCTTTGAGGAACCTCCTTTCTGATTTTTAAAAGTGGTCATAGTACAGCTTGTCTGGTAGATCACACCATCCACTGTCATGTGAATCTGGCAAGATTTGTCACTTCAGCAGGTCTGTAAAGCATGCTGGGCTGGAAAGCGGGAGACCAAGGTTCTTAGCCACTATCTGCTACTGATCAGGTAGATACATGACCCTGGGCAAGTCACTTAAAACTTCTTAGATGTCAGTTTTCTTATCTGTAAAATGAAGGGATTAGACTAGGTTATTAACATTGTTTCTTCTGAAAAAGTACAAGAGAAAATTGTATAAGTGAAAGGCAGGAAGTAGAATAATTGAGGCATGGAATTCAGGATGATTTCAAAATGCTTTAAATTTTAGAAAAAAAAAACAGTTCCTGTACATGCTTAATGTGCTATATCACACACTTACTGGTTAAATCAGCAAATGCCACTCCATTTTGTTGGTGTCATTTCCTTTTACCGCCAAAAGTACAGGACAGAGTCCGAGCAATGATTACCTCTGAAGAGTGGAACTGGGAGTTTGGTTAAGAGAGACCAAACTTGTATTTTTGTTGAGATTTTTAACAACAAATGTGTGATACTTTTATGATTTTTTGAGAGAATTGTTTTTAAAAATTCATTGGGAGGAAAGAGATGCCACATAATCTTTAGAAAGTAATAAATGGCCTTTCTTTTATCCATCCTATTCAATGCTTTCTGCAATATTTGGGTGGCTTAGTTTCACTCCTATCCTTGTGTATTTTTCCAAGGCCACGTTCTAAAATTTTTATTTTGTGTATGTGTTCATAAAAAGTGTCTCCTATCTAAATAATTGAACATGTTATCTGCACAATAGCATTTCTGATCATAGGTATTGGTCAATAGCTACCATTGAAATGGTCTTAGAGTGAGAGAGGAAACATTTTTATCTGAGTAAGTTGGTCAAATTCTTTGCAACTCTAAGCTGTTGTTCTTTCAGTAGAAATGCAATTGATTCCTGGACAAAGGAGAAGAATTTCTAAAATTCAGTTTCCATAATTTATTTTGATCTTATGTTTTCAACTGAACTCCAGGAAGTTTGCTACTTCATAATTTTATCCTAATTCTCTAGGGTAGGAATTGAAAGCTCATAAATGCATTTGCAGATATTTAAGACTAATTCTTACAATTGTTTATCCACTAAAAAAATCACATTAGGTATTCTAAAGAGACTGGTAACACAAAATGGTGAACTTTGTATCAATAGAATTAAAGTGTGAATCATTTATTTGTGTGGTTTATATTATTTTTATTTTAAATTTTATTTTTCAGTTACAGTTGACATAAAATATTGTATTAGTTTCAGGTTGTCCAGTTTATTTTAAAATATGTGGTCATGAGAATCTTCAGCCATCTGTGATTCAGCAGGCCACAGACTGTCAAATAAGTTTTTGCAATATATTATGAGATCAATTTCTTAAGAACTTTTTTAAAAAGTAAAAGACTCAAGTAGGTTAGAATTCTTTCATGGGTTTTGATTGGTAGAATTTCCCAAAGTGTGTTCATGAAAATTGGTGAACTGAACCACAGAATGGTAGCAGTTCAGGATACTAAAAAGTGCCCTTGAGAAAGTAACTTTGACGAAAAGGAATCCAAGATAATTGGATAGTCTCTTTTTTATTTTCATTATTTTTTCAATTACAGTTGACATTCCATATTATATTACATAATATTCAATATCATATAATGTAGTGATTAGACATTTCTATAACATACAAAGTGATCCCTCCCCCATTAGTCTAGTACCACCTGGCACTATACATAGTTATAATGTTATTGACTACATTCCCTATGCTGTACTTCACATACCCTTGACTGTTTTGAAACTGCCAATTTGTACTCCTTAATCCCTTCACCCTTTATACCCAGCCCCATAACACCCCTCCCATCTGACAACCATCATAGTGTTCCCTGTATCTGTGAGTCTGTTTCTGTTTTGTTTGTTCATTAGTTTGTTTTTTTAGAGTCCATGCATAAGTGAAATCATATGGTATTTGTCTCTCTCTGTCTGACTTATTTTACTTAGCATAGTACCCTCTAAGTTCATGGAAATTGTTGCAAATAGTAAGATTTTATTCTTTATTTTTAGGGCTGAGTAATATTGTATTGTTTATATGTACCATCTCTTCTTTATCCAGTTATCTACTGATGGACGTTTAGGTTGCTTTCATATTTGGCTACTGTAGATAATGCTGCAGTGAACATTGGGACACATAGATCTTTGAATTAGTATTTTGGATTTTGGTAAATACCCAGAGGTGGAATTGCTGGGTCATAAGGTAGTTCTGTTTTTAGTGCTTTGAGGAGCCTTCATAGTAGCTACACCAATTTGCAATCTCACCAACAGTGCACAAGAGTTCCCTTTTCTCCGCATTCTCACCAGTGCTTGTTGTTTGTTGATTTGTTGATGATGGCCATTTGGACATGTATGAGGTAATATCTCATTGTGGTCTTAATTTGTATTTCTCTGATGATTAGTGATGGTGAGCATCTTTTCATATGTCTATTGGCCATCTGTATGTCCTCTTTGTAGAAATGTCTGTTTAGGTCCTCTGCCCATTTTTTAATCAGATGGTTTTTTCTGGTGTTGTTATGTGAACTCTTTATCAGTTTTGGATATTAACCCCTTATCGAATGTATTTTTAGTGAACATCTTCTACCACTCAGTAGATTGTCTTCTAATTTTGCTGATGATTTCCTTTGCTGCATAAAAACTTTTTAGTTAGATGTATTCCCATTTGTTTACTTTTGTTTACTTTTTTGGATATTCTTAAAATAAGTAATTTTATAAGTAAAAGCTATATTAGTATTCTTAAAACACAGAATAATAGAGTACCTCTTTTGAACCCAGAAGTGTATCAGTACTTTGAGTCAAGTGAGAGAACCACCAAACAAGTGAAATCTGGCCGAATTACTAGAGTATTTAGGGAAAAAAAATTGCATCTGATAGAATCAGAAAATATAATGCAAGAAGAAAGTTTTAAAAGGAAATACAAGTCTACAACCAAGAATATTTTACCCAGAAAAGGTATCATTTAGATTGGAAGGACAGATAAAGAGCTTCCCAGACAAAAATAAGCTAGAGGAATTTATCAACACCAAGCCCGTATTACAGGAAATGTTGAGGGGACTTCTTTAAGAAGAAAAAACATGTATCAAAATCATGAATAAAAAATGGTAATATCTACATATTTATCAATGAGTACATCAAATGGTAAAGAATTAAGTCTTCCAACCAAAGGACAGGTGGCTGAATAGATAAAAAAAACAAGAGCCCTACATATGTTGCCTACAAGAGACTCCCTTTGGATTAAGAGATACACACAGACTAAAAGGAAGGGAATGAGAAAAAATATTGCCTTGATGGACCCAGAGTATTGCACTGAATGAAATAAATCAGGGAGAGAAAGACAATAAATGATTTTGCATACGTATAAAACCTAAAGAACAAAAACACAACAATAACAACAAAATCGAAACAAACTCATAGATACAGAGAATATTTTGAGGGGTACTAGACAGGATGGAAGTTGGGAGAATGGTGAAAAAGGCAAAGGTATTAAGAAATACAAATGGCTAGTTACCAAATAGTCATGGAGATATAAAGTGTAGCGGAAGGAAAATAGTCAATGATATTGTAATAAATATGTTAAAGGGAAGAGGGGTACTAGATTTAGTGAGGTGATCACTTGAGTTCTAATTAGTTTGTTGTACAACTGAGACTAATATATTATTATATGCCAGCTATAACTGAAATAAAAGCTCATTGGATTGTGCAATGTAAATATGAGCAACTAATTGTCTATTTCAATAAAGCTGGGAAAAAAATTTTTAAATAAAAAGTAATGTTAAAAAATATCTTTTGTAAACAGTAGTACTAATCAAAAGTAATTTCAGTTACATTAAAAACGATTCTTTTAGTTTAATCAAAAAAGGGAAGATAAAATAAACAATACCATACTAATCTTTTAATGATACAGCATCTTCCTATTGTGCACTTCACAATTTTAACAATCTACTTTATAGGTAAGCTAGGTGTAAATGTAATTTAAAAAGATATTTGAACATTTTAAGGTGATTTGGCTATCACAGTGTTCTGTTTACCTAAGAGGGCAAGAAAACCTTGTTTATATCTGTCAAGCTGGGGTCCATTTTAGTTGGGAGAAAAGAATTCTTGAAGTTGAAAAGTTTAACTTGCACAAATATTCCATATATGGCTAAGGGCAAAGACCAAGGAGAAAGTCATTTGTCTCCTTGGGAGACAGAGTTGGTTAGAAAAGCAGGGCTTCTTATTTTTTATGTTATTCTTTCTCACTGGTCAGTTTACCAACAAAAGAGCAGTTTGTGATGACAAAGATGAGAGAATGATAAGTTGGAGAAGAAAAGTTAGTTGAAAAAATGCTGTTGAATATGCTTTATTTAAATTGTCTGAGTTGTTGCAGAATAAATTTCCCCCAAACATGTATAGAGCAGATGGAATAAGGAAAATAGTTTATCTTTCAACAAGAGAAATGATGGTGCTACTAAATTTAGACTCCTTGGCTTTAACTTGCGACATCTGTGAAAATATTTAAATCCGTTAATCATCTAGTATGTAACCAACTAGAAGAGCCTAAGGTCCAGGATAGCCCTCTCTGTAGGATAACAAAGGGCAAATATTACCAGGATGATTTCATTTCCTTTAATAAAAGATAAAACATTTTGTCAAGGAGAGGGAATATGTGTTGTATCTCCAGATTTCAGCAAGACTTTTGGGTGTATATGCCCCACATGTGTCAACTCAATGGCTCAGCACCAAGTCAGAGGGACATAATACATGTTGCTTTCTCGTAAGAGTTTCTCTCACTGTGGTGTGAGAGAGACTGGCTGGTGACAATCTATAAAATAGAAGAATTATTTGGCTCTTTGAAAAGATTCACTGTCATTCCCTTTAAATAGCAATCACCCTAGAGAATTTTAATTTTTCTATTATTTTTTTCAGTTACAAATATTCAATTGACATAGTTTTTAAGGGGGCACTTCTCTTGTGGAAAGTTAAATGCAGCTGCCCTAAAAATGTTTTTCAGTTACCTTAGATGGGAAAATTAATAGCATGTTCATTACATTAAATTAAATTTGCACATTATACGAAGTCTGACCAGGTCATCTATGTTTTGGAAAAGGATTATAAGTGACTTTTAGAGATAAAACAATGGTTTTCTGAAAGGGATCCAACATCACTCCCACATCCCTTTTCAGGGACAGTTGACCACTTTTATCTCTTAATTGCTTATAATTCCTGGCAAGATTTTGATGGAGGAAAGGGTTCTTCTTTTTTAAAAAAATAAAAATAAATGAATCAGAGAAATGGTCTGGCCAAAATGGGATGAATAACACCCCTACTTTCCCTCGAACATTGAAACCAATAAAGAAATAAGACACAGGAGCCAGCCAGAGTTCTAAATAACAACTTTATTCCTTTAAAACCTAGATTGGATGATATAGTCTAGATGTGTGTTCACAAAAAGCTTCCAAATAGTTCACACGTTGACAGACGTCCCCTATAGGTCTGTTGTAGGAGCAGAGCCTACCGCTTAAGTACCATATGTCAGAGAGCATGCCAGAAAGTTAGAAATAGCTCAGCAACAGGCTTAGAGGAAGCATGTCAGTTTTCTGTTTCCAAAACCCCCAGATAGATAAGAAGATGGAAATAAGAGTGCAGAGGGTCATAAATAGACCCAGTAAGGGATAAAAAGACTTACTCTGGACCACTTGGCTGTACTAGTTAGTTACAGCCAGAAATAGACTAGTGTCTTCCAAGTCCTAATCTACTGCTGCAACTCCCAAATTGGTCTGAATTTAGGCATCAGGGAAAATAGGTTTACATTAAATTAAATTTGGAAATTCTTTTAAACTTATGAACTTCTAAGCTAACAAAACAAGACATGTCTATAAAGTGAATATACAGAATATGTAGAAGGATCTCTAGTATAGTGGTATAAATTGGTGGGCTCTCACATTGGGTTACTTGCATTCAAATCCTGGCTGTGTCATTTACTAGTTGCTTGACCTGGGCAAGTTTCTTATCCTCTCTGAGCCTCAGTGTGCTCATCTATAAAATGGAAATAGTAATAGTACCTACTTTATGGTTATGAGGCTCAAATGAGAAGGATACACATAAATGTCATGCTTAGCATAAATGAATTACTGACACATAGTCACTGGTAAATATGACCTATGTTTATTATTTATCATCATCATCATCATCATCATCATCATCATCATCATCATTTTACTTCTGGGAGACTTAAAACTTGACCTGTGAAGACAATAAACTTACTTTTGGATTTCACCCATCCAAGGTTACTCCTTTGTCCTAAACTTAAATATTTTTGGTCTCCCAATCTAGAAGTTTTGTAAACATCTTTTACTCTTTCTCCTTTAGGCCAATGGTCTGTCTGTCATCAAGTCCTATCATGTTTGTTTAAAATGTTCCTCGATTAACCCCTATCTCTTCATTCCCATCCTAATTAATTCAAGCCCTGATTCCCACTGGCCTGGAATACTATTCAAGCCTCATAGCTCCTTTTTCCTGACTAGTTTCTTCTCCAATCTGTTCTATATGTCACTACCAAACTGGCCTTCCTGAAGCATTGCTTTGATCCTGATTTTCCCCGTCTTAGAATTTATAATGAGTTTATTGTGTGCTAAAGCAAGGCCAAGGTCCCCCGCCTGACCTTCAGGTCCTACTAGAACATCTCTGTCCTTGAGATATATGATGCCAGCCAGACACAAAATTGAAAATTTTCTAGTAGCCACAGTAAGAGGTAAAAAGAAACAAGTGAAACTTATAGTAATATATTTTATTTAACTGAACATATTAAAAACATCATTTCAACATGTACTCAATATAAAAATAAATGAGATATTTTCATTCTTTTTTTCTTTTGTTCCAAGTTCTCAAAGTCCTATGTGACTTTTACACTTATATCACATCTCACGTCAGACTAGCTATGTTTCAAGTGTTCAGTAGCCATATATGACTAAGGGCTACTGTATTATTGCAACTCTAGAGTGTGAATCACTACCACTGTCACCCCCACAAACAAGACATACCAAAATCTTACTTCTCCCCGGCTTGTTAAAACAAAATAGGGATGATAATACCATGTCTTTTTTATAGAGTTGTTCTAAGCAAATGGAACTGTGGAAGTGCTTTGTAAGCTGTAAAGCTCCATGAGAATATAGGGAAGCTATTATCAGGAGTAAAGGTTTTACTGATATATGACAGTAGGATATCTTTGGAGTAATTTGAAAGAAAAGACAGTATTAAGAAGGCAAATGAACTGTCCTGAATTCATTTATGGAAAAAAAATCAACTTCAAGCAATGAAGGGAAAAATATAAACATATTCTTTCTCCCATAGATCTTCATAATTATCTTTTTGAAGGAAATTTGTTACATTAATAAGGTTCTCTAAATATTTAAAGTAATCTCTAAGTCTTTTTTCCCCTTCAGCATTCTGAGAAATAGATTTAGGAGAATTTAGTTCTTCTCTTAAAGGAGCTATACTGCTACCAAGAAGTTTATCGCTTTGGGTAGTAAATGTAGCTCATGACCTTTGTAGAACTGAGGTAAGAGACGCATTCAACTTCTTTGTACAGTCCTCTTCATTGCAAAGAATTGGAATTGATAGAAAAAACAGAACACCAGTGACTCAGGTACAGAAACAATTTGTACAATGTTTTCAATTTATATCATAAGGGAAATTTTAAATACTATTCTGATAGATTGATTAGAAGACTACTAACAATCAGAGGACACAGTATTTTAAACATCTTGTGGTGCTCAGGAGTTCAGCACTTACTGTAGATATAACTCTAAGTTAACAGTGTGGGAAATAAGGTTACAAACAAATAACTCCAAAAAAAGCCAACTTTATAAAGTAGCATCTGGGTGAGTGACCCCACTGTTTACAGGTTTGCCCAAGCCAGAAACCTTAACCTAATGTATCACCCTTTCTCCCTCACCCATCCCTCTAATTAGCTACTAAGTCCTTATGATTCCATCACTAAAATACTTCTTTTATCTTTAACTTCCTGTCCATCCCTATTGCAGGCTTTCATCACTTTTTATATAAGTTGTTGCAGCAATCTTCAAACCAGTTTTCTTGCCTCAAGCTTCAGCCTCCCCCATACCCCACAATTTATTCTCCAGTTCTCAGCAGAATGATCTTGTTAAAATACAAATCTGATCATGCAACTCCCCTGATTAACAACCTGAAGTTATTCCAGGGCTGACAGATAAAATCAAAACTACTGAGTACAATGTACAAAGCACATTAATTACCATCAGAGCTTGACTATCAGCTTTGCCTCCTGCCGTGTACCCAGAAAAATGATAATCAATTTTCTTGCGGTTCCCCAGGAAGCCCTATCCTCTTATGAACTCTTTGGACCATCCTCCCTTTGGTGTGGGGAGTTCCATGATCTTCATGTCCTTCAGCATCCTCAAATGCCCCTCGTCTGTGAGCAGCCTTCCCTAAATCTCTTATCATATGTTCTTTCAGTCTCCATAGCTGCATCCTTTATTCCTTTGTGGCATGAATTTCTTAAGGCTAATTCCTCTCTATATCTCTAGCATGTAACATTTTGCCCAGTATAGCATAGTTAGTCTGTAAAAATTGTTGAATAAGTAAAGGAAAGAATTGATGTTATCTCTCCCAAATGTACACCTTTCCCATCTACTCCAAAGAAGGAAGCTAATTTTTGAATTCACTGTGATTTAAAATTATCTGCTGATATTTCTAGGTATCTGATGAGGACAATTAAAATCATAATCCTTCCTTTATTTCAAATTGAGATTGTCTAGTCCAGTAAGATTTTGCTTTGGCCACAAGGAATTATTCTAATGCCCTACTTTCTCCAGGTACTAAAAGTCATATAAGCTGGCCACAAGAACACATGGAAAGCTTTTACATTTAGATCCTTTGATTTACAAGATATTTTCGAAATATTAAAAAAAAAAAAAACTAAACACATGTTTAATTTCACAGAATCCCAAACTGTTGGACTGGAATGGATCTTAACCAGGAGCACCTTCACCTCATATAGTTATGCAGACTGTATACTCTTCAACTTTAGGGGACACCATTCTCATGAATTACGATGTGAATGACTATCCTCCAGGGTGTATCATGCACAGCCTTACACAATGTCCCTTATTATCTAATCATCTTGATTTTCAGATCATGAAATTTAAGTTCTAAGAACCAACAGTTTTGCTCAAGGTCACATAGTACTTCATGGTATGGTATAGTCAATAATCTTCCTCCTTTCTGCCTCTCAGTCATTCTGATCCAAATTGCTTCAGAAAGCTGAAACTAAAAAGATGATGCTTGCTATCATTGTGTGGATGATAGACAGTATGGTTTATCTCTGTATTTTCTCTTGCTTTCTACTTCCAGCTATACTGACCTGGTCAGCATGACTTCAGCATTCAGAATGTCACAGCTGCCTTGAAGGCTACTAAGATTCAAGTGGCTGTTTGTCCCACCAAGTTGCCAAGATATGCTCTCTACACTCTCCCTTACTGGCCTACACTACTGTGACCTACTCTTAGCTACCATCTTCTTTTGGCTCCTTTTCCTGGAATTTTGTGCTGCTTTGTTAATATAGCCATCACTGACCAGTTGACACAATTCTCTCCTTCTGTTCTACAAACCATTCAATCACAGCAGGTTGGCTGTTGACCTTGGGTCTTTGGTTCTTTGTTGCCATTTATAGATGCTGGAGGTGCCTAGAGGGATGCTGCTGCTTTGCCAAAATTTTTTAGTTTCTTTTTTTTTCTCTCCTTATTCTAGATTTGGGGCCTTCTGAATGCTTGAAGATGCCAGAAGGGGTATTCCAAATAGTTGTGGCTCTAATCCTATAATTCCCCCCTTTACTCTTGTTTCAAGTGAAAATATTGTTTGGGAGAAAAATTTTAGTTAGAAAAGTCCCTGTAGATCAACTACTCAATAGCTACTGTTTCTATCAAGGACAGTGCATTTTAAAAAGTATTCCTTACTCCATGATCATTATCATTGTCAAACTAAGGTACATACTGAGGTATTTTGTTAGGTTTGATTGAGCCTGAATAGAAAACTGGACATCTTGAGCTAAAAGCCTTCCAACCATAATGGACAGACATATTGTTTGCATCTTTGCTCTTGATCATTAATGCTGGAAGATCTTTCTGAAACTGATTGCCTTAGTTTCACATGATCAGTCAAGATATAGACTAGAATTAAATTAAGGAACTGATAATGTGTTAGTGGTTTGATATTTGCTGTTTAGTGGTTGTTTGCACTTTATATATTGTCAATTGTATAATCGGGAATTTCTTTGTAAATGTTTGGTTTTCAGGCTGGTTGGAAGGAAAATCACGCAACATTCATGAGTGAACTAAAAAATCTTCAGGCTTCTGGACTGACTACTCTTGGTCAGGCTCTAAGATCCTCATTTGATTTGTTAAATCTCAATAGATTAATATCTGGAATAGACAATTATGGACAGGTAAAAAAAATTTGAGTGAGTACAGCTTATTTATTTTGGTGACTTGGGGTAAGAATTTAAAATTGGGTATGGTTACCAAGTTTTCTGCTACTTTTCATAACTTCAAAAAAGAGGCCCATGTATTGTGTGTATACACACACACACACACACATATACATATGTATTTAAATCCCTCTTTTTGGGTCTTGTATGTGGCTTGATCACAAAATAATTAAAATCGCCTACCCATCATATCAGATACCTAAGCATGGGACGAATAAATTGCTGAGAAATATTGGAACAAGACAATTGCAGAGAAACTTTCAGTGTCCATAACTTCCTCATATCTCGCAATTCAATAAAAAAGCTCTAAAATGAGAGGAAGGCAGAAGGCCATTTGCTGCTGCTACCATTGTCCTTTCCTACCATAAAACCTCTGTTCACAATAACCAGAGTCACTAATGTCCCCTTCTGTGCCAAGATTTGACTCAGGTAAATGAATTCACGAGTGTGGATGATGCAGCCATTATAATCTCTTAATTATCTTGCTTTTATGATTACTTGGAAAGCAGAGAGAGAGGAGTATTTCGATGTTATAGTTTGGCAGTTCCTGAATTATAAGAATTCCTCAGTTTATTCTGAATGTTACCTCCTCAGGGCTTATTATTTTGATTCCCACGCACTCAGTCCCTAATCTTTTCCTTCTTATTTATCCAGGCAAATTTTATCACACACATGGGAGATAGATCACTGGGAAATCAAATGTAAAAGTTTAAATATAATTGTATTACTTTACATGGCTCTAATACTTGTTAAATGTATTGTAGGGGAGAAATCCATTTTTTTTAGAACCATCTATTTTAATTACCATCACAGATGGAAACAAGTTAACAAGTACGGCTGGTGTTCAAGAAGAGGTGAGATTTCATTTACAATACTTTCATTTAAATGGCAGAGAACATGCGGCTATTTCTGTGGGAGGCATAAATTTCTAGTTAAGAATAAGGTTAATCAAACCTTCCATCTTGGTAATCTTTGAAAGATTGCTTCATTTTCTTTGAGTACATGAAAGAAAAGTGAACCCTTTAATTCTTTAACTCTCCACTTTTGTATGGGTTGTTATGATGAAACTTTTCACATTTTGTTTTATCAGCTTCACCTTCCTTTGAATTCTCCTATGCCTGGAAGTGAACTAACCAAAGAACCTTTTCGTTGGGATCAAAGATTATTTGCTCTGGTGTTGCGTTTGCCTGGATTAGCTTCTACTGAACCAGAGCAATTAGGAAGTGTACCAACTGATGAATCTGCCATCACACAAATGTGTGAAGTCACTGGAGGTATTGGCAATATTTAATATTTCTGAAGGAAGAATTCAGGGCAGCAGGGTATGGTTCTTTTTTAAATGCCATACCAATCTTTACTTCAGAATCTTTTAATTTTGCTGCTTAAGCTTATCATTAGTGGGATGTTTGCTGCCAATGTAGTTATTATTATTTCAAGTTGTATTTTAGGATTTCAAATGCTTGTATTTTAATGTGGTATTTTAATTGATCAAACTTGTACTATTTGTTTTTCCTTTGGTATAGGTCGCTCCTACTGTGTTAGAACACAAAGAATGTTGAATCAGTGTTTAGAATCTCTAGTTCAAAAAGTTCAGAGTGGTGTAGTTATTAACTTTGAGAAAACGGGACCAGATCCACCTCCTATTGGAGAAGGTACAGTAGATAACATTGTTTTTATCTAGAGTGTTATATGAGAGAATGATCTGCAATTGGGAAGATATTAAACTAATCATAACAGACACAGTCTTCACTGTCCACATGCATTCAAGTGGTTACAAACATCCATCCAAGCAACTACCATTTATGTATAGCCTATATATAGGTTTCAGGTGGCCAAATTCTAGAAATTTTAATTCATTGTCAAATCTTAAGAAAATTCTTTCTTTTCCCTACCCATTTCATATTCTGTGGTCCCAGTCTTAGGATGACACTGATTTATTCACCTCTCTATTCATGAAATATCTGGAGATTCACTACGAAGTGCCACCTAATTACCAATCTGGTTTTGGTCTTGTGAGCGCCAGATGTCCCAGGCTATCTTTCTGAAAGCTTGTATTTGTTCCCGCTTGTCAGCAAGTGATTGTGAATGTTTATGCAGGAACTGCTAGCATTCTATAAGATCCTATGCAAGTATTTTCCTCTTTTTAACTGCAGAACTTTTTCTCTTCAAATGAGGCTTTACTGAAAGTTCAACATCTTAAAATAGATGAAAGCAGAGGTACTTTTGTATAGAGGAAGGGATTTCTCCCTCAAATCATACCTGCATGGCAGGGCCCTCAGAGCACTGTTATAAGCTATTGCTTCTCCTCATCCCTGTCAGTTAATCCACATAAACACATGTGTGTACCCGGACTCCATCATTACCACAGTGCTGTCTTATCTGATCCATAAATTTTAATTGCTGCAGCCATAATCCATGGCAGCTGCCTAGAGAAGCAAAGGGGGTAAGTGCACAGGGGCAGAAAGACACGTTTTTGTCTGAAGCAGTGAATCCTGTGGTTCCTGATCTTTTCGCTATTAACTTCCTGGAACCCTTTGAGAGACTGTTGGAAAAATAGAGATCTCTCTTCCTCTAAAAATGGACATAGGCCACACACACAATTTTATATTTAATTTCAGGGATTTCTTGGACTCCAGTTTAAGAACACCTATCATAGAAGACTGAGGTCTCACAGCCTGTTTTAAATTAAGTTAATCATAAAGAAAGGACATGTTATATTGCTAACAACTGACTGCTCGATCCACAATTTTGTGTTCACTACCTTACCATGAACTGAGAACTTTTACACTGAAAACTTACTGAATTTGGTATCATGTAAATAGCTCACATTTTCTTTATAGTTCCATTTTCCCTTTGTCCATACTTGTTAACCTTTGAGATTTTGATGAAAGCTAAGAACTCTCTCCTCAGAAAAATGCATATTCCTAGAATTGTGAGCTCAGTTTCAGGGACATCGCTTGTTCCCCTGAAGCCATTACATGTATTCCCTAGAGCTCCATAGACCCCAATAAATCTCCTGGTCTAAGGTACTTACTTGTTTAAAATAATATTTAATAAATAAATCAAATGACCTTAATTTAGGAAAAACGAAACTCAAATCATTAAAACATCTTTTACAAATATAATTTAAACTAATGAATGATCTCATTAAACATTATATAACTCTGCCTTGCCCTGTTTTGGGGGATAAATAAAACATGCTAGTCTAAATAATTAAAATGCAGTTAGGATACATTCTGAAGCTTTATAGAGTGTTCAGTTTCCTTGGAATTTTCATTGTAATGGGGAAAATATAATGAATTAGTCCATGACCAACTTGATGTGTTTGCTTTGTGTTCCCTCTCCTAACTATACACATAGATTATATTGTCAGCATTTCTTCTGCCTTTGAGTGAATTTGAACAGTTGTTCTTTTGCCTTTGTGGTTATTAGTTCTAACTTTTTAGCAAAAAATACTTTTGTCATCTAATTGAGAATAGAAATAAAATCTAAATGGAATATATGACCTAATTTGTCAGATTCCAGAAATGTAAAACTATACCAGGGAATGGACATTTCATTTGCCTAATTTGGAAAAAATAACTATAGTGGTTTGACGTGTTTGATTTATGTGTCCAAATATCAGAAAATTTAAAACGAGTTTTACGATAGTTTTTCATAGTCTACATATTGTGGTCATAATAAAGGATGGGAGGGGTGGGATGTTGGACTAGAAGGGGTGGATTGGATGAAAGAGTTGTAAGAGAGAACATTCAGTAGTCTTAGTGGAGTTGCTTTTTTTCTTCCATTTTTTCATGAATCACTGTTTTGGTTTTGTTTTGTACTTTGCTTTTAGTTGAATAAAAATTGTACAAGATCAGCAGCTGTAAAAAGCAATTCATGGCTTAGTCTGTCTTCTGTTTAACTTTTAGATGGACTTACGGATTCATCTAGGCCAAGTAATTCATTTGCCGCTCAACCATGGCATAGCTGTCATAAGCTCATTTATGTACGACCTAATTCCAAAACTGGTGTTCCTGTTGGGCATTGGCCAATTCCAGAATCCTTTTGGCCAGATCAGAATTTACCTTCTCTAGTAAGTATCATAAAATAAAAGATAAACATCTTTCTAGATTTTGAATTTTTTGATTACAGTGAGCCTTTTAAAATAACTTCGAGGCTTTTAAGCCATTCCTCCTGTCTCTTGACGGAAGTTTAGCTTGCACCTAAAAGCAAGAGAAGACTTTCTAGCCTGTATTCTTTCTTTCAGTTGCCTTTATCACTTGAACTGCCCTCTTTAGATGTTAAAACATTGTCATTTTTAATGCTGTTACAATCTGTGACTTGGTTTTTATTTCAGAGCAACTGGCTTGATTTACATGATAAACACAAAATCTAAGAAGTGCTGGCATTGATTTTCATGTACATCCTCAGGAAATTCAAACCTACTCTGCAACGTGTATAAATAGGTTCTAGAAACATTCAAAAACAGAGGTCATTGTACTTCTTCCAAGGGTATCATTAGACAACTAGTGGAATTTTGTGGACCTACTCTTCATAATTTTGTAAGCAATAGATTTATGTTCCTTGGCAATGTACCTTTAAATGGTGGATAATTAATCAATATTTTTAAATGATCTCTATGCATGAGCTTGTCTTTTTGTTTACTGCATTTTGTAGAAGAGGGTTTGATATTGTAGTTCCTAATTCCAGATGAACTGTTTTTTTGAGAGGGGAGGGGTGGTATCTAGTAGTTAGAGAAATTATATGAAGCCCATTCTCCCTTTCATCTTCCTCCCACCCCCCAGGAGACAGGGGGGGGTCCACAAAAAGATCACAGCTCCTTCAGTTTAGCACTGTCCTATTTCAGCTAATCAGTAGTCTGTCTAAGTTTTAGCAATTTCTGACATTAGCTGCATTTATTCCTGGATTACTATTTTTAGGCTCTTGCATTTTTTCAAGAATGGCCCTGAAAGGCCTGAATGTACAACTGAAGGACCATTTCCGACCCTGCTGTGCATGAGGGTAGATCTTTTCCCCCTTCCCTCAGGGCTCCAAGGTGGCACACATGTCAAATCTCAGTGCGCAGCTTCTCTCAGCCCCTTCAAATCCTAGAGAAAATGTTTTACTTACAAAGTTACTTCGTTATTGCCAGTGACAGGACTTTACTCATGTCTTTATTGCTTTCTTATAGGTTTAAATCTAATAAGCCTGAAATATTTTATAAGTTTAATTAAATTAAAATTAAAATCAGAATATAACTGGAATAAAGAAATTGAAAGTAACTCATGCATAGTTCATGTTACCATGTCTTTTAGGTTTAAAAACACATTCGAGGGCTCTTCTTCTCAGCTTCTAAAACATCTTGTAGGTTTGTAAGTAATAAAGGCAATTGAGCAGGTTTTTCCCTTTTATAAAGGAAGTGGAAATGTTTTGTCATATTCATATTAGCCTTATGGATCTCTCATCAAGAATAGGCAGAGCTGTGTCTCATCCTTATTCCTGGTACTTATCCCAACAGATTGCCCTTGCTGCCACTATTTCTCTCTCTGATGCTCTCCAGTCACACAAACTACACCACTTAATAAAACGGCTGCACTGTCAATCTGTTCTGGCACCCCAGGCACACAGGTTTTTGCAGACCAGTTGAGAGCATCCCAAGCTCTAGTTGTTCAAGGCAAGCGTGTGAGTGTGGAAATGTAAAAATTCACCTGGGAAAAAAATTCTACTGGGCCCTGGAGTTTTGACTGGCTCATTTTTGGTCTCTATCTTGCCCTTTCCATGCCTTCACGGTTTTTCATCTTGCTTTGTTAGTGGTTCTAGTTCTGTCATTACCTCATTAGAAAGTTTCATAGATTTTTTCTTCCCCAGTAGTGTCTGGACTATCTGTAACCTCATGGTACAAAGGAATGAAGGGTGGGTGATGCTTGGAGGTGGCGAAGTAGATCTGAAATCCAGGGTTCATCCTACTCATTGCAATGACTTCCTAAATGTATTCAAAGCAGTTTTATTTTTTACTTCACTAAAATTATAGTTATGAGTATTATTACTTTTCCTCTTCCCATTGCCAAGTAGATGGTAGAGGTAAAGAAACTGAGTGCCCTCCCCACATCAAAGCCATTGGTGATGCCTAGAGATCAGAAGCACTGTTTCTCAAAACGCTATTCTGATTCTTTGTGATGGTTTATAAAAACATAAATGGGATTGCGGAATTATTCTAAATGTAAGCTCGGTTGGTAACAAACCATATTTTCCCCTCTTGTTTTTTAGCCTCCACGAACATCTCATCCTGTTGTGAGGTTCTCCTGTGTAGACTGTGAACCAATGGTAATAGACAAACTTCCCTTTGATAAATATGAACTTGAACCTTCACCCTTAACTCAGTACATCCTGGAACGAAAGTCTCCCCATACCTGCTGGCAGGTACTTATCCTTACCTGTTAGACAAATATCTATAACCATTCTGGAATTTGTTTTAAGAAGTTTGAGAGGTTAATCTGGGAGTAATTAGGCTGAATCTGTAAAAAATGTTTCTCAAAAATGTGATCAAATAAACAACAAAGCCAAGCAAATAATTTCACACTGATATGAATCATTAGTCTACTGTCCATAGCCATTTAAGGTAGTCAAATCTGATGAAACCTATTTATTTAAGGATTTGGAGGATTCCTCTGAGGCCTATCCAGGTTGCCCAGGTTAAGAATCCCTAACTTAAGGATTCAGTTCTATTCAGTTGTGGCATCTGCAGTTGAAGCAAGGTTCTCAGCCTTTAGTGTGGACATGACAGACTGGAAGTACAAAATATTTTTGACAAAAAGCCATAAGTCCTGAAACTACTTTCTGTATTAGTAATCAAACTCTTCTTGTAGTACTAAGTACATTGTTGTATGTAGTGTGGATTTTACTTGGACAAAGCAAATGCACAACCACTGGTTCTTCCAAGTGTGATCCTTTAGCCAGAAAGATTTGCTGACTTGTTAGTAGACTCACCTTTATATTTTAATATACAAAAATCCAGACATAACAGTTACAGCTTTTTTATTTGGATGTAATAAGGAAGTCCTACACTGTTTAGATGTTTGTTCTTCTTCTAAACTACAGCACCATATAGCAATCGGTAATTTTTAGCTTCTATTTACGCAAGGAACACTTTGAGATTGTCATCTGTTTCATCCTAAAATGTGAGATGATTGCTAGTAGTTGTCTTTAAGCTACTTGAATTTTCTAAAGATGCTAAAACTTGGTAGGAAAAAAAAAGAACAGGCTTAAAGCAGGAATGTAAAAGTGTGATAAAAAGAAAAATCTTGTAAATATAATATTGAATGAAAGAAGCAGACATAAAAGATCACATATCATATGATTTTACTCTATATACATTTCAAAGAGGTAAAACTGACCTACTCTGTTAGAAGTCAGGATAGTAGTTTCTCTTGAGTGCAGAGTACTGACCACAAAGAACATAAGGGGTTTTCTGTTAATGTTCTATTTCTTGATCTGGGTGCTGGTTACTCATGTGCATTCACTTTGTGATATTTTATTGAGCAATACACTTATAATTCATGTACTTTTTTGAGTATCTGTTTATATTTCAGTAAAATTCAACAAAATGTGCTAGAAATGTGGGTAATAGAATGCTAACTTAAAGTCAAGATAGGAGGTTTAAATTTATGGGTTGAAAAAAAATTGCAGTAAAAGCCAATAGAATTATAAATTATACCTTTTCCCCTAAAATAAACCTTCTTACTACATAACACATTCCTTATACATCTCCAAAGAAACATAAGTTATCCTGACCTTGCTCCCTGCACCTTTCCTCAACTATGCCTTTCTCCCGTACCTTCTATTACTTTGGTTTAGAGTAGTTTTAATACAATGAATTAGTGGAAGTAAAAAAGAATAAGAGGAATCAGGAGCCAGGAATTTGGCAAAATCATAATGGAGACTGGATTCTAACTGTAGCTCTGCCACCAACTATGTGGTTTTGGACCAAACACTAACTTTTTCCAGAGTTTCTAATGATTGCTTTGGACTCTTACATTCTATGAATATGCAGGGGATAAGGAATATAGAAAAACTCAAAGAACTTATAGGAAAGAAGAGAGGAAGAGGAGAAAGGAAGAGAGGGGAAGGGAGTAAGAGAGGAACAGAAACAGTGCTTTTCCTTTCATAGAAATCATAGGCCTGACCCTTGATGACTGTGTAACTTTTTTTATCCTTTATGATGATTTCTTCCCCTCTTCTACCATACACACTTAGGAAATGTGTTTCATTAGTTATCTGCTTCTGTTAGGCTTCAAATTAAGACATTAAATCTAGTAGATAAGTCATGTTTTAGCACAACTCATTGTTTTGTAGAGTCTTAAATTACATAAGAAAGATTTATTCTTAGCTATAACTGAATATAGCAAGAATTTAGTGACTCATAGGTGATACTGCTGGTACCAAGAATTAACAAAGTAAATGGATTCTGTTCACCATTAGGGTTTGACTTTTGCTTTAAAGAATCCCATTGAAAGACTCATGAAATGCAGAGAAAACATGGTATCTAGAGGACTCCAGTATGAGACCTGACAATATAATATATATTAAACCAGGAATATCGATAAGTAATAAAGATTAATGTTTTGTTATTGAATGTTTGCTTTATCAGCATAATTTACAAGATAAATTCCAGAATGATCTAAAGCATCTCTTTGCTGCCTCAAAATAATTAGCACCAGTGCCTGGCTTATAATAGGCTATCCAGGAAATACTTGTTAGATGAAAATTGAATAAGTGGGTAGGGGAATAGGGCATCAAAAGGAAGTAGAGCAAGATTTAATAGTAGTACACATGAAGAGTATTACCATAATTCTTTAAATGGGCTTTGTTTTTTTTAACTCATGCTTTAGGCATGGTGCCATGTTCCATTTTCTTAAAAGTCTTTATTCACCATGATCACTTGTTCTTTTGAGAAGTCAATTTGTTTTAATGGCTGCTATCACTTAGTGGTATTTCACCCTTATTTTCCATCGTGCTAACCAAGTAAATATTTGGATATCACTGATGTAGTCTGTGGTCTCTGAATGGTTATTGCGTAGTACAGTTTTATTTCTTAATATAATTTATAAAAGAACTACAATCTGAATATTCTTATTTAGTATATTTGACATAACAATAGGCTAAAAGCATTATTCCCATCCTAAGCTACAATTAAATTATGCCACAGATGTGCCTATGGAGTGTTGCTGTGAGTTTGGTTTTACATGAAATCCTTATTGTCATAACTGTTTATTACTTCATATTCTTCTCAGGTGTTTGTTACTAGCAGTGGAAAATACAATGAACTTGGATATCCATTTGGTTATTTAAAAGCCAGTATGACTTTAACTTGTGTAAACCTCTTTGTGATGCCATATAACTACCCAGTTTTACTCCCTCTTTTAGGTAAGTAAAGTATGTGCTATTTAATCATCTTTAAGATACAGCAACAACAAAAGCATGACACGCTAGGCACTTTAAATGTAACCAAAGAGTAATTTATATCAGAATATATAAAAGTCTAAACACTGATTTGAGAAGATAGAATTTACTTATATTTCCTGGGTTTTTTTTTGTTGTTGTTGTTGTTTTTACATCAAATAGAAGAGACACTTAACCTCTGATGTGAGATTCCTATGCTGTTCTTTAGGTTGCAAGCTCCAATGTTGCCACCCCTCTTCCTCAACCCCCAGTTTTGAATGCACTTGGCTTTTTTGTAGACTTGTTTGGATCAAAAGTATCATTGATTGGGATTAATTTTCCAAAATTATGATGATTTTCTTCAGAAAATAGGGCTTCATTGGGATATTGGCTCACACTTATTCCTCCACAAGAGGATATTCAATGATCTTGAGAAATTTGTTTTAGGCAGAGTAGCAAGTAAAGGTAATAGATGCAAGAGTAAATTCTGCAATAGCTGTAGTTGTAGAAACTGTGGTTTACATGCCAAAATTTTAAAAGGAACCACTCCAGAAGCAATTGCTCAGATAGCACTGAAAATGTGTGTAAAGATTTTTTCTCATTTAAAGAGCCACAACTATTTAGAGTAATAGAATACCATGTGGTATCCTTCTACTTGTAAAGTTGTGAACATTTTTATTTGGTGGCTTAATTTTTGCCAAAAAAAGAAAGAAAAAAAATTTTAACTTTTAAAATTATAGTTGACATTCAATATTATATTAGTTTCTGGTGTACAGCATAGTGGGCAGACATTTATTTAACTTATAAAGTGATCCATCAGGTAAGTCTAGTACCTGGCACCACACATAGTTATTACAATAATATTGACTATATTCTCTATGCTACACTTTATGTCCCCATAAATATTTCATAACCACCAATTTTCACTTCTTGATTCCTTTAATTTTTTCACCCAACCCTCTAAACCCCCTCCCGTCTGGCAACCCAGTTTTTCATATCTGTAGGTCTATTTCTGTTTTGTTTGTTCATTTATTTTGATTTTTAGTTTCACATATAAGTGAAATTATATGATATTTGTCTTTCTCTGACTTATTTCACCTAGCATAATACCGTTTAGATCCATCCATATTGTCACAAATGTTAAGATTTCATTCTTTCTATGGCCAAGTATTATTCCATTGTGTGTATGTACCACTCTTTCTTTGTCCAATCATCTATCGATGGATACTTTTGATTCCATGTTTCAGCTATTGTCAATAATGCTGCAATGAACATAGGGATGTATATATCTTTTTGAATTAGTGTTTTGGATATCTTTGAACACCCAGAAGTGAAATTGCTAGGTCATTGAGTAGTTCTATTTTATTTTATTTTATTTTATTTTATTATTAGTTTTAAATATATACTATATTGATTAGACATTTGTATAGTTTATAAATGATTCCCCTAATTGCTCTTTCTCTCCTCTGACTCTCCATCTAGCCATTACATTAATGCTAACTGCATTCTCTATGCTGTGCTGCCCATCCCCATGATCATTTATCAACTACTAAATTTTTCTTCTTTAATCCTTCACCGCATTCTCACAGTTACCCAACCCCTCTCCCCTCTGGCCGTCACCAGATTGTCCTCTATATTTGGGGATCTGTTTTTGATTAGTTTGTTCTTTTTGTTTATTAGTTTCACATATAAGTGAAATCATATGGTATTTACTTTCTCCGTCTGACTTATTTCACTCAGCATAATAACCTCTAAGTCCATCCATGTTGCAAATGGTAGGATTTCCTATTTTTAGTGGCTGAGTAATATTCTATTGTATATATGAACCACAACTTCTTTATCCAATCATTTGTTGATGGCCATTTAGGTTGCTTCCATATCTTGGCTATTGTAAATTGGGCTGCCATGCACATAGGGGTGCATAGATCTTTACCAATTATTGTTTGGGTTTTCTTTGGATAATTATGCAGAACTGCAATTGCTGAGTCAAAAGGTATATCCATTTTTAATTTTTTGAGAAACCTCTAGACTGTTTTCCATGGTGGCTGTACCAATTTGCAATCAACAGTGCACAAGAGTTCCCTTTTCTTCACATCCTCACCAACACTTGTTGTTTGTTGAATTATTGATGATAGCCATTCTGACAGGTGTGAGGTGATATCTCATTGTAGTTTTAGTTTGCATTTTTCTGATGGTTAGTTATGTTGGGCACTTTTTCACATGTCTGTCGGCTACCTGTATGTCCTCTTTGGAGAAATGTGTATCCAGGTGTTCTGCCTATTTTATAATTGGATTGTTTGTTTTTTTTAATGTTAAGTTATATGAGTTTTTTATAAATTTTTGGGTATTAATCCTTTGTCATGTATATTGTCTTTCATTTGGTAGCTTGTTTTTCATTTTGTTTATGATTTTCTTTGCTGTGCAAAAAATTTTTAGTTTGGTGAAGTGCTATTTGTTTAGTCTTTCTTTTGTTTCCATTGCCCACAGATATATACCCCCAAAAATTACTGAGAGCAATATCAAAGAGTTTACTGCCTATATTTTCTTCTAGAAGTTTTACAGTTTTAGGTCTTACATTTAGGGAATGCTAAGGATTCCACCAAAAACTATTAGAACTGAAAATTAAATTCAGTATAGTAGCAGGATATAAATTAATATTCAGATATTGGTTGCAGTTTTATACACCAATAACAATCAGAAAGAAATTTAAAAATAATTCCATTTACAATTGCATCAAAAAAATAAAATACCCAGAAATAAATGTAACCAAGGAGATAAATACCTATACTTGGAAAATTATAAGACATTGAAGAAAGAAACTAAAAAAGATGCAAATAAATGGCAGCATATATATGCTTATGGATAAGAAGAATTAGCACTGTTAAAATGGCCATAATACCCAAAGAAATATATAGATTCAATGAAATCCCTATAAAATACCAATGGCATTTTTCAAAGAGCTAGAACAAATCATTGTAAAATTTACATGGGACCACAAAAGACCCAGAATAACCACAACAATCCTGAGAAAGAAGAACAAATTTAGAGGTATTACACTACTTGATTTCAAGCTATACTGCAAGGCTGTAGTAATCAAAACAGCATAGTACTGGCATAAAAACAGACACATAGATCAATGGAACAGAATAGAAAGTCCAGAAATAAGCCCAGAAATAAAATTGACCATGCATATATGGTCAATTAATCTATGACAAAATTGGCAAGAATATGTCATGAGGTAAAGACAGATTTTAAATAAATGGTGTTGGGAAAACTGGGCAGATAAATGCAAAAATAAATGAAACGCAAACACTTTCTTACACTATATACAAAAATAAATTCAAATGGATTAAGGACTTAAATGTAAGACCATAAAACTGCTAGAAGAAAACAGGCAGCAAACTCCTTGACATTGCTCTTAGTAATATATATATATATTTTTTTTTTGGAAATATCTTCTTGGGCAAGAGAAACAAAAGAAAAACAAATGGGACTACATACATCATACTGAGGTCTAATATAGTCATTAAAAGTATAAGATTTTTAGTGCTATAAATATTATATGTATTAAATGTACCAAGAAAGCAATTCTTTTAATTCTTGCATTTAAAGTTAAGAATAGGTCATCATAAATATATCAGCACAATTGTTCTGTATAACCTATCTACTATATTTCTTAAGCTAATCTAGAAATGTCCTCTAAAAGATGATTGTCACTGATATAAAATATAAGCTATGTCTTTGAGATTAATAAGACTACCAAGAAAACATACCTGTATGTTGTGGATTTATTTACTGCTTTTTCTTAAATATACCTTTATGAACCTCAGTTTTCACAACTATATAGTGAAGGATTCGACTAATTTTAGAGTGTGAATAGTATTTTTCTATTTTAAGTACACTTTTTATTTTGAAATTATTATAGATTCACATGCAGTTATAAGATATAAAAATAGAGAGATGACACCAAAAGTGCAGACAACAGAAGCAATAATAAACACATGGGACTACTTCAAACTTAAAAACTTTTGTACATCAAAGTACACAGTCAACAGACTGAAAAGGCAACTAATGTAACGGAGACAATTTGCAAATCTTGTATCTGGTCATTTGGGGGATCTGTTTTCTGTTATTCGGATTAGATGATTTCTATTGTTCTGTTTTCCACTTCACTATTTCCTCTGTCTCATCCATTCTGCTTTTGAGCTCACCCATTGATCTCTTTATTTTACTGGTTGTATTTTTCAGTTCTAAGATTTCGACTTGGTTCTTTATGTCTTCAACTTCTCATTTTCTTTTTCTTTGCTGAGGCTTTCTATTTTTGCCTTTGTTTCAAGCCTGTGTATAATTGCTTGTTGAAATATTTTCTAAAAGTAGGATGGGTCCTTTAAAATTTATTGAACATTTTTAACATATCTATTATTTCAGTGTTGATATCTCTTGATTGTCATTTTGAATTTGTTTTGTGATCTTTGTGGTTCTTGATATGATGAGTGATTTTCAGTTGAAACTTGTACTTTTTCAGTATTATGAGTCTCCAGTTCTTATTTAAACCTTCTGTTTGAGCTTGCTTCCTCTATCACTCCTCTGGCAGGTATATTGAGGTACTGCCTCATTAGTACCAGGTGGGGTAGACGTCCATGTTCGCCCCTTGTCCTCTGCTGCTGTGCAGGGGTAGAAGTTCTGGATCCTCACTAGAATGATACCTTCCTGTCTGAGAGAAGTAGAACTTCCTCATTACTCTTCCCCACATGGTCTCCGCTGACGTCATAGTGGTGGAGGTGGCCTCATTACCATAGGACAGTGGAAAAGTTCTCTAGAACTATATGGGCTGGATGTCAGTATGTCATCTTTGATATAAACTCAGCCTGCCTCCTAAACTGTCATAGGAAAATGCCCCTATCTAGAGTAGTTGGTGCCTCATTACAAATTGAGATGTATAGCACTTTACAGTACTAATCCCCACCCTATAAACCTAGCCTTTTCTGGTCTTGCAGGTCATATAGGTCATGACATAATGGACATGACATAATGTGAACATGAAATAATGGTTAAGAAAAAGCATTCAGTTTTTTCCTTTGTCTAAAATCTTTTGTTCCTAAGTTGCCATATTCCTAGAATCCCTAGTACTATGTAAAGTCAAATTCTGACACTGTCTTACTGGTCACCTCTTAGTCTGTATCACTCTATTCCCTAAATGCTAAGTTTTTCTTTTCTCTGAAATATCTATGTCACCAGAGAGACATATGTGGCATTTGTTTCTGGTCCCTTTTAACCTACAACACTAAGAATCTAACTCTGCCTAGCACATCACCATCCCTTTGCAGACATCCCAAACCAAGAACCCCAGAGGCATCTTTGATTCCTTCTCCTTCCCTAATTCCACACATTCATTTCAGGCCCATCCCATCCTTGACTTATTCTGCTCTTTGACTTCAAATACCTATTTCCAGACTGGTTTATAACCTGTGTCTTCTAAGGAACAAAGGGTTTTTCATACCCTTTGAGTCTGGAGGTTCTTGTGCCCCTAAAAACCAAACTTGAGTTTCATGCTGAGATTCCGAAATAGTCACTCTTAACATTTCCACCATTACTTCACTTTCTGAGTTATGTAGCTTCCATAGTGGTAAAGAGTATGGACTGTAGAGCATAACTGTTCTAGTATTAATCCTGGCTTTGCTTTTGCTAACCTTGTAACCATGGATAAGATACTTAACCTCGCTGTGCCTTAGTTATTTCATCCGTAAAATGGGAATAATGATAGTACCTACCTCAAAGACATTTAGATGACATTAAATGAATACAATTAAT
This sequence comes from Cynopterus sphinx, assembly GCA_030015415.1. NCBI lineage: Eukaryota > Metazoa > Chordata > Mammalia > Chiroptera > Pteropodidae > Cynopterus > Cynopterus sphinx. The sequence continues at coordinate 88,613,261 of CM057388.1, forward strand.
TGCACAGAATTAACCTGGAAAATAGTAAGTGCTCAATAATGCAATTAGCATTATTATTACTGTCATCATTATTAATGGCTATGTTATCTTAGTAGCTCTTGAAGGCATCATTTTATATTAAAGATATAGGATGGTTTTGCAGTTTTAGTAGGCAAAGCATTTAGTAAAAGGGCAAGTTGTTGATTAGACAAAATGACGTAGATGATAGAGGCTTTGTTCATCTGCTCTTGCAACCACATCAAAGTTGTGACAGAAACACAGAGCAAACAGCAAGCAGAGTTGTCTGGGTTTTGGATGAAAAGAAGACTTACAACTAGGGAAAGAAATAAGAAATCACCCTGCAATGATAAGAGGTAGGAGGGGGCAAAGATGCAAAACTGCCCAGTCCCAGTGCCAGCTGGCAGCTGCAGATGCCTCTTAAAGGGGTCATGTATATGACTGGACTTTCCTGGTGATGTACTCTCTCTCTCTGAGCACCATCATTGGGTCAACTGCATAGGAGGCACCAGGTACTTACAAGGGGGACACTGAGTTGTTGGAGCAAGGGCCATAAGGTAGGCTTTCTCCTGGGCAGAAGTGCTGGCAGTTGCCATTCTTCATCTGCTGAGCCCTTTCCCCTACCACTGTGCAGTTGCAGTGCCACCATAGCTGAGACATCATCAAACTGGATAACAGATCGCTTGGCCCAGAGGAAACCCTGAAACTCCACCTCCCCTAACTCCAGCCCTACCTAAGCCACATTCAGTTGTGTTCTCAGCAAGTCCTGTGCCACTTGCTGAGCAGCTCCAAGACTCACACTGGTAGCAGCTGGCCTTGTTTTCTGATATGGTTTCTTGAAGCAACTATAAGCACAGCATCCATGGATTGCTTGCTGAATCTTAGCAGGTGGCCCCCAGCATGGCACAGGCTGGGGGTAAACTTGGCTTGCAGTCAGAACCCCTCTCAGGACTGTGCCACTGGACACCTACTACACAAAGCCAGGATAATAGGACCAGGAGACTTAGGAACTTTGCTTAGTACATAAAAATAGACACAGAAAGGCAGCCAAAATGGTAAGACAAAGAAGCAGCAACCATATGGAAGAACAGAACAGAGATCCAGGAATAATGGAGTCAAGCAATCTCACAGATGCAGAGTTCAAAACACTGGTTATAAACATGCTCAGCGAACTCAGGGGAAGTGTAGATAAACTTACTGAGAACTTCAACAAAGGGATAAAAACATAAAAATGGAAATGGAAATTATAAAAGGGAACCAGTAAAAAATAAGGAATATGTTATCTAAGATAAATAGTGTATTAGAGGGGATCAACAGAGTGGATAAATAAGATGATTGACCCATTGATACGGAGAATAGGAAGCCAAGGACATTCAATCAGAATGGCAAGAAAAAAAGAAGTCAAGACTATAATAATAATTTAAGGAGCCTGTGGGAAAAAATTAAAAGTAAAAACCATCAGTGTCATAGGGGTACCTGAAAGACAAAAGGAAGAACAAGAAATTGAAAACCTATTTGAAGAAATAATGATGGAAAACTTCCCTCACCTGGTGAAGGAAGTAAACATAAAACTCCAGGAAACTCAGAGAGTCTCCCAAAAAGTGAACCCAAAGAGGCCCACATAAGACACATTATAATTAGAATGCCAAAGATTAAATACAAAGAGAGAATTTTAGAAGCAGCATGAGAAAAGCAGTTAGTTACCTACAAGGGAGCACCCATAAGCCTGGCAGCTGATTTCTCAAAAGAAACTATGCAGGACAGAAGGGCTTGGCACAAAATATTCAAAGTGATGAAAACCCTGGATCTACTACCAAGAGCTCTTTATCCAGCAAAGCTATCATTTAGAGTCAGAGGACATATAAAGAGCATCCCAGATAAAAATAAGCTCAAGGAGTTTATCAACACCAAGTCAGTATTACAGGAAATGTTGGAGAGACTCCCCCCCATCTTTATTGAAATATAATAGAGTTAGTTTCTTGTATTTACATTGTACAAGTCAATGAGTTGTTTTTTTTGTTGTTATAGTTGGCATACAATAATATACCAATTTCAGTTGTATAACATAGTAATCAGAGATCCACATAAATCACAAAGCAATCAGACCACTAAATCTACTAACCTCTTCCTCCTTACATATTAATACATTATTAACACTCTTTCCCATGCTACACTGTACATCTACATGTTTATTCTGCAACTATCCATTTGTACCTCTTAATCGAGGGACTTCTTTAAGAAGAAAAAGCATGTATCAAAATCATGAATAAAAATGGTAATATAACTCATATTTATATGGGAAAATAATTTTCAACAAAAAAACCAAAAACGTACAGTGGAGAAAGGAAAGCCTCTTCAATAAATAGTGCTAGGAAAACTGGAAAGCCTCCTGCAAAAGAATAAAACAAGACTATTGTCTATCACCACACACCAAAATGAACTCAAAATGGGTAATGGACCTGAATATAAGACCTGATGCAATAAAATGCATGTAGGAAAACCTAGGAACTAAACTCAAAGACCTTGGACTTAAGAGGATTTTATGAATTTGACCTCAAAGACAAGGGAAGTAAAAGCTAAAAGAAATGAAGGGGACTACATCAAACTAAAAAGCTTCTGCACAGCAAAAGTAACCATCAACAAGGTAAAGAGAGAACCACTCGAATGGGAAAATATACTTGCAAGCAACACCTCCGATAAGGGCCTAATATCCAAAATATACAAAGAACTCATACAATGCAATAACAGCAAAAAACGATCCAATCAAAAAATGGGCAGAGGACTTGAACAGGCACTTCTCCCCAGAGGACACACAAACAGCCAACAGATATTTGAAAAGATGCTTAACATCGCTAGCTATTGGTGAAATGCAAATCAAAACCACAATGAGATGTCATCTCACACCTGTTAGAATGGCTATCATCATGAGGAAAAGTAGTAACAATTGTTGGACAGGATGCAGAGAAAAAGGAGCCCTCATCCAGTGCTGGTGGGACTGCAAATTGGTACAGCCACTATGGAAAACAGTATGGAGGTTCCTCAAAAAACTAAGAATTGATCTACCGTATGATCCAGCAATCCCTCTACTGAGTATTTATTTACCCCAAAGACCTGAAAACTCATATCCAAAATGATATTTGTACACCGATGGTCATAGCAGCATTATTCATGGTGGTCAGGACATGGAAGCAACCGAAGTGTCCTATGATAGATGATTGACCAAAGAAGCTGTGGTGCATGTATACAATGGGATATTACTCAGCCAGAAAAAAGAGATGAAAAACTGCCATTTGTGACAACATGGATAGACCTCGAGCTAATTATGCTAAGCGAAATAAGCCAGACTAAAAAAGTTGAAAAATCACATGATGTCACTTATATGTAGGATATAAACCTAAAAGCAACAAATGAACAGGACAAAGACTCATGGACATGGACTAGTGGTAACCAGTGGGTAGGGAGCGGAGGTAGGGGGTAGGTAGACAGTTAAAAGGGGTTAAATATAGGAGTGTAGGGGAAGTGTGAAGTGGGTAAAGGGGATTAAATGCATGGTAACTGAAGTAAACTGGACTTTGGGTGGTAAACACGCAATAGAATACACAGATGTTAAATTATAATGTACACCTGAAAATTATGTAATTGTGTTAACCAATGTTACCCCAATAAACTTAATAAAAATATGTTAAAAATGGTAATAACTACATATATATTAATAAATACATCAAATGGAAAAGAATTACATACTCCAACCAAAGGACAGGGTGGCTGAATGGATAAGAAAACAAGACTCCTACATATGCTACCTACAAGAGACTCACTTCAGATTAAAAGACACACACAAACTAAAAGGAAGGAGATGGAAAAAGATATGGCCTTGATGGACCTAGGGGGTATCATGCTGAATGAAGTAAGTCAGATAAAGACAAATACCACCTGATCTCACGTACAGGTAAAATCTAAAGAACAAAATAACACAACAACAATAAAAATGGAAACAAACTCATAGATACAGAGAATATTTTGAGGGCTACTAGATAGGAGGGGGGCTGGTGGATGTTGAAAAATGACAAATGGATTAAGAAGCACAAATGGCTTGTTACAAAATAGTCATGGAGATATATCGTGTAGTATAAGGAAAATTGTCAACAATGTTGTAATAAATATGTAAGGGGGAAGAGAGGTACTAGATTTAGTGGGGTGATCACTTGGTGAATTGTATAGATCTCTAATCACTATGCTGTAAAACTAAAAGTAATATATTATTGTATGCCAAATATAATTTTTAAAAAGCTCATTGCATAGTATAATGTAAATACGAGCAAATAATTGTCTATTATATTTCAGTAACTTGCCAGGGGAAAAAAAGCAAGTTAAGTTACACATACTTCATAATGTCCGGAAACGTCACTGCATTACTGCATAGTACAATAACTATCCATAAAGGTGACCCTTGCTTATTTTATTAATTGAAGATTTCCAGCAAAAGTAGTTAACAAGGGTTGAATTATTTAAGCAGTAAAACTTACCTGGGATAGATAAATGAGGCTTAATTGGATCAATCAACTGCCATAAGAATCATGTTAGGAGGGCAGTAACCAGATTATTATAGTTGTCAAGAAGACTATCTCTCAATTAAGAAATTAGGAAATTATTTTTTTCTGTTGAGGGCCAATAGCTACAGAAATTAACGCATTTATAGCAACTTTTCTTTTTTTCTTCTCTTAAATATACCACATTCAATTCACCTTTTTAAAATTAAGAACTACGGGCTTGTGTAAAAAATAAAATTCAGCTTCATATTCTGACCGAGAGGAGAAAAAAAGAATAATGGAAAGAGGATAATTCTATGTGTATTAATCATTATATTTTTGGTGCTTTATACTTTTCACTTTTTTTTTCATTTTATATGGTGTTTTCATGTACGTAATCTAGTTCTCAGAACAATCTTGTGTGGTAAAGCAGTTATCATTATACCAATTTTATAGATGAATTGGAGGCAAAAAAAGTTAAAATGATTTCTCAAAGATCACTCAGCTAAGAATGAGGCCAAGCTTGTATTCAAAACCACATCTTCCTCCTCTCTGAAGCAGGAAATGGGAGAAAAGAACTGGAAGAGAAAAATGTCAGTTGTTTTTGAGGTGCTGGCAGTATCATTTTACTCTGGTCCTACACTATCATTTCCTTGTCTTTCGAATGTTGATTAACTAATTGATTATGACATCTTTACTATCCCATCCTAGAGACTCCATATGAATGGAAATTTAATGCCATGGAAATTATTTTCTGAGCTACACAGATAGTGTCACCCTAATAGTTCTCTACTGTTTGTTTAGACTGTGGAAGTTTTTCTTTCTCCCTCCCACCTCTGTTAAAAAAAAAATCCGACAAGAAGTAATTAGTCTAAATTGGCTCCTGGATTGAATCATTGCAATCAGCCTTGTTAGAAATATTAAGACTATTAAGACTATTATTGACTCTCATTATGTAATCTTTTTATATCTAAATGTCTCATCAGTCTTGTGGTTTGTCAGTTAGTTTCCAAAATCTGCCAAATTCCCAACAGACTTCCCATAAAGAAAAACACAGTGTAACAGGATATTTCCATGGTCTCTCATTCCTTTCTGGCAAGATTTGAATGGTCTTTAAAGGACCTCCATGCTACAATGAGCTGGCAGTCTTTTCAGATCTCGTTTCTTTGTTCTTTCTACCTTGTTCCAAAAGAACAACAACAAAAAAAACCCTACATTTTATGACTTCATAAATTCATTTAAATTAGTTTCACCAGGAATGAATAATTTATTATAGCAGTAAAAGGAAAAAATATGTAGTTGCTTTTCTTAACTAAAACAATTCAGAATTTCAAAGAATAGCAACATTTGTAGAGAAATTATGCATATGGCATAGGAATGATCTTGTCCTAGGAAGTAAAGCATTTGTTTATTGGATAAAAGCCAATAAAACCTGAAGAAATTAAATAGAGGATGAATCTAAAATACCTTTGGTATTTATAGTAAGTGTGGCAGGTTCATTTTGATGTCTGCAGATAGAAATGTTGAATTATTATGTTAGAAACAAATATATATTTTTTTACACTTAGAAGGAAATAATGAGATGTTTTGGAAATTTTCATGTGGTGTATATAATGTATTTAGATTATTGAAATAATTAAATTTGAATGTGAAAAGATAGGAGATATCTGCTTATTAAGGAAAATATCTTTAGTTATGTTAATGCACATGGCATTCAAGAGACGTATTTAGTTGTACAGAATTTTAAACTTCAACCTAACATCTCTGCTTATTTTTACCCAATTGTTAACTAATATTTGAGAGACCCAAAATTTGGATCAAAATATCTGACCACTGAAATCAAAGAAATGAAGAGGAGGAAAATATGGCTAAACAAAGTATAGGCTAATTTGGGGGAATCCAAAACAGAATTTAGAGATTGCCATCATTATCTAGAAATCAGAGACTTAGCTTTTGTTCTCATAAACTTTATAATGCCTTTCAGCAAAAAGTGTAACACTATGTGTGTATGTATGTAGTATGTAGTATGTATGTAGTATGTATAAATGTGTGTATATGTATGTGTGTATTCCTGAGATATAATTGACTTATGAGATTTTAATTTCAGATGTTCATCATAATGATGCAATATTTGTATATACTGCAAAATGGCTATTCCTATAAGTCTAGTTAGCATCCATCATCACACATAGTTACAAATATTTTTCTTATGATGAGAACTTTTAAGATCTATCCTCTTAGCAACTTTCAAATGTGAAATACAGTATTATTAACAATAGTCACTGTACTGTACATTATATCACCATGGCTTATTTATTTTATAATTGGAAGTTTGTACCATTTGACCACCTTCACTCATTTTACCCACCCCTCAACTCCTTCCCACCTCTGGCAATGAATCTATTTTCTGTATCTATAAGTTCAGTTTTTTTGTTGTTGTTTTCACATCCTCTATTTAAATAAACAAAATATTTCATCAACCAGTCCAGTGACCATGGATTCCCCCTCAGGTGAAAATTACTACAGTAGAGTTACCAATATGTCACAGGTCAGAAAAAAAACATTTTGCTTGGATCTCGGTCAATGTTTTATTTAACGTTTTATGTAACTTCACAGATGAAAGAAAAATCTATAACTTGAAAATTTATTTCACTTCCTAGAAAAATACTATATATAATTTTGGCAAATAGTACCAAAAATGACAATCAAATAAACTCCAGTGAAAGGTTCATCTAATATAATTAAAACTTGAGATTTCTAGGAAATGATAATAATAGATGTGGGTTGCTTGATTTAGATCTTGGAGTTTAGAAGTGAAATAATGTAATATTGTATGTTTTTTTTTCCCCTTACAGATGACTTGTTTAAAGTTCACAAGCTTAAGCCAAATCTAAAGTGGCGACAGGCTTTTGACAACTACTTAAAAACTCTGCCTCCATACTACCTATTAGTATGTATTTATGTGTATATATGTATTAACTGTATCGATGATGATTCTTGTCACAAGAAATGCCAATGAACCAAAAACTTTACCCCTGAAATAAGATATATTTTTTTAAATTTACAAATATTTGTGTTGCCATTGTCTTCTCAAATTATGCATAAGAGCTTGGAGATATCATGGTAACACAAAAAAGAATTGTTTTCTTTATTTTATTTTCTCTAACCGCCATGGTTATTTTTATAAAACATATCTATGTTTCTCTTATTAAAACTAACCTTATGAAATTATCATTTGGAATTTAAGAATAGGTCTAGATTCACGTATTTTATCAACTTCCCTTTTTAACTCTAGAAATTCTCAGTATGGGGTTTCCCTCCAAAAAGGAATTCTAAAGACATTATATTACTTATCGCCTGTTAAATGTGTCCTAGACACAGCATGAAATAAGGGCACTGGCGTATGGAGGCGGCCTCCAAAAAGACTACAATACTACTTTGCCTCACTTGGGTTTTTTACAATTTGAGAAACGTATTCATGAGGATTTTGAACTGGTCACATAATCTAAATCAAGATTTATTAAAATCACTTCAGGGGTGGATGTGGTAAACTTACAGCCAAGTTTCTAGAGATGAAAAGACAGAAACATTGGTGTCTGGTGTTACTGGGAGGAGAAATTGGGATGTGTTAGTATTTACCATGGCAGGAATGGGGTGCACAATAAAATGCAATGTGAAATAATGTCATGAATTGAGAATTAAGACTGAAAGCAGTTTACCTCTTTGAATTTGCTGTTACTTGCTCTTCTTATCCCACTCTCTTCTGATTTTTTTTTTATTTTCTGCTCCTTCTCTGCTATTTTCATTGCCACTTTTTAATGTTCCATGTTTGGATTTATGTGCAGCACCTTGACTTCTAAGAAATGAATCATGTCCCTTTGCCCCTTATAACTGAACTTTGAGTATTTTAAGATTTATTCTATTCTTACTGTTGTGTATTTTGTTTCCTTATAGCCATTAAAGAAAGCACTAAGGATGATGGGAGCTCCAAATCTGATATCAGATAATTTAGATTGTGGACTTAGTTACAGTGTTATCTCTTACCTTAAAAAACTCAGCCAACAGGTAGTATTGGTAAAAACAAACAAACAAAAATCCTTTGCCCTCAGAAGTGCATTTCCTTATTCTCTAGTGTAATTGTAATTTTTCAAATTAAATGTGTATATATTTCTACACTTTATTGATTAGTACTAATGTGATTCTCTATGGCTTCCGGCTTCACCATTAAACTGCAGTTAAGGGTCTGTCAGTATCATCTGATGCTGTGCCATTTCTCCTTTTGTTTGCCAGTTTGTCCTACCCATAAGCTGGTTGATATTTTGTGGCCTAAGAGGGGCAGAGGCTTAATAGAATTATTTCATAGGTCACATTTTGTCTTATCCTCAACTTAGTTTCTCCTCAAATTACATTGGACTAGAGCATCCCCTTCTTTTTAGGTCAGCACACTGAGGCATGGTATGATTAAATGACCTGTCTAAAATTAGTTTTTAGGCAATAAATATCCATATTCTTTTTCTTGGAGAGGGGGAGATGAGACTAGTGTTCCTTATACTGGAGGTGATAGGCCCTAAGGAGACCTGAAGAGTGGAGTTCAACCTCCTCTCTTCTTGCCCTCCGTCTGTTACTTTATACCCACAACTCATTTGCCATTATTCACCTTGTCCTTTGCCTGCCCCTCTCTGTTAGTACCTCATTCTCCACTCACCCTTACTTATCATACTTCTCACCTCTACCTTGCCCATTCTTGCAGGATGGATATGTTTGAGAACTACTGAGTTAGAGCTTTACTGTCATACAAATGTGTTATGTTATATGACAAATTCATGCAGCAGCTTTACCTCCTAATGCACAAGTGTATTCCCAGGTAGAGAACAATTGTAGCATTTGCAATGACTACAGTACTTTAAGTTGGATATGTTTGCAAGTTGGGCCTTGAAAAAACAGAGAGTAGTAAGAAAAAAAGTGGCAGATTTCACTAAAGACCCAAAATGCCTCCACAATTTGGGATACTGACACACCTTGCTAGAACTTAAAGTATGGTCTGGAGTTTACCAGCTCCTATCAGTCCAGTGTGCTCATAATTGCAAAAGAAAAGAAAGACAAACTCAGATTCCTGGTCTACCAAATGTCCCCTTAACCCACTTTCCTCTCTGCTGATAGATTATTTTGTTGTTAATGTTTTGTTTTGGTTATTTATTGATTGATCTATTGATTTATATATTTTTTATTTGACATTTACCTTAGGCCTTTAAGGCTGTGTCAGCAGGGTGTGGCCACAAGGAAGAATAGTGAACAGAGGTGAAAGTCATGCAAGTTCTGGGACCTTCTGGGACACATTGCTTGTATGGTTTTATAAATGAGCTTTTGGAAACAAACTCTTCATTTGCTCTTATCCCTTATTTATGACTTAATTTTTTAAAAAGATAATAAGCATATTTAATTCTAATGATTAGGGAAAATTAATGAATATCTCTAACCAAACCACAAAAAATTCAAAATTATTTTGGACTTACTAGACATTGGTGGAATTCCATCTTTTAGAGAAAAAGAAAAGATTACTAATTTCAAATAGTTCTAATTACTAATTTAAATACTAATTTAATAACTCTGTGTCACTAGTGTTCCTTGAACTATCTCAGATGTATGTAAATCACAAAATATGCCCAGTATATACTGCTACAATACACTCTCAAGCACTATTTATCAGTATGGTATAATAGTGTCTATTAAGAGAATTGTTTGTTGTAAGTTAATAAAAAATTTATTAAGTATTTATTACAAATAATTCACTGATAATATTTGTTAAATTAAGCTTGCGGTTTTTTTGGATGGTTCAATATTAGAAATAAATAGTTTAATTTTTTCAGAAATTATGCCAATCTATGTAATCAGAATTTTAATTCCAGTTTACATTTATAAATACAGAGTCTTAAAACTTTATGTCTGGGTTTGAAATGAATATTTTGACTTAGACTATATTTTACAATAACAAAATTAGATTTTAAATGCCTATGAATGTAATTTCTATCCATGGTTTGGATTCTCTCCATGATTCAATCAAAATTTTGTCACTAGATAAAATAAAAAAATATATTATTTGTCTTTCTAGCCCCCTCTCTATTTACTTTGGTAGTTCAGAAAATGTTTAATTATTCAGTTTTCTGTGATTTACAATTAAAAATTGTTCTCTTGTGTTCTTAAAATATCTTTCTTAAGTAGTAAAAATTACAGTGATAATATAGATCTTTTCATAACATACTATGTACTTTGATTTTAGACAAAGCTAGAGTCAGAACGAATACTAGCATCAGTGGGGAAGAAACCGCCCCAGGAAATTGGAATCAAAGTGAAAAATCATTCTGGAGGTGGTATGTTCTTGACTCACAGTAAAAATTTTAGAAAACCTTTGAAAGAAATTATAGGGGAAACTTCACTGAGACTGACAGAAACAAATACCAAAGAATTTGCTGGCTTCCAAGTAGGGCTTTTAAACAAGGTAAATTGTGACATAAATAATGTATATTTGCATGTCTTTCATATTTAGTTTTGAAATAATTACAACCTGTATTGGACTTTATAGTTATTGATGGACCGGTTTAGGACTTATCCTACCAGTATGGAATGAAATGTACAAGATATGTTTAGGGGGTAATGTCTGTGAAAGATAAAGGGTAGAGGGAACAGAAGTGAGCAGGGAGAGCCTTCAGGCCACAATGTTGATCCAGCACCCGTGAGGGGAAAGGAGGAAGGAGGAATGGCTGTGAAGAGCCTCAGATATCAGTGTACCTGGGAGAAAGTCTTGGCCAGCGCAGCAGGGACCTCTGTTACCAAGACTCCCCATAGAGGAGGTCTATGTTGGGCGGAACTGGCCAGGTCCCAACGCCCCCACCATTCTCAGTCACTGGCTGGCGGCGGCCTGGGAAGAGCATGGCCTCAGCTCCAATGCTACAGCAGGTCCCTAAGGCACCACAGCTGGAGGCGCTCAGCCAGCTGCACTCCTCCCTGGAGCAGGCTTTCCTTCTGTGGGGAGATCCCAGCAGCTCACCTCCATGGCTGCCAGAGGAATACATCTGATGACAAGCAGCAGGCCTGCAAGGCTGCCGCAGGCATAAACCTCAGGATTTGATGTTTTAAATGACATGCTTGAAAAAGGCTGTTCCTGGTGGCTTATTTAATACTTTGGGTGTATTAGAATTCAGAATGAGGACAGCAAGTGGGAAAATTCTGCCATAATCAATTATATTGAATATAGAGTCCTTCGCTTAGATTTTAAGAGGGTTAAGAATTGTATTTCTATATTAAAAAACTTAGGAGGAACTGAAAATATTTGTTTCATTTCAAATAGGATTTGAAACCTCAGACATATAGAAATGCTTATGATATTTCACGTAGAGGTCTTTTAGACCAGTTAACCAGAATGAGATCTAATCTGCTGAAAACACACAAATTTATTGTGGGACAAGATGAAGGTAAGTGAACACAGATGTTGTTTTTCTTGATTAGGAAATGTCAAGCTGGTACAAAAAGGCGTTTATTATATAATAAGTAGGTTATTTTGTAGTACTTTAATGTTTAATATGGCTATTTTCACTAAATCCCTTTATCTACCGAGGCACACGTTTTTTGTTCTCAGGTTTAAGGGGAAGTATGCATTAATGTATACATATATTATACTTTCATGCTTTAGCTCTTGTGAGCCGTAAGATAACCCCATGGAATAGATACTATTTTATAGATAGGGAAACTGAGAGTGACATTTTTGTAATTTCCCCAGGTTTAGCAAGTTGGAAAGTGGCAGAACCTTGGTCTGTCATATTTCAGAAACTGTATGCCCCAACACTATACCAACCAGCCTATTGTCATGAATTCAACCCAAACTAATAAAAAGAGCAAACCTGATAGTGTCCAGGATAATTGATAATAGTATAAAATTCCCCTAGCCTCTGTTTTGTTCAGTTTGTATAAGGTCATTTGTCCATTAAACTATGCAAATCAGCCTGACCAACCTCCTGAAATTATACACCAATTTTTATGGGAGTGAGGGCTTTTCTATGAAGAGTGCCTATAGATTTATCAAATTCTCCAAGAGAGCAAGGCCCATTAATCAATGTTCTCTGATGATAAGATAAAACTATAAGGCCTAAGCTCTTCAAAATGCAGAATAAATTTAGTGTTTTGAGTTGAGATGATGTCAGTCCAATGAGAAGTCAGCTCATTCTCAAACCTGGTTTGAAGGGTCAGGGAGTTGTTCTTGGCCTAATGATTTGAGTTTGGAGGCAGTAGTAATGATGGACTGGTAATGAATGGGATGAAGAGAAATGATTTGATGTCCTAGAATGCTAGATTTGACATTTTAGGTTATTAGACGCCGACATGCATATTACTAAGCCAAACTATGAACCTGTTATCTCAAAAGGACTATACGCTTCAGCTGTATAACATCTATTTTCTGGTGACTTCCAGATTCCCTTCATAGTGTTCCAGTAGCCCAAATGGGCAATTATCAGGAATATTTAAAGACATTGGCTTCTCCACTTCGAGAGATTGATCCGGATCAGCCCAAAAGACTGCACACTTTTGGCAACCCATTTAAACAAGATAAGAAGGTAGGATACCGATTTCCGTTTCTGCCGAATTTGTGCTATTCTTGCTATAATTCATTTCTTCTTGGCAAGATGAATATAAATCAGAGGTTCTCCTGTTTACTTAAAAGATAAAATATGATTTCAGGGTTATTTGTTTATGGAAAATGGGGTCCTCTTGATTCAAGAGTGTCTTGGTTAAAGAAAATAATAGCTGACATTTATTGAGTACCTAGTAGGAACTGGTGTTTGAAATGATCACATTTAATGCTCACAACCATTCTGCATGAGTATTACTGTCTGCCCTTTAAGAAGAAGAAGTGATTAAATGACACAACTGATAAGAGCCAGAATTTAAACTTACATCTTTCCAGATTTAGAGTCTATATTTATTCCTACCTCCACGCATTGATTTATATATTAAAATCACTATTTATTTCCTCAGTTTCCATTTTTCAGATGTCTAGTGCTTTATCTAGATAATGGCAAAGTGTTTCTCCTGAAATATGAAGTACTAGGTGATGTTGCTTTATTTGTGTTGTCCTACTAGAGATTTAAATGTGAGGGGTGTGTGTGAGGGGGGAGAGAGAGAGAGAGAGAGAGAGAGAGAGAGAGAGAGAGAGAGACTGACCATTTAAGCATGAAGACAAAAGAGATTATATCTTATATCTGCACTCATGAGGAGACCATTGTTATTAAGGTGAAGACCATGCAGTCATCTGTTCTGTAACAAAACTAGACTGAAAAGTATTCCACTTCACCCCAATCCTCAGTTAGTTGGAGTTTTTATGAATCTTTCTGTGTCTTGGCTTCCTCATTTGCAGTACTAGAAATAATTATTACAACTATCTCACAAAGCTCTGTGGAGGATTGAGTTAGTACCTCTATGCTGTTTAGAACATTACTGGATATGTAATAGATGCTAGCAAAATATGTTCTCCCATTTCTGTTGTGGTTTCCTTTAGAAAATGCTTTGCAAAAGTCATTTATCATGATTTTATTTAAATAATGGGAGCACATATTCTTGGGTTATCCTTGGATGAGAACAGCTTTTAGCTGACCTTCTATAGTGCTGCTTCTCATCTTTTATATATCCCCAAGAATGAAAAGCCCCTCATTTCTATACAGCACCAAAGTGAATATGTTTGAATCTCTTTGAGGTGATTACATTTTCTATCTGCCTGTTCTTCACCATGTACGTGCAGCATTCTGTACAGTATTAATCAGTATTTCTTAATGATGAGTTTGAGACAAAAAAGCATACGAAAAGGGATGACTTCTCTTACCAAGTGTTGATTCAAAATGGTTTGTACTTCTTCAGAAAGGCAACTGTGGGTTTATTCCCATTTTGGTTGCTGAGAGTTGCTTATTCCTCAAGCCTTCTGGTTAATCAGGATTGTGTTATGCTTGACCTTGGCCAACACCTTACGTTTTAGTTTCCTACTTGTTCCACTTAGACTGGATTAAAACTTAGTAGTATTTTCTAAGAACAGAGTCTATGTGGGACTTGATAAATCTTTGGGTCATGATTAAGAGATATGTTGGTGATGTAATACATAATTGCGTAGCATATGAAGAGTGCTTGCAGTATTGTTTTTAATGGAATATGTTCGATGATGTTTTTTAGGGAATGATGATTGATGAAGCAGATGAGTTCGTAGCAGGGCCACAAAACAAAGTGAAACGTCCTGGAGAACCCAACAGCCCTCTGTCATCTAAGAGAAGGCGGAGTATGTCCCAGTTGAGGAAACCACAAACACCACCTACTGTAACTAGCCATGTGGGCAGAAAGGGACCACCCTCAGCCTCATGGTTTCCATCTTATCCAAACCTCATAAAACCTACCCTTGTACATGAAGGTATAGAGTAGTGGTTGTGATTTCCGTATGGCTCCTAGAGGACTAAAACACTATAAGCAATTTTATTTTCCTTTGCATTAATATATTTTGTATTCAGTTTAGTTTATTAAGCAAATCATTATGAAATCATCAATGTGGTAGGTACAGAGGGCACTGGGGGGGAGCAGAGACCCTGTTTCAAGGATCTCAATTTAAATGAGGGGGAAAATAGCCATACTTACATAGTAATTAGCACAAGATAGAAAAATGGAAAGATATGAGCATGATTGCCTTGCCATGGCAAGGCATAATGAGGTACAAACATTTAGAGGTGCTGCCCAAGTCAGAATGATAGAGCAGATTTCCAAGGCGGTAGAAGCAAATGGGCTTAATAAGAAGATGAGTCTACACTTGCTCTTTGTGTCCTCATCTCTTTATGCTCTAACCCAGTACAGTTTGGCTCTCCCTCCTCCACCTCACTGAAACAGATCTCCTCAAGGTCCTCGGTGTCTGCTGTGTGTTGCCATTACTTCTTAGCATCATTTGACACAGTTTTTCACTACCTTCCCCACAGAAACTTTCTCAGGGTTCCCGGACACCATAAAATCCTGTTCTTCTTTCCCTCCTTTAAAAGTGACACTTTTTTATCCTCTTTTTCTGGTTTCTCCCCTTCTTTCCCACCTCTAAATAGTGTAGGGACACAAAACTCAATTCTGGACCCTCCTCTTCATTTCAGTCTCTCCCTAGGTGATCCCATGTTGACTTGGGGCTTTAAATAGATATACATTTCAACAACTCAGATATTTATACCTCTAGACTACAACTTGCTCTAAACTTCAGATTCAAATTTAACTGTGGAATGATATCTTCACTTAGGTGATTAATATACATAAAACTCAGTAGGTTTCATTTGTTTCTACTGAACTCCTAGACACCTTTCCTCTCTCCAACACAGGTCTACTTGCAGCCTTCCCCAGTGCAGGTAATGACACCATCTACTAGTGTGCTGGTAAAGCTGTGACAGACAACTGTCCATGGGTGAGGGGATTGGAAGGGTGGAGAAGTCCTAGATTGCAGTGTTTGCAGATTTCCACAGTATAATGCCAACATTATCAATGTAAAGCTATCAATATGAGGTTACCGAACCTAATCAGGAAGAATTGGCACAATCCACTCTTATGAGCAGTTGTGCACTAGCACCTGCACACCCCTGGCACTATTTACCAAGCAGTTCAGGTAAAAAAAACTATAAAGTCATCATGACTTCTCTTTTATTCTTCTCTCACTTTCATCCATTATTAAATCCAGACAATTTGACAACAAATATAATTATTCTATCCCACTGTTTCTCTCTGTTCCTCGGTCTATGCTGCTATCATCTGTCACAAAGCTACTATAGTAGCTTCTTCTTTTTTCTTTATGTATTAATTTATTTAATCCTCACAACATTCCATTTCCTTATGATAAAACTGAGGCACTAAGATGTTAACTTACCCAAAGTCATACTTAAAGCATGCTTACATCTTTATAATCACCAAAAATAACAAAATATAACAGTTATTTTTATTTTTTGATTAGTTTGTTCTTTTTATTGCTTAAATTCTACACATAAGTGAAATCATATATTGTTTATCTTTCTCTGTCTGACTTAAATACCTTCTGGGTCCATCAATGCAATATCTTTTTCCATCCCCTTCCTTTTCATTTGTAGGGGTCTTGTTTACTTATGCTTTCAGCCACTCAATATTTTAGTTGGAGCCCTTAATTCTTTTCCATTTAAGGTACTTATTGCTAGGAATGTAGTTGTTACCATTCTTTATTCCTGTTTTTGATACATGCTTTTTCTTCTTAAAGTCATCCCTCCAACATTTCCTGTAATACTGGCTTGGTGGTGATAAATTCCTTTAGTTTATTTTTGTCTGGGAAGCTCTTTATCTTTCCTTCAACTCTAAATGATAGCTTCACTGAATAAATTATTCTTGGTTGTGTATCCTGGGTCTTCATCCTGTCAAATATTTTTTTGCCAAGCCCTTCTATTCTGCATAGTTTCTTTTGAGAAATCAGCTGCCAGTCTTAAGCGTGTCCCCTTTTAAGTAATTTTTTTTCTTGCTGCTTTTAATATTCTTTCTTTGTATTTGACCTATGGCATTTTGATTATGATGTGTCTTGGTGTGGGCCTCTTTGGATCCCTTATTTTTGGAATTCTCTGAGCTTCCTGGGGTTTTATGTTCATTTTCTTCACCAAGTTAGGTTAGTTTTCTATCATTATTTCTTCAAACAGCTGTTCAACATCTTGATTTTCTTCTGTTGCACTGATCAGACAAATGAATATTTGAAGCCTT
Source organism: Cynopterus sphinx (assembly GCA_030015415.1). Lineage (NCBI taxonomy): Eukaryota > Metazoa > Chordata > Mammalia > Chiroptera > Pteropodidae > Cynopterus > Cynopterus sphinx. Next base: position 88,630,549 of record CM057388.1, read on the forward strand.
AATAGTGTCCCATATTCCCCTTAAATTATTTTTGTAGTCCTGCCATTTTTTTTTCTTGCTATTCTAATTGAGTGTCCTGATTGGCTTTCCTGTCCTCTAGATAGATTTGATCCTCTTCTTTATTCACATTTATTCTTTTGTTTATTCCATTTAATATAATTCTCATCTCAGTTAATGTGTTTTCCATTTCAGGCTGGTTCCCTTTTATAATTTCCATTTCCATTTTTATGTTTTTATCTCTCTGTTGGAGTTCTCTACACTTCCCAAAAGTTCATTGAGCATCTTTATAACCAGTGTTTTTGAACTCTGCATCTGTTAGATTGCTTGACTTCATTATTTCTGGATCTCTGTTCTGTTCTCTCACATAGTTTCTACTTCTTTGTATTCCCATTTTGGCTGACTTCCTTTCCATGTCTATTTCTATGTAATAAGCAAAGCTCCTATGTCTCCCAGATTTTTTAGTGTGGATTTGTGAAGTAGGTGTCCAGTGGCACAGTCCTGAGAGGGGTTCAGCTGCAGGTCAGATTTAGCCCCAGCCTGTACCCGTCTGGTGCCACCTGTGAAGATTCAGCAATCAATCCACAGATGCTGTGCTTATAGTTGCCTCAAAAGACCACATCAGAAACCAAGGCCAGCTGCCTCTACCAATGTGAGTCTAGGCACTGCTCAGCATGACTCGCTGAGGATACACCTGGATGTGTCTTGGGTGGCGCCTTGAGTTGGGGGAGGAAGGATTTTAGGGAATCCTCTGGGCAGAGCAACCTCTGTTATACAGTTTGATGGTGTCACGGCTATGGCCGTGCTGTCAGGTGCACTGGTAGGGGGAGAGCTCAACAGAGAACAGTGGATACAACTGGCACTTCGAGTTTCACCTCAGCCCTCACTCCAACAATGTCTCCCTTATGTCCCTGGTGCCCTCGCCCACAGCCAAATGAGCACTGGTGCTCTGAGTGAGCAGGTCTGTCACCACAGAAATCTGCTTGCAGATTCAGCCCCTTTAAGAGGCATCTGCCACTGCCACAGCCTCTTTCTTACTCAGCTGCCCCATACTGGGCAGCCCCGCATCCTCCCCACATCCTGCCTTCTGCCGTTTCAGAGTGCTTGCATAGTTCTCTCACTAGTTGTATGGCTTATTCATCTAGATCCCAGGCAATTTTTTCTTGTTGCTGTTCCTTGTCTCCAACACAACTTTGATTTGGATGCCAGAGGGATGAACAGAGCCTCTATCATCTACACCATTTTTTCTCTCTCCCCCTAGTAGCTTATTTGATTACCAAGCTGCCCATCTTCTTATCTAACCCATTTTCTTCTCTTCCATGTCCATCCTAAAAACCCATTATTAACTTTCTTATGTACTCACAATAGAATTATTAACTTTCTTATGTACTCACAATAGAATCTGAACTCCCATCTCTAGCTTCAAGCTCTGCACAATGTGACTCTGCCGTCCTCTCCTAACACATGTCCTATCCATGTCCTCCTCATTCTTTCTGCCTCTATCTTTTATGGTTCCAACTGAGACCCTTCTAGGGGCCCTGCACTTGCTCTTATCACAGCCTAGAATTCTTCCTCTGCATGTTCACAGAGCCAGCTCTTTCTACTCCTCCAGGATCTGCCCCCAACGACACCTCTTCAGAAAACCCTGCCTGACCACCCCGTCTACTGAGGTTGCTCCTGCTGTTCTCTATTACATCCCTGCTTACTTCTCCCTAACAGAAATTCCAATTGGCATTATTTCATTTGCTTATTGTGCACTTAAAGTTTGACTGCCCCATAAAATAGAAGTTCTATGAGGGTAAGGGTTGTTTCTGTCTGTCTTATTCCAACTGCTGTTCCTCATCTCCTGCCATGGTTCCTGGCACAGAAGAGAGTGAGAAAATGAAGTAGGAGTAAAAAGAAACCTAATTCTTTGACACCAAAGAGAATGATGAGAATCAATACAGACAAGAGTTTTGAGTGGAGTGCATATAGAGCCTTCACACCTAATGGCCGTCTCTGTTTTCTAAGAACTTTTGAGGTAGAGAGGAGAAAAGTTGAAGGGGGCCCACATAGTCTTTGTATCAAGCTCAGTAAAACATAACTTTATAGGTAAATTACAGAAATCTTGACATTAAGTAAGACTTGCTGTTTTTCAGCTTGTAAAGCATAAGCTACCACTAAATCATGAGTGCCAGAGACCTCAGAATGTTTATTAGTTGTACTGTCTTAGTTTCCATGTGTATTAATATTTCCATGAAGAGAAGAAAATGATTTTGTTATTTATCTTCCTGAGCTAAAGTTGAGGGGTCTCAGACTCCATTTGGTACATTTTCCTGCTTTATGAAACAAATACTTTCCTCAGAACTGAGGAGCACTGGGATCTACCTGTGGGACTGGTATGATGCACCTACCTTACAGCTCAACTTCTTAATTTGCTTTCCAGATGCTATTGTCACTCATGATGTCTATGAGGAGAAGATGGAAAATGCTCAAATTCTATCTGATGGCTTCTTGTCAAAATCTGCACCAGAGCTTATGAATATGGCAGGAGATGGTATTCCAAACAACCAATTAGATTCTCTGTCTGATGACTTCAGTAGTCTACAGAAAGATGGCCTGATTCACAAACCTGGTAGTGATGCAGTTATAGGAGAAAACAAAAACTTCAGTGACTCTGCAGATGATCAAAAAGTCTCAGTAACATCTACTTTGGTAACTGTGCCAAATACATTGCAAATAACTCCTGCTATGGCACAAGGAATCAATGCTGACATAAAACATCAGTTAATGAAGGAAGTTCGAAAATTTGGACGAAGTAAGTAGTGAAGGAATTTCTATCAATAATGTAATGGGAGGTTCTTCTTACTGTATAATTTAGGATAGATTCAAGCTATCTCTTAAGGTGTGTTTTTGGGAAGCATAATTTAAAGTGATTCCTCTCACTTTAACTGAAAAGATCCAATATACCCTTTGCTCTTTTTCCCCTTACTTATTATAACTGTTTTCTTTTGCTACTATAACAAATTACCATAAACTTGGTGGCTCAAAACTCTATTATCTTAAACTTGTGGAAGTCAGAATTCTGAAATAATTTTCACTGGGCTAATATGAAGATGTTGGAAGGCCAGCAATCCTTCTGGAGGGTCTGGGGAGAATCTGTTTGCTTGCCTTTTCCAGCTTCTATAGACTGCATGTGCTCCTTAGAGCGTGGCCCCTTTCTCTATCTTCAAACCAGCGATGTTAGCACCTTCTCTCTTCTCTAATCTCTGTTCCCATCCTTACATCTTTTCTCTAACTCTAACTCTACTGCTTCTGTCTTATATTTGTGATTATATGGGCCTATATGCACAAACCTGGGTAATCTCTCCATCTCAAGGTCCATAACTTAATTACATCAACAAAGTAAAGTCCCTTTTCCCATATAAAGTAACATCCGTAGGTTCGGGGATTAGGACGTGGAAAATTTGGGGGACCATTATTCAACCTACCACATTTGATTTGTGTTTACAAGCATTTCCTTAGTAGATATGTGCAGATGTTTTGATCTGAGTGTTTAAAATGCAAACTATATCTAACTTTTCACCCATGATGAATGATTACTGAAGATGTGTAAAGACTGAATTTTATCCCCATTCATATTTTTTTAAATATTGAAGTGTGTTTTTTCAATATCTTCAGAGTATGAAAGAATTTTCCTTTTGCTCGAAGGAGTGCAAGGACCTCTTGCAGTCAAGAAACAATTTGTTGAATTTACCATCAAGGAAGCTGCAAGGTGGGTATAAAGAGGAACTTTGTTCTTTTTAAACAGTAGGGCCCAATGCAGGACAGGAGGAGGAACAGGCTTTGCCTTGCTGTTCTCAAACTTTGGCCCTTACACATAGTTAAGATAGTCTCCAGAGGCCTTTAGATTGATATTATCTGAGTCCAACTCATTCACCCAACTCTGGAGCATTGAGGGCTCATCTCAGTCTAAGGTGAGCTTGGGCCCATAATTGGCACTGTTAGTATTTGCTAAACCCTATCTTTACATGAGGAAACATTTTTATTCTATGTAGATTATCAGTTCCATTTGTACCTCATACAGTGCCTTGCACATCACAAGAACTTTAAGTATCTTTTGGTTAATGAAATTTATCTTTATTTTTAGGTTTAAAAGACGAGTCTTAATTCAGCACCTTGAGAAGGTACTAGAAAAAATAGATTCCTACCACCTTCTCAACAACGTTAATCACATCAACAGCAGATCATCATGTTAATGCAAAGACCAAGGAGAAAAAAGGACAAGTTTTTGTGCTATAGGATGAAACAAGATATTGTTGAAGCTTCTTAGAATGTTTTAGTCAATTGCCTTCTAGAAGCTAAGAAACAGCAGTGGGGAGATTATATATATATATATATATATATATATATAATTATTTTATGAGTCTCTGTCAGTAAAAGCTGGCTTTACCCTAAGAATTTTCTCTGAAAGTATTAATTTGTTGTTTTGTTGTTTCTCTTACCAATTGAGGAAAGTAATGTAATTAATGTAGCAAGTTATATTCAGTAAACACTGTCACCCCTACCACAGGTAATAAGGGTTCACTCATATGAATTTTGCTCTTCTGGGCATTTACAGAGTGACTAAGGGCCACCTGCAAGTGGAGCACTATTTCGTGCACTTACCCTTTAGAAAGAATGGCTGTTCAGAGTACAACTGTAATCTTGTGTGTGCCGAACAGAGTTTTCAACAATTCTTAGTAGTGCCTTTTAAAGTATGCAATATTCAGGACAGTTTGAATCAAAGAATAAGAAAGCTGCTACTTGAGTAACTTATTTCTCTGTGGCAGGGGACAGGGAGGGTCACCAAACAATCTACCTCCAAATCTCTTCTGTTTTGTCTAGAGACGTTACAAAGTGTACCTGAGGCAGGCCCAACGCCTGACATTTGTTCTTTCATGTGATGACAGAAAGTCTTCAGGTGGACTTGAACATTCTGTGCTTTGAAAGCACTAAAAGAAAAATTAATGTATATATTTTCTTTAATGTTTATACAAAGGTTTATATGGAACAGTTTGCATTAATTTGCAAAAATTATGTGTACAAAGATATTTTGACTTTGCATATATAAAATAAATCATTTTATTGATTTTCACAAGTTTATTAATGCTAGAGAAATTTCTAATTTTGTCTTTCTTGTAAATTATGGTTCCTTTAAGAAAATAAGTACACACTCTGAAATTAAGATGTTAACATATGGATTTAAATTTTAAAATGTGTCACAGAACTGAGTGATGGTGGTGAAAATGATGGAGTAAGGTACTCTAGGGGTCACTCTCTCATCAGAAACACTGAAAACACTAGAAAAAACTGTCAGAGTCAAATTTATTGGAATTCTGAAAGGTAGTCAAAAGTTTAGGACAAATAAATAAATAAATGCTGAGTCAGGAGAAAAACCAAATAAATGCTGAGTCAGGAGAAAAGCCATTGAATCATGAGAGTAGAGTTCATAGCATTTTAATTTATTCTTTACCCAACCCCCTCCCTGGCATAGCAGTGGTTTTGAAGATGACAGCCTGCATTCCACTTGTGGGTTCCTGATTCTGGAGGGGGAAGAGTGGGCCTTATTCCCAAGGAACTGCGTTTGTTTGTTTGAACCTGTGTGGGAAGGGGCGGTGCTCCCTGAAGAACTGACACAAGAGAATTGTTTTTGTTTCACCTAACACCAAACTCTCTTAGGGTAGAAAATGGCTTATGTGGAGGATGGTCCTCAAAATCATTGAAATATTTGGTAGCTGAAGGAAAGTGGACTCTGGGTGGTAATCACACAATAGCATATATAGATGTCAAATTATAATATACACTTGAAAATTATATAATTGTATTAACCAATGTTACCCCAATAAACTTTAAAAAATGAAATTAAAATTGTTAACATCAAAAAAAAAAAAGACATTGAAAAGCAAGTGAATAAGCTGCTGCTGTGTACGACAACCAATAGACATACCAAAATCCTGGGAGGAAAAACTGGGGAGTGAGATACTTTGGAGATATTTTGAAATGCTTCCATGTATACTTGGGTATCCAAAAAACCATGTGCATTCCCTGGGCAGAACTCAGAGTGAGAAAAGACCTGAGAAGACCATAGGATTTCACCTCTGCTAAACTTTAGGCTCAGCACAATAATAGAACTAGTTAAAAGATCAGTAAGGAAATAGAGGACTTTAATAGCTCTATAAACCAATTAGATCTAATAGGCACCTGTAAAACGCCACCACACCCAACAACAGCTGAGTACATAGTTTTCTCAAGTGTTCATGTAGCATTCTCAAGGACTGACCATATATTAATCCACAAAACAACTCTTAATAAATTTTAAAAGACTGAAGTCGTGCAAAGTAACTTCTTTGCCATAATGGAGTCAAATGAGAAACAACAGAAATTGGACCCTCACTTCATACCATATATAAAAATTAACGAAAAATAAACCAATACCTAAATATAAGAGATAAAATCATAAAACTAGTAGAAGAGAACTTTGGAGTAAACTTTCATGACCTTGGATTTGGCAATAGTTTCTTAAATATAACACAGAAGCACAAGCGACAAAAGAAAATATAGATAACTTGACTTCATCATTATTAAAGCTTTTGTTCATCAAAAATCTCTATCAGAACATGAAAAAAATAACCCGTAGTATGGGAGAACATATTTGGAAGGCATGCTTCTGATAAGAGTCTAGTATCCATAATATAAAATAATTCTTTTGACTCTGCAACAAAAAGACAATCTAAGAAAATTGGCCAAGGATGTAAAAAGATATCTTCAAAGAACATATATGAATGGCCAACAAGCACATGAAAAGTTGTTCCACTTCATTAATCATCTGAGACATGCAAATCAAAACCACAATAAGATAACAACCATAAGTTTGTTCTCTAGAACTTATTTCTGTTTAGCTTGTTCATTTGTCTTATTTTTTAAATTTCACATGTAAGTTAAATCACATGGTACTTTTCTTTCTCTGTCTGACTTATTTCACTTAGTATAACACCCTCAGGTTCATTCATGTTGTCACAGATGGTCAGATTTCATTTTTTTCATGGCCAAGTAATATTACATTGTATAAATGTACCACTCCTTTATCCAGTCCTTTATCAATGGACACTTAGGTTGCTTCCATATATCAGCTATTGTAAATAATGCTGTAATAAACATAGGAGTGCATATAGCTTTTCAAATTGGTGTTTTGGATTTCTTCAGATAAATACCCATAAGTAGAATTTCTGGGTCATAACATAGTTCTACTTTTAATCTTTTGAGGATCCTCCTTACTGTTTTCCATAGTGGATTCACTAATTCGCAATACTACCAACAGTGCACGAGGGTTCCCTTGTCTCCACATCCTCACCAATACTTGCTGTTTGTTGATTTATTGATGATAGTCATTCTGGCAGATGTGATATCTCACTGAGGTTTTCATTTGCATTTCTCTGTTGATTAATGATGTTGAGCATCTTTTCATATGACTATTGGCGATCTGTATGTCTTCTTTGGAGAAATGTCTGCTCAGGTCCTCTGCTGATTTTTTAATCAAATTGTTTTTGGTGTCCAATTGTATGACTTTCTTATATATTTTGAATATTAACCCTTTATCAGATATATCATTGGTGAATATCTTTCAATAGGTTGTCTTTTCATTTTGTTGATGGTTTTCTTTGCTGGGCAAAATATTTTTAGTTTGAGGTAATTCTATTTGTTTAGTTTTTTGTTGTTGTTTTTCTTGCGCTAGGAGAATTATCAGAAAAAAATTACTAACAACAATATCAACAAGTTAACTGCCTATGTTTTCTTCTAGGAATTTTATGGTTTCAGGTCTTATATTTAAGGTTTTAATCCACTTCATGTTAAGAGTTTGGATGGAATATAGATACTTTAAAAAGTGCAATTGAGTTCTGGCCAAAATTTATAGGGTACCTATTATGTGTGAGGCACTCTCAGTTTGAAAATTATGAAGATGATATCCTAGCCTCCCAGGGTGAAGTAATGATGGGGTGTAAGTAGAGAAGATATAAAAATAAGTTAAGAAGGCAGCTTCAGTTAAATGCAATAACAGAATAACATACAGAATAAGGACGGAGAAAGAGCAGTTAACTCTGAGGACTGTGTGTATTTGTGATGCGTAAAAGCTTTATCATGTTGGTACATTTGAATAGGATTTTGAAGATTAGATATTCATCAGGCAGGTAGAGCTTGAAGAAAGTCGTGGAGACTTGTAATGGTGTGGTAGGTATAGAAAACTATCAGCAATTGAGTATTACTGGAACAACAGAGTAGTAAAAGATGAAGATGGACAAGCAGAAGGTGTCAGGCCCTGTAAAACCTTGCAAGCCGTCTTAAACATTTTGGACTGAAACCTAGGAGTAGTGAGAAATTGAAGGTTTTAAAGGAGAGAAGTGAGGTGTCAGATTTGAATTTTAGGAAAGTCTTTTCAGCTGCTGTGCAGAACGATGGTTCTTGAACTTGAGTGTTTTTCATAACCTGGGAAGGTTGTAAAAAACATGCAGATTTGTGGACTCTACTCCCAGAGAAGAGAGTATGAAGCTCATGCATGTGCGTTTTAAGAACTTTCAGAACTTTTTTTCAGATGGAAGTGGTTCTCCTATAGATTTGGTGGTGGTTTCGGAGATAAGGGCCATTTCAGAATTAAGGAGACAAGATAGGATGTTATTGTCCAAAGTAGCAGAATCACAAACTCTAGGTTGAGGTTCAGAGATTGAACTCTGTTTCTGATTATTGAATAGAACAAGACAGAGGCCTCTGAGAGGGCCACAGTACTGATTCATTTCTAATATATAGCTCCAAGCACAGATAATATAAGATCCAATTATGAGAGATAGCTGTGGCATAGATTAAGAATACACCCACACAAGGTACCTTGCTGAAATGTCCCAGTCTTGTTTACAGTTCCCTGCTTGAGATCAGATTTGGTGTGCAATGGCTGATTCTGTGGCTACAGAAGCTGGTGACCTTAGGTATTGGAATAAGAGGCCTGAAGAAGCTGAGAGTCAGTCAGGAATCTCTCGAGATGGATAAAAGGGTTGCTAAGCAAAGACAGAGGCCCAACTGTAGAGCTGTAGTTCAACAGCATGAGTTTTTCCACTGTTTCCAGCCACGGAAGATTAATACTTCAGGGGAAAAAAAGGTTACTAATCACAACACATCCGGTTAATTTACCATGTTTCGGTCATTCATTAGATCACCATTAACAACTGACTACACAAGTTATGACAAAAAATGCCAAGTATAGCACACAAGGCTATTAAAATTGCATTAAAGACTTGGAGAGAAGGTGAGGGAGAGGGAGAGAAGGACAGAGGGTGGGGGAACACAGTTCAGCTTGTAAAGACTTTTTTTGCCCAGTGATTCTCTCCAGCCTCTGTCTTTTAATATATGAAATCCTTTTGTCTTTTGTTGCCACCTCTGTAGGAAGCATGTTTTGATGGGGGCATGAGGCTCCATTCGGTTGATACACTGGAATGTACTTAACCCATTCTCCAATATTGAGCATTTTAGGTTGTTTTCAGTTTTGCTGCCGTTATAGATATTGCTTCATTAAGCATCTTTGTGCATATGGCTTTTTGCTTCTCCTCCATCATATGCTTAGGATGAATTCCCAAGAGTGAGATTACCAGGTCATTTTTATGGCTCTTGATACATGTTGCCATATTGCTTTTCAAATGGGCTGTGGCAGTTTATACAATTACGAGCAGTATTTGAATATACAGCTTTGCTGCAACACTAGCATTTGGTATTATGGTTTAAATTTATTAATTTAATAGGAGTAGAATGTTATAGCATTGCAGTTTTAATTCGCATTCCTTAAATTACTACCAAGGTTGTTCACTGTGTTTTCCTGTCACAAATTAGATTAGTTCATATAAAATATCAGAACACCTTCATCCAAGCATTAATTACAGAAGTCAAATTAATTAAAATTAATTTATTCACTGACAAAATTCTTTTAGCACACTTTTGATGAGCACCTGCTTGGTTTCAGGTACTGAGTTATGAGTTAAAGATACAAAGACAGATACAATCCTTTTGTCTAGATAGGAGGTTCATGCTGGCCCTTATTGTCACCTCAAAGTTTTGAGAAATAGAGAAGCATAATAGAGCCCAACACTGACACAGTTAAGTTAAAATTGATCAGTGCCTGTGTTGGGATCCCACTAGAAAGAGACAACATATTCAAAAAGTATATTTAAAGAGATTTTTAAAAAATAATTAATTTGTTTTTTTATGGTGACATTGGATAGCGAAATCCAATAAGTTTCAGCTGTACACTTTAACAGTAAGGTGTGTATGTGTGTGTGGGTGTGTGTGGGTGTATGTATTCATACTGTATGTTCACCTCCCATAGTTAGATTTCTGTCACCTCATATTTGATCCCATTTACCCCATCTACCTTCCCCCTTTTTCCCCACCCCCCATCCTCTGGTAACCACTAGTCTAAAAAGTACTATTTAAAGGCAAGGTAACAATAAGGAATAGTTAAATGTCATAGATTTTAGCAATGGTGGAAGCTTTGGAAGCTATTTATCACCCCGATGCTTAAAGGGACACTGGAATGTAAACATTACTGGAATAGAATGAGAGTTGTAGAACAGGAGCCGTCATACAGGAGCTATAGCCTCAGGTATGGGAATATAGCCACTGCCCAACAGAGCCCCCAGCCAACTCTCCCTCTTCCTTCCCTCCAGTATTCAGCTAGAGGTGCTCTGGGGCTGGACCCCAATGGAAGCCAGAGACTAAGGGAGCCTGGATGAGCCATTCAACGATGTCAGGCTACTAAGGGCTTAAAGAAAGACAGGGAAAAGGAGAAAATGCATCCTGATGGGCAAACAGGAAATGCCTGGCACTTCCCAAACCTCCTTCAAATAAAGGGACATAAATAACTGTTTCATATCCAAATAGGTAAGCTAAAAACATCTACTCAGAAATGGACCTAAAACAACTTGCTTGAAGCTAAGGATGTTCAGCATCACTTGGGTCACATTTCTTTAGTGCTGCAAATGACCAGTAAGTTTGCTGCTGCTAAAGAAATGGTCTTATTTGGCAAGAATTGGGAATGGCAAGAGAGAGGAATCTGATGAGAGTCTGTGCTGCTCTTGACCCAGGTGTTCATCTTGACAATGAAATGCCAGTGGGATAATTTAGGTCCTTTAATGAGAAAGTTACAGTCTCACTCAGATTACCCTAAATCATGGAGTTATTGCAAGTAGCCATAGTAATTTGGCTCTGGTGCTTTGTTTTTCTGGGCCAACAAAGAGTCACTGTTGATGTAGGGCCTTCTCTCATTCTCTCTCTCTCTTTTTTTCTCTCTCCAATTCCAAATATAGCCATACCTTGGTGGTATAGCAGCTTTGATTCCAGACTACCACGATAATATTTATTGAATATTGCAATAAAATGAGTCACAGGATATTTTTTTAATTTCCCAGTGCCTATAAAAGTTATGTTTACATTATACTTCAGCCTAGTAAGTGTGCAATAGTATTACATATAAAAATAATGTAAATACTTCACTTAATTTTTTATGACTAACAAATGCTAGCCATCATCTGAGCCTATTATTGGAAAAAATGGCACTGATAGACTTGCTCGATGCAGGGTTGCCACAAACCTTCAACTTGTAAAAAATGCAATATCTGCAAAGTGCAATAAAGTGAAGCACAATAAAGCAAGGTATATTTTCTTCTACTTCCAAAAAGACAATAATCTTTTTATCCAATCAGTTTCTGCCTGGAAAGAGTTAGATTGTTCTAATTACCTAATGGAATTAGCCACATTGAGTCATATGACAAATGCTATCCCTTGCTCAAGAAGCAGCCCAATGATGCTTTACTAGCAGGGATTAAGAAAAGATTGGTTTCCCATAGAAGAGGACAGTGAGAATAGTAATATTGGTACAAAGTACTCAGCACTAACTGAAGAATCATAAAACTTATTTAACTGAAACAAATGTCTCCCATTTTCATACCAGTCAGCATTGATTGCTCCTTCCTGTGGACTTCCATAGCATTGTTTATAAGTTTATTGAGGTTTAATTTATTGTGTACATGTTTAAAGTGCCAAAGTTGATGTTTTTTGGCATATGTACAAACTCATGAAATAATCACATAATCAAGATGTATGTTTACACCAACATAAAAGGTTCTCTCTGTAATCTTATAGGGGGATATATGATAAAGATCCTGTTATAAAGGAAATTAATGTCAGGTGGAAGACATGTAAAGAACTCACTTTAAATGAGCTAGGAAAAATTAAATAAGAGCTAGACACTGAACAGCATATAGTGTACTGTGCCTTTTTGTCCAAGATTTTAAATTCCAGAAAGAGGGAGGGAGGAAGGAAGGGAGGGAGAGAGGGAGGGAGGGAGGGAGGGAAGGAAGGAAGAAAGGAAGGAAGGAAGGAAGGAAGGAAGGAAGGAAGGAAGGAAGGAAGGAAGGAAAATAAATCTCATTCACTAGGTTGAAATCCTGCACCCACCATCCCAGGAGCAACAACTGTGTCCAAGAGAACAGGATCCCATAGTATTAACATGCCCACTGGTGGCCCATTACTCCTGCATATTGGGGCCATTTTTAGAAGAAGGAGAATAGTAAGCTGGGGCACCACTCCAAGAGGTGTTAACTATAGAATGATAAAGGTTAAGAGAGTTAGTCCCTCTTCCACTCTTACCACATCTGCATTATACTATTGAACTTTCTGTCTGGTAGAAATTTTGACTGATGGTGATTTCCCTTTATTTATTTAGGAAGTGAAAACAGTATTTTTGCCATCAAATTTATATCTCTAAATAAACTGCCTTTATGTTCTTGTCAGTTGTTTTTTAAGTTGTCCACTTTAGTGTTAATGCCACAAAATTTGCATGTCTGCTCAGTTCTAACACTTAATGACACACACACACACACACACACACACACACACACACACACAGCCTCTCTTGAGGATTATTTGAATACCTTTTTTTAAAACCAAACCATTACCTATAGGCAGTTGTGGACATGATATAATGACTTTGTGGATTGGAGGATCCAGTTTTTATCAGTCTCCAGTAGTTCTGAGAATCAGGAATAGAGAAAGTTGATTCTGGAACTGCTCCTATTTTCGTCCTTAAACAGGATTGAAAGAAGAAAAATTAGACTGAGAATGAAAACGATATTTCATGTAGCATGGAGATTATAAGGAACTGAATCATCTTTATGGTTTGAAAGGGCATGAAACGTTTTAACAAAAGGAGTAGGGATTCGTTTTTCTCTTTGCAGCAAAACGTCACAATACAAGGAACGGAACTTACATCAAAACAGGAAAAGTTTTCCTTAGTTATCGGCAGAAACTTTTTGCATGTTGATGTGTTCTGGCATTTCTGTTTCCTGCAATGCTTTGGAGAAGAGCAAAAAATCCTGCACTGTACCTACATTGTACTAAATTGTATTAATCCTACGTTGTACCATACCAGACACTTCTTCGAACTTCTTACAACTCTTCAACTCTACTCACTATCCTTCTGAAGGTTTCTAAATGCTATATTTGCAGCAATTATTATGTAAAGACTTCTCTGGAGTGATACTTCCAAGGCTTTTTCAGGCCTTTTGTAGATTAGCTGTAACTCAAGTAAACATTCACACAGTGGATATTTGCATTCATTTATTTGCACAATGTGTAAAACTTAGAGGTATTTTCAGACCTACTTTTACATCATTTCTTGGACTTAATTAACCTAAACTTTGAACAAATAATAGCATTTTCTTTTATTGCTCTCCACCCTGGTGACTGCAACTATTATTAATAATAACAAGGGACTTCAATAGTCAAGATATTGATTTAATAATAACTCAGAGTTTTTAGGGAGAATCAGGGGGTCCACAGAGGTACTGTCCTCCCTTCCCTAACGTCATAAAATGACACTAAGAAAAGAATTGAAGTGTAAAAAATTTTAACTATTCTCTGGTGGAAAGAAGAGATAATTGTGGGTCGGTCTTGGGTTGGAGTTTCTATAGTGCCCTCCCGCAACTAAAAATTTTAAAGCCAGGCTGTTTGAGGAAGTAAAGGGTTCCCCCTAACGCCCACCATATGCAGATGACTTGCAAAAGACCTGACCAGCCTATGGGAACAAATATTTGATTGCTGAGATACCTTTATAATAGTGTTTGAAGGAGCTTGCTAATATTAAGTGCCATGCCACATATCAAAGGAAAAGTAAAATGGCAGCTCCTGATAAAGTACTCTGATGAGAGGCTACCTTTAAGAAGTTAACATTTGTCAGAGCTTGACTGTGAGATCCACAAGGGCAGAGAAGTTACTCGGTTTTCCTACCCCCAGAGAATTATGGGAATGCAACATAAAGGTTAAATTTGTGAGATAAGGCTGCAGCTAACAAGGATATACTCATGTTTTCCAAAGGCAAAGGCTTCATTCACTCATCACTTACTAAGCATTTACTTCTGTGCTTTGCAATGTACTAAGAGGTGGAGATTCTGTCCTGATTAAGACATTATTTCTATCCTAGAAGATCACACATGCTTAGCGGAAGAGGGCAGTAAACAGGCTACTAAAGTGCAGCTAGTTGGGTATTGTGGCATGGAAATTATGGGGGCAGTAGGATGGAGTGCAGAGGAGGGGCAAGCACTTCACCGGGAAATGGCAGGGGAAAATGGAGGTGGACATGGATTTTGGAGTAACTGCTATTTTGTATACCTCATGCCACAAACCCTCTCTGTTAGAATGACTAAGAAGTATTGAAAGAATTTTCATTTTCTTTAATGTTTCAATTCTATTTTAATATTTAAGTTAAAATTATTTTTTTGTAAGTCACCATTGCAAAAAAAAAAAGAAAGACAGCTTTTGCCAATTCTTTATTCAATAGGTAATTTCCTACATGAATGCGATGGTGTCAAATGGAACACATTCATTCATTCAGAAAATTACATGTTAATACCTCAAGAAGAATTTGAGTAGGATTTCGACCGACAGAACTTGGAAAATACTCCACTGAGGCCCACTGAGCTGCCCTTGCCAAGGCGAAGGACAGGTAATTTGCCATGACTAATTGAAAAACATAAAGAACATTAATATGAAAAATGAAAGCATAATCCATGGTATAACAGGCAGTGAAACCATTCCCATAATTGATTAATCTCTTCAGGGTAACATGTTCTTTCTCTCAGGAATCTTTTTCTTTAGCACAGTCTGTTTTAAAAGCCTGCTAAAGTGACATCACTTGAAAGGTCAAGGAGCAGGTGTTGCTATCCTACAGGTGCAGAGAGTGATACTGGATGCTTGGAATTTGTGAAAATAATTATTAAAGAAAATATCTAGAGACCTTGGTGATGCTATAAGCTCCATCTAGACATCCTGAGGCATCCTATTAAGAAACCATGATTGTAATATTAGTGGCTTTTAATTTGAAAATTAGTTGCAGGCTATCAGAGAACCTTGAATTTAATCTTAGCTCCACCACTTACTAGCTAAGTGAACTTGGACAAGTCACTTATCTCCAGGTGACATTCAGTTTCTTTATCAGTAAGCTGGGGATAATAGGATCTCTGCTTATCTTGCAAGGTTGTAAAAGAAAAAAAACAAATAAGAGTGTGCTGGTGGAAAATTTCAAAGCATATAGATTCAACATAAGATAATTAGGAAAATCATGAATAGTTTATTTGTTCTTAGGTTAGGTCATACTAGCTTATCAAACGATAAGCTGCTTGCTTTTCTTTTTTTGCTTTGAAATTTAGAAACAAATTTTATTCAAGGTCTGAAATACAATTCCTCAAATAGCAACTTCTCCAGAAAACTGTGGCTACACAAGGATGCATCGCCTCTATCATGTTAGAACATGCATTAGACTCAGACACATAAACCATGAAACAGTCCACCACCCTTCAGCAATGTGAGCAAACTTAGAATGCCTAAGGAACAGCATAGGTGGACCTGCAGAGGATGGGCTGTGTTACTTCAGGCACGATAAACAAGAGCACAGATGCATGGGTTTGCAGGTATACACGTGAAATTGAACCACTGGCACTAGGAATCGGCATTTTGTCATGAAGCATTGACACATAATTAGAAAATTGTGTAGTGTCAAATGGATGGAACCACCAGCATTCGAGCAATGTGGTCAACTATTGCATACGCTGGTAGCAACTCTGAAGTGAGAAAAGGAGCTTGCACACTCCTTTTATTTTCTGCTTAAAACAACACAAACCAACTGAAACATAAGCCCTGCTATACATTAACAATTATAAAGAACATCAGCCACACAAGACAAAGACTAAGAGCAAAAAAGAGTGTTTATAGATACCAGACACCACAATGAGCGGGTGGGTAGACCTTCACAGGGCTTTGCGGTGGTCCTCGGCGGAAGCCACTTTGTAGTCAGTGGCAGTAAGCAGAGTTGCAGCATTCTTTGCCAGATACTGCAGAAAATCATGGAAGTAGCTCAAGGACAATGCAAGGGTCTCCTCATCAAGGGACGTATGTGCCAACATCTCTCCGATTTTTGTGAATAATCTCAGCAGGTGTGGTGCTCCGTAAACCTGGGACATCGGCGCATCTGGGTGAGCCCTGAGGATTTCAGCATGCTGGGGCCGCTCAAATGCGTAGAGCAGCTGCGTGCCCAGCATCACATTGAAGTATTCTCTTATTCCCGCCACGACATCATGCACTGCATACTTCATATTGCCGGCGTTTCCTCGTGACTTCCTGCAGTTGGCATAGTCTTCCAGAACCGCATCGACGTTCTTCTTAGCAGGGAGTCGAAACAACCGCTTCTGCCGGGTGACTAAATCCCAGTCCTCGACAAGCCACGGTTTGAGCTCCTCAGGGATCTTCACGTGAACTTGCGCTTTGTTGTGCGAAGCCTCCTTGCTTTCCGCGGGGGGCTCGGCCTGGGCCCTTGTCTTCCGAAGCGGCCGCAGTGGCCGCGGGGCCTCACTGGCGCTGCCGCCATCTCCGTTTCCAGCGGTTTTCCGACTCTTCTTCCTCGTCTTCCTCCCGGGTTCCGAAGGGGGGCTCTCTGAGGAGCCACACTCGCGTCTGCCTGGGGGGGCCGGGTCCCGAGTCTCCTGCGGCGGACCAGCGGCCTTCCTTCCGGGGGCGGCTCCTCTCACCTTCCTCCTCCGCATATCGCTTCTAGGTGGCTTGTGAGGTCGTCTTCTGCTGACGGTGGTCGTCCACGAGGTTGGGAACCCTGCTTTCCGGAACTCGCCCGACTCTGCTTTTATTTCAACCAAGAGTCCCGTCCTTCCCGGTTCTTCCGAGAACTAGCGTTTTCCCCGCCTGGAGCTGACAGATAGATCGTCCAGGATGGTGTGGATGGCCGAGGTGGCAGACACGACCCAAGCGTCGTCTGTGATCAGGATCGGAGCCTGTGATCAGGCTCGGAGCCTGTGATCAGGCTCGGATCTCTGACCCCCGCTGCGCAGCACACGCGGCTTTTCTGACGCGGCCTGAAGCGAGAGTCCAGGCCCTGGCAGCCGCGGACGTGCGCTCGCTGCCGGCCGTTGGGCCCGCGGCCGTCGGAGGGAGCCGGGTCGCCCCGGCAACTGAGGCGCACGCGCCGACACGGCTCCCTGCAGGCGGCTTCTGCCCTCAGCCAACCACGGGCGTCTCCGGCTGTTCCACGGCCAGCGATTGCACGAGGCCGTCACGTCAGCGGGGACGCCTCGCCACACACAACAAGCTGCTTGTTTTGCATCGATTGTTCCTCCTGAAGCTCAAGGCGGACCAGGGCGAGTAGGGCACTCGGAAAAGGGAAGCCTTCGATCTTCTGAAGGTAGGTAGGTAGTCGCGTGGATAGACTAAGTTGGCTATGGGAGCTTCCGAAATGCTCGTTTTCCCTCACGGCTTTGGCAGATAAAACGTAGAAGAGGATACAGGGTAGAACTGGGGAAACACAGTGGCCATGGGCTGTCCTTAACTGACCCTGTGCAGACGTGCAAGGGCAATCTACCTGGAGTCTGGAAGGTGGTATATGGTGGTGGTTGAGAGCAAGAGATTTGGGGGCAGGGAAACCCGGCTTTCGATCCTGGCTTTGCTATTAAATAGCTGCATGATCTAGAGTAAGTTACATAAACTCACTGAGCCTGAGTTTCCAAATTTTTTAATGGAGAGGACAATAGCGTACAGTATATAAAGGCCTATTGGGAGGATGGAATGAGTTAGTGTATGTAAAGAGATGGAATCCTTCGGTATTTCGCAAATATTAACTATTTTTATTAGCCCTCAACAGATGGAATGGTAGGGGGTTGTTTCAGGTGAGAGCCATCACAAAGCATTATGGAGATGAGGGTAAAAGGGAGTTATGAGGAACAATAGAAACAGTGATTCAAAGTACTGCTCTGACATCATAGAGTCTAGGTTCAGATACCACGTCATCTAGCTATGTGTGATTTTAGACAAGCTAGTTACCTCTCAGAGCTTCACTGAATTATGGGGATCATATTGATTGCTTTTTCACAGAGTTATTTTGAAAGATTAATGATGTAATTCATACGAAATGCAGAAAAGCATTGCCCCAATCACTGTAGGTTTGTTATAATTGCTATCCTATGGGGCCTTCCTCCTTCCACCCTCTTTGCCCCTGGGCTGAACTGTGAAGTCCTAGACAGTCCGACTTCATGAGTTGAGGCCAACTGAGTTGGAATTAGTGAAAATATATGTGTAGACTCATGTCCTTTGTAGTATCCTTGAAGGCTAGGTATACCAACAAATGAAACATGGCATACATATATGATCAATTGATCAAAGGTGCCAAAACAATTTCGTGAAAGGAAAAATAGTCTTTTCAACAAATAGTGCTAGATCATCTGGATATCAACATGGAAAAATGTGAACGTCAACTTCTACCTTATGCCATCCACAAAAAAATCAGCTCAAAATGGATAATAAATGTAAATGGATTCTAAATGGACCTAAATATAAAACCCCAACTCTGAACTATTTAGACAAAAATAGGATAAAATCTTTGTGACTTTGAGATAAGTAAAAGTTCGTAGGGCACAAGAGTATAAGAAAATGATAAATTTGTTATTTAAATGAAAAATTTTTGCTGATTGAAAGATATTTTTTTGAGAAAATGAAAAAGCAAACCTTGGAATAGGAGAAAATATTCACGGCACTTATATCAGAAAAGGCACTTGTACCCAGAATACGTATATGCCTCTTTCAAATCATTATTAAGGAAACAGCCAACCAATGAAAGTGGGCAAAGATTTAAACAGACAATTCACTAAAGAAGATGGCCATAAATGGCCTTGAAATAAATGGCCAACATATGAATGATGCAGCCAAGGCTGAATTTCAGAGAGCATTGTCTGGGCTTCATAACACGCTACTAGTTGTGCCATTAACTGAGGGCATGGGGAAGGGAGACAGGGCAGCCCTGCTTCTTACTCCATCTTTTTCTATACATCTCTTCATTTTCTCCTTTTCTTTAGTTTCTTCTTATCCCCTTCTCTCAAGGAGAAAGGTTTTGGAGGGCTCAGGTCCAGTGTTCTGTATTTGTCTCAAGGTCATTTGGCTAGTTCTAGGCAGAACAAGGAGCCAAAGCCAGGAGCCAAAGCCAGGCTTCTTGATTCTTTGGGTACAGATTTCTTCATGGGCCAATAAATGGAGTGTGGCCTGGGGTGCCATGGGCCTGACTGGTCTCCCTTCCTCCTCACCTTTAGATTAAAGTTGTGTGGTACTTTAAAACTGGCAGGCCAGCAGAAGCAGAGCCATGCTTGCCTTTGAGATCTGTTTTCAAAGCAGGTGTGCAGCTCTAGTTGGTGTTTCCATTCTACTCTGAGTGGCAAAATTATACCATCACTTTGGGCAAAGATGGGTCATCAGCATTGGCTTTTGGCTCCCAGAATTAAAGTATAAATTTATACTGCTATAAAGCAGTTATGCTTTCAAGTTGATGTTCTTGGCTATTTGTAAAGTTTTATGAAATGTTCCTCCTCTTGCCAGTCTGAAAAAAAATATTTTCTTCGGAACAGCCCAAATTATCTGCCACTAACTAAATATGTGAACTTGGGCAGTCATAATACCTCTTTGGATCTCAGTTTTCTCATAAGACCAGAGATTGAACTAGTTGATATCTGAGGACGCTTCAGCTTTGACTTTTTCTACATTATCTAGTTCCATGATTCTAAGTTTACCTTAGATCTGCCTAAACATTGAAATGCCACCAAAATATATTTCAGTATATTTTTGCTATTGATATGCAGACTCTGGGATTCCTCTGCCTTGTTTACTGCTTCCTCAAAGCTGCCTTGTATAATTTGCCTGCTTAAGGTCTTACTGTTACCTACAGATGGTTTCATGTTTGCAAAGAGAAGGCAAGAGTATTCAGAGCAAGAGCCCAGCCACAGACCCATCCCTTCTTGACAATAAAGCTTTGTATTTCACCTGTTTCTTGTCTTCTTCCCTTCTTCTAGTTGGTCCTGTTGCTACATTCGGGTTTTATCATTACATCTGTGGTAGCAGGCACAGATGTTTTTCTCACTCAATTTTATGGCTAATGGTGAAGTGGATTTTTCCAGCAGATGCTCACATGTGGGTGCTTTTCTTTTCTCTCCTGACACATTCTCTACACAAACAGCAAATTGTGTGTCTGGTGTGCTTTTAGCCTAGCAAGAGAAGAATTCAATCTGAATAACACTGGGCTGATTTTCAAACTCCTAAAAAAATAATGCAGACACTAAAATTGACTAACTCTTCAAAGAACTCCTGTAGCCTAGATCCAGATTTGCATCTCCAGCCTTTGCCAGTTTTATCCAAGGAAGATGAGGATACACATTTGTTCTTTGAAGGGCTGCCTTATGAAGGGAAAATGACATCAGATTCAATTTTAAAAGAGCTGAACTCAATTGCTGTGTCACTGTGGTTTCTGACACTTGAGGCATGTTATTTAACCTCTGTTTCTTCGTCTGTGCGATGGAACTGATAATACAGAGCTGGTATGGATTCTTGAGAGAAATGCTAAGTAGCAGAGTTTCCTGCTTAAGTCTAATTTGTGTCCACTACTGGGCATGTGTGGGTATTGAAGCTGACTGATCAAAAGTCTATTTGCACAAAGGACTGAGAATCCTCCATGGAGGGAGTCAAATCTGTGTAAAGGTTAAGAGTTTGGGGTTAACCCTAATTTCAATAGTTCCAGGGCCTTTTAATCTTGGTACTATTACATTTTGGGGGCAGAAAATTGTTTATTGTGATGTTTGTCCTGTGTTTTGTAGGATGTTTAGCACCATCCCTGGCCTCAACTCAGTAGTACACCCCCACCCAAGTTGTGACAACTAAAATTGCTTCCAAAGATTGCCAGATATGCCCAGGGGAAGGGGTTCTATTGAGAACCACTACCTAAGAAGCACTCATTTCTTACAATAAATTCTAGCTCTAACACTTACCCAAGGTTATGTAGCTAACCCTCTGTGCTTTAGTTTTCTCATATGTAAAATGGGGGTGGGAGGGTCTTATCTAATTTGCAGAAAGGGTTGTTGAGAAAATTAAAATGGCAGATGTACACAGACCTTGGTACATTGTAACATACTACCTCCTTACCATAGGGCCTTTGCTTGTTCTTCTGCCTTTGTATAAGGCACTCTCTTTCTTTCATCCCATCTTTCTATCTTGTTAATGTCAACTCATCCTTTGGAGCTCAGCTAAAATGCCATTTTCACAAGGAAGTCTTCCTTGATCCCTGAGAATATATCAGACTTCATGGTACTCACAACACTTACTTTGTTGGTGTTATCCATTATAAAACTTAGGTGATCATTTCATTATTATCTAGACTACAAGACTATAAGTTAATTAGGGTAGGTGCTATGTCTGTCTTTGTTCACTGTTACATTTCCAGAGCTCAGGATAGCACCTGGAGCAAATCATGCATTCAATAAAAGATTATACAAGGATAAAGGGAGAGAAGAAATGAAGAGCATGATACAACATTTCAAACATCATTATAATTTAATTCTCCTAAGGAAATATAGGCAGCTAATCAGCCCAGGGAAAGAATAAAGTGACAAAAGAGAAGCAGTAGTTTTAAGGAAAGTCTATAGCTGAAAACTCTCTCCAGTTTAGTTCCCATACACTTTGTAGGGTTTTGTGGGCCCAATACATGGAATACTTATTTTCCATCTGAGTTTGGAACTAACAGCGACAGACAGATAGAGATTAACAATATCATCCTTATTTCTAAAAACAGCTGGGTTTGGAGAACATGACTTAGGTACGCAGCAAAAATGAATCTCCTATTACAGCACCTCGGAATTAGCTAGACTTACCTAGTCAAAGGCAGCACTTAACAAATGAAGCATGCCCCCTCCAATGGGGGCATGTGTCTGTAAAACCCATGTTGTACAGAACTAAGATTATTTGCTCCTGACAGCAGGCTTGCCCCAAAGGTAGAAGCAAGAAACGTTGGGCTGAGTGGAGACTTTTCCTCCTTCTGTGGAGAAAGGCCAGGGGTGTTACTCTAGTGTAGGTACCTTAACTTAGAAAAAGAAAGTCATGGGAAAGAATATCACTCTACCTCCACTCCTGCCAACAGATTTATGTCTGGGTCAAAAGGAAACACAGAACCAGGAGCAAAAGTGACAGGGGTATTTCATGAAAGGGTCTTCAGTTTATTGGGAGCCAATAAGTCTTGCTCTGAGATTTCTCTAATTATATTACATAAGAGTAAAGAGGTGATCTTTTCCATTTTGCTGCAGTACTCTTTAGCTCTGAACCTTGATGGATCCAGTGCATTCACCTCACCAGTGGATTCTGGGTAGATGGCAACCCTCATGGAAATGGAGGTGGGTCCCACCAAAGGTGGGCATGTTCAATGGATGAAGCAGTACTCAGCATAGGGTTTCAAGATCAGGAGAAGAGGCCATATTTAGTTGGAAATTTTCAAAGGGGGTTTGAGTTACAAGGACAAAGGAAATGCTGAATGCACCTCTATTTAAAACCGTGGACTATGTAAATCAGGGTAATTGGTACATGAGTATATAAGCTTTGTAAGCCATAAAGCCATTCAAATATGAAACATTATTAAATTCTTTCTTTTCGTACTTTCATTTGCTGCAGTTCTAACCTAATATGACTTTAAGACCTCAGGTATTCATGATATTTTGATGACCATTTGCTATGGTGTGGCTACCTTTCAGGATCAAGACAGATGGGTAGGTAATTATGGTTATTTGAGAACAAAATAGAATGATCCATGCCAGTATCTAGTGAAACCTTGGTGTTCCTGTATAGTTTATTAAACTTTAACTTACTAGTTAAGGAGGCTTGCTTTCATCAATTGCAAATTGGGAATAATACCAGTACCTTCTTAGGGCCATTACATGGATTTCAATGAGGTAATAAATGCAAGGTAGTATAGTGTCAAGCCCATATTTGTTTGTTTAATTCTTAACACTTATCACTACCATTAAATTACACATTTCTTTGTATATGGTCTGATTTCCCCTACCAAAAGGGACTTTAATCTTGGTCTTGAATTTCCAGAGCCTAGCAGAGTAGAGATATTCAACAACTACTGGTTGAATGAATTAATGATACTCAATAAATAACATTTTTCCTAAACTCCAGACTCATGTTTACTATTTCCTAATCTTCATTATTGATTGAATTACCCATAGGCACCTTAAATTATTCATGTCCAATACTGAACCCTTGATTCCCAATCCCACTGCACCTCCATTTTGCCAATGACAAACTGGCTTCTCTTCGCATTCTTCATTTTAGTAAATGATGATGCCATCCTTCCAGTTGTTCTAACTAACAATGTTGGAGTCATCTTTAAGTCCTGTCTTTTTCTCATGACTCATTGATAGTCTGTCAGCAAGTTCTGTTTTCCCTATCTTCAAAATATATCCAAAATATAACCATTTCTTAGAGCCTCCACTGCCAACCATCTAGTCTAGTTCAGCATCACTTCTCATCTAAGTCAACAACCTGTCTTGCCCAGAAAATTGCTTATATGATTTTCACCTAATTCTGTTCTCCTTACTATGCACTTTCTTTTTAAAACATAAATATGACGACATCATGTCTTTGCTCAAATGTTCTGAAAACCTCCCAAATACCATACTTGTAATACTATCCCTGTACTTCATTACTTTACCCTACTCGGTTGATTATAATAATATGTATCACTGCTAGATTTTATATCATTTGTTTGATTAGCTGCTGCTGTCCAGTAGAATATAAACTCCAAAGAGCCTCTGTTTTTCTTTCTATATTCTCCTATCTAGAAAAATGCAGATGGTGACTGAAGTCTATCATGTTAGTATGTGTCTGTGTGAATGTGTGGCTGAGTTAGTGTGAGATTATGGGTGAAGGTGAGTACATGTGATTGTGTAAAAATGTTATTGTGTGAGAATATGTGAGAGTTTTAGTGTTAAAGAGCATGTAAGAGAATTTTTGAGTGGATATATTAGAGCATAGACTATGTATATGTGTGTGTGAGACTTGTGAAGAAGTATATGACAGAACGTGTAAGTTCATATACTGAAGTGAGTGTCAGTGTATGTAAGATTGTGATGATGTGTGTTGGTATATCTGAGTGTGTGAGGGTGTTTATGAATGTGAATGAATATTTACAAGTATATGAGTGTGTATGTGAATATTTGGTTCTGAATTCTCCCTAGGCCCTTATGTAGTCCTCTCATACTTCAAACTTACTGAGTCAAAGATTTGTCATGTTTCCCCAAATTTGCTCCTCCTCTTTTGTTCCCCATCTCAGGAAAAGAACCACCAGCCATCCTGTTACCCAAGCCAGAGATATGGAAATCATGGCCAAGTCGAAGTTCAAGTCAATTTCCTCTTTCTTATTTCTACTAAAAATTCACAATCCTTAATTTCTGGCCAAGGAAAATTTCTTCATTAACAGATATTCATTCACTTCACTCATTCAATAAAAAAATTATCAAATATTTGCTATGTGCCAAGATAAAGTGCTACATACCAGAGGTGAGAAAAACCATATAATGATCTTTAAAATTATCATTTATTTAGTTCCAGAAAGGTGGTAGTCACTGTAGAAAAAAAATGCTTTGCATTAATATCATTTAGTCTTTGAAATATCCCCATTGGTACAGGTGAGAAAGGTGAGGCCCAGAGATACGAAGTGTCCAGGTTCACATGGTAAATGGTAGAGTTGAGATCTGAATGCATGTTTGTATGACTCCAAATCAAATGATTTTAACCACTGTCTACATCCTTTTTAATAGTACCTACAAGGTGTTTGTTAGTGATCCTTTTGGAGCTCCCTTACTTTTCCACATTGTCTGACAATCTGGCATTTCACTAATGATTCTTTCTCATCTTAAAAAGTATCTATCTGCCCCCCTTATCTCCCTCACTCTTAAATGATACCATTATCTCACACTTCAAAGGAGCACAGTGATATGAGAACTTCTATTACTTCCCATGACCAAATATCCTACTGTAATTGAACCCACATTCTGTATTTGCCCTCCTATTTCTGAGGAGGAATTGGACCTGCTCTTATTGAAGGCTTATCCTCCACTTGAGTTTGGTATTTTATTCTCTGTCATTTCTCAAGGAACTATGTATATACAGTTGGCTCTCCGTGTCTGCAGTGTCCACATCCACAGATTCAAAGGTTGTTTGAATTCATGGATGCAAAACCTGTGGATATGGAGGGTCAACTAAGAGACCTGAGCATGCCTGATTTTGGTATCCTCCAGTAGTCCTGGGGTTAATGGCCCCTCTTGCATGAATACTGAAGGATGACTGTTTTTCTTTTCTTTCTTGAATCTTTACTACATCCTTCCCATCAGCATATAAATATGGTCTTGGTATCTTCAGTCTTAAGACTTAAAATTTCTTAACATCTTAAACCCAGAAGCCTCCTCATTTCTTGGTTCCTCTTTGTAACAAAATGTCTTAAAAGAGTCGTATGTACTCAAATTCTTCAACTTTAATCATCTTTTCAACCTTTTTTATCTGGGTTTATATCCACCATTCGACTGAGATACTCTTAGCAAAGTTACTGTGACCTACAACTTGCAAAAATCAATGGTCTATGTTTTTGTCTTCAGTGACTTGACCAAGTAGCAACCTTTGGCTCAACTGATGACTCCTTTTTAGAATAACATTTTTTTTTTTGCTTCTTTCTTCTCATTTTTTTTCTCTTCTTCATTGGTTCTCCTTTTTCATCTTTGTTTGGCTCCTCCTCTCCTAACTTGGTTCTGGGCAATAATCTCTATACAATCTCCCCAGATAATCTCATTCAGAACCATTGCTCTGATACTTCTCTATGGCAGTGGTTCCCAAACTTATGTCCCCTTTCTGACCATTCTCTTGAGTTCACCCACCCAATTGTTTACTTGCCATCTCCCCTCAGATATCTAATAAACATCTCAAACTTAACATGTCTAAAACCAAACTTCTGACCTTCCCACACTCTCCACTATCTAAGAAATGTCAACTCCATTATTTCATGTATTTAGGCCACAAACCCCCTTGAATTTTCTCTCTTTATCACACATACCAGATCCTATGCCTTAGGAATTCTTGGTTCTCTGTGAGGAAGGAGTTAATACAGCAGACATACTTGCTTATTTCTGCACATCTAAGGGAACCTGGAACCATGATTGACCCTTGATCAACACTTGGAAATGTGACCCACAGGATGTTCTTCATATCATCAATTAATAATTTATTGTGTTCCTCTGGAGCAATGAATTCTGCTGTACAAGCTTGTCAGGTTGCTTCTCATAAACATCAAAATTAATGATGTGCACCTGTTTTCAGTGTTAGGCTCAAGTTTCCATCACCATGGCTAGTTATGTAGCATCATGTGCCTATGTGACCAGCTCTTAATAAAAGCCTCAAATTCGAAGACTCATGAGCTTCCCTGGACCAATACATTATATACCTGTACCTGCATTTTATTGCTATACAGGAAGAATGTCCTGTGTGGCCCCAAATGGAGAAGAGTTTGGAAACCTTTGCCCAATGCATATATTTTACTGTCAACTTTGCCCAATGCATATCTTTTCCTGTTGCTTTTACCCTGTATCCTTTCCTGTAATAAACATAATTTTTATATTAAACTGCTGTTGAGTCTTATGGTCCTTGCAGTGAATCAACAGACTTGAAGGTGGTCTTGGGGCCCCTGAAACACTCTACCTTCAAAATATTTACAGAATTTAATTCCTTCATGCTATCTTTGTTGTTCCCATTGTGGTTTAAACTACTAATGGGATAATGCAGTACTGATTCCACCCTTACTTCCATATAGCCAATTCTCTAAAGAGCGGCCAGAGTGATCTTCAAAAAAATGTAAACCTTATTCCATCACTCCCCTATTAAACACCTTCCAACGATTTTCTACTATATATTAGAAGTTATGCTCCTTATCCTAGCCTACAAGGTCCATCACAATCTGATATCTCTCTGAAATCATCTCTTACCACTACATCCATTGATCATTTTGTTCCTCTCTGTTCCTAGAACAGCTCTTATTCATTCATTGTGGCAGAAAGATCTAGCTCTAGCTCTTCATCTATATGTTTTTATGGCTGACTCCTTTTGGTCATTCAGGTCTCAGCTCAGAACACCCAGATTTTAGCCCTTACCCCCTCAATTACTTTTATCTTACAGCCTTCTTTATTTTATTTACGACACTTACCAATATTTGAAATCATCTTTTTCGTTTATAGAACACAATCCCCTTGAGAGCAAAGACTGCTTTCTTGTTTATTGATGTTTCTCCAGTGACTAGAGCAGCGCTGACTTATAGTAGTTTCATTAATATGTGTTGGTTGAGTTAACAAAATTTGAAACAATTTGCAGCTTTAAGGAAGTCCTTATTAGAAGTGTGTGTGTGTGTGTGTGTGTGTGTGTGTGTGTGTGTGTGTGTGTGTGTGTGTGTTTCTGAAACATGGTGGAAAAACCTTTGGGTAAGTATAAGGACTAGGAAATTTCTTATGGAGTGAAAGCTCCATCATCTATATTATTCATTGTTGTGTCCTTGGTTCCTGGAACACTGCCTGGATTTTAGTAGGTGCTCAATAACAACTTGTTGAATAACTGAATGGAGCCTGACACAAAATATGCATCACAAATACTTGGAGAAAAATTTAAGAAGTTAAGACATACCACAAATACCTGGGTAAATGGTTTATGCCTTTCCCCTTCAGATGTTCCACATTTTCCTCCCCTCAATAAGAGATATTTGATATCTCTTTCAAATAATATTTATTGAGGGTCTAATTTGTACCAGGGATATTGTAATACAACTAATTATACACGTAACTTTTTGAAAGCATTAATAGAACTTCTTTAATAGTTGAGTTCATCTTATATCTTTGTCAACTGGGCAGTAAGAAAATGCGTGGAAGACCAGATACATACTATATCATGCAATATCATAGATTTTGACTCCACATCTAAAGATATATACATAGGAAGAAAATTAAAAAGATGAATCTAGATACAAGATCTAACAATAGTACAGACTAGACTGAACAATTTTTTGGTCTACCACTTTTACCCATGTCTACTTCTGGGATTTTAAGAAAGTGTTTCTAGGAATTTCAGTGTACTTTAATAAATTTTACAAAAGGATTAACTGGTCAAATAGGTGGTTGTGCAAGACTGATAGCATTATTTGGATATCTACTTTTTGGGTAAATCTTTAAAGGTCAATTATCTTGGCTTAGAAATACAAAATATTTCAAGTGTTTTTAGACAATGTAGAGCCGTTGCAATGTCTGGAAAACACATATCCATTTTTACTGGTGGGGTAGATTCCTACAAGTGAAATAACTTGATTAAAAGGTATGCATTCTTAAACTGTTCATAGCTACTGTCAAACTACTTTCCAAAAGGGTTAGAGAAAATTTATACCCCTGCTAACATTTAGGAGGTATTGCCCTGTTTCTGTACCCTCTCTAGCAGTAGATATCATCAAACCTTCTAATTTTTCCACCCTAATTTTCAAAAAATCTTATCACTTTGATATTTCCATTTTCATTTTCTTGATAACTTTTGAGGTTGCACATATTTTTGTCTATTTATTGATCATTTTTAAATTCTGTGAATATTGCATTCATACTGATCATTTTATATTGTATTAATTATATTTTCTATAATAAGTTATAAATTATTGATTTACAGGATTTTTTGTGTATTAGAGATGTGAGTGTTTTGTCTGTTAAATTTTAAAAATGTTTTATCTTCATTTTTATCATTTGAATTTATTTATAGAATCTTCTGCTGTGTAGAAAATTTCAATATTTATGTGTTTAAAGTGATCAAGTTTTAATTTTATCCCTTTCAGATTTTTTTATCTTGCTATAAAACACTCACCCATACTGAATTTACAAAATATGTTCTCTTCCTTTATTTTTTCCATTTCATTTTTAATAATTACAAAATATATGCAGGTAAGAATCTAAATTTATTTCATTCCAAATGTATTAAAATGGAGCCAATTAGATTTATTGAATAATTCTTTGTTTCCTCACATCTTTGAATGTCCCCATCTTAATATATTTCATCTCTATGTATACTTGTTATCTGTTCATTTCTGTTGTACTCATCCATTTATCTATTCTTTTGTCAGTACCATAGTCCTTTGATTACAGTTGATTTACAATGTATGTTGATATCTGGTAGGTCAAGTCCATTCACAATATTTTTTTCAAAAATATCTTGGCACTTTTTGTACATGTCTTCTGTCATAAAAACTTTAAAGTTATTTTTACAATTGCAAAGAATCCAGTTGAATTTTGATTGAAAATAAATTAATATATGAATTTATTTCCCAGGATTGCTATTATCAACTATCACTAAATAAATAGATATTAGCTTTTAACCTTGGAGATTGTTGTTCAGGTGGGAAAATCATCTTGATTGAAAATTTGCAATTCTTAATGTCCGATCTTGTGATTTGCTGCTTACATGTTTTCTGTATCAGTAGCATATTTTATGTGATTGCTGATGAATAGTTACATGGTTATTTTGTGCTTTGGTATCAACTGCTCTGGAAGGCACTTGCTTTATTCCTGGAGGAATTTCCCAGAACCCTCCAAAATAGTTTTCATGTAAGCCATGTGGTCTACATTTTCTCTCATGCCATAGTAAACATGCTCTATGATATTGTTGAAATTCTAATTCAAACACAAGTATTTTAATTTAGATTTAGGAATATATTACATCTTTAAAATATTGTCTTCATCTCCAAGGACTATGGTATGTCTTTCCATTTATTCAGGTATTTTTATATGGTTTCAATATATTCATATCATTTTTCATTATAACATTTATTCTTTGGTATTTTTTAGATTTTGTGGCCATTGTGAATAGAATTTCTTTTTTCATGTCAACTTGCAATTGTACATTGTCAATATAAAAACAAAACTAAGTTCTAGCCAACTTCCTAAATTCTTATTCTGATAGTTGATTTATTTGGTGATTTTGGATTTACATGTACACAATCATTATATCTGCAAATAATATTAAATTTGTCTCATATTCTAAAATATATACTATGTATTTAATTTCACTGTCTTATTGCATTAACCACAACTCCAAACAATAATTACCGCTTAGAGGAAAATATTTTTATATGAATATTCAATAGTTATAGAGAAAATCTGAATACTATGCAGCCATTAATTATGACATTTTTGCAGAATACTTAATGACATGGGAAATACTCTTTATGCATTAATTTTTAAAAGACACAGAATTATTTTTGGAATATACTAGTTTTAAAACACAGCACACATGCACACATACATACATGCACAGTACACTTTTTTCAAGATTAAAAATATTCCTGGGTGAATATATGTCAATATGGAAGGTGTATTATCATGAGATGGTAGAGTTTTCATTTTCTTCATATTTTTAGGGATTTTACAATTTCTATGATAAACATATATAATTCTTGTGATCAGAAATAAACCGTGTTATTAAGAGCAAGATAGAAATTTTTAGGGAAAGTGCTACCAGAACCTGAGAAGGGGCTTCTTACTTGGTCTGCAAGTTCTAGTCATTAATTTCCAAAATATTAAGTCCAGAGAGTTTTTAATATAATAGCAACCTTTCAATATTTTCTTTATATTTCTATTACTTTAGTTGCTATCTTCCCAGGTGTTTGGAATGCTCTATGCCAACATGCTGTCTGCAAAATACATTTGCTGCAAAATATTTTTGCAGAATGGCTACCTCATTGGATATAGGAAGAGGAAAGAAATAGTCTCTGCTGAGTGCTGTCTAGAAGATGCTCCTTCATTACTTAGAGTCCCTTTCCCCATAGAGATCCTTTTCTGTTATCTCTACCATCCGTCATCTCCTTAGTTGACACAGTTCCAGTTAAAATTGGTCTTCTTGCAGGTTTGCTGTTTCTTTACTTTGCTTCATGCAGGCTATAAAAGTGGTTGTATTTTTGTATTTGAGGAGAATTAAAGAACTTACAGTCTCATCCTTTATAGTAATTGCCCACTCTTCCTACAGAGATTTTATTTAGGGAAGATGTTCACCTGAATTTGCTATTAACTATGAGTCAGTCAATCTAAGCCGCAGGAGCATCTTAAATTGTGAGAATGGAGGCTCCTTAGGCTTTGTGGTCTGTGGCCTTTGATTTTTTTTCCTCTTGGTTGGACTAGAGTAGAGGGCAATGGAGGGTAAGAAAACTACATAGAGTACAGGCTGTCAAAGGTCCATTAGGTAAAATCTGAGACAAGAATTCCAAAGATCACCAAGTTTGAAAGTATAAACTTTCCTTCAAACACTTAGAATATGTATATATACCTTAAGCCATTTATTTTTATTTTAGAAATCCCAAAGTGTTTTATCTTGTTGAAGGTTTTCAAGGCAATGTCAAATCTTTTTTTTTTTTTTTTCAAGTGAATTGCTATATACTGAGCATGTGCCCTTGGCTTGAGCAAATCAGGGAAGATCCCACATTTTGATCTATGTTTGAGGATTTGGAAGATATTTTTTTTTCCTTTCTTTAATTTCCTAACCGAGATGCTCATGTTGAAAACAAACTGTTGCTTTGTCAAAGCCCATATTCCGTTACTCAGTGTTATTTATACAGACTCTAATAAAACATTATGCTACTAATCAAAGGTGATAGATACAAAGCATTGATTTGTCTCCTGGCATTACGGATTATGCTAATGGTCATCTGCCCATAATTGATATTCTCCAGTCACAGAAAAGTAAACAGAATCAATTATAAAACACAACTGTTTTGTTGTGATAGATGCTTTTGCAGTTGTCTTTTATTCTCCATTATGTTTTTCATAATTTCTTAGTTAACTATTTAGTAGTATAATATTTTTATGACACTAGTACTGTCACTGCATTACAAATGGGGATTTAAATGTATTGTATATACACAATGATGTTATTCATAATATTCTCATCATACAGCTGGAAAAGAATAGTCAAGCCAATAAAATTTAAGAAGAATCTGGACTAAAAGTTTTTCTTTTGTTTTCACACACATTGGAGGGTAACTCACACTTTAGTTTTCTGTAGATTGAGAATTAGTAGTAAAAAAGTCAATGCAGAAAAGTGTAGATTTAATGGTTATAGTGGAAAATCAATTAAGCCAAAGTCCCTTTGGATTTTGCACATACTGCTCTAAATTAAAGAGAAAGTCATTTCTTATAAGGAATTCATCTACAACTTTACTCTCCATTACAATCAAAAGCTCCCTTTTGCAGTTGTACTTGTAAGTGGATGTGGGCATATGCAGTCAAAAAGCATTCATGGCATGTGTGAAGAGAACTCCACAAAATACCATTAAATTATAAGAGGAAATACAAAAGAAGTCAAAGATATAATACTTGCCCTAGAAAAATTTATGATCCAATTGGTAGCTGTACTCTACAATTTAGGAATATTTATAAACAAAACATCCAGAGCAAATTGATAGAAGTTTTAAGTGCTGGATGGTAGGACCTGTGTAATAAGATTGCTCACAGAAATTGCTCATTATTTTGAAAAGTCTTATGCAGCTAAGAAGAGAAGTTAAAAATATTTTCTGAGATCTCTCAAATCTGTATTCATAGAATAAATAGATGTTATGTGAAGGTCATGGTGTAATCTCTTGTGACAGATAGCTCTACATTGAAGTGACTTCACCAGTGGTTTATGTCTTCGAATTAAGCACTCTATTCCCAATAAATTAGGCATGATTAGTATTTCAGAGAGGCTAACTGATGTGGTTTGGTTGTTATAGTAAATGGCGGAACATGTATCTGTATGCACACTTTTAGTTATGACATCATAGTCTTTTCTGAAACTCAAAAAGAGGAGGGATGGTATATAACCTCTCACTTTTCTGTGGGATTGTCTATTTCCTGTTGATTCCTAAAATATCATTGTATATGGTATATTAACCTTTTCCTTTTCACATTTATAGCAAAAATTTTGCTTCTCTGTAGTTTCTTCTTGTTGTTACTTTATTATGTATGGTACATTTTTCCTTATGTAAAATTTTAATCTTTATGTTGACAAATATGAGAACTGTCTTCTTATATATTAATACATATGTTTGATTTAATGCTCAGGAAGGCCTTCTCTACTCCAAGATTATAGCAGAGTCTCCTTTATTTTCTTACATTTTTTTCATAGTTTTAAGTTTATGTTTTCAATTTATGTGAATTTTTTTGTTGATATACAGTATAAAGTAGAGTCTAACTTTGTTTCATTCTCTGCCCCCAGCTTGTTGTCTCATCATTATTTATTTAGTGACAATGTAAAATGAAACTTTATCATATACCGAATTATTTTATATGTGTGTGTGTGTGTGTGTGTGTGTGTGTGTGTATTGTTTATGAAATCTCTACTTGTTTAATTGATCTATTTGTCTATTCTATTCAGTGCCAGAATCACACCATTTTTTCCTTCTGCTCCACTGGCTGCTCCTTCTCAGTATCTCTTGCTAGTTGATCCTCTTCTCCCCAAACACTTAATGTTATATGCCATAGGTCTCAGTCTTTGAGCTTTTTCTGTCTATACTCACTCCCTAGATGATCTCATGCAACTTCAGGCCTTTACATAATAGCTATAAGCCAACGATTTCTAAATTTATATCACTCCCTCCATGCTCACCCCTCAGCTATGGACTCATATATCCAATTTCCTAAGCATCTCAATTTTTTACATTCATAACTGAACATATCTCTCATCTTCTCCTCATAAACCTGCTTTTCTTTCATTCTTTTCCATCTTAATTCATGGTGATTTTATCCTTGTAGTTGACTATATGGATCAATTCAGAAATAAAGGATCTTTTCACTCCTGGAGATTCCTCACCCAGCATGTTGTTAATGTTGACATCATCTTCCTCCTGGAGGAATTAGAAGGCTTTCCATATATGTTTTTGCCAGAAATACTCCTAGTACTTTGACTTGTATTGGCTGACTCTAAAGAAACAGGTTGACTAAAGCTGAAAAAACACAGTGAATGATGGCCCTCTTTTTCCACAAGGGAGACTGGGTAAGACTAAAAGCTCCAAGAATCCTGTCCCAAAAGGGCTGAACCTTCAGAAAATGAACAAATAGTGAATGTGAAACTTGTTCTTTGAGTATCAGTACACATAAAAACTCCTTTCCTTCACAAGTATTATCTGGCCCTCTAATTTATAATTTATGGC
Source organism: Cynopterus sphinx (assembly GCA_030015415.1). Lineage (NCBI taxonomy): Eukaryota > Metazoa > Chordata > Mammalia > Chiroptera > Pteropodidae > Cynopterus > Cynopterus sphinx. Next base: position 88,665,206 of record CM057388.1, read on the forward strand.
TTTTCTCAGGTGAGCATGATTTGAGCTCTGAAACAGCAGCTCTTTTCAATCATTGTTCAAAGATAACCACTGCTTCTAACTTTTACAGTTTTCTTCCACCCCCAATACTTACACTGTATTAGCGATGGCTCAGACACCATAAAACTGCTGGTTTTACCATAAGATGAAGCAGCATAAAATCAGTATTGCTTTTTAGCTGCTTTCCAAATATCATCCAGGGCTGAGTTCATTCTCACAAATGCCTCTGACAACCCGTTGACTAAAGTGTCTGAGTAACTAGTAAAAGGTAACATAATACTTTGTGTATCTGAATTAAAACTGTGGAGAAATAATTGTTGTTTGTTTGTTGTTTGTTATTGTTGTTTGTTTGTTGTTTGTTATTGTTGTTTGTTTGTTCTTGTTCTCCAGAAAGTTATGTTTCTTCTAGGACAGGTTTAGTGCATACACACACACACACACACACACACACACACACACACACAATATTTCTTTTTACACTTTTCAATAGCCTTTGAAGAAAATGTGCAAGGCGGCTGAAAACCAATAGAAAAAAGACTGGTGTCCAATTGGATTCTATCTCTCAGCCTTGGAAAATAATACTTTCTCAATTTCTAAGCAATGAAGGACAGGACAGGAAATTCAAGAGAGTACCATGTTGTTTTGCCCACTTCCTTCCTTCAACAATGCAAATATGTTAGTATTCAAAAGGTGGCCTGTTATCAACCAACCCCCTAATTATCAGTTAACATGCTTAGGTATTATCAATACTTAGGTATTATCAATCAAACTTTTGTCAGGGAGTAAATGATCATCAGCCAGAATGGGTATCCCTGCCCTGCCTGCCCCCCACCCCAACAGTATTTCTTCTTATTTAGCACTTTCATGAGGAAATTCTGACTCTTTCCATATGAAAAGCACATTTTGCATTTGTGAAATAATTAGCAGAGAGTGTGAGGTGAAACTTTTCTTTCCTGACCTTGCTTTCTATTAGAAATCCTTGTACATAATAAGCACTCAATAATGCTTTGTGAATTAATATCTAAGCCCACACTCATACTTAAGTCACTGGCAAACCACTCAGTTTATTTGGGAAGAAACTGAGATCCAATAAATGGCCACTGAGCTAGGTCACATTTCTCTATTCCCATTCCAGTCTTCTTCCCACTAAGCACTCTGCTTTCATGAAGTAGGAATTATATTAAATACTAGCCACTCAAACCCCACATTCTTTGGGACAGTAAGCTAGAAAGTGCCTTCTGACAGCTGGTGCCTAGATCTAATTTTTTTAATTGCATTTTTATAAATTCCAAAATTAAAATAAATTTAATTATTGAAGGGGAATTTTAGAGCCCATATGATTCTGCACCACCACCTCCATCCTATTTCTCCGACTTTTCCCCCAGCTCCTGAAAACCTTACACTGTGCCCTCTGAAACTCACCACTCCCATCATCAGCAAAAGCCACCATAATCTTAATCTCTTTTCTGAAATTTTTCTTTCCCCCTTGCTATAACTAAACCTAGATCTCCCTTGAGGACATTGTTTCTGCTGTCTTCCCTCTGTGCCTCATTTTTCTCTTACTGTCTTTTTAAACACTACTCCAGAGTTGTTCCCAACCATTCTCTCATCCTCCTCCCTAAACACCATCCATTTTGATTCTCATGTCATCAGGCAAAATTATTCACTGTGCCTCACTGTGCCTCATTTACCAAATATGTTATTTCCTGGTACATTAGCATTTTTTCTAAATTCTTAGCAATTTCATAATAGACATAAATGATACTCTAACATTCCAATGTCTCAATTCCTTGAATCTTCCTCCAATGATTTTGTCTTTACTGTCACTCAGATACCCTTCCCCATGGTCATAACCTTGGTTTTATCATAAGTAATGATCAACCCCTCCATGATCTCAGTTTCAATCGTCACTCTCTGTCTACTACCTCCTATCTGTCTATCTGATTCCTTCTCTTAATCAACTCAAGTCTTCTACTCATCCGGCAGTGAGTGGTACTACCACTTTTGCTACTGTCCTTTAACTCTCATGTTCTTTCTTATCTTCTTTACCAGGTTAAATTCCAGGATCAAACATTAAAATCTCTTGTTTGCATATACCCTCAACTCCCTGTCCCTCTATTCCTTTGTTGTACCCTCTTGAAAAAACAATAACCTGAATGAATTCAATTTCTCCCTATTGTGTGCCAGTATCTATGCAGCTGAATATAGCTGTATGAAATCACACAGTCATGCTTATTGGAATTACTTTAAGCTCATCCCCAGTAATCTCAATTGAAAATTTAATGAAATTCATGCACTGTCTTACTCTCCAGCATTCATACTTCATACTATATCCTCTCTTTTTAAACCTCTAACACTGCCTACCCCACCTACTCCACTATCAGCTGATGAGCTTGCTTACTGTACCGCTGAGAAACTTGCAGTGATCAGAAGTTACACGTACTTGCACCATCACATCTACTCACATACCAGCATCTGCTGTCACATACTGTACATTCTCACCTGTTACTATAGATCAACTATACATTATCATTTTTCTCCACTCAGCCATATCATTCCCATCAGCATGGACACATATTGCTTTAAAAAAATAACACATGGACTCTTTTGTTATATGAGATCAGATGCTTAGCACTGTCAAAATATGATCTGGAGGAGGATCTCTGGAAACAAGGCAGAGTGAGAGACGTGTCCCCTTGAAACAACAATAAGCTGAACATCTAAAACTCAACAACAACAATAACAAACACCCAAACTGTACACCAGCACGTCTGAGCCTGGGATCTGTGCATAAGAGCTACCACAGGTCAAAACTCTGGGTGTCGGGTGGTGGACTGGGACAAATAAAGAAGCTGCCGCTCACAGTCGGAGCTCCCTGTTGGAAGAAGGAGAGGGAAGAAGGTGCAGCGACTTCCCTGAACAGCCCTGCCTGGGAAATCTGTGAGCCCCTCATAGCTGAAAGAAGACCCCAATCATCAGGGCAGAAAGCAGAGAAGTGGGACAGTATAAAAACAACAGTTGATTTTTACCAACCACGGTTGCAAAACGGAGGCTGAGCCACAGTCCCCAACCTCCAACCCAGAGGGCCCCTCCCCTCATTCCCTCTGAGACCAAACAACACAGAGCCCCAGGGGACTCTGAGAAAATGCTATCAAAACTCTCACTGACACTGTCAGGGACTGAAACTGAGGGTAGCAAGTGTGATTAAATATCTATCAGAAAATAAAAAGATAATTTTATGCTTTATAAAAAGCAGGAATCCAAGAGGCTTAGATGCCACCTGCTGGAAACAAAAAAAAAAAAATGCCTCCTTTGCAACAAACTAAAAACAGATCATTATATAATAAATCTTTCTGGAAAAAAAATAATACATTTCCTTTAATGCCCAGGCAGAGAAATAGTCCATTAAACACCATGAACAACCAAGGTGACAAGGCATCTCAGAAAAAAAAGAGAGAGAAAAATCTCCAGAAAATAAACTTACCAACATAGAAATAGGCAACTTAAATGACAGAGAATTCAGGATGGTACTTCTGAAAAACTCAATAAATTCCAAAACAAGTCATATCAGGAATTGAAAAAATGCCTAGATGAGCAGAGCAAGGAGATTGAAATTCTAATAAAGAACCAAATAAAACTTCTGGAGATGAATAATATGCTGCAAAAGTAGAAAAATGAATAGTAAGTTTGGGAAGTAGAGTCGATCAAATGGAAGGAAGGATCAGTGATATCGAAGACAGAAATTTAGAAATAATAAATCAGAAGGAAGAAGAGAGAAATAAAAGAATGAAAAATAATGAAAGAAATTCAAGAACTAGCTGATACCATCAGGAAAGGAAACATAAGAATAATGGGTGTTACTAAAGTTGAAAAAAAGAAGCAGGGACTAGAAAGCATTTTGAGGCAAATGATGGAAGAGAGTTTCCCAAATCTAAAGAGTGAGCTGGAGCTTGGACTTCAAGAAGTCTACAAAACACACAATTATCTCAACTCAAAAAGGCCTTCACCAAGACACATTGTATTAAAATTATCAAAAATCAACAACAAAGACAGAATTCTTGGGGCACCCAGGGAGAAGAAAACGATAACATACATACATACATACATACATACATACATACATACATACATACATATATAACTTAGATAATCCTCGGACTTCTCAGCACAAACCTTACAAGCCAGAAAGGAATGGAATCAAATATTTAAACTATTAAGTGAAAGGAATTACCAACCTAGAATAATGTATTCAGCTAAGCTCTTCTTTAGATATGAAGGAGAAATTAAGATCATTCCAAGCATAAAAAAAACATGAATTCTCCACTATGAGACCTGCACTACAGGAAATACTGAAAGGTGTCAGCTCACCTAAAAAAAATGATTAAAAAACCATAATAAGGAATAAAGTAACAGGCAAATAGAAGCAGAAGACTGCAACCCTTATTAAGAACAGGGCATTATTAGCTTAAATAATAAGAAGAGAATTTTATAACAAGATAGTAATGAATGTCCAGCATACATAGGGACAAACTGAGATAATAATGACTGAAAAGAAGAGGATTCAAAGATACAAATTTGCAAAGGGGAATGGAGATAAGGCATGCACAGAAGAAAATTAACAACTGTATACACACACACACATATATACATATATATGTGTATGTATGTATGTGTGTGTGTGTATATAACTATTCTTTAATATTCATAATGGTAAACACACACCAAAGATTCAGAACTGAAGTATATAACATAAAACAAGAAGAACCAGAGGAAAACTCCACAAAAGCCAACCAAAATAAAGAAAACAGAAACACAACGACAAGGAAACAATGGAAACACTGAGCTATCAGAAAGCAAAAGAATAAATGGGTGTAAGAAGACCTCAGATTTCAATAATAACCCTAAAAGTAAATGTGTTGAACTCACCAATAAAAAGGTACAGAGTTCCAGAATGGATCAGAAAACAAAACATGCTGCCTCCAGGAGACACATCCCAGTTCCAAATACAAATATAGACTCAAAATGAAAGGGTGGAAAACAATATATCAAGCAAATGGCATTCAGAGAAAAGCAGGAGCAACAGTGCTAGTATCAGATGAAACAGACTTCAAAATAAAAAAGGTAAAGAAAGATACTGATGGACAGATCATAATGAAAAATGTAATCATGCACCAAGAAGACATAACACTTATTAATATCTATGCTTTCAATCAAGGAGCCCCGAAATATATAAAGCAATTACTAACAGAACTAAAGGGAGAAACAGAACAAAACACCATCATAGTTGGGGATCTAAATACCCCACTGTCGAATATGGACAGATCATCCAAACAGAAAATCAATAAGGAAAGAACATTCTTAAGTGACACATCAGACCAACTGGACATCATTGACATTTACAGAGCCTTCCATCCCCAAACAGCTGCTTATACTCTCTTCTCTAGTGCACATGGAACATTCTCAAGACTCGACCACATACCAGGACACAGAGATCGCCTCAACAACCATAAAAGGGTTGAAATCATACCAACCATATTCTCTGATCATAATGTTTTGAAATTAGAGATCAACTACAAAAAGAAATCAGGAAGAACCACAAATACAGAGAGATTAAACAACATGCTACTGAAGATTAACTGGGTTAGAGAAGAAATAAAAATAGAGATCAAAAGATACATAGAAACAAATAATAATGTAGCACAACACATCAGAACTTTTGGGACATGGAAAAAGTGGTCATAAAAGGAAAGTTCAAATCATTAAAGCCTATCTCCAAAAACAAGAGTGAGCTCAGATAAACAACTGAATGTTTCATCTTAAAAAAAAAAAAACTAGAAAAGGAAGAACAAATGAAGTCTAAAGTCAGCAGAAGGAAAGATATCATAAAAATCACAGCAGAGTCTATAGACATGCTACCCTGAACAAGCCCTATCCCATTTGATCTCAGAAGCTAAGCAGGGTAGAGACCAGTTAGTAGTTGGATGGGTGACCATCTAGGATTACCAGGTTCTGTAGGTGTAAAAATTAAAAAACAATGAATTGTAAGCTGACAAAGTTCTTGCAATCTGTGAGGACAACCAAGGATTGCTTCACTTAAAGAATTAATGAATTAATGAATAAATAAAATTAGAATAGAAATAAATGAAATTGAAAACAAAAAAAATAGAAAAAAATAAATGCAACAAAGAACTGGTTCTTTTTGAAGTTTAATAAATTGACAAACCCCTACCTAGACTCACTAATGGTAAAAGAGAAAGGACACAAATAAACAAAATCAGGGATGAAAGAGGGGAAATTACAACTGACATCACAGTAATACAAAGGGTCATACAAGAATACTATGAAAAAGTATATAACAACAAATTCAATAATCTAGAAGAAATGGACCATTACTTAGGAAAATATAATCTTCCTAGACTGAATCAAGAAGATCTGGAAAATCTAAATAAACTGATCAGCAGTCTGAAAATTGAAACATTCATCAAAAACCTACCAGAAAGTAAAAGTTCAGGCCAGATGGCTTTACCAGTGAATTCTACCAAACATTCAAAGATTTAATGCCTATTCTCCACAAACTCTTCCAAAAAATCAAAGAGGAGGCAACACTTCCCAACTCATTTTATAAGGCCAATATTACTCTGATACCAAAACCTTATAAAGATAACAGAAAAATAGAAAACTGCAGACCAATCTCTCCCATGAACACAGATGCAAAAATTCTAAATAAGATAATAGCAACCGAATAGAACAACATATTAAAAAGATTATACACCACGATCAGTGGGCTTCATCACAGGGGCACAGGGATGGTTTAACATATGCAAATCAATTAACGTGATACACCACATAAACAAATTAAAAAATAAGAATCGTATGATCATATCAATAGATGCAGAAAAAGCCTTTGAAAAGATACAGCATCCATTTATGATCAAAACACTTCACATAATCGGTATAGAAGGATAGTAACTTAACATATTAAAGACCATCTATGACAAACACTCAGCCAACATAATACTTAAAACCTTTCTTCTAAGATCAGGAACATGGCAAGGCTGTCCACTATCGCCACTGTTAATAAATATAACATTGGAGGTCCCAGCGAGTATGATCAGGCAAAAGAAAGATATAAAAGGCATCCAAACAGGAAATGAAGTCAAAGTGTCACTATTTGTGGATGACATGATTCTCTATATAGAAAACCCTGAACAGTTCACAAGAACACTACTAGAAACAATAGCAAATACAGTAAAGCCTCTGGATACAAAATCAACATTCAAAAATCCATAGCTCTCCTATGCTCTAAATGAAGCGTCAGAAAAAGGAGTGGAAAAAATAATTAATTTCACAATTGCAACAAAAATAAAATACATAGGAATAAATTTAACGAAACATGAAGGACTTATATAATGAAAGCTACAAGATTCTATTAAAAGAAATTGAGAAGATACAAAGAAATGGAAAGATATCCCGTGTTCTTGGATTGGAAGAATCAACATTGTTAAAATGACCATGTTACCTAAAGCAACATACAGATTTAACACAATCCCCATCAAATTCCCATCAGCTTTTTTTTTAAGAAATAGAACAAAAAATTATCAGATTTGTATGAAAGCACAAAAGATCCTAAATTTCAAAAGCCATCCTGAGGAAAAAAGAATGAGGCTGAAGGCATCACTCTTCCTGACTTCAAATTATACTACAAAGTGACAGTAATCAAAATGTCATGGTATTAGCAGGAAAACAGACACCTGGACCAGTGGAACAGAATCGAGAGTCCAGAAGAAAACCCATATTTATATGGAAAAATAAGTTTTGACCAAAAAAAAGCCAAAAATATACAGTGTTGAAAGGAAAGCCTCTGCACTAAATGATGCTGGGAAAACTGGAAAGCCACCTTCAAAAGAATGAAACTAGACTGCTATTTATCATCACTCACCAAAATTAACTCAGAATGGATTAAGTACCTGAATATAAAAACTGAAACAATACAAAGCATAGAAGAAAACATAGGAACTAAACTCAAGGACCTTGGACTTAAAGAGAATTTTATGAATTTGGCCTCAAAGACAAGGGAAGTAAAAGCTAAAATAAATGAATGGGACTACATCAAACTAAAAAGCTTCTGCACAGCAAAAGAAATCGTTAACAAAATAAATAGACAACCATTCTAATGGGTAAATATATTTGCAAGCAATGCCTCCAATAAGGCCCTAATATCCAAAATATACAGAGAACACATGCAACTCAATAACAACAAAAGAAGCGATCCAGTCAAAAAATGGACAGAGAGCCTGAATAGACACTTCCTCCTAGAGGACATACAAATGGCCAACATATATATGAAAAGATGTTCAACATTGCCAGCTATTATAAAAATGCAAATCAAAACCACAATGAGATATCATGTCACACATTTTAGAGTGGCTATAATCAACAGGACAAGTAATAACAAATGGTGGAGAGGATGAATAGAAAAGGGAACCCTCATGCACTGCTGGTGGGACTGCAAATTGGTACAGCTATTATGAAAAACTGTATGGAGGTTCCTCAAAGATAAATAAAAATTGACCTACCATATGATCTTCCAATCCCACTACTGGGGTTTTACCCCCAAAGACTTGAAAGCCCATACCCAAAAAGATATTTTCACACTGATGTTCATAGCAGCATTATTCACAGTGTCCAGGAAGCAACTGAAGTGTCCTACGATAGATGATTGTCTAAAGAAGCTGTGGTACATATATACAATGGAATATTACCCAACCCTAAGAAGAGATAAAATACTGCTATTTGTGACATGGATGGACCTCTCGATAACTGTGCTAAGCTAAATAAGCCAGACATAAAAAGTCGAAAATCATATGGTATCATTTATGTGGGATGTAAACCTAAAAGCAAAAAAAGAACAGGACAAACAAACAGAGACTCATCGGCATGGACAGTAGTGGTTACCAGAGGTTAGGGGTTGGGGGCAGAGTGGGAAGGTAGATAGGGTAAGGGGTTTCAAATATAGGGTGGTTGGAGGAGTGTGAAGTGGGTAAAGGGGATCACATATATGGTAGTTGAAGGAAACTAGACTTTGTGTGGTATACACACAATAGTATATACAGATGTCAAATGATAATGTACACCTGAAAATTATATAATAGTATTAACCAATGTTACCTCAATAAACTTAATCAAAATTAAAAGTATATGAAGGAAAAAATATATGATCTCTAATCCTAAACTTCCACTTTCCTGATTAATATCATTTAGGCTCCAGAGAAATACATTTTTTGCTCTGTATTTTTGAAAAATAAATAATTATATATAAATGCTCTGAATACTCACAGTTTGGCTGCTGAAATTGAAGATGCACACCACATTAGAATGTAGGAAGGATTTGAGAGGCAGAAGCCCCTAAATAATGAAGGAAACGTACTAAGCTATCAAATCTTTCCTCTCCAATAGCGTAAATGATGTAGAATCTTAAATAAGAAAATATTATTTCCTAGTAGTACTATGTCCATTTTCTAGCTTTATTTTCTGTTAACTGGAGGATATTATAAATTAGTTCAGTATTCATGACAACTGGACAATGTTTTGTCATAGTAAACAATTCTCATTTGTTTAAATTTAAAATTTAAATTAATCTTAAAGTTTCCACATAACTTGTGGGCAGCATGATATCAATTCTTTAAATTATGGTATGCATCTAAATGTTACTTTAAGTCTTTGTGAAATTTGTATATGTCACAGAGAATTAAATGATGAAATTTAAATATAGCATATTTTCTGCAATAATGAAAAATTGTTAAATGCATGTATTACACTATTTGAATGTAATTAGTAAAACCAATGGTTTATTTATAAGTCTAAATATTGCTTTAACAATTTTATTTATAATTTCAGTTGCTACTACTTCATGGATAAAATTTTTCCATTATCAACACTATTAATAGTACCACAACTCAAGAAAGAACATCTAATTTGGAATTGTCAAGACTTGGATAAATATTATGTAAAAATATTGATTATGACAACAATTTTGCTAAAATAAAGACATCAATAGAATAGACATAAAATATGAATTATATGTTTTATTTTATTAATCATGCGTACAAAGTTAGTCACCAACAGAATACCCAGACCCATATAATAATATATAAAATCAGTCATGTTTGATATTTTTTCAACTTATGGTTATATAAAATGTATATATATTAAAAAATTCTCAATTAAGGCATATTTGTGAGATAGCAATTTAGAATATATAGTTTTAAAATGCGTATGTTTCCAATTAATCTCTTTCTCTGAGCACCACATTTGTCATGGGTTTAATAGTGCTCCTACCAAGGTCATAGCCACCTTCATTTCTTGCCTGAATTATTGCAATAATGTTCTAACTTGTCTCCATGTTTACATGGCATTATATCATGTATTCTTTTTATATTGCTAGAATTTATTTTTATTTTTCAATTACACTTGACATGCAATATTTGTTTATATTAGTTCCAGGTGTATAGCATAGTGAGTAGACATTCATATAATTTACAAAGTGATTCTCCCAGTAAGTCTGTTATCCACCTGACACCATACATAGTTACCAAGATATTATTGACTATATTCCCTAATTTACAGCCCCATGACTATTTTGTAACTACCAATTTGTACTTCTTCATCCCTTCATGTCTCTTATCCAGTCTCCAATCCATCTCCCATCTGGCAACCATCAGTTTGTTCTTTGTATCTATGAGTTTGTTTCTGTTTTGTTCGTTTATTTTGTTCTTTAAATTCCACATATAAAGGAAACCATATGTTATTTGTCTTTCTCTGTCTGACTTATTTCACTTAGTAAAATTCCCACTAGGCCTATCCATGATGTCACAAATGGTAAGATTTCATTCCTTTTTTATGGCCAAGTAATATTCTATTGCATATACATACCACTTCTTTATCTAACCACCTTTTGATGGGCACTGAAGTTGTTTCTGTATCAGCTATTGTGAGTAGTGTTGCCGTGAACATAGAGGTGCCTATATCTTTTTTAATTAGTATTTTGGATTTCCTGGATAATATCCAGAAATAGAATTGCTGGGTCAGAAGGTAATTCTATTTTTAATTTTTTACGGAACTTCCAAACTGTTTTCCACAGTAGCTACACCAATTTGCAATTCTACCAATAGTGCACAAAGGTTCCCTTTTCTTCACATTCTTGCCAACACTTTCTGTTTTTTGATTTATTGATGATAGCCATTCTGACAGTTGTGAGATAATATCTCATTGTGGTTTTAATTTGCATTTCTCTGATAATTACTGATGTTGAGCATCTTTTACTATGTCTTTGGGCCATCTGTATGTCCTATTTGAAGAAATGGCTGTTAAGGTCCTATGCCCATTTTTTAATTGGATTGTTAGTTTTTTGGTGTTAAGTTGTGTGAGTTATAAGTTTTGGATATCAACACTTTATTTATGTATTATTAGTGAACATCTTCTCCCATTCAGTAGATTGTCTTTTTGTTTTGTTGATGGTTTCCTTTGCTGGGCAACAACTCTTGAGTTTTATGTAGTCCTATTCGTTTATTTTTTCTTTTGTTTCCCTTGACTGAGGCAACATATCAGAGAAAATATTACAAGCACAATATCAGAGAATTTGCTGTGGTTTCAGGTCTTACATTTAAGTCTCCAATCCATTTTGAGTTTATTTTTGTATATGGTATAAGAAGGTGGTCTAGTTGCATTGTTTTGTATGTATCTGTTCAGTTTTCCCAATATCATTTATTGAACAGACTACTGTGTTTACCCTGTTGTGCTTCTTTCCTCCTTTGTCATAGATTATTTGACCATGCCAGCGTCGGGTGATTTCTGGGTTCTCAATTCTGTTCCACTGATCTATGTGTCTGTTTTTAATACTGTTTCAATTACTAAACAAAAGTATTGTGATACTTCCTATTCTGTTCTTTGTCAAGATTGATGTAGCTTTTGGGGGTTTTTGTAGCTCCATATAAATTTTAGGAATAATTGATATAGTTCTGTGAAAAATGATATTAGTATTTTGATAGGGATTGCATTGAATCTGTAGGTTGCTTGTGTAGTACGAACATTTTATAGATGTTAATTCTTCCTATGCATGAGCATGGTATATGCTTCCATTTATTTGTATCTTTTCAATTCCTTTCTTCAATGTCATAATTTTCTGTGTACAGGTCTTTTACCACCTTGGTTAAATTTATTCCTAGGTATTTTGTTTCTTTCCTTGATGCAATCGTAAATGAGATTGTTTTCCATATTTCTCTTTCTGATAATTCATTATTGGTGTATAAAAGTACAAATGATATCTGAATATTAATTTGTATCCTACTCCTTTACTGAATTAATTTATTAATTCTAATAGTTTTTAGAAGACTCTTTATAGGTATTTCTATGTAGTATCATGTCATGTGCAAATTTTGTTCACTGCTGGTTCTTTGCACTTGCTCTTTCCTCCGCAGGAATCACTGTATCTTAGGTCTTTTCATCCTTCTCTTTCCTCAAATGCCACCTCCACAAGGAAGCCTTTTGTCACCTTATGTAAACTAGGACCCTTAGTAATGTTCTCTTTCAGCCCCTTGTTGCCATCATAGCACTATAATTTGTGGACAATTGGTTTATTTCTTGGTTCAGTGTCTGTTCTGTATGCACAAGTACTGCTACCTGCCTACCCAATATTCATTCCTCTTTCTTCCCCATTATTGTAACCCTGATTTTGCCTTGGATGGCCATGTGTCGTTTAAAAACTAATACCATCCCTCGCAGTGAGGGATAGTCCTTTGACACAGTTCTTGACAGTGAGATGTCAGCTGAAATTGTCAGGGAAAACCTTTCTTTTTGGAACCACTTTTTCCTATTTCCACTTTTCTCTCCTTCTTGTATTCCCAGGACAATCATGATGCCTCGAATTGAAGAGCTTTAATCCCCTGCCTTTGTGCTGTGCTGATTCATATCAGAGTGTATGCTATATAAGTGTTTGATGAAATTATGTAATGGGCTTTTTTCCCCAGAACATCAAAGTCAGTGAAAAGATAATTGAAAAATTTTAAAGTAGGTGTACCAAAACTCACAATATTATTTTCAATTTGAATATTTTTTATATCCCAAACAGAATATATTATAATTTTATATTTTGGCTTTAATAGAAGCAAACTCAACAGTCATATTTTTAAAGTATATTTTGCCAATCTCATTTTTGAGTAAAAAATTGCCATGTACAAAAATTTCTCTTGGCAAGTGATGATATATAATGTTTTTTATTTAACTTTAGCTTACTGAAAGTTCTTTTGTGGGATGCCACTGTGACTGGTGTTCAATAAAAACCTCAAGGCTTCTTGTAAATTTGAATAAGACTGCATAATGGAAAATTAATGACTAGGTTTTAAGAGGCCCAAACATAATTCTGATATGTTACAAAATACTGATATGCCTCTGCTTTAAGCCAATTATTTTAGATAAAATTTCTACAGAACGTATATTCTCAGATGTGATTTTGGTACTGAAAGTGGTACTAAAGAACATGAGTCCTCTGAGATTATTTTGAGTTTTTGGAATTCCTTCTTTAATCTGATGAAATTTAAAGTCATTAGTGACATTTATTCCCATTTTTAAAGGGGACTTGTTGTTCTTTGCAAGAAGTAGAAAGAAGTTTCTCAAATTATCACATTTGATACTTACAACCAAGTTCCTATAAAAAGCATGGACAAGCAAGTATATACCACCTGTGAACATTTAAGTCAAAATTAGGAGTATAGTAGAGATGAATGTTTGCCCTAAATGTGCTGGAGAACTTAAGAAAATGTGCTCAGGTCCTTAAAGTCCAATCTCATTGTCTACACAAAGGACTTTAAAGGTATCTATGAACTAGCTATAGCTATCTCCCAGAATTGCAGGGCCAAAATTTGGGGAAACCAGTCTAATCCTGCAATTGGCTAAATTACAACACAAGCTGAATCCACACATTCTCAAGGTCTCTTCAGTTATCTTGAGGGCACTGATTAGAGATGAACAGGATCCTGAAAATTACAATGGGACATAGATGCAGACTCTGATGAAGCTGGGTACTTTGAACCCCTACACTCTGTGAAATAATTTTCTAGTAGAAGCAAAACTCCCTTTTGTCTGAAGAGGTTATTTCCTCTTTGCCTGAAGAATCTGTAATAATCTCGCCTGAAGTAGCAGCCTTGCAAGACACAACTGATCTTTCTCAGAAGCTACATCCACCACCTCTCTTTCCCTCAAAATCTTATAATGAGACTCAAGTTCCTGCATGCCAAAAAGTAAGTGGTAAAGTGTGACTTTGCAGAGGTACAGAAGTCATCATAAAGAACTACATATTTTTTAAATCTATATACACAAAATCCTGTGCATACATGTGGAAATAGTTCTTTAGCATGAGGCATGAAAGTAGAAGAAAAATACAGTTGAATCAAACCAAATTTGTTGATATTGAGTCTCTAGATTCAATGCTTTTTCTTCATGTGACTAGGGAAGCCTCTTATAGTTACTTGGTCAATATCTTAGTTCATTCAGGCTACTGCTCTAGTAAAAACAACAGAGACTGGTAGCTTGAACAACATTTATCTCTCACAGTTCTGGATACTGGAAGTCCAAATCAAGGCACTGGCATTTTAGTGTCTGGTGAAGGCCTGCTTCCTTGTTCATAGATAGCTGCCTTCTTGCTGTGTCCTCGCATGGTGGAAGGGGGAAGGGAGCTCTCTGGCATGTCTTTTATAAGGGCACTAAACCCATTTATGAGGGCTCCTGTTCCATGACCTAATCACATTCCAAAGTTTCCACATTCTAATACTATCACATTAAGTATTAGGATTTGGTCATGAATATTGGAGGTACATAAACATTTTAATTTACTGCAGTTGGTTAACTGAAAAATGTCCCAAAGGACTTACTTAAGGAAAAGTGCAAGAACTTTTCTGGTGCACTGCAGAAGAAGAAATCCAAAGGCTTAAGAAGATTGGAACATTAGAGTGAATTTATCATATAAGATGTATTCACTCACCTAGGTCCAGAGGATAAAACTTTCACCAAAGCTGTGATACATTGGTTTCTAGAGGGATCCCAGATTTCTTTGGAGAGCTCTGTATTGGCTCTTCTCTATTAGTCAGAAATTATTGTTAGCTTGCCCTCTAGGAAGGGCCATGGTACACTGCTAAATATTTATGTCATTAATCATTATTCCAACCTGTAGCCAATTACTACGGTGATGTGCAACGGTGAAAAGTTAAGTAATCAGAATTCTAAGAGATTATTTGATGCTGGCTCTGAAATGACACTAATGTTTGGAAAAGGAAAACTTCTCTGTGGTTCACAGATCAGAGAAGTGGCTTATGGAAGTCATGAAACCAATGTGGTTTTACCTCATGTCCATTCAGTGGTTAGTCCCTGAATTTTCCCTATGGTTATTTCCTTAGATGCAGAATGTATACTTAGAGTAGACATATTCAGAATGACAGAATTCTCATTTTGCTTCTCTTACCATCAAATAAGGGCTCTATGGTAGGAAAAACCAAGTAGACGCCACTAGAACTACCTACCTATAAAGAAAGTAAACCAAAACCAACATTTCATTTTGGAAGGTCTGGAATAATTGTGGCACCATCAAGGATGAAAGGTGCGAGGTGGTTACTTTATGACATCCCTTTCAATACACCTATTCTTTTTATACAGGAAGAGACAGATCTTGGAGAATGACAGCTGATTATAATATTCCAACTGCAGCTGAGTTCTTGATGGAGTACAGGAAAAAATTCAAGGACACACCAGAATCAGAGTCAAAAGGAAAGTTTATTAGAATACTGATGCTCCATAGACAGAGCATGGTCTCCTCTCAGATACAAAGAGTGAGAGAGCCAAGAAACAGAGAGACAAAGAGAAAAGACAATGGGAAGGACAGAGACAAAGACCCTAAGTGTTCAGGGATTTCAGTTCATGTATCATTCTTAGTTTCTATGAATCACAGTTTAAAGACTTTGTTGACCCATTTTCCTTTGATGGTATGTATATAGAGTTGAAAGTAAGAATATGTAGCCTGAAGAGTGTGCTAGCCTTTGATCCACAGGTTCCCCCATGGTTTTAACCTAGGTAATGAATAATTGTGTTCATTGTGTGTAGGTCAATACTTAAAGACTCTATTTATCTGTTTTCCCTTCACGGTATGGGTAAATGGTTTGTTAGTAATCCCAGCAGGGATCTGCCTCTGTTCTGCAGGTTTCCCATGTCTGGCAGCAACACATTGCAGGCTCTGAATATAGCTTGATTTAACATTTATTCTCTTGTCCCCTCTGTACATTACCACCTGTATTAGAGTTCTATTGCTGCATACCAAGCAACACAAATATAGCAGTGCAAAAAATACAAGTATATTATCAGACAGTTCTGTAGGTCAGAAGCCCAGGCTGGTTTGATTGGTCTCTCTGCTTAAAGTCTCATGAAATCAAAGTCTCAGTGTCACTCATTAAGTGGAGACTCAGAGAAACTGCTTCCGAGCTCTTTAAGGTTATTGGCAAGCCTAGTTTCTTAAGACTGTATGACTGAGTTCCCCATTTTCTTGCTATCCCAGATGAGGCCACTCTGGGCTCCTAGGACTACCCCCATACTTCTTTATGTGCACCCCTCCATTTTCCAAGCAGCAATGGTGCATCATGATCATGGAGGCAGGGATATAGATTATGCATGGGCCACAAACATGAACTTGCACTTGCCAAGACTGATCTTGATATACACACTGCTGACTGCTCAATCAGCCAGCAGCAGAGACCAGCAGTGAGCACCCAATATGGCACCATATCCCAGAGTGGTTAGCCAGCTAGCAAGTGGCTGGTTGATTATTTTGGTCTGTTTCTACTGGAGAAAGGCAACTTCTGTTTGTACTCAAATAGACATTTATTCTGGATATGTATCTTCCTCTCCAACTTTCTTAAAACCAATATTTGTGGACTTAGAAAATTACTTATCTACCATCCTGGTATTCCACACAGCATCACTTATAAACAAAGAACTTATCCTCAGGGCACATGCTCATGGAATTTACTGCTTTTATTACCTACCTCATCATCCTGAAGTGGTAGTTTCAAAGAAACAATTGAATGATCTTCTGAAGCCATAATTGTGGTTCTAACTTGGCAGCAGTACCTTGTGGGGCTGGGGCAGTATAATTTAGAAGGTGGCAATGCTTTGTCTCCACATCCAGGATATAGAGTTGATTCACATCTTCACTAGTGAAGGGTACCAATGTGAGGTCTTCCCATCACTATTACTTCTAAGTATCATGTAGCAAAATTTTGTTTCATTTCTCCACAGCTTTAGACTCTACTGTATTTGAAGTCTTCATTCAAAAGGAGAACTATTTTCAATAAAAGCCCTAAGAATGACTAAATTGGAAGGAGATACTGCCAGCTGGTCACATTGGGTTGCTCGTCTTTCACAATCAACAGGCAAAAATGGGGTTCCTGTACAGTTGGGGAGATGGAACCTAACTATCAAAGGAAATTGAGTTACAACTATACTAGACACTAAGGAGGAATATGTCTAAAATGTTTGGGGCTTTTCTAGAATTTTCATGTTTTGTGATCAAAATCAAAGTTAAAATTATAGCCATTCAATTTAGGCAGGACAGCTAATGCTCCAGATCAATCTAATTAAAGTTTGAATCATGCCCCAGGCCAGGCAACTTAGGTGTTGTCTCAGGCAAAAAGAGTAAGAAATGGATAGTATAGAAGATATTTATAAATGCCAGCTAGAACCCTGTGACCTGTTACAGAACTAGGGCTAGAGTGTAACATGATTGTAGCTGATCCCCATATCATTTTAATGACCCTAGTATTTTTGGCAGCTAGAATTTAGTAATTTAATTCTTAATTAGGCCTTTATTCACATGTTAACTATTCTTCATGCTCAACTCTTTTTGTTCTCATAGTATAATTCTGAGTTGCTGATATGCTGTTTCTTTGTCAAGCGGGAGGAGATAGCTTCAGGGTCTTGAGGAGAATGTGAGTTTGTTTTGCAGAAGGAAAGAATGTCTCCAAGGTAGCTACAACCAGCTGTTGGTGCCCAGGAGTCTGGTGTGAAAAGATGTTATCTATAACTAGACAAACAAAGACTTCTCTCCCAGTTCCTTAGAATCCCCCCTCCCCTCCTTCCCCTTTAAAACTCTTCTGTTTGGATCAGAACTTCAGAGATGGTCTTTGGACATTGGTCAACAGTCTTCCCAAAATTCCTGAAAAAAGCAAACTTTCCTTTCTACCCAACACTTGTCTCTTGAGTGTTGGCTTTTTTTTTTTTTTTTTTTGCATTTTTTTCCGTAACACCATAAGTTAATAATATTCCCTTGTTAGGTAGCTAGTCAGATATGAGCAATATGGGAACAAAGGAATAGGGTCCCAGCCTAGAGGTCACCCAAAGAACACCCTATTGGTAGTTACAAATCCCTCCTGCATCCCCAGAGACAAAGGACAAGACGGCCATAATCTTACCTGGTCTAATACAGCCACAGACACCTGTGCAGAAGGTACTAACCTGCTCACAACTTCAGCCTCATTATACTGTCAGTATAATACCATTTTTATGCCTGGAAGTTCATGAATCTAATTATAAAAGACTAAATTCAGGGTAAAGCTCATGTGCATTAGGCAAAGTGTTTTATACAGCAGCCAAGTGTCAGTCAAAATTACCTCACATGCCAATCACCCAGGAATGCCTTATTAATCACTCACCATGGTCCAAATATAACTCAGACATTTCCACTGCTGGGTTTTTACAGGTCTCTTTACTAAAACTATGTTCCTCCTTGGAGCGTGCTTTGTCTTTCTAAAATATACTTTTAATAAATTTTTTCTAAATTTCACTGACCTGTGATTCTTCACTGTGTCAATGAGAAAGGACTGAGGAAAAATGCTAATTACCCTTCTGTGCCATTGTCCCACCCATGCCACTGGGGCAACACAGAAATTCAAGTTTCCCCAAAGGTAAACACTCCCACTTCAGGTGGGAAAAAAAGCAAGCAAACAAACAATCCTTCCAGATGCATCCTTAGGGCAAATGCAGACCCTTTACTAACAGAAATTTATAACATTAAAGTTTCAGTGCTTTTTCTTAGCCTTTGACATACAATTTTCTTAACTAACACATAATAGGAAGCTTCAATGATATCCTGTTCCATTCTACAACACAGCAATTGATTCTTGTTTCTCATTGGTTGTTTTGATAATAGAATTCTGTGTTTAGGATTTGATTATCTGTTGAAAACTGATCAAAATATATTTCTTCTAGTATCTTCTCAAGGTACTGAATTAAGTGTCTTCTTTTAAATCTAAAAATAAAGAGACAAGTCATTAGCCAAAAGATATATATAAAACAATGATGCAGGAGGCACTGTAGTAAATGGAAAGAGGAGCTTCTGATTTACATGGGAATAGAAAATGTATCTTAGGAGTAAGAGACAATTTGGCAAATATAAAGTGTGTCTGTCTACTCAGGGTCAACAACCACCTCAACCTCTGGTGTGAATAGAAATCTCCTTGAGCTTGGAAAAAAGAGACTCAAATATGATCAACCTAAATAATTGTGGCAACAACATTAACTGGAAGTGATGACAAGGGCTTGAGAAAAGCAAGTCAAGGCCTGTACCCATCCCTCACCCTAGGACTGCATAGGGCCCAGCTATTAAAAATTAGAGATATCCTCTTTACACTCACCTTGCTGCTTCCTTGATGGCAAATTCAACCATTTCTTTTCTTGCTTTTAGAGGGCTTTGCATTCCTTCAAGCAATTTGAAGATTCTTTCATATTCTGAAGATATTTTTAAAAATAAAACATTATGTCTCAGATATGATGAGGAGATAAACTCAGTCTTGGTGTATCCACTACCTCAGTAATCACTCAAGGGCTAGATTGTTATATAGTGCATGTGTTTTAAATGTTTAAATCAAGACACCTGATCGTATCTACCAATGCAACTTTTGTATATAATCAAGTAAGAATAAAAGGAGGGGGTGTATATTGTGATGTTTTAGTCAAAAAGAATCCATATTAAATTATGTGAAACCTATTTCTGTTGATTTATGAGCCTCAAGAGGTAAATATGTTGAATCTATCCTAAACCATAGAAGGAGAAAGACCTTCCACGGTTTAATTGATAAAAATTGCTATACTACTTACTTCGTCCAAACTGTCGAATTTCCTTCCTTAATTGCTGCTTTATATCAACACTGGCTTCGTCGGATCTTAATGGCAACTTTGTTGACATCATTTCCAATGCAGACATTGCTTTGACTTTTGGGTCAACTGCAGAGAGATAGATGACAATGATTCCTTCTCTAAGTGCATTACTACCAGGTTTGTAAATCGGCCCACCCTTGCTGAGACTAATTAAGTCATCAGACAGAGAATCTACTTGGTTTTGTGGATTCTGTCTCTTGTCATATTCATAAGCTTCAGTGGAACAGATTTTGATGAGAAGCCATCAGGTGGGGTTTAACCTTTTTCTCCCATCTTCTCATAAATATTGTGAATGTTGGGAGCCTCTGGAAACCAATTTAGAGTTTGAGCTGCAATTAGGGGTGTTACATCAACCCCGCAGGAACATCCATGTTCTCCTCAGTGTCAATTATTTTTTTTTTATTTCATAGTAGGAGGGTATGCCAGAGAGAAATCTCAGGCCTGACAAACTCTAACGGAGAAGTCAAACGGTAAGTGCAAAACAAACAAAATAATTACAATTTGAATATATATTAGGAAAGAAGTAAGCAGGGATATAACAGAAATGGGGGGAGCCTCAGTGGACAGGGTAGTCAGGCAGGGATTTTTGAAGAGGTGTCCTTAGGACAGATACTGAAGGAGAAGAAAGAACTAGCCCTGTGCACATACAGAGGAAGAATTCCAGGCTGCGTTAAGGGCAAGCGCAGGAAACCTAAAAGTGTCTCAGCTGGAACCATAGAATAAAGGATAGAGGCCGAGAGAATGAGGAGGAGATGTCATAGGACATGTGTTAGGGGAGGGTGGCAGGGCCAGGTCGTACAGAGCTTGAGGCTGTAGTTAGGAATTCAGATTCTATTGTGAGTATATAGGAAAGTTGATAATGGGTTTTCAGGATGGACTTGGCATGACCTGATTTCCATGTTGACATGATCCCTCTGGCTGCAGGGAAGAAAATGGGTTAGAGAGGGACAATTTCAAAAGCAGAGATCTAAGCTAAAAAGATTTTGTAGTAGCTTGGTGAGAAGTTCAGCAATATAGATTAGAGGAAAAGAGTAATGATAGAATTCAGGAATGATTGTGGTATTTAGAGGAAAGGGGGGAAAACAGGAAAAAAAAAAGAATGAAATGTCACCAATAAGGAGAAGAAAACCAGTAGACTGTGGAGTATGGAAATCCAAGAAATTTTTCATGAAGGAGAGAATGAAAAACTATGTCAAATGTGGCTGAGAAATTAATGGCAGTGTCAGCCAAAACTGGTCACCTTGATGAGAATAGCTCCAATGGACTAGAGGAGGCAGAAGCCAGACAGTACTGGGTAAGATCAGGAGACAATAACAGATACTCTTACCATCCTCTATTGACATAGCTGAGGCCCCGACATGGAATTCTTCCTCTTTCAGTGACAGCATGGCCATGCTCTGGCTTCTCTTAGATGAAAGTGGACTCTTGTGTTCTCTATGACATTTCATTTTGGTTTTAGGCCCTACAGCAAACTCTTCTCCATTAGTCATCATTTCTTGAGAAACATCAATAAACAAATTCCATTAATGACAAAAATGCAACCATTACAAAATCGCATCCTACTTCTGTATATATAATATACATATTCATCATTAATATGAGTTTTAATCATGAGCCAAAGTTTACCATGCCCCAACAAACACCATTCTTAAAAAAAAAATGAACCTAATTTTAATCAAGTAGAAATAAAAAAAAGGAAGATAATATATAAGTGTTGTCCAAAGCCAAACATATTACATGATTATTCAGAATGTTTGCAGAATTGGTGGATCTCAACAGCTAAAATTTAATAAACACATGATTACCTCTTTGAGGGAATATAAACCACTTTGTGTCAATCCTTATTAAGAGAAATGAGTCCTTTTCTAGGGCTTATTTAAATTACACTCATCATTAACAAATATTGACTGGCACTTTCAGAATGCTACTTGTAGATAGTAAAGGTCAGAGTATTTAGAAATCTTTAATCTGTCAGCTTCCAATCACACAGATGTTCACTTATATCAATCCAGGAGTCATGCAATGGAAACTCTTCAGTGTTGGTGGTAGATAATGATGTATTGGTTTGAAAACCTAGCTTAAAATTCTTATCGCCTAAGAATAACCCAAGAATTTACCCTACCAATATGTGAATAAAATGATATTAAACACCTTTTCTAAATAATTTGCATTTCCCACTAAAGAGGAGTGCAAAATTGGGAAATTATGTTTATGGAGCATTTAATACCAGCCAGATCTTCTAAATGCTTTACATGTACTAACACAATCTCCCACAAAGCCATGATTCTGGAAAAACTCAAGGACAAGTTTGGAAAGAAAAGATCTGGAAATAAGAGGAATTAGTGTTTGCAAAGATTCTCATAATCAGTGGAATGCTTTGGCAGTAGGAGTGTCTTCTGCCAAGTCAAAAGCAGTCAGCCTTAAATATAAGCTGTTAATCATACCTTCTTTACTTGGAAGAGTCACATTTTATAAAAGCATGAAAATGAGAAAAGGAGGTGATCAGCATTAACATTAGCCAGAAAGGAAACTTGAAGGTAACATAAATCAATAGGATGAGTCCTCATGTGCGATATTCCATAATGTTTGAAAGAAACCTATGTAACTTAAATACACATCAAAAGAAAATTGGATAAAGAAGGTATGGTTCATATATACAATGGACTATTACTCAGCCATTGACAAAATGAAATACACTGAAGGACACTTCATAATGATAAAGGGAATCAAGCACCAAGAAGACATAACACTTATTAATATCTAGGCTCCCAAACAGGGAGCCCCAAAATGTGTAAAGCAATTACTAATAGAACTAAAGGGAGAAACAGACCAAAATACCATCACAGTAGGGGACCGAAATACCACACTGTTGGATATAAACAGATCATCCAAACAGAAAATCAATAAGGAAAGAACATCTCAAATGACACCTTAGACCAACTGGACATCCTTGACATTTACAGAGCCTTCCATCCCAAAGCAGCTGCTTATACATTCTTCTCTGGTGCCACATGGAACATTCTCAAGAATTGTCCACACACTGGGACACAGAGATAGCCTCAGCAAGCATAAAAGGGTTGAAATCATGCCAACCATATTCTCTGATCATAATGTTTTGAAACTAGAGATCAACTGCCAAAAGAAATCAGGAAGAACCACAAATACATGGAAATCAAACAACAGGCTACTGAAGAACAACTGGGTCAGGGAAGAAACGAGAAGAGAGATCAAGAGATGCATAGAAACAAATGATAATGACAGTGCAACATGTCAAAACTCTCAGGACACGGCAAAAGCATTCATAAGAGGAAATTTCATATCATTACAGGCCTATCTCCAAAAACAAGAATGGGCCCAAATAAACAACCAAACGCTTCATCTTAAAAACCAGAAAAGGAAGAACAAAAGAAGCCTCAATTCAGCAGAAGAAAAAAGAAATTATCAAAATTAGAGCAGAAATAAATGTAACTGAAAACAACCAAACAACAACAACAAAAAACAATAGAAAATATAAATGCAACAAAGAGCTGGTTCTTTGAAGTTAATTAAATTGATAAACCCCTGGCTAGACTCACTAAAGAAAAAAAGAGAAAGGATACAAATAAATAAAATCATGGGTGAAAGGGGGGGGAAATTATGAGTGATATCACAGAAATACAAAGGACCATACAAAGGACAGGAATATTATGAAAAAGTATATAACAACAAATTTAATAACCTAGAAGAAACGAACCAGTACTTAGAAAAATACAACCTTCCTACATTGAATCAAAAGAACTGGAAAATCTAAATAGACCAATCAGCAGTATGGAAATTGAAACAATCGTCAACAACCTACCCAAAAGTAGAAGTCCAGGACCAGCTGGCTTCACCAGTAAATTCTACTGAACATTCAAAGAAGATTTAATACCTATCCTCCTCAAACTCTTCCAAAAAATCAATCCGGAGGCAACACTTCCCAACTCATTTTATGAGGCCAATATTACTCTGATACCAAAACCTGGTAAAGAAAGCACACACAAAAAAGAAAACTACAGGCGGATCTCTCTCATGAACACACATGCAGGAATCCTAAATAAGATACTAGTGAACAGAATACAGCAACATATTAAAAAGATTACACACCACCATCAAGTGGGCTCCATCCCAGGGGCATGAGGATGGTTCAACATATGCAAATTAATTAACGGGATACACCCCATAAACAAATTTAAAAATAAGGATCATATGACCATATCAATAGATGCAGAAAAAGCCTTTGAAAGATACAGCATCCATTTATGATCAAAACACTTCACAAAATCAGTATAGAAGGAAAGTGCCTTAGCATAATAAAGGCCATATACCACAAGCCCTCAGCCAACATTATACTTCATGGTGAAAAACTAAAAACCGTCCCTCTAAGATCAAGAATAAGGCAAGGCTGTCCACTATCGCCACTGATATTCAATATAACATTGGAGGCCCTAGTGAGTGCAAGCAGGCAAGAGAAAGATATAAAAGGCATCCAAATAGGAAAAGAAGTCAAACTCTTTTTTTCAAACTCTATTTGCAGATGACATGATTCTCTATATGGAAAATCCTAAAGACTCCACAAAAAACACTACTAAAATAATAAGCAAATACAGTAAAGTTTTTGGATACCAAATCAACATTCAAAAATTTATAGTAATCCTATACTCTAATAATGAAGTATCAGAAAGTGTAGAAAAATCATTCATTTTGCAATTTCAACAAAAAGAATAAAACACCTAGGAATAATTCTGACGAAACATGTCAAGGACCTATATAATGAAAACTACAAGACCCTGTTAAAAGAAATCAAAGGAGATAGAAAGAAGTGGAAAGATATTCCGTGTTCTTGGATTGGAAGAATCAACATAGTTAAAATGACCATATTACCTAAAGCATTATACAGATTTAATGCAATCCCCATCAAAATCCCATCGTCATTTTTTTTTTAAAAGAACAAAAAAATCATCATATTTGTATGGAAGCACAAATGATCCCAAATTGCCAAAGCCATTCTGAGAAAGAAGAACAAGGCTGGAGGCATCACTCTGCTTGACTTCAAATTACCCTACAAAACGACAGTAATCAAAATGGCATGGTATTGGCAGGAAAACAGACACAGAGACCAGTGGAGCAGAATCAAGAGTCCAGAAGTAAACCCATATTTATACGGGCAAACAGTTTTTGACAAAAAGCCAAAAACATACAGTGGAGAAAGGAAAGTCTCTTCAATAAATGGTGCTGGGAAGACTGGAAAGCCACCAACTAAAGAGAGAAACTAGATTGTTGTCTGTCACCACACACCAAAATGAACTCAAAATGGATAAGGAACCTGAACATAAGACCTGAAACAATAAAAAGCATAGAAGAAAACATAGGAACTAAACTCAAGGACCTTGGACTTAAGAGGATTTTATGAATTTGACCTCAAAGACAAGGGAAGGAAAAGCTAAAAGAAATGAAGGGGACTACATCAAACTAAAAAGTTTCTGCACAGCAAAAGTAACCATCAACAAGGTAAAGAGAGAACCACTCGAATGGGAAAATATACTTGCAAGCAACACCTCCGATAAGGGCCTAATATCCAAAATATACAAAGAACTCATACAATGCAATAACAGCAAAAAACGATCCAATCAAAAAATGGGCAGAGGACTTGAACAGGCACTTCTCCCCAGAGGACACAACAACGGCCAACAAATATTTGAAAAGATGCTCAACATCGCTAGCTTTTGGTGAAATGCAAATCAAAACCACAACGAGATACCAGCTCACACCTGTTAGAATGGCTATCATCATGAGGAAAAGTAGTAACAATTGTTGGACAGGATGCAGAGAAAAAGGAACCCTCATCCAGTGCTGGTGGGACTGCAAATTGGTACAGCCACTATGGAAAATAGTATGGAGGTTCCTCAAAAAACTAAGAATTGATCTACCGTATGATCCAGCAATCCCTCTACTGAGTATTTATTTACCCCAAAGACTTGAAAACTCATATCCAAAATGATATTTGTACACCGATGGTCATAGCAGCATTATTCACAGTGGCCAGGACATGGAAGCAACCGAAGTGTCCTATGATAGATGATTGACCAAAGAAGCTGTGGTACATATATACAATGGGATATTACTCAGCCATACAAAGAAATGAAAACCTGCCATTTGCAACAACATGGATAGACCTCAAGATGATCATGCTAAGAGAAATAAGCCAGACAGAAAAAGTTGAAAATTACATGATATCACTTATATGTAGGATATAAACCTAAAAGCAAAAAATGAACAAGACAAACAAACAGAGACTCATGGACATAGGCTATAGACTAGTGGTGGTCACTAGAAGGTAGGAGGTAGTAGAAGAAGGGGTAGGTAGATAGTTAAATCGGATCAAATGTAGGGATTTAGCGGGAGGGTGAAGTGGGTAACAGGGATCAAATACATGGTAGCTGAAGGAAACTGGACTTTGGGTGGTACACACACAATAGAATATACAGATGTCAAATTATAATGTACACCTGAAAATTATATAATTATATTAACCCATGTTACCTCAATAAACTTAATTTAAAAAATAAAAGAAAGACAAAACAGGAATAATAAATACATCTTTTCTAAAACCTCAAAAAAAATGAAATCCTACCATTTGCAACAATATGAATGAACCTAAAGGTTGTTATGCTGAATGAAATAAGTCATACAGAGAAAGATGAATACCATACTATTCAGTTATAATCAGAATCTAAAGAACAAACTAATCAAAAACAGACTCACAAATATAGAGAATGATCTTGGTGATGGCCAAAGGGGAGTAGAGTTGGGGGGCTGGGAAAATGGGGTAAAGGGTTAAAGAAGTACAAATTAATAGTTGATAGTCACAGGGATGGGGAGCATGGCATAGGGAATACAGTTAGCATTAATGTAATGGCTAAATGGAGAACCACAAGAGAGAGCAATTAGAGGGATCATTTTATAAATTATATTTGTCTAACCAATGTACTGTATACTTGATAACTAATAATAAAATAAAAATAAAAGAACCTAGGACAACCGGAATAAAAAGTGAAAAGATATTTTATTCTACCTAGTACTACATTTCTCAACCCTCAATTGATATTTTGTTTATTAATCTCTTGTGAGGTTTCTGAGTGTGAATTCATCCTTCTGAGAATTATCATCCCCTAGGAAACTACTCAAATGGCATTTTGAACCCAAAATATTGACGATCAGGGCTTGGATAAAAGTTACTATTTGTAGGTTGAGTAGCATAGGGAGCAGAGCTTAACCATACTCAAACATGACTCCAGCACCAACAGAGGAACCTATCACTCCTTTGGTTTCTTAATTCTCCCCGCCGGGACCTCACATTGGATCTGCCTATGTGAATGCAAAAGAGAAGTCTTCTCCCACAGGGAGCTAGCTGCACTCCAATCTCTGAATTAATAAAAAGTGAAGTTTCAACACCATAAGGAAATTTTGGCACACAGAATTTCTTCATACTATGATAAATGTATTTTTTAAAATGTCTCCAGGCTTTCATGATACTAAATGTGAAAAGTGGTTGTTGCTGAGTGGTAGAATGACTGGTGATTTTTAAATGAATCTTTTTTTCCTTTTAACTTTCCACAATGAACACTGTCTTGCACAGGGTGCTTTCAATTGCAGGAGCAGAAAACACCACTCAGTTTGGCTATATGATACAAGAAGTCAACACCCAACTGAAAAATTAATTTTACGTGAGGCTTAATGTACTGGAACAATACTATCACCAAGAGTCTAGTTTCATTCCACTATTCTCTTCTGCTTTCTTTGGTGCCACTTTCATTACAGTTCTGGCTCCTCCTCTTGATTCCATGATGGCTATCAGAGCTTCTGAGTAGGGAAAAGTAATTATGTCTTTGTCCTAGAATTCCCAGAGGTCTTAAGATTTACTGTGATTGTACTCTTTAGTTCACATTCTCATACTTGAAACAATTATTGTGGTAAAAGGAGCATTAGAATGTGCTGATTTGTTTAGGCCAGGTCAAAAAATAGTAAATTTATAGATTGAAAGATACACTTAATGTTTTATTTATGGCCATAAATCAAAGCCTGTATCCAACAATCAGAATAAAAATTTCTCTCAAGCATACATGGTCACATTCTGAAAAAAAAAACTGTAATGTTAATTTCATGTCAGCAGTGTTATCTAAGCAGTTCAAGTGGAAGAAAGAGAGAGGTATAGCTTTGCACACTTATATTAGGCAAGAAAAAAGTCTGAAAATTAATGATCTGTGTCAGCTTAAAAAGAAGAGTACAACAATTACAAAGAAAGTAGATTTTTATTTTATTAGTTTATTTTAAAGTAAAACTAATAATGGAAAAAGAAGACAACAATACAGATGGTCAACAAAAGCAGAAGTAGGTCATATGAAAACACTAAAAACACAGAAAAACCACAGGTGTAATTGCTCAAGATAAAGTTTACACACACACACACACACACACACACACACACACACACACAATCATCAAGAACAAAAAGGAGGCATATCCACAGATCCAAAAGAGGTTTTAAAAAATGGAAGAACTATTATGAAAGACTTTATTTTAAATAGAAAAATTGAAATGAAATAGAAACGCTTATAGAAAAATAAAGCTTGCCAAAATTTATCATAGAAGAAATAGAAAATGTGTGTATTTCTGTATCTGGTAAAACAATTAACAAAAAATTAGTAACTGTCCTATCCAGAAGGCTTCCCTGATGGGTCCACCAAACACATAAGGGGAAATAATGCAAACTCTTTTGGAAAATAGAAAACAGAGGACCAGTTCCCAAATCATTTGGTAAGGCCAATATAAATCTGATTTAATCTAAACCAACATCTAACAAGAAGAGAAGATAGGAAAACTATAAGCCAAGATTTCTCTCCTGAAAATAAACACAAAAATCCTGAACAGAGGTAGTATACTTCAAGAAGGTGAGATTTGTTTAAATGCAAAAATCAGTCAATGTTAACCACATTTGGAAAAAAAAAAACAAGAAAAAATTTATAATAATTTTTACAGATAGGTCTAAGTTCAACGTCTACTCATGATTAAGAGTTATCAATCACTTACTATAGAAGGCAGTTTTCTTAACCTAATAGAGAATGTCTACCCAAAAAATTTCCTATAGCAAACATCATAATTAATAATGATAATATCAAATAATTTCTGCCTGTGTTTGTAAACAAGATAAGGTGGCCACTATGTATCAACAATGTATGGAGGTATAGAGGTCCCACCAGGAAAATAAAATAGGTATAAAGTTTGAAAAAGAAGAAGTAAAATTGTCATTATTCACAGATGACATTTTTCTGTACAAAGAATATACAAAAAGATATAAAATGATTAATAAATGAATTTAACAAAGTTACTTGGTATAGGGGCAAAAACAAATCAATTGCATTTCTATATAATAACAAAAATAATTAGAAAAAGCTATTTTAATTGAAATTGAAAATCGTATAAAGAATATAGGATACTGAGGAATAAATCTAATGAAAGATGTACTAGAGCACTACATATAAAACTATAAACCAGCACTGAGAGAAATTAAAAGCCTCAGTAACTGGAGAGAAATACTTTTTGCATAGATAGGAAATCTTGTTACTAAGTTATTACTGTCATTTCTCCTCAGAATGATTATAGCAATTATATTCAAATTCCACCATTTTAATTTCAAGTAAAATTTCAAGTTGATAATAAAAAATATTTGGATATCAAAAGACTTAGAATAGCTAAAACAAATTCTAAGGAAAAAAAAATGTTGACTGACACATACAATCAAATATGAGACTTACTGTGAAAAATAATGTGGTATTGGAGTAAAGGTAGACAAATGCACAAATAGAAGAGGACAGAAAGTCTAGAAACCAATCTGGAAAGGTACAATTGCTAGATTTATGCCAACAGGACCTACAAATCATTGTGGAAATGATAGTCCTTTTAATTAGTCAACCTGATAACTAGGGGGTAGGGGAGAATAAACCTTAACTCTTACCTCAACCCATTCTGTAAAAAAAAAATATTTGAGATGAATAGATCTAGAAGAAAACTTAAGATGTTATCTTCATAGCTTTAGGATAGGAAAAGATTCTTAAAAGAGAAAAAGTACTAACCATAAAGAGTAAATTTAGACTTAATTAAATTAAGTTTTTCATTCATCAAAAAACACTTCTACATTAAACAAAACAGATGTGTAGAAGATCTCAAAATTATATATTTAGACATAAGCATCAAAATGAATGGAATCTAGAATATGTGTAAAACCACAAAACAATTTTTAAAATAAAATATATCAATAAAATATGAGTAAAAGATCTGAAAAATCATTTTATAAAAGACATGTGAATGGTAAATCAACCGCATTAATCAGCAGATAACGCAAGTTTAGACATATGAGAGATGACTGCACACTCACCAGAGTGGCTGAAATTACAGGAGGACGACATAGCAGGTGTTCGTGGGCATATGGTATAACTAGAACTCTCATACATTTCTGGACCCAGATTCCCAGATAAATGTTCAAGGCCATAGTTGAAAGGTTAGGAAGAACTCCCTCAAGGTTGAGACAGAAATCACTGTAGGGGTGAGACAGAGCATCTGAGGAGAATCCACCCCCTAAGGCAGAGAGAGAGTCCCAAAAAAGAGTTCCCAGCCATACTAGAGATAGAGGACCCTAGGAAGAGTAGCCACCCTTACACAAGTAAGATCAAGTGCCCAAGGAAACATCCTCAACTAGGGCTGTGAAAGAGCCTCCAAGACAGAATCCTCATCCTGTGCAGAGATTGACCTTCCAAAAAATAGCCTCAGCCACCCCAGATCTCAGAGGAAACACTGAGAAAGAGCCCCAACTCCCATGGCTGAGAAAGAATTCCCAAGGAAGAGTTCTACCTTAGTCTTAGAGAATCCATGGAAGAGCACCCCCACAGGACTGTGACAGAACACCAAACACGATAAGTCTCCTCAGGACTGGAAGAGCTCACCCACTAAAAGTCCCTACCCAGGATTAGCAAAACAGAAGGAAAACCTGCCCCTTTCGTAGCTGAGATAGAGTGCCAGGTAAAAGTGCCCCCTAGTGCTAAGCTACACATCAAGGAGAGTCTCTCACAGGCTGAGATGGAGCCTCCAAGGAGGAGAAACCAAAGGGCTGAGGTAATAAACCCAGGGAAGAGCGACAACCTCAAGGCAGAAATAGAGCACCCAAAGAAAAGTTCCCTTCACAGGGCACGGATAGAGAGCCAAGAAACACTCCCGTCACTGATACCGAGACAAGCACCCAAGAAGACTCCCCTCACCAGCAGGAGAGACAAATTCCTCACAGAATTGAGATACAGCAACAAGGACATCCCTTTCCCCAACATGGCTGAGATAAAGTATCGTACGAAGTGTTTCCACAGAGCTAAGGTAGATCACCCAGAAATAGAACCATACCTGAGACTGAGAACACACAAGGGAAAAACATCCTCTGGGAAGAAATATAGCACCCACACTTCAAGTATTAAAATCCTAAACTTGTTGGAAGAGCCTGGAAGCAACTCAGAAAATGGCAGTAAAGTCGTGATGTTTCAATCTCCAAGTTCGCCACGGTGGCCCTTTCAGCGCTCAAGATGGAGGTGGCGGTGGGAGAGAAGGGAAGGAAGGGAGTCCGTTAAGCAGGCGTTCGAGGGCACGCGCGTGCACACCGATCTCTCCCTGCCGGTAGTCCCCCTGGCCCGTCCAGGGCGCCCGCCGCCCAGCCCGGGATCACAGGTTCCTCTCTAGTGATGTCCCCTTTTGGAGTTGATGGAAGTACTCCCCCTAGGACGTCTGTGAATGATACGCGCGAGGAAGTGTCCCTTCAGAAGCAACCTGATGCATCATTGCCTAAGAGAGGTTTCAGAGGAGCCGATGGCCAAGGTGTGCTACTGACCATACTGCTCTGCACCAGCCGGATCCCAGAGAAGCCACGAGAGCTGCAGCGCCTGGTCCTGCCGAAGCCAGCAACCCAGAACCAAGAAGCGAACTTTCTTAATGACTCTGGCGCCCTCTGTAGACTATCTTTTCTGTCAACTTCCACAAGAAAAAATAAAGGAACTCTGACCCTTTTCACAGAGCAGGCTAGAAGAGAGTTTTTAGAGCTGAGAGGGTATAAATCAAATTTGGCACACTATGTTGACGGGAAAGGAGGAAGATGATATGATCATAGTAATGAATACAGAAGTCGTGTGATAAAATGCAACAGATGTTCATGATGAAAAATTTAAAAAAAATATTTGTTAGGAATGAAAAGCATTTCTTACCGAAAATCTGCCAGACGCCCATTATTCCTAGTAGTGAAAAATTGAAACCATTCCTTGCAAAATCAAAACAATATAAGATTCTCACTTTCATCACTTTTGTTCATCACTGCACTGCAGGAATTCCTGCCTTGTCCCTTAAGATAGTAAATAGGCTGTTCACACAGAGCAAGTCTGGGACTGTTGAATTATGGACAAGCCCTGAGAACGGAGCGTTCCAGGGAGTTGTCAGGCATGTTAAATAGTAACAATTTTCTCTGAATGCAGCTTTGGGGAAAGCTCCAAACTTATTTCATTCACCCCCTTCAGTGGCTGATAGGTTGCTGCTTTTCAGAGCACCCATAGTTGTGAGTCTTGATTTTCAAGGCTACCATGGAGCAGAAGAGAGAAGTTTGAGGAGAGGGCAATTTAAAAGACCACAAAGCTTCCTGTTATTATTGTGATTTAGCCATTTTTTCTGAATTAAACCTCGTTCAGTTTTTTTTGCAACACTTTGGTTAATTCCAGAGTTCTGAATATGTTTATTTTGACATTTGTCAGTGTTCTTGTATTATTTACAGTCTCTTTTACTTCTGGAAAAAAAAAATAATATGTGATCCCTATATATTGTGCACAGCCATCTATGACCAGAACTTGGTTCATCAGTCAACTGGTTATAGTGAACTCAACATAAGATATGGTTGTAGAATCAGAGAGTATATTAGTTTTTATTGCTGCATATAAATTAACTCAAACTTAATGGCTTAACACACCACATCTATGTTATTTACTGTCTCACAATTTTGCAGCTCTGGACATGCTTGACTTGGTTTCCTGCTTCAAGTCTTAAAAGTCTGAAATCAAGGTTTTGGTCAAGCTGCATTCTTACCTGGAAGATCTTGGGCAGAATTTGCTTTAAAATTCATTCAAAATGTTGGCAGAATTCAGTTCCTTGCATTGTAAGACTAAAGTTCTTGAGTTTTTGTTTGCTGTTGGATGGGAGTCACTGTCAACTCATAGAGGCTGCTATTAGGTCCTTTTATTATAGCCCTTTTCATCTTCAAGCTAGCAACAGCACATCAGTTCTTATTATCTTTCACATTCCCTTGTCCTCTTGTGTCACCAACTAGAGAGATGCTCTGCTTTTGAAGAGCTTATGAAAGTATGTTAAACCCACCCAAATAATCCCACTGTATTAGAGTCAACTGATTAGTAACTGTAATTACATCTGTAAAATCATTTTTGTTGTGTTATGTAATATAATCAGGTAATGAAGAACATCATAGGAGGACCATCGTAAAATACTGCCAAGGATAGATGAAGAAGGTTATATAGCAAAAGTAGAATCCATGAACATTTTGGCTACATCTTCGCAGAATTTACTTTTGATTTCAGCACCTGCTTTAGTCCAATCCTGTACATACATTCTATCTGATAAAGGGGTGCTTCTATGCATACTGAATGCTATGACTTGGTAGATCAGACAATTCCCTAGTCATACTGGGCAGCTCCGGTGGTGAGGGAACTTGGTGTCCCATGGTCAAGCATTCAGTGTCTACTAAGGCCCAGCAGCAAGTCGAATGTTTCTTCAAAGGAACAGAATGGCCATTTGCTTCTCTAGGACATTAGTGCTTGTGGAAAGCTTGGGTCCCATGATTATTGGGAAATTGATCATTTATTTCTCTTTACACAATGCATCAGCATCCTAAAAAGTGGATGCAGGTCCCATTGGGTATGACTAAGAGAAAAATAGGCAGTATAAATTTTTGCTCTGCCACACAGTTTTTCCTCAAGAGGCTTCTTCTTCATTCATGAGGTTTTGGGTTTGTAAACTCTATCAAGCCTGGGATTTGTTTGAGTCAAGAACCCCCAATCATAATGGAAGTAAGGAGGAATATGTTTGGAGGGCAGTAGATTGTACAAGCACCTCTTAATACTCCTACGTCCAGTGATTAAAGTCAATAGAAACTGCAACAACCTAATTCATTCAGGACTTCTAATGGTTGTGAACCACAGGAATGAAACTTTGGGTCACTCCAACAGTAAAATCTCATCTACAGGAAAGATGATTGCTGAGGACAAAATGAATATGAAATGAGTAATGGAATAAATGACCTCATGAACATGTGCAGAAATAAGGATTGTAATAATTATGAGCATTACCTTTTGATGTGAATATGTTTACATAAACATTGACCAAATATCTTTGATTTTATCATCTCTCATACACTTACCTGGTAAATAATATATGTTAATTAAATTTAACTTTATCTCTCCATACTTAAGATACAGGGTATTAACAAGATGTGAATTCGAGTACAGCTGAATAAATAAGACTTAAAGACTTTATATCTTCTTTTGGAAAAGTTACATTAATCAGCTGTAAAAGGGAAACTTGTATCATGTTAGGCAGAAGTATGACTTGTCTTCTCTACGTAGAGACTAAGAATTTTTTTAAATTATTCCGTTTATTGGTGTAACATGGGTTAATATAATTATATAATTTTCAGGTGTACATTATAATTTGACATCTGTATATTCTATTGCGTGTTCACCACCCAAAGTCCAGTTTCCTTCAGCTACCATATATTTGATCCCTGTTACCCACTTCACCCTCCCGCTAAATCCCTACATTTGATCCGATTTAACTATCTACCTACCCCTTCCTCTACTACCTCCTACCCTCTAGTGACCACTAGTCTATAGCCTATGTCCATGAGTCTCTGTTTGTTTGTCTTGTTCATTTTTTGCTTTTAGGTTTATATCCTACATATAAGTGATATCATGTAATTTTCAACTTTTTCTGTCTGGCTTATTTCTCTTAGCATGATTATCTTGAGGTCTATCCATGTTGTTGCAAATGGCAGGTTTTCATTTCTTTGTATGGCTGAGTAATGTCCCATTGTATATATGTACCACAGCTTCTTTGGTCAATCATCTATCATAGGACACTTCGGTTGCTTCCATGTCCTGGCCACTGTGAATAATGCTGCTCTGACCATCGGTGTACAAATATCATTTTGGATATGAGTTTTCAGGTCTTTGGGGTAAATAAATACTCAGTAGAGGGATTGCTGGATCATACGGTAGATCAATTCTTAGTTTTTTGAGGAACCTCCATAGTGTTTTCCATAGTGGCTGTGTCAATTTGCAGTCCCACCAGCACTGGATGAGGGTTCCTTTTTCTCTGCATCCTGTCCAACATTTGTTATTACTTGTCCTGTTGATTATAGCCATTCTAACAGGTGTGAGATGACATCTCATTGTGGTTTTGATTTGCATTTCACCAATAGCTAGCGATGCTGAGCATCTTTTCAAATATTTGTTGGCCGTTTGTGTGTCCTCTGGGGAGAAGTGCCTGTTCAGGTCCTCTGCCCATTTTTTGATTGGATCATTTTTTGCTGTTATTGCATTGTATGAGTTCTTTGTATATTTTGGATATTAGGCCCTTATCGGAGGCGTTGCTTGCAAGTATATTTTCCCATTCGAGTGGTTCTCTCTTTACCTTGTTGATGGTTACTTTTGCTATGCAGAAGCTTTTTAGTTTGATGTAGTCCCATTCATTTCTTTTAGCTTTTCCTTCCCTTGTCTTTGAGGTCAAATTCATAAAATCCTCTTAAGTCCAAGGTCCTTGAGTTTAGTTCCTATGTTTTCTTCTATGTTTTTTATTGTTTCAGGTCTTATGTTCAGGTTCCTTATCCATTTTGAGTTCATTTTGGTGTGTGGTGACAGATAACAGTCTAGTTTCTCTCTTTAGTTGGTGGCTTTCCAGTCTTCCCAGCACCATTTATTGAAGAGACTTTCCTTTCTCCACTGTATGTTTTTGGCTTTTTGTCAAAAACTATTT
The DNA here is from genome assembly GCA_030015415.1 of Cynopterus sphinx. Classification (NCBI taxonomy): domain Eukaryota; kingdom Metazoa; phylum Chordata; class Mammalia; order Chiroptera; family Pteropodidae; genus Cynopterus; species Cynopterus sphinx. The sequence continues at coordinate 88,701,611 of CM057388.1, forward strand.
GCCCGTATAAATATGGGTTTACTTCTGGACTCTTGATTCTGCTCCACTGGTCTCTGTGTCTGTTTTCCTGCCAATACCATGCCATTTTGATTACTGTCGTTTTGTAGGGTAATTTGAAGTCAAGCAGAGTGATGCCTCCAGCCTTGTTCTTCTTTCTCAGAATGGCTTTGGCAATTTGGGATCATTTGTGCTTCCATACAAATATGATGATGTTTTTGTTCTTTTTTGTTTTTTTAATGACGATGGGATTTTGATGGGGATTGCATTAAATCTGTATAATGCTTTAGGTAATATGGTCATTTTAACTATGTTGATTCTTCCAATCCAAGAACACAGAATATCTTTCCATTTCTTTCTATCTCCTTTGATTTCTTTTAACAGGGTCTTGTAGTTTTCATTATATAGGTCCTTGACATGTTTCGTCAGAATTATTCCTAGGTATTTTATTCTTTTTGTTGAAATTGCAAAATGAATGATTTTTCTACACTTTCTGATACTTCATTATTAGAGTATAGGATTACTATAAATTTTTGAATGTTGATTTGGTGTCCAGAAACTTTACTGTATTTGCTTATTATTTTAGTAGTGTTTTTGTGGAGTCTTTAGGATTTTCTATAGAGAGAATCATGTCATCTGCAAATAGAGTTTGAAAAAAAGAGTTTGACTTCTTTTCCTATTTGGATGCCTTTTATATCTTTCTCTTGCCTGCTTGCACTCACTAGGGCCTCCAATGTTATATTGAATATCAGTGGCAATAGTGGACAGCCTTGCCTTATTCTTGATCTTAGAGGGAAGGTTTGTAGTTTTTCACCATTAAGTATAATGTTGGCTGAGGGCTTGTGGTATATGGCCTTTATTACGCTAAGGCACTTTCCTTCTATACTGATTTTGTGAAGTGTTTTGATCATAAATGGATGCTGTATCTTGTCAAAGGCTTTTTCTGCATCTATTGATATGGTCATATGATCCTTATTTTTAAATTTGTTTATGGGGTGTATCCCGTTAATTAATTTGCATATGTTGAACCATCCTCATGCCCCTGGGATGGAGCCCACTTGATGGTGGTGTGTAATCTTTTTAATATGTTGCTGTATTCTGTTCACTAGTATCTTATTTAGGATTTCTGCATGTGTGTTCATGAGAGAGATCCGCCTGTAGTTTTCTTTTTTGTGTGTGCTTTCTTTACCAGGTTTTGGTATCAGAGTAATATTGGCCTCATAAAATGAGTTGGGAAGTGTTGCCTCCTGATTGATTTTTTGGAAGAGTTTGAGGAGGATAGGTATTAAAGCTTCTTTGAATGTTCAGTAGAATTTACTGGTGAAGCCAGCTGGTCCTGGACTTCTACTTTTGGGTAGGTTGTTGACGATTGTTTCAATTTCCATACTGCTGATTGGTCTATTTAGATTTTCCAGTTCTTTTGATTCAATGTAGGAAGGTTGTATTTTTCTAAGTACTGGTTCATTTCTTCTAGGTTATTAAATTTGTTGTTATATACTTTTTCATAATATTCCTGTCCTTTGTATGGTCCTTTGTATTTCTGTGATATCACTCATAATTTCCTCCCCTTTCACCCATGATTTTATTTATTTGTATCCTTTCTCTTTTTTTCTTTAGTGAGTCTAGCCAGGGGTTTATCAATTTAATTAACCTCAAAGAACCAGCTCTTTGTTGCATTTATATTTTCTATTGTTTTTTGTTGTTGTTGTTGTTTGGTTGTTTTCAATTACGTTTATTTCTGCTCTAATTTTGATAATTTCTTTTTTCTTCTGCTGAATTTAGGCTTCTTTTGTTCTTCCTTTTCTGGTTTTTAAGATGAAGCATTTGGTTGTTTATTTGGGCCCATTCTTGTTTTTGGAGATAGGCCTGTAATGATATGAAATTTCCTCTTATGAATGCTTTTGCCATGTCCTGAGAGTTTTGACATGTTGCACTGTCATTATCATTTGTTTCTATGCATCTCTTGATCTCTCTTCTCGTTTCTTCCCTGACCCAGTTGTTCTTCAGTAGCCTGTTGTTTAATCTCCATGTATTTGTGGTTCTTCCTGATTTCTTTTGGCAGTTGATCTCTAGTTTCAAAACATTATGATCAGAGAATATGGTTGGCATGATTTCAACCCTTTCATGCTTGCTGAGGCTATCTCTGTGTCCCAGTGTGTGGACAATTCTTGAGAATGTTCCATGTGCCCTAGAGAAGAATGTATAAGCACCTGCTTTGGGATGGAAGGCTCTGTAAATGTCAAGGATGTCCAGTTGGTCTAACGTGTCATTTAAAGATGTTTCTTCCTTATTGATTTTCTGTTTGGATGATCTGTTTATACCCGACAGTGTGGTATTTCGGTCCCCTACTGTGATGGTATTTTGGTCTGTTTCTCCCTTTAGTTCTATTAGTAATTGCTTTACACATTTTGAGGCTTCCTGTTTGGGAGCCTAGATATTAATAAGTGTTATGTCTTCTTGGTGCTTGATTCCTTTTATCATTATGAAGTGTCCCTCAACATCTTTCTTTACCTTTTTTATTTTGAAGTCTATTTCATCTGATATTAGTACTGCTATTCCCACTGTTCTCTGAATGCTATTTGCTTGAAATATCGTTTTCCACCCTTTCACTTTGAATCTATATTTGTCTGTGGAGCTGAGATGGGTGTCCTGGAGGCAGTATATGGTTGGCTTTTCTTTTGTGATCCATTCTGCAACTCTGTTTCTTTTTACTGTTGAGTTCAATATGTTTACATTTAGGATGATTATTAAAATATGAGGTCTTCTTATAGCCATTTTATCTTTTGCTTTCTGGTAGGTCGGTGTTTCCACTGCTTCCTTGTCCTTGTGTTTCCGTTTTCTTCATTTTGGTTGACTTTTGTGGGTTTTGCCTCTGGTTCTTCTTGTTTTATGTTATATACTTCAGTTCTGATCTTTGGTGTGACGATACCGGTTGGGAGCCATTTGCCTGATGGCTGCCCTTGGGGCAGATAAAGGATTGTTTGCTCAACAGGATGTCTGCATAGCTGGCAAATACTTTGCTAATCTTATAATCTGAAAAGCACCTTTGTGGCTCCAGGGCTGACTGTCAGTCCTCCTGATTCTTCCTCTTCTTTTTCCCTTAATCCTCACTCCCCCTCTCAGGACTGTTCGATCTTGCTGGCGGGCTCTGGCAGTTACCATCATGGATATGTAAAGGAAAGTTATATGTATACAGTTGTCCATTTTCTTCTCTGCGTGCCTCATCTCCATTCCCCTTTATGAATTTAGATCTTTAAACCTCCCCCCTTTTCAGTCATTGTTATCTCAGTTTGTCCCTATGTTGTGACCGGAATAACCAGACTCAGCTTGAGTGCTCTGACATTAGAGGCAGTCTATTAGCCGGCGGCTGTCCTTCCAAAGGAGCAGCCTCGACCCATTTCAGGTCCACAGTTTTATACCCCAAAATCCATTAATCACTATATCCCCATCACAGTGGATCTATACATCATCTATTCATTACCCGTCACCAAATGGTATGATGCGTAAGCGGGGGCACAGAAGCAGAAAGCGGAACGTTAAAAGGTCAGATTCCCATACCATGTTTCCCATAAATTCCTCCTCCTCTTTCTTGTGGGAACAGAGTTAAACAATAGCCTACCGATGTAATTGCCAGGTATTCTTTCAGGAAATGTGGCTGCTGTGGCGGTTGGCATAGAGGCTTCTAGTCTTAACCCCTTCTTGCATCTTTCTAGGGGCACATCATCACACCTAGGTATGCTGGATGTTCATTACTATCTTGCTATAGCAATTCTCTTATTGTTTAAGCTTATAATGCCCTGTTCTTAGTAAGGGTTGCACTTCTCTGCTTCGATTCGCCTGATAGTCACTTTACTCCTAATTATGATTTTTTTTGTCATTGTGTTTTAGATAAACTGACCCCTTTCAATATTTCCTGTGGTGCAGGCCTCATAGTGGAGTATTTCCTCAATTTTTGTATGTCTGGAAAGGTCTTTTTTTCTCCTTCATACCTAAAGGAGAGCTTAGCTGGATACATTGTTCTAGGCTGGTAGTTCCTTTCACTTAATAGCTTAAATATTTGATTCTATTCCTTTCTGGCTTGTAACGTTTGTGCTGAGAAGTCCGAGGATAATCTAATGAGTTTACCTTTATGAGTTACTATTTTCTTCTCCCTGGCTGCCCTGAGAATTCTCTTTTTCATTGATTTTTGATAATTTTAATACAATGAGTCTTGGTGAAGGCCTTTTTGGGTTGAGATAATTGGGTCTTCTTTTGACTTCTTGAATTCCAAGCTCCAGCTCATTGCTTAGGTTTGGAAAATTCTCGTCAACTATTTGTCTGAAAATGCTTTCTAGTTCTTGCTTCTTTTCCTTGCCTTTGATAATGTCCACTATTTTTGTTTCCTCTCCTGATGTTATCAGCTAGTTCTTGAATTTTTCTTTCATTATTTTTTATTCTTTGGTTTCTCTCTTCTTCTTTCTGACTTATTTCTAGATTTCTGTCTTCGATATCACTGATCCTTTCCTCCATTTGGTCAACTCTATTTCCCAAGCTTGCTATTTCATTTTTCAACTCTTGCAGTGTGTTTTTCTTTTTATCTCCAGAAGATATATTCTGTTCTTTTTGAAGGTTCCAATCTCCTTGCTCTGCTCATCTAGTTGTTTTTTCAATCTCAAAATTGTTGATGTGACTTGTTTCAGTACTCACTGAGTTTTTTTTTTTTCAGAAGTATTATTCTGAATTCTCTGTATTTAAGTTGCATATTTCTATGTCTGTAAGCTTTTCTGGATATTTTCTCTTTATGAGATCCTTTGTTACCTTGGTTGTTCATTGTGTTTAATGAACTATTTCTATACTTGGGCATTAATTTAAATGTATTCTGATTTTTTTTCCAGAAAGATTTGTTATATAAAGGTCTCTCTTTAGCCTGCTGCAAATAAGGTGCTTTTCTTTTGATTCCCAGTAGGTGGCGTCTAAGCCTCTTGGATCCCTGATTTATATAAAGGTTTAAAAATACCTTTTTATTTTCTGATAGATATTTAATCATGATCACTACCCTAAGTTTCAGTCCCTGTCAGTGTTAGCAACAGTTTTGGTAGTGTTTGCTCAAATTCTCCTATGGCTCTGTGGTGTTTGGTCTCGGAGGGTGTGGTGGGAGGGGCCCTCTAGTTTGAGGGATGGGGGTTGTGGCTCAACCTTGGTTCTGCAACTGTGGTTGGTAAAAATCAACTGTTGTATCTCTGCTGTTCCTGCTTTTCTGCTTTCTCACTTTTCTGCTGTTCCCATTACTCTGCCTTCTGTCCTGATGACTGTGCAATGCTACTAGCCATGGGGAGCTCACAGCTCTCCCAGGCAAGGCTGTTCAGGAAACTGGCCATAGCTTCTCCCTTCCCCCTCCTCCTACAGAGAGCTCTGGCTGCGAGAGGCAGATTCTTTATTTCTCTCAGTCCCCCACCTGACACTTGGGGTTCTGACCTGTGGTAGTCTTATGTGCAAATCTCACGCGGAGACGTTCTGGTGTGCAGTTTGGGTGTTTGTTGTTGAGTTTTAGATGTTTAGCTTATTGTTGTTTCAAGGGGAGAGACTTGGGGACATCTCTCACTCCGCCATGTTTCCAAAAATTGAGACTAAGTATTTTTTAAAGAGATGTGTATGTAGTAAATTGACAAGAGGTATCCTTTGTAATGTGTCATCCAGGCTAGGTGGATTACATTGCCCACAATTCCCTTTCCAGTATATATCTGGTTAGGATGTGCACAGGGAGATTCCTTGAAGATTGAGGGTGGTGGTTGAAGGGAAGCAGCAGCTATTCTGTAGCTCCCAAACATGGTTCACCTTCATCTTCTGGGACAGGTGTGTCTGTTTAACTCCATGTAAAGGGCTCTCTCTGGCTTCTGTAGGATATCCTCATTGCCCAGGTCAGAGGCAACAAGAACAAATGCATACTTCAATCTATTCTTATAGGGTTCTAGATCATGTTTATGGGATCCAACCTGTTTGTTACCTTCCCTTCCTCTATTGAGGTGATAAAAGCCTTACAGAGACGGCTCAACCACCTTCCACAATTGTGTTTGACCAATTTCCTTGAACAAATTTATCTATTTCCTACTTTTATTAAGGCTTATTAGACCACATACTTTAGACCACTTTCCTCTGTGCTAATAGTTTGGGGCTTCTTTTCAACTCCATATGCAAAACTTTCTTGCCATTAAGTACTATATTCTTGAACCAAACATGAACAAATATCATTATTGATACTGAGTGATGTTTCAGATTTAAGTTCTTACATTCTCACATTAAATTATTTCTTTTTAATGGTACAACTTTTGGAAAGCAACAGGCTTCTGGTTAAGATGGCATAGTGGGTGGGCACTGTGCTTGCCTCCTCTCAGCTGCATTAAGGTTACAGCTAAACTGCAGGGTGACCATCATTGGGGTCACCTGAGGTCTGGCTGAGCAGGTCTTGCAGCTGGGGTCGCATAGAGGCTGTTACCTCCAGACTGGTGAGAGGGGTGGAGGCACTAGGCAGGCTAGTCCCACAACCACATGTAGAGGTTGGGAGTCAGGAGAGGCGTCTCAGCTGTGGAAGTACCCCTAGAAAAGCAAGGTGTCCCAGCTCTGCACCAGGCTCCCCAGCCCAGGGTTCTAGTGCTGGTGCGGGGGAGGTCCTTATAGTTTCTGGCTGTGAAAGCCAGTGAAAATTGTGGATAGATGGAATGGAGAGCTGAAGGAATTGCGGACTTTCCTCTTTAGGTGCCCACAGGTGAACTTGCCAGCTGACACTCACTCTAAGCACCATTTCTGGCGTGGCTGTTTGGGAGGCACCCAAAACATGCAGGGAAGGGCTAATTTGTCTGGATTTGGGGTGATAGTGGGAGAGATGGCTTTCTCCCAGACAGGGGTGCTGGCAGAGGGTGTTGTTTCTTTGTTGAGCCCTCCCTCTCCTGGCTTTGGAACCCAGGCAGGCACCATATCTGAGTGTCCATATCTGAGTGTCCATCAACATAGCTAAAAATGGCTGCCCTGGTGATTCCCCGAGACCCCACTCCTCTCAACCCGCAGGCCCACCCAAGAAGCTTCCAGTGTTTTGTTTCATTCAGCCTGTCTTGGCTCATGCTGGGGACTTCCTAAAATCTCTCAAAGGTTCACAAAATCTAAAGAAGCAGCACCTGGCCTCAGCATACCCCATACTTCTTGTTGAACAACCTCAAGCCTGGCACTAGTGGCAGCCAGCCTCTGTTTGTGGCTTGGCCTCTCTTTTCCACTTGGCCTCTTAAAGCTCAGTTGGGTAGTGGCCATCTGTGGATTGCTTGTTGGCTCATGCCAGGTGGTCCTGCATAGGGTACAGGCTGTCACTGAACTTGGCCTGTGTCAGAGCCCCTCCCAGGAGGCCCTGGTCTGCATGCTTGGTGGCCAGCTTCAGTTAGTTTCAGCACCACCTGAAGTCACATCTGAGGATAACACATGCAAAGGGCAGGCAGGAAAGGCCCCAGAACCCTGCTAAAGTGAATCTTGCTTTGTAAGGTCAGCTGCTGCACAACAGCTCCTCCCCTGGTCATGGCCAGTCATCACCACCAATCAGCCCAAGACTCAATGCCTCCTGTTGACGAACAAACAGCAACCAAGGCTCCATTACATCAGAAGGGCATACACAACCCATAGAGGTGACATAACTGGAGCACCCGGCTAAGCTGACCAGGGAAGACTGTACCACTGGGAACCACAGAACATCTACTATATAAGGCCACTCTATTAAGACCAGAAGACATAGCAGCCCTACCTAATACATAGTAACAAACATCAATAGGCAGCCAACATGGGAAGACAAAGAAATATGTTCCACATGAAAGAACTGGACAAAGCTCAAGAAAAATAACTTAACAAAATGGAGATGAACAATCTACCAGATGGTGAGTTCAAAATACTATTTATAGGGGAAGAGTACATGAACTCAATGAGAACATTAATAAAGAGATAGAAAACATAAAAGAACCAGTCAGAAATGAAGAATACAATAGCTGAAATAAAGAACACCTTAGGAAGAATTAACAGTAGATTAGGTGAAGCAGAGGGTTGAATTAGTGATTTAGAAGAGAAGGTTGCAGAAAACATCCAATCAGAACAGCAACAATAAACCCCCCCCCCAAAATGAAGAGAGCTTAAGAGGCCTCTGGGACAACATGAAGCATACCAACATTCACATCACAGGGGTACCAGAAGAAGAAAAGAGAGAGCAAGGAATTGAAAGCCTGTTTGAAGAAATAATGACTGAAAACATTCCTAACCTGGTGAATAGATATACAATCTCAGGAAGCACATAGAGTCCCAAACAAGATGAACCCAAAGAGGCCCACACCAAGACACATCCTAATTAAAATGCCAAAAAGGTTAAAGACAAAGAGAGAATCTTAAAAGCAGCAAGAGAAAAGCAGTTAGTTACCTCCAAGAGAGCTCCCATAGGACTCTCAGCTGATTTTTCAACAGAAACTTTGCAGGCCAGAAGGGATTGGCAGGAAATATTCAAAATGATGAAAAGCGAGAACCTACAACCAACATCATGCTACTCAGCAAAGCTATTATAGATATGAAGGGCAGATAAACAGCTTCCCGGACTAACAAACAAACAAACAAAAAACGCTGAAAGAGTTCATCATCACCAAGCCAGTATTACAGGAAATGTCAGAGGGACTTCTTTAAGAAAAAGAAGTGAAAAGAAAAAAAGATTTAAAAAGTGAGTAATAAAATAGCAACAACTACATATCGAGCAACAATTACTTTAAATGTAAATGGATTAAATGCTCCAGTCAAAAGACAGAGTGGCTGAATGGATAAGAAAACAAGACTTTACATATGCTGCCTACAAGAGAATCATTTCAATTGAAAGACACATACAGAATAAAAGTAAAAGGATGGAAAAGATATTTCACGAAAACAGAAACAAAGAAAAAAATGTGGTGTAATAATACTGCTACCAGACAAAATAGACTTTAAAACAAAGTCTATAACAAAAGACAAAGAAAGACCCAGTTATCCCATCTCTGGGTATTTATATGAAGAAACCCAGAACACTATTTTGAAGGGATATTAGAATCCGTATGTTCATTGTAGCATTATAGGCATCCTGGTGTCCATCAATGGATGAATGGATAGAGAAGAAGTGGTATATATACATAATGGAATATCATTCAGTCATAAAAAAGAATGAAATCTTGCCATCTGCAGCATGGGTAGACCTAGAGGGTATTGTGCTGATTGGAGTAAGTCAAACAGAGAAAGACAAATGTCATATGTGGAATCTAGAGAACTGGATAAACAAACAACAGAAAAAAAGCTCATAGATACAGAGAGCATTTTGATGGTTGTCAGATTGGAGGGTTGGATAATGGGTGAAAGAGAAAAGGATTAAGAGGTGCAAATTGTTAGTACAGAATAGTCCTGGAGATGTAGAGTATAGCATGAGAAATATAGTAGGTAGTTTGTAATAATTATGTATGTTGTCAAATGGGTACTGCATTTATCTGGGTGATCACTTTATGTTATATAAATGTTGAATCATTGTGTTGCATACCTGAAATTAATACAACATTGTATGTCGACTATAATTGAAAAAATATAAATATATAAAAATAAAACTGAAAGCAACAAACAAGATAAACAGAAACTCATGGACATGAAAAACATTTTAGTGGTTACCAGAGGGAAGTAAGGTCAGGGGAGGTACATAAGGGTAAAGGAGGTCAAATATATGGTGATGGAAGGAGATTTGACTTTGTTTGGTGAAAGCACAATGCAATATACCTATGATGTATTATTGAAATGTGCACTTGAAACTTATGTAATTTTATTAACCAATGTCATCCCCAATATATTTAACTAAGAAAAATTAAAAATAAAAATAAATAGTACAACTCTTTTTCTGTAAGGAATAAGAAAGCACAAGAAAGGTATAACTAGAGAGTTCTCCAGCATTAAGAAACTCGTGATAATAAAAAAAAATGTATACAGTCAATGTTATCTTCTTTTTGTATATTAAAGGGGGCATATTTAAGATCCCACATACAAAACAGGCCAAAAATGAACAGCTATAGCACTACAGTCTTACTCTGGGACATAGGCTTCCACTCACCAAGACCAGACTCACTATAGCCATTGCTGACTATACAATCTTGCAGCAGCACAGATAAACACTGAGCCCTCAGGGTTAACACCAGTCTCCAGAGTGATCAGCAAACTACAGGTGACAGGGAAAGTATATTGAACCAATGCCAGCTGAAGTACATAGTACTTTTGAGAGAATAATTATAGCAATGTGTTTCTCCACACCAAATACAGTCTAAAATCTTACATCATTAGGTTCTAGGGTCTAGAATAATCTCTCTTATCTGTTGTTACTACAGGCTCAGATGACTCAGCCTGAAACAATGCCTATGCCCTTTAAACCTTCATTGAGAATGGGCTGATCTTCCTTATACAAAAATACCAACTCAATAAAAAAAAAAAGATATCTTTCAAGTAATAACAAATATTGGAGAGGATACATAGAAAAAAGAACCCTCATATTTTGCTGGTGGGACTGCAAGTTGGTACAGCCACTAAGGAAAACAGTATGAAGTTTCCTCAAAAAAAATAAATAGATCTACCATATGATCTAGGAATCCCTCTATTGGGTATTTACCCCAAAGACTTGAAAACCCATATCCAAAAAAAAAAAATATTTGCACACCGATGCTCATAGCAGCGTTATTCATACTGTCCAGGACATGGAAGCAACCGACGTGTCCTACAAAAATGATTGCCTAAAGAAGCTGTGGTGCATATATACAATGGGATATTACTCAGCCATAAGAAGAGATGGAATACTGCCATTTGTGACAACCTGGATGGACTTCAAAATAATCGTGCTAAGCAAAATAAGCCAGACAGAAAAAGTTGAAAATTACATGATATCACTTATATGTGGGGATATAAACCTAAAAGCAACAAATGAGCAGGACAACCAAACAGAGACTCATGGTTATGCACAATAGACTAGTGGTTACCAGAGAGTAGAGGGGGAGGGCAGAGGGGAGAGGTAGATGGGGTAAAGGGGGTCAAATATGTGGTGACAGAAAGAAATCTAACTATGGGAGATGAATACATGATATATATATAAAAGTTTTGTAAATATATATTTACAAAAGTTATATATATATAAGTGGACTTACAAAAGTTACTATAGAATGGTGTTTGAGAATGTGGTCTCCAGAATCTTACAGACCTAGCTTCAGCTTCTTTACTTCTGACTAAGCTGGGCGAACTATCTAAATTCCCACTCTTGGTTTTCATGTCCATTAAATGTAGTTATAAATAGCATCTACTTCCTGTGGCTGTTTTGAGGATAAAAAGACGTAGCATGGGAAGTGGACTATAAGTGATGATTAACCCTCCCTTCTCTCATAGATATAAACTCGTGCCTAATAGACATGATGATTCAGTAAAAATTGGCATTCTGTATATTAAAGTACTACCAAATAATCTACTCATTGTATGCAATAAACATCTTGGTGCAAGTCAGCCTTGAGATTTTGATAATCAACAGAAGTCCTTCACAAAACTTTTCTGTTCTTAGCAGACTGGATCTCTTTCTACTTAACTAATGTAAAAGACTACTGTATGGAATACCAAAAACATTTCAATATGTCTGAGGTTTCAAATACTGCTTTAAATAAAGCCAGCACTTTCCATTACTCCCGAGGTTTTTAATTTACATACTTAATTAGTAATCCTCTTAAAATCTTATAATTGACGATGGCAGAATTTTTTTCAGTGGAAAATTCCCACTTGCTGTCCTCATTCTGAATTCTAATACACCCAAAGTATTAAATAAGCCACCAGGAACAGCCTTTTTCAAGCATGTCATTTAAAACATCAAATCCTGAGGTTTATGCCTGCGGCAGCCTTGCAGGCCTGCTGCTTGTAATCAGATGTATTCCTCTGGCAGCCATGGAGGTGAGCTGCTGGGATGTCCCCACAGAAGGAAAGCCTGCTCCAGTGAGGAGTGCAGCTGGCTGAGCGCCTCCAGCTGTGGTGCCTTAGGGACCTGCTGTAGCATTGGAGCTGAGGCCATGCTCTTCCCAGGCCGCCGCCAGCCAGTGACTGAGAATGGTGGGGGCGTTGGGACCTGGCCAGTTCTGCCCAACATAAACCTCCTCTATGGGGAGTCTTGGTAACAGAGGTCCCTGCTGCGCTGGCCAAGACCTTCTCCCAGGTACACTGATATCTGAGGCTCTTCACAGCCATTCCTCCTTCCTCCTTTCCCCTCACGGGTGCTAGATCAACATTGTGGCCTGAAGGCTCTCCCTGCTCACTTCTGTTCCCTCTACCCTTTATCTTTCACAGACATTACCCCCTAAACATATCTTGTACATTTCACTCCATATTGATGTCTGCTGGCAGGAGGGTCCATCTGGTACAATTCTTAAACAGATTAACATTACTAAATTCTAAATAGAATGCTTACTATTATAAACTAAAGTAATATGAAAGACATAAATGTATCAGACAATCTCAAGAAAATATCAACTATTCAAGTAAAAATGTATCTTGTAAATTTACCTTTGATTGAGGGGCTATGACTCCCTGTTTCAGGGATTAAACTCACATTTCTGTTCCTAAATGTAGCATATTTCTACTTAAACAGATAAAGTAAGGATTTAGTATACTGTACATCTATTTCATTTCTAGGAACTCCATCATCAACTATCAATGCCAATAGTCCCTGGAGTCAAACTACTCTGATTATCATCCTGGCTCTGCTTTCATTATGAGAACTGTGCCTGCTTTGTCTTTGTCTGATAACTGCTGCCACTTGGTTCTGATTCCTCAGATTCCCAATCTCAATTATTATGGATGTTGGACATTTCTGTAGTAATTTCTGTCCAGCAGACATGAGCTACCACAGAGCTATTCAAAGATGTTGAGGCTCCCATTATAAATTAATGTTTCACTGTCTTGGTGAAAGGTGTGTCTTTTGGACCCTCCAAAGGTAAGTGAGCAGGTCTTACATGAAAAATACACTTTAACACAACCTCCCAAAGCCTTTGGCTATCTCCCACTATAGTACACCAAGGAAGTTTCTCCATTTCTTCTTATTTTAGAGTAGGCAACCATTGGTGTTTATTTTAGTCAACCAACTAAGTAAACTACTAGAGCCAGCCCAAAACAGCAAAAAGCTTGATCTTAATAGGCCCAAATTAAGAAATTTGGCTTGATTGAACTTTATGCTCCTTTTACCTTTATACTTCATCTCTAAGGGCCATTGTTAAACAACAAATAACCTGGGTTCTGGCTATACATATTTGGAAAAAGCATGCAGTTCTGTTATATCATAGTTCCCAATGGGCTCTTTGGACCTTTGGGGACTTAAGTGTAGTTATAGCTGTAGAAGAAAAGAGGGGTGGAAGTGCAAGTACTGGGGAAAATCTACAGTGCCCTGAAAAATAAATAGCTCAGACAAACCAGTTCTGGTTCTTCAGGGAAAAAAAAAGAGGAAATTAAGAGAGTGGGAGGATGTTTATGGGTAGAGAAAACACAGAACTTAGGGTGTCAAGGTAAACAGCTTCATTGGAATAGACCACTATAAATTTCAAGATTCTGTTCCTTCTTAACCAGTGCCCTAAAATTAACAGAAGATATCCTGTGAATTTTGGATTCAATGTGTTGTAATTTTAGTGGAATTTTAGTGAATGTTTGCATCCCCTCAAAATTCGTATGTTGAAATCCTAATCCCCAGTGTGATGATATTAGGAGATGGGGCCTTTGGGAGGTTATTAGATCATAAGAGTAGAGCCCTCATGAATGGGTTTCCAGGTGAGGAAATCAAGAAGAGGACCCTCATCAGAACTCAATGCTGCTGACATCCTGATCTTGAGTCCAAGATCTGGAGTTCCAGCCTCGAGAACTGTGAGAAATAAATGTCTGCTGTTCAAGCCACCCTGTCTTTGGTATTCTGTTATAGCAGCCAAACTTACACATCTAGCCATTCACAGGATTATCCTTTGGATTTGGTTTTCTAAAATCTTGGTACTGAAGGAGATTATGATTTATTTGAAGCCAAGTAAGGAATACTTCAGATCCTTTTTTGGTCTTTGAGCTGAGAATATGAGAACTTAATCTCATCATTTTCTTTCCCTGGTCCCAAACACATTTAAGGAACATTGAACTAACAACTCCTTTATACTGGTTATTGTGTTTAAAATGTTCTAAGCTGGCAAATACTTGGTGACCCAGAGTCTGTTTTTTATAGGTACATGATGACAGAGAGTTAAAATTTATGAATGAAATAACTCTATTTGCCACTTTCTGCCACACACTACAAGTAGTGTATCTTTAACACTGGAAACTAGGGCACTAATGCCTTTAAATCTAATGGGAATAGAAAAGGATATTTCAGAAAATCTAGAACCAATCCAGAGAACCATACTTAAATTTAGATTCCTCTAGAACTGCTCTTAGAACTAAAATCTGTATCAGCCACACATCAATCAGAGAAAGCAGAACCAGTCAGGGATTTACATACGTACATGCACATGTATACATATACATACATATACATATACACCTGGGTGTACATATACACATATACATTTAAAAGTAACATATATAATTTTAAAAATTATATGAAATAAAAAAATATAAAGTATATATAATAAAAGAAGTTGTTACATGGAATCAGCCTTATAATTATAAGGGTTAAAACTTCCCAGTGAACCAACCACAAGGAGGTGATATCTCTAGGCCGTAAATCAGTCACAGGACGAGCATGAAGAGAGAAGAGCACAACATTCCAGGGCACAGATAACAAGACCATCTGCAAGGCCATGTTTAAAACTAGCAAATTCCCCGGCTACATTTATCTTTGTAATGACTAACTCCTGCCAGCTTTGTAAAGGGCTAACTTTTACTTTTTAACTCACTTTGCTCTGGAATGCAGTGGGGGGGGGGGCTTTATAAACTGCCTCCCCTAAGAACCCAGGACTGGTTCCTTCTAACCCTGCGTGGTAGAGGGTCAGTCGCCGACCAGCTAATAAAGGCTCATAATTAATCTCAATTTGTTTCGTGGATTTTGGTCACACCACAACATGATTATTTGGAGGTAGTTATGTTGTTGCTGTCTCTGTCTCTGTATGGCTATTGATCATGAGTAGGCTGGCATCTATAAGCACCAGAAGGAGCTCCATGAGGACTGACTGAAACCCATGGCTACATAGCTGTTCTTGCCTCTGACACTGGAGACAAGGGGTATTTTGCAGAAGCAGAGGCCCTTCAGAACAAAATTAAACACACACCCCCAGCCCCAGAGTCAGAGTAGCTGAAGATAGATCTAAGGAAGGTAGAATTGCAGGCCAATGTGCTGTTTCACACCAATCAGGTGAGTCAGCAGATTAGGAACAAGTATGAGCCACATAATTGTCACTGCTTTTAGTCTCTCCTGGACACATCCCAGAATCTCCTTTGTGGCCTCTATCCAGAAACATACAAGAATAAGGACTGTGAAAATCATAGCTCAACCTAGCTAGCCACCCTGTCATATGATGAAGGCATTAAATGGTCATTTTATGAAAGCAGACAAGTAGAATTCCTGCAGTAAAGAAGAAACTCTAGAGCAGGCAGTTGAACATGTAAGGGGGAGTATATTTGCTAATCATGTTGGGAACATACCCATCCTATGACTGGGTAGAATTGGCCACAGTGAGGATTTGAGGAAGGTGAACTGATAATCTGGGTACAGTTTTGTTTAATCTTCCTATTGTTTCTCCACTAGTACTAGGCAAGGCCTTATAGTAGAATTTATTTTATATTTCTTAACATAAACAGACAGGATTATCTGAATTGCTGCATGAGCTGTCAAGCATAGTAGTTTAGTTTCCTATATTATAGAGTTAAAAATAAATCCTAACCTCTGACAGAACTGTTGATTGCAGGAAGATTTTTACATAGTGGTTTCATAGGTGTTTTTAAGATAGAAAATGGGTTGTGAGTTTCCTAAACAAACACACTGTTTATATTGTTTCTGTAGCAACCTTTATTAGAGCAGTTGGTGAAAATTTTTTGGGCTCACAGAACCATATTTTGTACTAGAGGAATAGAGTGGAGGCACCAAATTAGAATGCACTTACAGAAATACAATCCCCAGTGAGCAGAGGAGCACTCGCTTCAAATGTGTGATGCTCCTGGAGCTGGGCAAGAAGCAATCCTGTGAGGTAGGCAGTCTGGAGACTTGACTTCCAAGGGTCTGTTCTGGCACTAGCTGCCTATGACTTTGGATGGGTTCTCCCCTTCTTGGGGCCTCATTTGTGTCTCTCTAAAATGGCAGTCCTGGGATAGATGATGTCATAAGGTCCTCATGATCTGGACATTCTTGTCCAGGGAGATGGCTTTCCCTGGCCACAAGAGTGGCATCTCTCCCTAATATTTTTATTCTAAAATCTAAAAATAACTTAGTTGGGAAACAAATAATCTCCCACAAGGAATTTAAGGTAATTTGCAGACACTTGTTATAATGTTTCCTTCATTAAACAAATGTTTGTTGAGGGATTTCTTATGCTGGGTATTCTGGTAGACTTTGGAAGAGACAGTGATGAAGAAGATCAGATGGTTTGGTACTTCACACATCTTACACTTCAGGAGGTGAATGATTTAGGAGTGCAATTGGCTGCATTGGCAGAAAATCTGCCTGAGCACAGGGATGGCTCAGGGTCTCATACAATTAGAAGTTCACAGGGGCAAGCAAAGCAGAACAGGAATAGGTTGGAACAAGTGAGGCAGTTAGCTCAGGTGCAAAATTTTAGGGGCTGCCAAAGCTCTTGGTAATCAAAATAAGTAAGTTTATTGTCATTTTTGTAAAATTAAAAATCAATGCAAAATATCCATGATGAACACAATATAAAAATTTTAAGACAGGATTCAACCTTGCACTTGCATAAACCTGACAGCATGCACATGGAAAGAGCAGAGGGTGCTATAGACCAACACTGAAGAGAAAGTCTCACTTTTAATTTCTTCTGAAGGCCATCTCTTCCTAATGAAGGAAGTTGGAAAGTTGTTTCCTTTATATATTCCTGCAATCCAAGTACCACAGCGTAAAAAAAATAGTTTGACTTCATTACAAATACCTGCTTGTACAATGTTTGGATATATTATTAAGAGCACTCAAGAAAGTCATACTAATGTTATTAATTAATATATTTGTTTTTTAATGGAATTTTATTAAATATCAAAAAATTTCTGAAAAATATTCTGTATCATGAAAATAAAAATTCACAAGAAACCTTTATACTTTAGTCACTTAAAACTACTGGCATTATAAATAAATAAATTTAAGAAAGATATAGTGATGAAAAAATCCCACTGGTGTTCATTTTTAGAAATTTATTTTTCACTAGTTTCTTCATCATAATTGTCTAGAAAGTTGGTGTGTAACTTTGTTTGTAATTATAGATTTTTATACTTTATATAAATTCTAAATGTACCTAAGTGATTATTTAATATTTTAATTTAGATGACTACAGTTAATATAAATACTTAAATAGGTATTGTATACTTAACTATGCATTATATATTAAATAGATTATATTGATTTTAAATATATATTTGCAATTTAAACTACAATTATTTTATTAAAATAAGGCATCGAAAAGGAAAGTGGTGCTATTTTCAGGAAAAGAAATAAAATAAATGTGGAAATCTGTCAAGATTACAGTAGTCAGTCAGCTATGGGTTTTAATAGAAAAAAATATTCCAGCTACTGAAAATGGATGAGTTCCTATTATTAACATCATTAGAACACAGTTACAATCAGATTCAATGCAAACTAAATAATCTTTTTTGAATTGTAAAAAAAAAATTAAGTATTAGATATTTTGGAAATTACTGAATATGAGTACAAGAGAATAAGAAGGTTCCACTTAAATTGTAGAGATGTCAGGTCAAGATGGCAGGGTAGGCAAATATTATGCTCACCTCCTCCCATGACCACATCAAAATTAAAACTAAATTATAGAATAATCATCCTTCAGAAATACCTGAAGACTAGCTGAACAGAAGTCCTAGAACTAAGGAGATAAAGAAGTCATGATGAGACTGGTAGAGGGGCAGAGATGTGAAATAGCCTGGTCCCACACTCACCTGTGGCAGTTTAGAATAGAGAGGGATGGGATATCTTGGTGCTGAAGTCCCCCTTGAGGAGCAAGGGGTCACAGCCCCATACAGGGCTCCCCAGCCCAGAGCATCAGTGCCAGGAAGAGGAGTCCTCATAATATCTGGCTGTGAAAATCAGCGGGGATTCTATCTGGGTGACACAGAATGATGCTGTAGATCCAGGCATCCACTTAAAGGGCCAAAGCACAGACTCAAGTCATTCACAAACACTACCCTAAGCTCTAGCAAAAGGACAGAAGCTCAAAAAGTGCCAGGGACATACAGAGAGGAACTGTATTGTCTGGCTTGAGAGAGAGGGTCGGAGGGGCTGCTTTCTTTGGGAAAGAAGTGTTGACAGGCACCATTGTTTTTTGTTGAGACCTGCCCCCAACTCAGCCTGCAGGTTCCTCAAAAAAATTAAAGATAGAACACTCCTGTCACTCAGTTATTCCACTATTGATATTTATCTGAAGAAATCCAAAACACTAATTTGAAAAATATATGCATCCCTGTGTTTACTGCAGCATTAGTTGCAATAGACAAGATATGAAATCAACCTAAGTGTCCATCGATAGATAATTAAATGAAGAAGTAGTACATATATACAGTGGAATATTACTCAGCCATAAAAAAAGAATTAAATCCTATCATTTATGAGGTTAATGGACCTATAGGGTATTATGCTAAGTGATGTAAGTCAGACAGAGAAAGACAAATGCCACATGATTTCAGTTATATGTGGAATCTAAAAAATAAAGTAAACACAAAACAAATAATACAGAAACAAACTCACAGAGACAGAGAACAAACTGATGGTTGCCAGATGAGATGAGGTTTGGGAGGCTGGGCAAAAAAAGTGAAGGGATTAAGTACAAATTGGCAATTACAAATCAGTTATAGGGATGTAAAGTACAACATAGAGAATATAGAATATAGTCAATAATATTGTAATAACTACGTATGGTACCAGGTAGGTGCTGGACTTAGTTATATAAATGTCTAACCATGATGCTGTACACCTGAAACTAATATAATTTTGAAAATCAATTATAATTGAAAAAAAACTTTATTCAAATATATTAAAAAAATTTTAAATAGCTAATGCTGTCTTGAAAATTCAAATTGGTTTTAATGTTATAACCTCTGATGCACAATACCTATGCCAGGCTCAATGTATTTCGTAGTATAAAACTTCAACAAACAACAAATTAAAAGTCACAGGACAGAATGACCATCCTTGTCATTGGAGTTCTAGCA
Organism: Cynopterus sphinx; assembly: GCA_030015415.1. Lineage (NCBI taxonomy): Eukaryota > Metazoa > Chordata > Mammalia > Chiroptera > Pteropodidae > Cynopterus > Cynopterus sphinx. The sequence continues at coordinate 88,721,021 of CM057388.1, forward strand.
GTATAAATTATACATATTTTAAAAATAAATGTTTAAAATATAATTACAAAAAATAAATTAAATTAAAAAGAAATTGATAAAAACATTCCATCATAGCTCCCAATTTTCAATAAAACAAAAATGATTTTACTAGAACATGAAGTGGACCAAGAACAATATGCAGCTTTTAGAGAATCTATTTCACTTGATGACTGAAGATTTTAAAAACACTGATGTATTAGAAAATATTCTAATGGTGAGTTGATTCATTTTGTCTGAATCATTTATTCCAAAAAAGCTCACCTTTATCTAATTTTCCAGACATACTTTTTAGTACTTTTTAGTAGTAATATGATAGAATAAGATAGTTAAAACTCCAAAAAAGTTTTCAAGGATTGAAAGAATTAAAACAATTTGGAATAATAAAAATCATCATGATGCTTTTCAAAATTAGAAGTGTAATATATATATATATATATATATATATATATATATATATATATATAATTATTGAAGGACCATCCCTCACTGCTAAGGAGTCAGATAAGGGGAATGTTTTTTGAAGGAAACATAGCCACCCAAGATAAACTGAAAGTTCCAATAATGAAGAAGAGAGGGGAATTAATACTGGGTAGACAGGTAGCAGTAATTGCCCATGTAGGACAATGAACCAAGAAACAGACCAATTGTCTGCAAGTTATGTTATGATGGAAACAAGGGGCTGATAGAGGACATTACTGAGAATCTTAATTTTTTTCCACCTTCTCTCTGGCAGCTGTTTGTTCTTTGTATCTATGGGTCAATTTCTGTTATATATTTTTTTAGGTTCCACAAGTGAAATCATACTGTATGCTTCTTTCTCTGTCTAACATTTCACTTAGCATAATATCCTCTAGATCAATCCATGTTGTTACAAATGGCAAAAATTATTTCCTCTGAAAAGAGTTGATAAAGAATGGGTTGTACTTCTTCAATGGTTACCCATGTGTTTGTCCCTTTTAGGTTGATGAAAGCAGACCATTTCCCAAACATTGTAATTAATCATGGTGGTACTATGTTTGACTTTGGACAATACCTCATATTTTACCTTCTCCTTATTTTACTTAGACTAAAATTCATTTACATTTCCTGAGAACAGAGTGTATGTTGGGTGATGATAAATCTTTGGCCCTTGATTAAATCTATTATTGATATAAATGTGTGGCTGTGTATATACATGAAGAGTGCAATTTTTCAATGATTGAATTTTGACTTTAGTGAATGTCTTCACTGATGTTTTTCAGAAAACAAGGAATGATGCAGTAGATCAATTTGCAGCAGGGCATCAAGGAAGGGAAGGGAAGGGAAGGGAAGGGAAGGGAAGGGAAGGGAAGGGAAGGGAAGGGAAGGAAAGGAAAGGAAAGGAAAGGAAAGGAAAGGAAAGGAAAGGAAAGGAAAGGAAAGGAAAGGAAAGGAAAGAAGACAGGGAGGGAGGGAAGGAGGGGAGAGAGAAAAAGAGAGAGAGAGGAAGGGAGGAAGGGAGAGGCGGCAGGGGGAACATCCTGGCAAGCCCAATTGCCATTCATCATTTATGAGAAGGCAGAGTATGTCACCATGGTTAAGCCAACAGGAAAGAGGAGGGGAATCCTATCTCTAGGGCTCAGCCCTGTCTATGCAAGTTTATAGCTGCATCCTTGAGGGAGGACAGACATGAGCATGTTTGCAAATGGAGTGGCAAGGACGTAGTTAGGGGCCACCATTTAGAGTTGCCGCAAGAGTTATAACAAATGAAGTAGTTTCCTGAGCAGGAGGTTATAGGCTCAGCAAGAGGATTCTGCCTGTCTCCACATTCTGCTCCGGCTCTAACCCAGTGCAGTATGGCTTCTTATTACTGTATTCTAATGAAAGAGGCCATCAGAGTCACCCGTATCTGCTGCACTTTGGCATTAATTGCTCAGTAGCATATGACACAGTTGCCTACTCTTTCCTCCATGGAAAATGTCTTTGGTTCCCAGACTCCACATTCTCCTGGGTTCCTTACCCCCTTACTAGTGACTCCTTTTTCCTTCTCCCTTTTGTTTTCCCTCTTTCTCACCTCTAAATGTTGCAGGGACTGAAAGCTGAATATTGGGCCCCTTTCTCTTCTATCCACGATCTCCTGAAGTAATCCTATGCCATCTTACCTTTACACCTTTACTCTCACCTTTACACCTCTGGACTACAACTTGCTCCTGAACTTCAGACTCAAACACAACTGCTCACATGGTATCTCCAATGGGTATCTACTGCTTATCTAAAATTTAATTGCTTCTCCATATTTGAATTTTTGACCTTTCCCATTCCAGAAATGCTCTACTTTCAGTTTTCTCTGTCTCAACTAATAACACCACCCATCAAGTGTAACATCCATAAAACTGTAACAACTTATTGTCCACAGGTATGGGGGCATTAGAGGGTCTAGAGGCCCCAGTATTTAGAGTTTACAGATATCCAGAGAATAAACAGTGCCTCAGGGGAAGGGGAAAAAGGGTCGAACAGGTAAAGTACAAGAAATATTTAGGGCTGTAAAATTATTCTATGATAATGCAATTATGGATAGATAACATTATGGATTTGTCAAAAGCCATTTAACTTTAGAGCAGAAAAAATGAACCTTCACAGTTTTTGTCTTTTTCCATATGACTTATTTCACTTAGCATAATACCTTCAAGGTGCACATACATAGTCGAAAATGGCAATGCTTCATCTTTTGTATGGCTGACTTCCAGTATTCCATTATATATACAGGATGTAGGATAGAATGTAAAATGTAGTATTACATTATATATATCTTCTTTATCCATTCACCCATTGATAAATGCTTAGTAGTTTCCATATCTTGGCTATTGTATCTAATGCTGCAATGAACATAGGGGTACATATATTTTTTTTGAATTAGTGTCTTCATATTATTTAAAGACCCAGAAAAGGAATCATTGGATCATATGATAGTTCTCTTAATTTTTCAAGGAACCTCCAAACTGTTTTCCACAGTGGCTGCACCAATTTACATTCCCACCAATAGTATATGAGAGTCCCCTTTTCTCCATGTCCTAACACTTGTTATCTCTTGTCTTTTTGATGACAGTCATTCTAACAGGTATGAGGTGATATTGCATTGTGGTTTTGATTCACATTTCTCTAATAATTAGTGATGTTAAGCATCTTTTCATATGCCTATTGGCTATCTGTATGTCTTCCTCGGAAAAATGTCTATTTGGATACTTTGTCCATTTTCTAATCAGGTTGTTTTTGTTATTATTGTTTCTGAGTTGTATAAAACCATATGATTTCACTCAGTGTACTATAAAACAAACAAAAAAAATAACAAATAAAATAAGACAAAAACAAACTCATAGACACAGACAACATAATGGTGGTTACCAGAGGGGAAGAAGGGTATGGGGGAGAACGAAATGAGTAAAAGAAGTCAAATATATGGTAACAGATACAAACTAAAATTTTGGTAGTGAGTATGCACTAGAGTATACAAATATTGAATTATAACGTTGTGCACTTTAAAGTTATTAGCTAATGTTACCCTGATTTAAAAATTTAATTAAAAAAAGTGAACCTTGTCGTTTACAAAAATCTTTTACAAGAATTTTTAAAAAATCATTTAGGTCGGTGGAATCCCAGGATAGAATGTAGAATGTTACAAAACAATTTAACTGTACTACAAATTTATGAAACAAACATACTAAAAAGGATGGGGGAGGAAGGCACTGAATTTAGTAACTTCAGATATCAATGGAGTTTGTAAGCTAATGGCAAAAAAAAAAAACCCTACATGATCACTGTGCTCTGTGATTGAAAAAGTTGTTTTCCACGAGAGTAACAATTCTGAAAACACTTTACATATATTCTGGAATTAAACAATTCAAATAAATGGGTAGCCAATGGTGGTAGCTAGGTATCTCAAGTTGGAGTGAGAGTTTACAGATAAGCAAGGGAAGTATAGAATGATTTATGTGGTGATAGATCAAGCATCAGTATGAATTCATGTTTACTTAATAGAAATATAGATGTTACATATAGAAATATTTATACATGTGTGTATATGCACACAGTAGTATACACACATATATTGCCTTGCTCTGTCAACTGAGAGAGACTCAAAGCAACAAAACCCCAGCAGCATTGAGCACAACTAGGGCCCGGATCTTGATTTCTAATACTATTCTTCCATTAAAGGAACCAGGTTCCTTGGATAAAAAGGTTGATTCTAGGACTGGGGAAGGAAATACACAATATGAGCCTGGAACACCTTGTAGTGCCAGAAAGTAAGGAACTGGTCAAAAGAAATCAACACTAGTGAGACTATGTCAAAGGGACACAAGAGCCAAATGAAAAGAGCTACCAGTGTCCAAAAGGGGGGAAATTTCAACAACAAAATGAAATAGTATTAGATAACCCAAAGTATAAAACAAATAACCATGTGTCCAAACTCATATAAATGATTAAACAAATTAATAAGTGGGAGAGAAGAAATATATCTGTGCAGAATTCCAAACAATTGATGAAGATACTCCATCCTCAAGGAGGTGGAACATAATTATTCACTCCCTGAGTGTATAGTGACTTCCTTCCAAAGAGTACAGTATGGAAAGGGGGGTAAAAGAGTCACTTTACAGTGGAGAAACATGATAAACACTTCAGTCAGGTGATCAAGAATAACTTCACCAGTGATGTCATGCTAATAAATATGTACCTTTGATATAACAATGGCACATGTAATCCCAGTCTATTAATGGTAAAACATCAGATAGATCCCAATAGAGGGACATTTTACAAAAATATCTGACCAGTTTTCCTTAAAACCGTCAAGGCTATCAGAAACAAGGAAAGTATAAGGAACTGTCACAGCCAAGAGAAGCCTAAGACATCACGTCTAAATGTACTGCAGTATCCTGGATAGAGCCCTGGAACACAGAAAGAATATTAGATAAAAACTAAGGAAATCTGAACATTAACTGTATTTAATAATAATGCATCAATATTGGTTCATTGATTGTATCAAATGTATCACTCTAACATGTTAACAATAGGGGAAACTGAGTGTAAGCTTCCCAATTTTTCTGTAAATCTACAAGTTCTAAAAATAATTTAGAAAATACCATTTTAAAAAAGAGGTAGAGGAACTGTTTAAAACAGAATAGAAAGACACATTAACCAATGTAATTTGTGAAGCGTGGTGGGGGCAGCTATAAAAGTCATTCTGGGGACAAATGGGGAAATATGAAATATTGAATGTTTCATCATTTCTTAAGTGTGAGAATTGTGCTGTTGTCAAATGGGATGTCCTCACCCTTACAAGGGAGGCACACTGATGTACTTAGGGATGTTATGATGTCATAAAGTGATATTATGATGTGATGATAAAGACTGCAACTTATGGTAAACAGTCTGGGAAAGAAAAAAATCACATTTGAGAGAAAACAAAAGGGACAAAATGTTAGGAATGGTGACTCTAAAGTAAAGGATATTGGCTCTTACCAAACCATTCTTTTACATTTTCTGTAAGTCTAAAATTTTTCAAAATAAAAATCTAGAAAAAACATCAGTAGGATTTTAGAATTGGACAAAATAATACAAAAGTTTATCTCGAAATATAAGCATGCAAGAATAATTAGGAAAAATCCTTAAAATAATAATAATGAGGTATGAACTAGCAATGCCAAATAATTAAAAGACTGGTAAATTTTGCAACAGATCTAAATGTATATGAAAATTCAATGTATGAATAAGGATGGCTTTTCAAGTCATTATGTAGTATAGTGTGTAAAAAAGTTAATAAATGGGATTTGGATAACCAAATAGCTATTTGGGGAAGGAAAATGTTGAACCTTTACCTCATTCATTCTACCTAAATTAATTCCAAATGAATCAAACATTAAAAGTTAAAAAGAAAACTAAAAAATACTGGGAAAATACATTAAATTTATTCTTAAATGTAAAGAAGGCCTTTCTAAGCAAGGCACAAATCCCAGAAGCTATAAAAACCAATAAGTTTAACTACATAAACAAACAAACAAACAAAAATAAATAAATAAGTAAATAAGTAAGTAAATAAACAAACAAACAAATAAATAAATAAATAAAACTCAGGAAAATATTATTAAACATATAACAATGTACCAATCTTTATAGCTTACAAATAGTTCATACAAATCAATAAAAATCATCTGATAGAAAACAGAACATAGTCATACAGTTCACACAAAATGAAATATAAAAAATCTAATATACATGAAAATGTGTTCCATCTCCTGCATTAAAATGTATTACAGCTTCATAGGATGCAAGTTACCATTTATTCACTTTCAGATAATCAAATTTTTAAAAGTTTAGTACCTAGTATTGGCATGGGCCTCGTAAGAAAGTATTCTTATACATTATATGTGGAAGTGTAACTGGGCAAAGATTTCTGGAGAACAATTTGGCAGTAACTACTGAAATAAAATGAAAAATACCCTTTGACCCAGCAATTCTATTGCTAGGAATGAACCCTGTTGGTATAATCTCATTATATGTACAAGTATGTTCACTGCAATATGATTTAACAATAGTAAAATGTTTAAACATTTATAACATTCATACATCGGAATACCACAGTCATTAAAAAGAATGAGGTATTTCTATACATACTGATACAGAAAGATTTTATAAGACAGCAAAAAAAGCAGGTACAGAATGTGTGCCATCTGATTCCATTAATGTAAACTTTGTTTAAAGCATATATTTGTTAGTAAATAATTTTTTTTCCTGAAAGAATATACAAGACACTTTAAGCTGGTTACCTTTGGAGAGAGGTGTTAGGAATAGGAAGGAAGGGGGCAAATTTCATTTCATACCTTTCTGTACCATCTGATTTTTTTGCCAAGTGCATACATTATCTTTTTTCTTCTTTAAAGAATATTTGATTAGTAGATAATTTTGAGATATTCCTAGGCAGAATTAAATACCAGTAGTGCAATTTTAAAAAATACTGCAGATAAGTGCCAAGTTGTGCAAACTACAACTTCCTCTTGAATTTTCAAGAAACTTTAGATTTGCCTCCTAATGCCTTAACCATGATGTCCTGTTAAGTATAAAGTGGTATAAAGTGACCAATTTGGCTATATAATAAATTTGTGATGGAAAGATTAGACACTGCTACTCAAGGACCAAAATTCTTATGCCCTAAAGGTCATTTAATAATTTATAAATATAAATGAGATTACACATTCTACTTCAACTCCAAAAAAAACCATAAAATTGCAATAAGACTTTATATATACAGTAAAAAGTATAATATCCATTGAACTTAGTAAAACAGCATCACATTGAAAAAAACAGTCATAAAATTAGCTCTTACATTTTTCTGGGGACAGAGAAGCAGAAGAAAATGAGATTAAAAGTAAAAAAGAAAAAAAAACTACTAAAAACAGGGTGAGGGTGAGACAATCATTTATTTATTAGACAGGGCAAAGATCATTTAAAGAGAGAAAACATATCCAAAAGAATGTGTTTAGCTTGGTGTTACAGGCATCGATGCTCACAGCAAACAACACTACTGAATACATCATGGAAATAGGCCACAAATGACCAGGAAGATGCTATCATGCTACTTAAAAAAGAAGCTACAGTGCTTAGGAAACAATCATTAGGGAGTTACAGAGCATCAGTCTCCAATTCGCTGATCTGCATTTTCTGCAGATGGGCCATTAGCCCATAGCATTTGGCTGGTTCCCTGATTATTAAGAAGTGATTCTCACTATATTCTAGAGAGCCTTCAAACTTCTGAATGTCACTGAATTCACAGTCAACTTAAGGCTGAACTAGCTCACATCATTACATTTTTGGGACTACCCTAGGTAGTCATGGACTGTCTCATATTATAAATAAATTCTGAACATAATTCATTTAGCACTGTTACAATGCACCCAAATCACCTTTAGCTCAATGATACATACTTTTAAAAGACAGCAGAAATTCATTGCAGGAAAGTAAAGAAGAAATTTGGGGAGCTTACTTGGACTGAGGTACACAGCTGCTAGCGAAGTCAGACATGGCTGAAAACTGCTATGTCAATTGTTTGCCAAATTATTTGGCATCATTTGTAGCAGGGCTTTCCTGACTAGGCAGGCAAAGATTTCAATTCCAGAGACTAGCCAAAATATTATAAGTAGTAGTATATCATGAATGCCTGGCTATGAGGAAAGACAATACAATGTACTATTAACTGAGAAACCTGTTAGGTATCTGACCCTCTGTCCTTATATCTACTAATTTTTACCAACCACTTCCTTTCACGGCAGTCACAGTTCTCAAGATAAGTTCTTACTCCACATAGAACAAAACCATATTTGGAAAGCCAGTCATGAAAGACCAGATACTATATGAATCCCTTTAGAGTAAATGACCAGAATAGGCAAATCGTAGAGACTGAGAGTAGATTAATGGTTACTTGGGGCCAGGAAGCATTGTGGAGAAATGAGATGTGACTAAAGGGTATAGGGATTCTTTTGCAGTGATGACACTGTTCTCAAATCGACTGCAGTCATGATTGCACAAGTTGTGATGACATTGCAGAACCAGTGAATTATACCTTTGAAATGAGTGAATTGTAAGGTATGTGAATTACATCTTTAAAAAGTCATAAAAACGCATTAGTAAAGAAAGACAGCCCCAAGCAAATCAAGTCATACCGAAAGAAATGGTCTACAAGCCTGATGTAAGAAAACTGTTTCTCGCACACTATTTTGATATTATCATCATTTTAACCACTGACTTCACATTTTTAACTCATTTCTAAATTATTTTAGTTTATCAGAAGATTTCTAATTTTGTTCTCCTTAGAGAGCAGAGTCAATGTTCTACAGACTAGGTGGCAAAACCAAACCAAACAAAACTACAATAAAAACCCAATGACAAAATAATCTCCTGCTTTGGGGCTGTGTGTTACTAGGCAGAATAGAAGAGCTGAGGTTCATTTCTAATGGTAAAAATGCCACCAAGCTTAGGGGCTTCATATGACTCACCTAAAGCACATTTCCTTTTCAAATCTGCAGTTATTCCTTTTACATCTATACAATTCAACATAAGCAATGTTTTCATACCTGTAGAATTCAATAAAAGCACTGTTCTCTACAAAGAAATGTTAAGTTTTCTGCAGATCAAAGAGCTAGCCAAATTTCCCTAAAATTAAAATCACTGTTTCTAAAAAAAAATTATCTTTATCCTCTTCCTCATCTTCAGCAACATATGATAAAGATGAAAAACTCTAAGCCTACTACATATCATAAGCTGCAAAACAAACTTCTTAAATTACCATGATTTTTTTAAATTAAAAATATTAGTTCCAAATATTTAGATCATACTTGGCCCAATTCCTTTAAAGTCTATCTTTAATGACAAGTTTATCTTTACTGATTCACTAGTATAGTATGCAATGAAATAACAGACTGAATAAATTAAACTGGCTAATGAAAAGTAATCAGTTTTCCTCAGTGATTAGTAGCCTTCTACATAGGCAGGACAATTAAATCACAAATGGTCTTTCGGTCCATCTTCATTATTATACTACATAAACAATTAGGGAAATTTTTACAGATAGATGAAGAATGCACAAGTAGATTTATAGCTTGTTGACTTTGTTAAAAATATTTGCTACGATAAAGAATTTTAGATGTAAAAATTACTCACTGCACATAGAACCCCAGAGAAATGATGAAATAAGACAGCTGATGTTAGAAGGTATATAGGAGTTGGGTGGGGTGAGAAGAAATGGATAAATTAAAAACTGACAAGTATCTGCCAAAGCAGAGCCCCTTTTTAGGAGGCGTAAGAAAAACTGGTAAATCACCTTTTTTAAAATTTCATTAGAGAAGTTCATTTGTTGTTAAGAAGTGAAGACCATTTTTCTATCATTCATGCTGCAAAATGCAGTAGTCACACTATTTCCAAAAGGATCCTAAAATCTGTAGTGCAAAAGAAATCTAAGAAAATAAATAATTACAAAACCATCAACATTTTTTTCAAAAAATGTGTTCAAAACAGTGACTTTTACAAAAGATGTGAATTTGTTTCAAATGAAAAAAGAATTCTCATTATGAAGATCAAAGACTCCTTTCACAGATAATTTATACTGCATCAATGATTTAAAGGTGTACAAACAATGGCCATAGACTTTTTTTTTAAATTATGTCTGAAAGATCAATATAAATACTTATGGAGGGGGAGTGTTTTATACCCCAAACTCCAATATCTCATCTCTGTGTCCTGTCCTGATATTATGATTTGCAAAAATCTTAACGACGCAATGATTCAAGTTTTCGTAACTTCAACGATGTGTTAGAGGACAATGCATCTTGGTTTGAAGAATTTGTTGTATCCGAAGGCTGGAACAGTACTCTACCACGATGATTAAATACATAAAATGAAGGGTGATTCCTTAATGTGTCAAATGTCCTTAAAAAAAAAAGCATCAATTTTAGATAAACCTTATAAAATCCTATTTGAAAATAAGCAGGCTTCTGATGAGTTATGAATTTACTATGGGTTATATTTTAAACTAAGTTTAAATCCATGAAATCATGCTGTATCTCGTTTTTTTCCATATAAGGAAAATAATAAACATAATAAAGCAACAGAGAGCCCTCGAAATTTTTTATTCAGCCATTCCTTCCAGTGTCTATGACTAACACAAATAATTGTTCAGTTTTAATCACCTCTGTAGATCTAACACGAGCCCCATGACAAATAGTCTTTAAAAAAAAAAACCAATGGAGATTGTACCTTTATTTTCATTTGACTCTCACTATTCAAGCCCTATGATCATTTCACAGATCTGTTTTCCAAGAATCTTTCAAGTACAATGAAAAAATTCCTTTGGCCCTTCTGTACCTGCTGCTGTCCAAACTCATATATTTTGCTACCACCTACTTAATGTGATTCTATTTTACTTCTTTCTTTACTGGCCCCTTGCCTGTAATTCTTAGTAGACTCTTTGTAAGAGCAGTAGTGGGTGGTGATAGTAGAGTATCCTTTCTTCTTTTCCAGTAGGAGATACGTGGTCTAAAAAAAGGTTTTTTAGACTACATGTACGTAGGTGTATGGCTTTTAGTTGGTTTGTTTTTAAATATTATTTTCCTGAAAAAAAAAAAAAAGAATTCCTCCTTTGATAAAAACTCAAGTCTCAAAAGCTGCCTAAAAGTACAAGCATTCCCCCACATAAAACAGGAAGCCTGAGATGTGACTATCTACAATATAAACTGAAAAATAAAAGTAAAAAGAGGGTATGTTTCCTCTAACACATAAATGTTTATTGTGAATCCTCCTAAGGAAATATTGTAACAGGTTACATTTTCGAGGATCAAGAAAGTGGATAAGGTACAGAGATGGAATTAAATAAAGCTAAAGGATGACTTTGTGAAAGTAAGAAATATGGAAAATACAAACAAACAAGGCTCAGAAAAATAGCTTAGAAGAAATACAGGAGAAAAAAAAAGCAGAGTAACAAATATATTTTAATTCAGGGACAGAAAAGGGCCTGAGAGTAGTTTATATAACAGACTAGGTTCAAGTGATAGAAAAAAACAAAAGATTCCTTATTCTTCCCAAGACTAAGCTGGGTCAAGAGGATAAAAAAAGTCAAAAGGAAGGAAGCGGGGAGGTAAAGAAAGAGAGGGAAACAAAGAAAGTGAAAGAGAGGGAGGAGAGGAGAGGAGAGGAGAGGAGAGGAGAGGAGGAAGGGAGGAAGGGAGGAAGGGAGGAAGGGAGGAAGGGAGGAAGGGAGGAAGGGAGGAAGGGAGGAAGGGAGGAAGGGAGGAAGGGAGGAAGGGGAAATGGAAGGAAGAAAAAACTTTCTGAAGAAATATCTTCCTATATATCTATTTCCATCCACCTGTCCATCCAACCAACCAAATAATTTTAAGCAACCATAATACATCTTATTCTAATTTCAATAATCGGTCACTCAACATCCATTCTTCCTATCATATCAAACACTGCCTCAATATTTTTACTTCATTACTCATAAACTGTATAATCAAAATATAAAAACAAAACCAACTTTTCTTTACCAGAGCACATACATTTAAAATTATGTAAATAAAGCAAAACCCCCTAAGAAATTAAATGCCTACAAAAAGGGAAAGACTTACTTATTTTTTAATTCTGAAGTAGCATCCATGTCTTTAAACTCCCCTGCAATATGAACTATACCATAGCAGGTAACTGCAAAGGCCAGAAGTGTCTGAAGAACTATCTGTGAGTATAAAGATTGAGGTTACTAAATAACATACAAATATTATTATAAAAATTTACAAATTTCTCTCCATCTTTTTTTAGCCTCTAACAGGTATTTCTCACAGATACTATCAAGGAGTCAATTCTCATTTTAAATGATCTGAACTTCAACACAATACAATCTTCTATAAATTGGCTGCAAAAATAGTTGTGGGTTTTGTTCAAATAGCAGAAACAGGTACTGAGCCATTCACCTTAACAGAACATAACCAGTACCTTTCAAGTCCTGTGTGTCCCTCTGTAATTATATTCCTAACCCTCCCTCTCAAAGTTAGCTATTGTTCCAAATTATGTATTAATCAGTTCGTTGCTTTTCTTTATAACTTTGCTAGCTAAGTATATACCTCTAAAACATATATTGCTTACTTTTCCCTATTTTGAACTTTTTCATGGGATTCATCCCTGTTGCAGTATACAGTTGTAGTCTGTTTATTTTCGTTGTGTTTTGTATTTCATTATATGAAAATACCACAACACATCCATTCCACTGTTGATGGTTATGTAGGTGGTTTCCTGTGTGCTACTTTTACAATGTCAATATGAAGATCACTGTGTATGTCTCTTGGTGCATGGGAGTAGAATCCCTGGTATAGAGTATATTCATGTTCAACTTTATTAGGTAATATTAAACTTCTTTCCAAAGAGGTTGTGCAAGCAAAAACTTGCAGTGCTTGATATGAACCAATACAGGATTATAGGCATATTTTATTTTCTTGATTGTGATTTTCTGTTTTTCAAATTTTCCAATTTGTAAACAGAAGAAATTTATTTTAAATAAAGTGAATGTGTGAAAGCAAAGCTGATGGGAGAATGAGTTAATAACCATATCTACCATAGCTTTAGTCATAGACAACTGACATCAAAATAAGCCACAAGTTGTTACTCTAACTTTATAAATTAAATTCTAATGTCATACGTTATACCAGTTTACATTCCTACCAAGGTCTCGTTTATATGATGTAATCACAGTTACCATTAACAAGAATGTGGTAAATCTATGAGTCATCATGAAAATATATCAAGATAAATTAAGTAATAAAAACCTAATTATAAAACTATATATATATATAAATACATACACACACACAAAAATGCATAACACTGCTTCTAAAGAAAAATTATGATTGTTTTGATTAGGTAAAACTATACAAACATAAATAAAGATAATGTTGTTTATGCACGAGAAGAAAACTGAACCAGTGATACGCTCCAAACTGTTCAGAATAGAAGTGCTGAGCAGTGGGGGTCAGTTTTTGCGCTGTTGGTTTTTTGTTTTTGTTTTTGTTTTTTTTTGGTATAAGGTCAGTTTTACATTTTACAGTTATTGCTTGATTCTGTTACAAAGAACTTACAATTTTGTAATTTAAAATTCAATAAAGATAAAAATTAGGAGTGAAGCTCATATACCATTTTAGCTTAAAAATATTTCCTTGATTTTTAGTTTTATCACCTAGTTTATGTCCCTAAACAACATTTTGTTAGTTTTGCTTGTTCTTAAACTTTATATAAAAAGGAACTTTTCAAAAAATAAAGTCAAATAATCAACTTTTTAAGTCCATCTCAGACTATGGACAGAGCAACTTCTAGAAAGACTATTTAAACTACAGTTCTAGAAACCAAACAGAAATCTCATTTCCAAATCGTTGGCTTTTACAATGAGTGACAAAAAGTAGAGTACAGATGTAATTTCATGTCTAGGAAATTTTAAGAGAATAAAAACCAGTAAAAAATATTGTAAGCACTATGGCTAATTTTTTAAATGTATATTAATGGAATATAAATGATCAACTTACATCTATTGGCAGTGATTCATCTTCCTTTTCTGTTAATCGCATATAAGAACGATCTATAAACCAGAAGCATACCATTATGGAAATTGTAGTCCATTTTTATTTCTTAAAATGCAAGCAAATCAATATAACAAAGAAGCAGCTGACTTATATGCTACATGAAGTAATGCGAATTCTAGATTCCTCAAAAACCCCTATTTTCTAAGTCTGTCAGACTGATTTTGAACTGTATTATTCTCATCATGACCTGCTTTGTCACCTTATAAAACAGGGTAATAGTGACAGGTTAAGGGTGAGCAAGAAATACCGAAACATAATTTTTCTTTCAGTACTACGGGAAAACTAGAATCCTCTGAAACAGAACCATTTCTTTCACTAACTGGTCACAGAAATCACGTTATTTAAAAATTAATAAACCTACCGAAAAACTCAACTCTGAAAGAACACCACCATCATATAGAATTGGTATGAAAATGTTTTTCCTGTGAGAATATTCTGGGGCAGTAGTAGAACAGGAAAAAATCCAAGACATCAATTTCTGCCTCTGTGATTAAATTACAATGCTGCTACTGCCTCGGTCTCAGGAAGCAGCAAGGTGTGATGGAAAAAAAAATGAGGATTTGGAAGCTGATATGCCTGGATCATAAAACCAGCTCTTCAACTTACTGTAACTGACATTATCTCATTCAATGTAATGTAACATGTATCTCAATTTCAGAATGTTAAAATGGAGGAGTGGGAGGGTAAGTGTCTTAGAATTAAAGAAACACAGTATCTTCTCACTGCTAAGTTTTTGCAACAGTATAATGGGAATAATGTGAGGATTAAATGAAACACGTGATAGGCACTCTGCCACAAAAAAGTTCCTTACCATAGTATGTTATCTGCTGCCACAATCTGACATGACACAATTAGCCTCAAAGGTAAATATTAGTCTTTCCAACTGAGCATTATAAAGAGGTCCCACCGCAGTGACAAATGCCACAAGGCATTTTCATCTCACTGGAAATATAAAAACACAAAATCCTAATTCTAGAGAAACCTTACACAATCCCTAGTCAATAATATATTGTGAATTTTAAAAAAAATTGTTTTGAGTGAACGTGTATTGACTCAAAAGAGATCGTGTTTAGAGACATTTCTGAAGTTTTCTTACAGGGTTTATCACAAGTGTAAAAGAAAATCAAACCAATACCAAAAATAGGTTTTGGCTAACTTCCTACTGTCTGTTCAGTTCCCAGCTAGCTTTCTTTGCATGAAGCCTAATCTGACTCCTAAGAGGTTGGACTTCAATGTACCTTAAAGTTTTACAGCTGAAGCCCATTGTCTACATAGTACCTTAAAGGACTACATAGTACCTTAAAGGACTACATAGTACCTTAAAGTTTTACAGCTGAAGCCCATTGTCGAAAATGCCTCAGCACTCCACAGACTCCCACCCTCCCCTATAGGGTGAGGCTTCTCAAAGGACTGTGAACACAAATCACCTGGAGATCTTCTTGAAATGCAGATTCCGATTCCACAGATCTGGGGCGGGCATTTCTAACAAGCTCCCAGATGATTACAACTGTTGACCTCACTTGAGCCTCAGGGCTCTAGGACTACTCCAGTCTCCCTGTATCTTTACTTTCACTATACTTTCACTATAGCATGTATCACTTTTTTGTAATTATTTTTTGATCCATTTGTTTCTCCACTTGACTTTGAACTCCCTTAGGGCATCACTGTACCTCTAGCACCTAAGCACAGCGTCATTTCAAACAATTCACCAGGACTGAATTTTATAAGGCAGTGTAGCACATAGATTCTCTGGAGTCAAACTGCTTGCCTTTAAATCCTGGTCCTGCTGTTTCTCATCTCTGTCATGGCGTGCACGTATCTTAGCTGTGTGTCTCAATTTCTTCGTCTTTCAAAGACGATAATAAGATATAATAGCTACCTCACAGGACTTTTGGTAGGACTGAATGATATAATATATGCAACGTGCTTCGTTCAGTCCCTGGCACTTGGTAAGCACTTAATAATGTTAGCTATTATTATCATTAAAGATTGGAGCTTTAGAGAAACCAGCACAGAACAGAGACTAGGGAAACATGACAACTAAACGCAAAGTGATACTCTGGATTGATTCCTAGAACAGAAAAAAAGACATTGATGGAAAATCGAGTGGGATCCAAATAAAAGCTAGACTTTAGTTGATAGTAATATACCAGTGTCAGTTTCTTAGTTGTGACAATATACTATGGTAATGTTGTTACCTTCGATGGAAACTGGATAAGGGGTATGTAGGAACTCTCTGTAGTATCTTTGCAACTTTTCTGTAAATTGAAAACTTCTAAATAAAAATTTATTTTAAAAGAAGTTGTATTTCCTTCAGACAACGTCATAATACATGTATATATTAATAGTAGTTCAAATAATTGGATTACTTTAATTATAATGAAACAAAAGGTTTTCACTTGAAAAATATTGGAGATTTGAAGGAATTCACATTTCATTTTCTACTTCATTCCTGAAGATGAAAAGTAATCTAGCAACTAAAGGAATAGAGTTCAAGTTTGAATTTATTTACTTCATTCAACAAATTTATCGAGTACCTATGGTGGGGGAAATTGTGCTAGGCACTAAGATTACGGCAATAAACAAAAAAATATACATTGTCCCTGCCCTCATGAGCTCTACAGGCTAGGACAGGGGTCAGCCAACTTTACCTGTAAATGGCGAGATAATAAATATTTTGTTTTGCAGGCTATACTGTATCACAAATACCCGCAACTCTGCCTTTAGAAAGCAGCCGGACAATACCTAAATGAATGGGTGTGACTGTGTGACAATAAAACCTCATAGATGGATACTGAAACTTTGATTTTATATAATTGTCATGGATCATAAGATATTCTTTTGCTTTATTCCCCCCACAAATTAAAAATGGAAGAAATTCTTAGCTCAATACGAAACAGAAGGAAGGCTGCACTTGGCCCACATGCCAGAATTTGCTGACCCTTGGTCTAGGAGAGAAGATGTTAAAACAGAGCAGCTGTCTCAAGACTGCACTGTATCTTCTGCTGGACTCCAACTTTCTTCTTGATGATACAATTTTATCTGTATGATAAAGTACTTCTACTCATTCTTTCATTTAAACTTCTCAACCACTCTGTGACATAGAAAGGGCAGGAATTAAAATCCACCTCAATGAAGCCTCAGAGAAAGAACACGACTTGCCCAAGGCCACAGATTTAGCGGCAAAGCAAGTTTTTAATAACCAGCCCTCTGGACTACCAGTCCAGCGCCCTTTCCCCTGTGTCCCTCCATGAGGCCAATGGACGCTTAACTTCTCAGTCACTGCCTGAACAGCCCAAGAGTGCCCAAGATGCTGTCCACCTGGTTGTCATGGGACCACGAGCATCCGAGGTCTTCAATGTGACACTTTGCCTGATCAGCCCTACGCTGGATCTGACATCACCTGCCCTGGATTCCCTCTTTACCCACATTGCAGCCCGCCAGTCCCACTCGGAGCCCTCTCCTAGACACCCCCTGCTAATGTTACTTCGATCTTTCACCGATGAGCCCCACACCGCTTCTCATAATCACCCCAAACTCTAAGGTCTTGAATGACCCTTCCTGGGACACTTGGTCTGACACTTCCTCTGGGATGCGCCCACACACCGCCCCTGGAGTGCAGCACAGGAGCAATCCGTGCATCCCTCAGGCACTTACGCTGCGCAGCGGAAAAGGCCGCGTGGGCTAGGGCAAAGAGGCCGATGCCCACTAGCCCCTTCCACAGCGACGGCGCCATGATTCCAGACGAGTAGCAGCCCAACAAAAGCAGTGAAGGGCAGCGAAGCAGTTCCCTCTTCCACAGGCGGGTGTATGCGCAGCGCAGAGAGATGACGTCACTGCACCCTGATTGCGAAGTGTCTTGCAGAGATGGAAAACACCCGAAGAACCTTGAGAAAGCGGAAACAAGAATGTCGGGAAGAAAGGAAAAGCACACTGAAAAAGGTTCACGTGTGCCCGTGCGCGGAGTCTGCGCTGCGCTGCCTCTGGGAGGGGCGGGGCTGAGCGGTGGGTAAAAGAAGAGGCGAGAGCAGGCCAATGGGGAAGCGGAGAGAAAGGGCGCCAGCAAATGAGCGTGGGCCGCGGGGCAAGGGGCGGGGCCTGCGGAGAGGCCCAGGTAGGGCGGAGCGGCGTTAGGCTGGAGGAGGTGGTCAAAGGCCCTCGGTGGTGGCTTTCTGTACCCAGCAGGGGATTTTCATTTGTTTGTTCGGCTTTTCGCTCAAGCTGTGTCCTTTGTTTTCTGTTGACTTTTCCTAGGCAGCAGCCCTTTGGGAACCAGCACTACGGAAGGAGACAATACTGTGAAAGCAGAGGTCGGTGGGGTGCAAAGGAAAACAGCCTGGGATTTGGAGCCCTAAACACGTGTCACGCTCAGGGGGATCCTCAGCTAAAGTTAGTTCCCTTCTGCTTATCTTCAAAAGGTCTTTACGAAGGATTCACGCCCAAAGGGATGTAGCGCAGCGGGAGTGTTTTGTCCTGAAGAAAACCAGTTTACATTAGGGAGAAATGAAAGGGGAAGAATAAAAAGATAATAACAACTCAGGCCCATCTTATCTCAGTCGCTGTGTCTCTCAGTCTGTCTCTCCGAATAGAATAAAATGTACTCTCCTTTCTCGATTTTTCTTTATTTCTTTATTCCCTAAAATGTAGATATTCGACAGTGAGGTTCTCCTCTCCTTTTCACTCTGCTATTTTGCAATTTCACCTATTCATTCCCACTGCTGCAGCCATCCGAGACATTACAGCGGTACCAAATCGACATCTCTATCCCAAATGTCTCTCTTCAGCTCCAGACGTGCAATTCCGATTACCTGATGGACACTTATTTCTATCCTGTGGCACTTCAAACTTAATATGGTCTTTTTTCCAAACTCTGCACCAACTCCTCCAGTGCCCCCTGACTGGCACAGGGCTGTAAACTACATATCACAAGGTAAATGCATAGCGTAATCTCCATTCTTTCCCCCTCAACCCTCTCAGAAGTCTACGTTTTAGCTGTATTTTGCTTGACGATGTCTACCTTGACCACCTCTTTTAAATTTGCAATCTTCGTGTTTCTCGTCTCCTTAACCTGCTCTATTTTTATCACCTTCTCACATACTCTATAATTTACTTATTATATTTTTTTTGTTATTGTTGTTCACTGTCTCTCATACCCAGCTGGAATGTAAGTTGCAAGAGGATAGAGATTTCTATGTCTAGAACATTGCCTGTCACATGATAGGCATTCAAATAAATGTGTGTTAAATGAATTCATAACATATGGGAAGGAATGGAGAACGATGGATGTACCGTTGTTTGGAAGCATCTCTATAGAGAGTTCTTCCTTTAATTTGAATTGGGTTCCAAAATCCCCGTGTACTTAATATGTTCTTATAAATTTTAATAAGCCTTTGATTGATGATAAACATTTTCTGATATACTTGAGCTTCCTCAAAGCTGAAAAAAAATCTAGAAATAAAGAAGGCCTCCAAGAATTATCAGATTTCCTCACCTTTACCTATATAGTTTTTGTCCTGGCTCTCATTTACAAACCTTTAATTATGGTCATTATTTTTCTCTGGGAACTCTCCAATTTCTTCACCTCTAAGCCAAAATTTGACACAGTACTTGATCAATGTCAAGTAAAGTGTTGTGTATTTCTTACACAATACTTTAGTTCTATTTTAAAACCTCACAATCAAGGAAAACCAGGAAATAATCTCTCTGTACTTGACAGGAAAGTACTTCCTTCTCCACCACTGGGAGGCAACAAGATAGAACAGATAGTCGAGCAAAAAAAAAAAAAAAAATCTTAAAGCTTTGTTTTAGCTTCGATAATGGTCAAATTGAAATTAACCTTTTCAGATAACCTATTAAATTACCTTTTCAAATATTAATTTATCTGAAGCAGACAATGATTAGGAGATTTCTTAAAGGAGCTGAGATCTTATTCCTTTCTTGTAAAAAGATGAGATTGTGGGGGGAAAGATAGAGCCAGTAAGGAATCTGATATTTGTATAAGCCACTGATATGTTATCTTAATGTTCAGGGAAGTAACCTGTGTGTGTCCAGGCATTAAATTTTGTTCTCTTCACTACCTTCTTAAAATGCATCCCCCACTCTCTTCATTTGACTCTTACTCATGTACTGCGAGCAAAAGAAACTACTCTAGTTTCACATTTTCTAGAAATAAATGGTTAACTCATATTCATGGAATGGGATTTTGTCTTACCTGTGGTTCCCAACCTAAATGGAAGCCAAGATTTTTGTAGTCGCAGTTACCATGGACTGGACCGTATCATTCAAACAAGTACCTTGGGTACACTCACGCATTGTTCTCTAGGTCTAAGTTAATCTCAAAGGTCCAAAGTACAGCGAAGTGGCAGCACTGTTTTCATGAGCTCTTGGAACAAAAGTCAAACCTCATAAGAAACAGTATTTCAATTCCTAGGTAACTCCTGAAAGGCCTTTAATTTTCTCAAAGAAATGGCCATTTTCCATATGCACAGGGGATAAATGATGTGGATATTCTGAAAGGTGGGAACAATCTCTAAAGCATATTTCCTACCCTGATGTTATTTATGAAGACTCATTTCATTTCCCCAGGATAGTCAATTGAAAAGAGAAACCAATGCAATTCCAGGATTGTCTTCAAGTTGATTAACTTTGTTACATGCCACCAAACTGCACAAACAATTTCATATACCACTCATCCATGTCTCCATTTTCCACGATGATTCTCCCTCTACCTAGCATACTCTGTCCCTTCTTACTTGGTTCAAAACTCGTGACTATGATAGGCATATATTTATTGAGGGTGCTAAACCTTTCTTCAAGGTACTTATATTTATTACAGCTTCCCTGGGTAAAAAATTCAAGATGTTTACTACCTTCTGGGTAAACTAGTATTTTCAATTTTTATATTGAAATTTCATCTCATTTTTTTCTTTACAAAAGTGATGTGTGCTCACTGTAAGAAATTCAAATGATAAGACAATGTATTCCTCTTAAAGAAAGCATTAAGTGGTTTCTTGGTGTTTCGAGTTTTGAATCTTCCTAAACAAAACTACGGTACTTGAGTCATATCTTTAAGGTTTGTTTGCTGGAAGGTCCATAATACCATGGTTAAAAACATATACTCTGGAATTAGATTGGGTTTGAATCCTTTCTTCTCTATTACTACCTCTGGAAAATTGAGCAATTTACCTAACTTTACTCTATCTCAGTTTTCCCATCTGTAAAGTGGGGATAATAATAGTAGTTATTTGATAAAATTGTTGTCAGGATTAATAAGATATATATAAGCTGTTTAGAATAATCTTACACATAGCAAGCACTCAATAAATGTTAACCGTTATTGCTGTTTCTGCTGTTGACTCAGCTGTTTTTCTATACTGAAGTTCCTTATTTCTTTAGTCTTACCTACAACACCAGTTGCTTCTCCACTTTAATTATTTTAATTGCTCTCCTTTGGACTATTTCCAGATTTACTAATATCTCTCTTAGGGTTTCATTAACACATCTGCACAAAGTATCTTAGGTTACTTGTCTGAAGTTAATATAATTATTCATTTCAAATAGCCTGGATACCAAAAATGACACAGAAAATCGTATTTGCTTTTTTTAGCACATTGGGCTGATATGTTTGGAAAAGAAACTAAAAACTCCAGTATAATTATGCTGGGTTCTAACTGATAGTTGTGACCTTGCCTTTGTTCTACTTGAATATAGGCATTCTCT
Organism: Cynopterus sphinx; assembly: GCA_030015415.1. Classification (NCBI taxonomy): domain Eukaryota; kingdom Metazoa; phylum Chordata; class Mammalia; order Chiroptera; family Pteropodidae; genus Cynopterus; species Cynopterus sphinx. The sequence continues at coordinate 88,742,878 of CM057388.1, forward strand.
GTTCTACTGCCTTAAGACTGGGTCTTTTTCTACCCTATCTTCCTTGGGAGATGATTGTTGGAGTAGAAACAACCTTCCTCTCCAGGGAAGAGGCATGGAAGAGATGATGGAATGCAGAGTACCAATTGAGGCATTAGTTTCATAAGGGAGGAGGAAACACCTCTTCCCGTGAGGCTGATGGGGAGGAAGAAAGAATGGGCACTGATGAGATGTTTAAGTCGATTTCCGGGTAAAGAAAGTGAGGACTATTTTCTTGAGAATCTTGATTTCCCCAAGTGAAAGAGGAGGCAAGGTTTGGATTCAGGTGACTTGTCTGTATGAGCATTGAAGTCACCCAGGGTGATGGCACGGCTGGGGTGGAGGGAGCTGGTGTGGGAGAGAAAAAGCTGTGAACCAAATGCCCAAGTCTTCTTTGAATGTGGTGGAGTGACCAGGGAGCCATCAGATGACAGCAACAAGGACAGGAGACGTTGTTCACCTTCAGTGAAGGGTGGAGTAATGAGCTTGGAATAACAATGGGGAGTAAACCAGATGCCAACTCCTCTTTCAGGCCACATGATACAGGGCGTGAGTTGTGTATATGTGTGTATGCGTGGTGAGGAAATGACTTGAAACAGCTTCAGAGAATGCAATGTCCCTGGTGACATTCAGGTACTGTTAAAAGAAAGATGGAGGGAGCATCAGTGCAGCAACTGAAAAGCTTCGGTAGTTTGTTCATAATGGAGGGCATTCTAGAGAGTACACAACAGGGATTGGCAAGGAGGACAGTAGTGAGAAGAGAAAGTGGGAGGCGAGAGTCAGAAGCATAAGGCACTGTTTGGTTGCAAGAGAAGTATGTTCTGAGAGGAGCTGAAGGCTCATGGGGATTGGCCCTCTTGACAGAATATTGCCATCTCAAGATTCCTCCTGAAACTCTGATGTAAAGAGGCTGCTGGGGATGTCTACTAAATTGCTGTAGACATTTAAACAGAGGTAGAGTCTGGGGTGTGAAGACTTGCTAACTATGGTCAGGCAAGCAAACTGCAACTTTTTTTTTTTCAACTTCCAAACACTGGGATACCAGAGGGTGGGTTTGGGGCAGGGGGAGGGGGTAAACATGGTCAAATATGCGGTAACAGAAAGAAATCTATGAGAGGTGAACACACAATGTAAATAAATATATGCCTTTCTGTTAAAATGTGCAGCTGAGACTTACCGAATTTCATTAACCAATGTCACCATTAAATCAATCAATCAGTCAGTCAAGACACTAGGAGAAGGAAAAATGGTTTTATGCTGAGTCAAAACAGCCTGGGACTAGGTAGTTAGGCCTGAAGAAGCAGGTAAACGCCTTTGCTAGTCTTCTAGGGTGACCAAGATAGATCTGCAAGTGGGCAGTGGGTAGACTGGGAAGGATCCTCACCTGGGGTTCTTGCATCTACAAAGCCTAGCCCCGTGTGAACAGGCCAGTGTGGTTAGGCAGGAGTCAGGGCATAGGGCACATGTGGCCACAAGTTTTCTCGAGAAGGCACAGACAGACCTAGGTACTAAGAGGAGAGAATGGGATGATAGTCACTGGGACAGTTCTCGAAACAACTTGAAGTTGAACACCATTCTAGCACTTTTTTAAAAAAAACTCACTGTCCCCACAGAGCTTGTAAGTGGGAGTGAGTCTACACTAGGGCAGCTTGCAGTCACCAGAATGTTACTTGTTTTAACCAGGAGGTTACATCAACATGAGATGAAAATGTTTGAGAATCATGAATTCTAGGCAGAATGATAGGAATTGGATTGATAGTGGTACCATTGATGGTATGAAAATTTTGAGAAAGAATAAATGCTGCGGGGAAAAACTAACTAATGAGCTCATTTAAAAACATTTTTTTTTTAGTTTTTGAGATAGGTAGGAGCCTGAACAGGACATGTATCCAGTATCTAACAGGTAGAGGCCTGAAGGGAAGATGGCAGGTCAGGGCTTGGGATTTACTGTTCATTCATGTGGAGGTAGAAACAAAAGTCTAGAGAGAACAAAAAGCCCACATGATAAGGAGTGATCTGAGAAGTACAGGGAAAAGAGGAATCCACTGTTCCCAGAGAGGTGAGAACTGTGAAAATTCTGGTGTGTGAGATTCAGAGGCTGAAAACAGAGAAAATATCCTTTGAGGAAAAGAGCTGAAAGATGGTGCCAAAAGTGACTTCTGTCAACCAATGAAGATCATTGGTGCCATTTCAACATCAACAGGAATCTCTAATTTGGGGTGTGCCAAAGGAGGAAACTTAATTCAGTGCAAACAGCTCAATTGTGATAGAGCACAGCTATGGAACAGCTCAGTAGCATTACAGCCCAATTATGGATGTGAGGCTGGCTATGGGGCAGCCCCTGAGGCAAGGTCTCTCTCTGGCTAGACTGCTTGCTTAGGTCCATTTGCCAGGGAAACACAATCTTCAGTCTTTGGTGGAAAAGGGAAGTGTGTTATTTGAGCTAGTGTAATGCTGTCTATACAAGGAGAAATCCCTCCTACCCAGCTCCCTGATTGGCCTGTCCTTATGTAAACGAGGACTCCAATCCTCTAGTTTGTTTGGTCCAAAAAGCACTGTCCTGACTGGTAAGATGAAATGCTAATTAGGAATGACACACCCAAGGGCAGACAGGGCAGGCACCACAGCCCTGCTAAAGCGAATCCTGCTCCACTCCACTGCACAACAGTTTCTCCTCTGCAATCATGGCCATTCCTTACAACCAACCAGTCTGAGGGGCAGTCCCTTCCACTGAGATGCAAATAGAAACCAAGGCTCAACTATAACAGGAGGGGCACACACAATCCACACAAGTGACACACCTGGAGCACCCAGCTCAGGTGACCAGGGAGAATGTGCCACTGGGCCCTAAGTGCACCTACTACATAAGACCACTCTACTAAGACTGGGAAACATAGCAGCTCTACTTAATACATAGAATCAAACATAGGAAGGTAGCTAAAACAGGAAGACAAAGAAATGTGTTCCAAATGAAAGATGAGAACAAAGCTCCAGAAAAAGAACTAAACAAAATGGAGGCAAGCAATTACCAGAGTTCAAAACACTTGTTATAAGGATGCTCGACAATCTCAGTGAGAACTTCAATAAAGAGAAGGAAACATAAAAATGGAGATAGAAAACATAAAAGGGGATCAGTCAGAAATAAAGGATGCAATAACAAATAAAGAATACATTAGAGGAAATCAAAATAAAAATTAAATAATGCAGAGGAACAAATCAGCGATTTGGAAGAGAAGGTATCAGAAAACACCCAATCAGAATAGCAAACAGAAAGAAAGAATCCCTCCTAAAATGAGATAGTTGAAGGTGCCTCTGGGACATCAAGGGTGTCAACATTCACAACATATGAGTATGAGAAAGAGAAAAGAGAGAGCAAGGAATAGAAAACCTATTTGAAGAAATAATGATGGAAAACTTCCCTAACTTGGTGAAGTAAATAGACATACAAGCATGGGAAATGCAGAGATCCTAAACAAGATGAACCCAAAGAGGCCCATAGGTTAAAGATAAAGAGAATCTTAAAAGTAGAAAGAGAAAAACAGTTCGTTACCTACAAGGGAGTCCCCACAAGACTGTCAGTTGTCTTTGGCCATGCCACCCTGAACGTGCCATATCTCGTCTGATCTCGGAAGCTAAGCAGGGTCTGGCCTGGTTAGTACGTGGATAGGAGATCACCGAGGAATTCAGGTTTTGTAGGCATTAAAAAAAAAAGATGTCAGCTGATTTCTCAACAAATTGCAGGAAATATTCAAAGCGACTAAAAGCAAGGACCAACAACCCAGATTACTCTGCCCAGCAAGGCTATCATTTAGAATCAAAGGACAGGTTAAAGAGCTTCCCAGTTGAGAAAAAACAACAACAACAACAAAAAAAAATGGAAGGAATTCATCACCACCAAACCAGTATTATAAGAAACGTTAAAGGGACTTCTTTAAGAAAAAGAAGAAAAAGATAAAAAATATGAATAATACAATGGCAATAATGACATATTTGTCAACGCTTAAATGTAAATGGATTAAATGCTCCAATCAAGAGACATATGGTGGCTGAATAGGTAAGAGACTCATTTCAGATCGAAAGGCAAACCCAGACTAAACATAAAGGTATGGAAAAGATATTTTATGAAAATAAAATAAGAAATACTTATACCAGACAAAAGAGATGGAAACAAAGGCTATATCAAGAGACAGAAGGATCTACTAATATCACTTCTAGGTATTTATCTGAAGAAACCCAGAATACGACTTTGAAAGGTCATGAGCACCCATATGTTCATTGCAGCATTATTTACAGTAGCCAAGATATGGAGGTAACTTGGGTGTCCATCAATGGACGCATGGATAAAGAAGAGGTAATACATATATAAAATGGAATATTAGCCATAAAAAGGAATGAAATCTTGCCATCTTCCACAACATGGATGGACCTAGAGGGTATTGTGCTGATTGCAGTAAGTCAGATAGAGAAAGACAAATGCCATATGCTTTCACTCATATGTGGAATCTAAAGAATGAAATAAACAAACAAAAACAAACAAACTCACAGAGACAGAGAAACATTTTGAGGGTTGTCTGATGGGTGGGTTTGGGTAATTGGTGAAAAAATGGAAGGGATTAAGAAGTACAAAGTAGCAGTTACAAGATAGTTACGGGAATGTAAAGTATAGCATAAGGAGTATAACCAACGATATTGTAATAATTATGTAAGGTGTCAGCTGGGTACTAGATTTATTGAGTCGATTACTTTGTAAATTATAGAAATATCTAATCACTATGTTGTACACCTAAAATTAATATAATATTGTATGTCAACTGTAATTGGAAAATAAAAAATATTTTTAAAAAAGGAAAGAAATGCTAATTAGGATATAGCTGTGCAGCTCTGATTGGACAAGGAACAAATCAGTCCTATTGGTTGAAATAGGATACCAGGAACTCCCGATCAGAGGGCAGAAACACAGTGTAGGCAGGCAGTTCAGTGCAAGTGGAAGGTGGCATGCGTGAGATTCCCCTGTTTAGAAATGGCTTCCAGGTTTTAAAATTTGAGCCCAGTTAGCCATCAGGACTCCTTCCTGGTAGGCGTCTTCTTCCTTAGGGTGACCCTTCTGAGCTTTAAATTTGCTTTTTAAGACAGAAGGGAGACAGAGCAAGAGGAGAGGGAAAGATGGGCCACACCACAAAAGATTTCTTCTTACAGGGGAGTGTTTTGGAGAATAGGTAAATTTTAGTACAAACCGGTTAAATCTTCTCTGCGAGGCTGATGAGTTTGTCAGGTTCCCGATGTGAGAGACTTTTGTTAGATGTTTACATCTAAGGAAAGCTCAATATGCATACACGCATAATCCCTGCCTTCCGAGTCCATTCTATTAGCTACTACAGTGTTGTTTTTCCCAATGAGGACAGAACAAGAATCCGATTGACATTATAGAGATGGAGATTTAGACCACCCCCAAGGGAACAACTTCTTATCCTGTTAAGAGACACTGGGGCACAATACTGAGATGGGTTATGAAAGAGTCCCCTGAGAGCTCTAAGAATAGGATCAAAGTAGACATAGCACAATTTGTAGCTGCTTGATTATGCTAAACCGAGGTTTATTTTCCAGAAGACAGTGGGCTAGATTCGATGGCCTTCGTTCCCTGGCAGTGCCTGAGTGTGCAAATTCGGTGCTGGGGTAGCTGGTGCGGAGGGGGTGGACCAAAGTTAGCTCGGTGTAGAGCTAACTGGAAATGTTGCGGCCCCTTTAAGAGCGGCGGCGGAGACGCGCAGACCGCCGGCTTCCCCGGGGCCCCGCCCCATTCCCGTGAGCCCTCGGGGAGTGGTCTGACCGCAGGCGGCGGCGGGTGGAGCCGGGTGGGAGGCGGTGGGAGTCATGGCTCCGCACGTCTGGCTGCGGGCGCCCCTCCGCTGCGGTGTTGGTGGCGGCAGCAGTCGGGTCCGCGGGCTCACGCATCCGCTCTGGTTGCTCCTCACAGTGTGCATCTTTGGCTGGGCCGGGGCTTCGGACGGCGCCAACAGAGCGGCGAGAGCCATGGACGAAGAGATCGTGTCTGAGAAGCAGGCTGAGGAGAGCCACCGTCAGGACAGCGCCAACCTGCTCATCTTCATCCTGCTGCTCACCCTCACCATTCTCACGATCTGGCTTTTCAAGCACCGCCGGGCCCGCTTCCTGCATGAAACCGGCCTGGCTATGATTTATGGCAAGTGCCTCACCTCCATGTCCGTCCCTAGCGCTCCCCCTTTCTCTGCCCGCCGGCTGCTTCGCCTCCTCTCCTCGCCATGCTTGTCCTATGTTGGGCTCCCATTCTGATTCCTTCCATTTTCTGCCTCTCCCCTCCCCCATCTCGTTGCTCTGCCTCGCCCCCATTTTTCTGCTACGCCCCTCGGTTCTCTGCCCACCCTGTTTCCTCCTCAGCTCCGACCCCCATCTTTTCCTGCCTCTCACCACCTTTCTTTTGCATTCCACACCTTTTATTCTCCTCTGACCCCACCCCCTTTATTCTTCCTCACCTCCATGCCTGTGTCCGTCTAGCTTGGGACCCAGGACTGAGGATGGGAAGGGGGTGGGTGCGGTGTTTAGGATTGGTCTGGGGCCTGGGGGAGACACCCTAGTGAGCCATTTCCCTGGCGTTTCAGTTTGTTTAGGGTACACTGAAGCTGCAGTAGTCTCTCTGGCTCAGAACCTGTGTTCCTTTGGAGCCAGTGTCCGCCTTTACTCATCACCCAGTTCTTGCTACGCCCTGTCCTTTCGAGGTGTAAAAAGAAAACCTCACTCCCATTTATTTAGCCCAAGTTAAAAACAGAACACGAAAGAAGCCAAAGAAGGCTTAGGCATTTTTTTAATGACGATCTGATGTATTATTTGAAATATCTGATATGTATTTGTATGGTTGATCCTTACAATTCAGGAGTGCCAAGGTGAGGACAAAGAAGAGTTAAAGGTCTTCCAGTACTGTGTTGTACTATACTGTGATCAGGACGGTTCCGCCAAGCAGACATTAGAAACCCGCATGTGCAGTATGACTTGCTAGTGGCATGAGGTTATTGACGGATCTTTGAGTAAATGGCTTCAGTTCTTGTGCCTTGGTGTGCTTTTTTTTTTTTTTTTTTTTTGAGGTTTCTTATTTGCTTGTTTATAATATTTTTGGTCATGAGGAGAGACAATCAAACCGCAGGCTCAGAGGCATTTTGGCCTGTACTGGGGGCCTCATGAGAGGAAAAGATGCATATTGCCGACTCTTAATCTAAGATGCCTTTGAGGGTATACGTGACCGAAGAGATGCCCGTAGACAATCCTTTCTGTGCAGTACGGGGGTCATGCATGAACTCAGGCTTATTTTTCATTTGTAAGGTAATAAAATTCTAAGCCTCTCTGTTCCCTAGGATTCTTAGTTTTTAGACATAGTAGTTTTCTTTTCTCTTTTTTTTTTAAATTTTATTTGCAGCACCCCTAAGGTAAATTGGCTGCAGAAGCTATGCATCTCTATTCAGTTTCTCTGGATAAGAGTTTGTGGTTTATTTACTATCTTCAACAAACGTTTACTGATCAGCCTATTATGTATTGTGCACAGAAAATACAAAGAAATATAAAATCCCTGCATCCAAGTAACTTACCCTCTTTGGATAGGCAGGTCATAAAAAGAAAATAATGGCATCTTAAATTCAGTTAAATGCCAAGTGAGGATTATGATGTTAAAATAACCAATCACAGAAACCTCTTTCCTATAGTACAATGTAGTAGTTTAAGGTGTAAAGAGGTCTGAACTTTTTTTCTGTAAAGGGCCAAATACTAAATATTGTCAGCTTTGTAGGTCATAGGTCTCTGTGTGTCTGTTGCATTTTCTTCTCTCTTTTTTTACAAACCTTTAAGAACATAAATACCATTTGTAGCTTTTGAACCATGTTAAAACAAATTTCGAGCATCTGCTTTAGAGTCAGACTTGGGTTCCTGTCCCACTGTTCCAATAGCTCTGTATGATTCTAGGCAAGTCCTTTACCCTCATTCACTGTCATTTATAAATTGGGAACAATGATAGTAGGATTATTTTGAGGAAGAAATGTTTTTAGCTTAGTACCTGACTCCTAAGTAAATACTCAATAAATGATAGCTATGATACTATTATTATTATTGCTGTTATAACTGTGTTTTCTCAAGTTTGTCTCAGAACAGTTCTTTTAATTGTTCAGTCTTATAAGTTAAGAAGAGGCAAATCGTATTTTTTAAATCGAACAGAGACTTAGAATTGCTCTGAAAATATTTGCTCTTTGGTAGTTGATAATAAAAAGTGTTGGGGTTGTTAGTATTTTGTGAAGGAAAAACAAGGGTATCTCCTGAGAAATATAAAGTGGAAGAGTGGTTGATTTGCCACAACTTGATATTCTTTAGCCTGTCTCATTTTCTTAGTTTAGGCAGTGGGACCTGTGGAGGAGTAGCTGCCTGACTAATTCCCAAGTTCAGTTTGAGAAGAGGTGGGATTGGGTCAAAGTAGTTTCATTGTCATGGAAATTGGCACTTTCTAATTCTAATTACTGTCTGCCATTTGCCTTTTCTTATGACTTTTATACCCTCGTGGCTGTTATAGTAATATATGATTTTAAGACCTTTATTTTTCAGCTTGACTTCCAGATGAAAAGGCTTCTTGCTTTAGGAATGTCCAAACCTCCAAGATTCAGCCTACTGAAGATTTTATTACTGTGCTATCGGTTTAGCTACCTAAATCCTGGAAACATGCTATTTAAAATAAGCCTCTCTTTTTTGAGAAGCAAGGGTAAAAAATAATACTAAACTGCCATTGTGGTCAGTTTGTACAGTGTATGAGCACCTAAGTGTTGTCATTGGGGTAGGTTGCTTAAGCTTAAAAGTGAGTCGTTGGTAGTAAAAATTGTCAGGATAGTTAAGTAAGTCTGAAAAGTGACCACTGACTGCGGTGCGCTTACATATGGTATAAAAAGCCAGACAGGAAAGAAATATTTGTTTTTCCCTTAAACTTACATATAGAATCCAGAGTCCTAGGCTTAACTAATACGATTCATCAATAAATATTTATTAAGTGCCTTTGTTGTATGAGCTATGGGAAATACAGATGTGAGTCATCCTCCCTGCCTACAAAATACTTACAGTCTAGTGATTTAAGAGGTAATATTTATTGATCCTTACAATGTATTAGACACTGGTAAGTGCTCTATAAGTATCACTTCATTTATACCTCATAACAACTCTGAGATAGGTACTACTACATCCCTGTTTTATAGATGAGAAATTTGGAGCACAGAAAGGTTAAATGACCTGCCTGGAGTCACATAACTTGTAAGTATTGAGACAGGATTCAAATTAGTCAGTCTGGCTCAAAAGCCCAATTCTCTTAGCCCCTAACCACATTGCCTCATGTTAAAACGATAAAACTTAACTATGAAGAAAAACAGGTTAGTATTATCATCAACTATGTTTGAGGAAGCTGAGGTTCACTGAGGGGTTATCTTCTGTACAGTTACCGACTGGAAATTGATGGAGCCAGAATTCATATATCTATCTAATTTCCAAATTTGTACTTTTAGTCCTACATCATACTATACTAACTGTTATAACATCTGTAGGGAGATGATATTTGAAGTTATAGAGGTTTGGAGGTGGATTGTGAGGGAGGGCTGTGAGAAAATGGTGACCTAAACCATTGGAGAAGTTAGTGCTGACATGAAAGTGAAAAGATTATTAGAAAATTTAGAATTTGGAAAAAGAAAAACTAGATTTCAGCCCTGTCTTTGTCACTTAATGCCAAATCATGTTGGGCAAGTCATTATTTCTCATTATAGATGAGATAATGACAGATTTATAGTAATATCTGTTTCATAAGGCTATGAGGATCAAATAATATATTCAGAAACAATTCAGACAGGAGTTGGTTCAAAATCCCAGGTGAAAAGATTCCCTTGGAAAAGGTTGGTCTTTCCTGAGAGGGGAGCTTAAAAGAAATGAGTTCATATTGAGATGGAGAGGCATGGAATTGAGGCAGCTCATATCAAATGGCCTCTAGTTTCTCAGAAACATAGGCAGTGAGATTGGACACTTGAGAAGGAGGATAAAGGTTGGAGGAGCTGTAGGAGACAGATGAGTAAACACATGTAAAATTAACCAAAGGTCAGCAGAAACCTTGACTTTTTGGCTATCTTGAAGTTGAGCTGAACAATCTAACAGCATTGTTCAAGAAGATAGATTTGTGTGTATATATACATATATATAAAACATCTATCAATTTTGGCCACACTTAATATCCTAGTGATGTTTCTTCCATATTTTTGACCGTCAGAGGCTTGTAGTGTGATAAGCTGGAAGAATGGGTTGAAGTCTATTAGAAAACCAGTTTCCATTAACTGTAAGGCTCATATAGTAGTGGGACTTGGGAGATACTGAGTTCTTTATCCCTGGGAGTGTTTCTAGCACAAGAGGATCAGGAATGTGTAGAAGGGGTGGGGCCTCTCTGTTTCATGAAAGATCTCTATGGTTGTATTCTTTGTTACCTGTTAGTGGTCACTTTAAATTTTATGATATCAATATTGTTTATGCTTCTGCCTACGTGGGAAGCTAGAAGTTTCTGCCTTGTCTGCTTAACAAAGTACTCTTTGTGTGTATGTTCTTTTTACTGAGAATTGCTTTAACTCCATGATTAGGATTTGACATTTCACATAATTCAAATTAACTTGATCTGTCAATTTTATTCAAAGAAATTCCAATTTTTCAGATGTTTGATGCTGTAATAAAAGGATCTTGATTTTTTGCAACCTATGCATTTATTCTCTTTGCTAATGTTTTAATTGCCAAGGTATATGTCTCAAATTTGTCCAAGTACTGAGTCTTCCTCAAGGTACCCAATGAAGTTTCAGCATCAGGTCTGGGTACAGTAGAACTAGTGGGTCATGTTCCTTACACAGTTGGGCTTGGGGACGTGGGAAGAATATTTGCTGCTTTTAGTGTTTGTGGTAGCTTAACTGTGGTTTCTGCATGTATATAAGGGGGCAACTTTTACTGAGCCTCTTAATTAGAAGTTCTTATGGGGTAGTAGATAAAAGAGCTGTTACTATATCATATAGGCAGAATGACTGGATCTATAGCTTTTTCTCTCCCAAATTATGTTTATCAAATACAGTAGATACCCAGCTGTCACTTTTTAATTATTTTTGTAGGTGAGATATGTTCAAAGTGTATCTTTCATTTATTTTAAATCCGAACCTTTGTTAAAACTTTTTTTAAAGTCAGTGTCACTGTTCTGTTCACCAGTTAATCATTGCTGCTCACTTAAAAAAAAAAGTGTGGCTATAAATTGACTAGAAGGATCCCTCATTCTCTTTTCCCCCTTCTTGACCAACTAGTGCTCTTACACCCCCTATTTCTGTTTCATCACTTTCCCATGCTGGTCTGCCTTCTGTCTCTACTGTTCCACTGAAACTGCTGTTACCAAGGTCACTTATGACCTCCTTGTTGCCATCCCCAATGGACTCTTTTTTTTTTTATTAAGTTTATTGGGGTAACATTGGTGAATACAATTATATAATTTTCAGGTGTACATAATACTTTGACATATATATATTCTATTGTGTGATTACCACCCAAAGTCCAGGTTCCTTCAGCTATCATATATTTGATACCCTTTACCCACTTCACCATCCCCCTACTCCCCTATATTTGACCCCCTTTAACCATCTACCTCCCCCCTCTTCCCCTACCTCCTACCCTCTGATAACCACTAGTCTATAATCCATGTCCATGAGTTCTGTTTGTCCTGTTCCTTTGTTGCTTTTAGGTTTATATCTCACATATAAGTGATATCATGTGATTTTCAACCTTTTCTGTCTGGCTTATTTCGCTTAGCATGATTATCTAGAGGTCCATCTATGTTGTCTCAAATGGCAGTATTTCATCTCTTCTTATGGCTGAATAATATTCCACTGTATATATGTACCACAGCTTCTTTAGCCAATCATCTATCGTAGGACACGTTGGTTGCTTCCATGTCCTGGCCAATGTGAATAGTGCTGCTATGAACATTGGTGTGCAAATCTCTTCTGATATGGGTTTTCAAGTTTTGGGGGTAAATACCCAGTAGAGGAATTGCTGGATCATGTGGTAGATCAATTTTCAGTTTTTTGAGGAACCTCCATACTGTTTTCCATAGTGGCTGTGTCAATTTGCAGTCCCACCAGCAGTACATGAGGGTTCCATTCGCTCTGCATCCTCTCCAACATTTCTATTACTCATCCTGTTGATTATAGCTATTCTAGCAGGTGTAAGATGGTATCTCATTGTGGTTTTGATTTGCATTTCCCTAATAGCTAGCAGTGTTGAACATCTTTTCAAATATTTTTTGGGGCATTAGCCCAATGGACTGTTAATGCCTGTCTTCCTTGACTTTAACTTTTTTAGAGTATTTGCTAGTTTTCATTACTTCCTCCTCTTTTCTTCCTATTCCTGTATCTTTTCCTTCTTAGACTCTTTATCAGCTACTCCTCGTCTACCAGGCCCTTAATCTTGGCTATTAAATATTGGGATAAGCCCAGACCTATATCTATAGCCCTCTTCTCATTTGCCCTCCAGGTAATCACATCTGTACATGACACAGCCATCTTATGACTGCCAAGTGTGTATCTCCAGTTGAGATACCCCTCTTCCTTCCTTGAGTGCCAAATCCCACATACTCAACTGTGCATATTTCACAGGTATATCAAACTCAACAGGTCTAAAACTGAATTGGACATTTTTCCCTGTAAACCTGTTCCCTGTCTCACTGAATGGCCCTGCTATACACCTGGTTGCTGGGGCCAGCTTACCCACTGAGTTGCCAGGTCAGTTTAGGCTCGCTTAGTCTTTTATCCCCCTTCTTCCCAGCCTACTAAGTTACTAAATCCTTCTGAAAGATAATCCCTTCTAAAAATCTGTCTCTACATCTACTCTCTTAAGTTAGGCCCCAACCTCATAATGCCTGAATCATGGCTGTGGCCTTCTATCTGGCCTTTTTGACCCTCCATAGTCTAGACCAGTCTATCTAAAATTAGAAATCTGATGTCAAACCCCTGCTTCTAACCCTTCTATGACTTCCTTTTGCTTTCAGGATAAAATCTAAACCCCCTTCCTCAACATGTGAGGTCTTTCATAGTTCAACTCTCGTGGATCTTTTGCACTGCAGCTCTTGTCACTTTATATCCCAGTCATACTGAACTCTGTGTGAATGGGCTGCATTCTCTCAGTCTTCCTTGACTGGCTATGTACTACTTTTCCGTCACCTGGAAGACTTTTTCTTTTACTTTTCCTGCTTAGGTGACACCTCTGGAAAGACTTCTTAATGTTCCATTCCTTCAGCCTTGGTTAGGTACCTCTTTTCTTTATAAGACCTGTATACATATGTATCTATCATAATTGTTTATTTGGTCTGAGAGCTACTGGACTGAAGAACATTGATTGTTTTTACCTCTGAACCCTGGGGACCTACTTAGCATAGTACTCCATTCACATATAGTAAAAGAATGTCTGGCTGGTTAGAGTGAAAGGAGACAGGAAGGTAGAATGTAACTACTAGGGATATACTATGCATCTTGGAGTTAAGGAAAGTTCCAGAAGTTTCAGATTAATTTGCAGTTGAGGTATACCTCTGTAATAGAATATTATTTGACCATAAAAAGGAATTAAGTTCTGATTCATGCTGTAGCATGGATAATCCTTGAAAACATGCTGAGTGAAAGAAGTCAAACATAAAAGGTCACATATTGGGGGGTGGCTCCATAGTATAGTGGTTAGCACATCTACTTTACATGATGAAGGTCCTGGGTTTGAGCCCTAGGTGGAGCCACATACAATCCCCCAAGTGTAGTGTGGCAGGCCCCATGTGCATGCCTCGAGCATGTGGGAGGAGATGCCCTGCCTTCAGAGATCCAGTTCTTAAGTGGAAACGGCAATATCCATAGGTTAGGGGTGGAAGTGGAGGGGAGACAGGAATTAAAGAGGGGAGAAAAGGTCACATATTGTAAGATTCTATTTATATGAAATGTTCAGAATAGTCAAATCTATATATAGAGAAAGTAGATTAGTGGTTGCCAGGGGCTGGGATTTAGGGTGGAGAAAATAGTGACCACTAATAGGTACAGAGTTTCTTTTTGGATCAATGAAAATGTTTTAGAATTACGTAGTAGTGATCAAGATACAGCTTTGTGAATATACTAAAAGCCACTGAATTATACAGTTTAAAAGGATAAACTTAATGATATGTGGATTACATCTCTATAAAGCTGTCAGTAAACACTTTGGTCGGTGTATTTATAGTACCTAGAACATTGTATGTATTTGAATATCACTATGATGATACAGGTAAAATTCTGACCATATTGACATCATAGTGCCAGAATCAGGACTTTTATTCCATGTTTTGATTTTGAAGCATGTATTTTAAAATCGAAGTTCAACCTTTTAATGGAACTCAATCAATCTACAAGTGTTATTAACTTTCTAATTTGTTAAATGTGTATTATTTGGCCAGCCATGTGCTTTTGGAATAACTTGAGACACGTATGTGTCTTGTGTGAATTGATGGGTGGGATGGTAAACACATTTCTAATGTGATTATACTCTCAGGTTGGGATATGTTGGAGTATATTCTGTGTATAGATGATTCAAAGGTATTTTCTCATTTTGTTATTTTCCTAATCACTTATTCATATCTTGATCTAGAAAAGCAATGACATGTTCAGTTACCATAGGGAATGTTTTCCCCTCCTGTCTCAGGATTATAGGAATATTGGACTTTTAGATTTGTGAATTTAGTAGTACTTGAAAATGTAACTACATTCCATCTAAAAACTGATTCTGAACCACAGACATTTTGTTGGGTATGAAAGAATAGTTCCTACGTAAAATAAGAACTAATATTGTTTTTTTATTTTTTCCAGGTCTTTTGGTAGGCCTTGTGCTTCGTTATGGCATTCATGTTCCAAGCGATGTAAATAATGTGACCCTGAGCTGTGAAGTGCAGTCAAGCCCAACTACCTTATTGGTAAACGTTAGTGGAAAATTTTATGAGTATACGCTGAAAGGAGAAATTAGTTCACATGAACTCAATAATGTTCAAGATAATGAAATGCTTAGAAAGGTAAGTTCTTAGTTAAAGGGAGTCTTTGTGATTTTTTTAAAGTATATAACTAGCAGCAAAGTGATTCAGGAGAAAAATAATGAATTTGTAATGATATTTAATATAATTAGTCTTTTAAAATGGAATAAAACCTCAACAAACGTAATGCTAAGGACATGGACATGTCTGCACATTTCATCTTCTAATTGAGCCTAAGAAATATAACCCTTTTTGTTTCACCCTGTGATGTCTGCATTGTAACAAATAGTGACCAGTATTGAGTTAAGTGGAATTTGTAAGTATTTCTTTCAATTTGCAGGTGGTCCTTGGGAGTTTTGTAGTACTTCAGCACATTGAGTTTACCTGAAAATACCTAAGATATTCTATTAATATTTCTGTGAATTTTTTCATGCCTTGATGGTATTCTGCACTGGGAACAATTTAATCTTTCTTTGATTCATGATCTGGCACAACTTCAGGGCCGCAGTCTGAGCATCAGTTGTTGTACCGTGCTGTACATAAAGCTTTATTTAGGGGCTGGGTTGCAGTCTTACTGGCTCCCAGACATTTTTGGACACTGCTTTCTCCTGTTCCCCTCATAGTTTTTATCCTGAAGCTTCTCAGGGTCTCTTTGTTTCTGCCCACCCTTGGCCATTTGCCTCCACTTCTGTCTTTTACATTGGTAATACTTGACTTTTATAACTACTTGATTGTGTTCCTGACTGTCTTGAGTGCTTTTTAAAACTTCATGTGAACTTCAGGTTTACTTTGCAGCAAGAGTTCTTTCCGCCTGTGGAAAATTCCAGTTTCTTAAGTTCTGGTAAATGAACTGTTAGTATAGGCATGTGTGTAGCTGCTTTGTATTCATGTCAAATCCCACTACAGCCTTATGAGCAGAAGGGGGTGTCTGTATTATTTTAAGAAATAAGTATTTAAAAAAAATGGTTGGATTTCGTTAACCAATGTCACCATTAAAAAAAATAAATAAATAAAATAAATGGACTGTCAGGACTAGAAATCTGAGCTGTGTAGAAATTTTTTTTACCATAATATTATGTTATATACCTTTAAAGATGTAGCCTCAGCAAGAAGGTCTGTTTCCTCTTGCCAGCAATAATGCCATACCCCCAAATTTTGCTACCAATTTTGGGTCTCTCTTATTTAAAGCAAAGATATGTCCATGCTTTCTCCTGTTTTTAAGGTTTTTAGTGTCATAATATTTTAACACACTTTCCACAGATCTGACTTAACTTGTTCCAAATATATCTCCTTATCATTTGGTTGAGAAGTAGAACAGCTATCTTACATGAAATATTTTTCAGTTACCACAATAAGAGTCTTGACTTTCACCAGTTTAACATTTCATCTTTTTTCTTTTTGATAGTGTGATAATGTAATATGAGGTATTCAAGGGAATTCATCTAAAAGAACTCTTTATTTTAACAGGTTACTTTTGATCCGGAAGTATTTTTCAACATATTACTTCCTCCTATCATATTTTATGCAGGATATAGTCTGAAAAGAGTAAGTACTTTTGTATTTCATATACTTGGAACAACCTTAAACTCCATGGGCTTTATCATCTTTGACACTTCAGAAACAGGCAGTTCTTTTCAGGTTTCCCCCCTTCTCTCCTTATCCTTTTTAGATGCTGAAATTTATGCCTGTACAAAAATTCTTTCTCTTACTTAATACCTTTAATGAATGATGCATTTACTATTAGCACAGCACACTAGACTAGAAAGCCTTTTCTTGGTCAAATAGTTGGTAAGTATTCTAACACGGTGTAATCTTTTCTTTTGTCAGAGGCATTTCTTTCGAAACCTTGGGTCTATTCTAGCATATGCTTTTCTTGGAACAGCAATTTCTTGTTTTGTAATTGGGTAAGTACTTAAAGCTTAAAACACTTTTCAGCCTCAAATTATAATTTTAAAATAATGCATATTTGATTTATGCAGTATTGTATTTCTGAGTGTATCTAAGGACTTTTTCATAAAAATGCATTCACATAGATAAATTGTTTGAATTTTCCTTAAGGCCAAAGTATTACGATATTTATGTGACATGAATTGAATTTGAGATTAGTCACCAGGTACTACTGTAGACCCCTGTTCTTATTCTTACTATGTTCTGACTTCTTTAACAGTTGATGTTTTCTTCTAAAGTAGAAATATGTTCATTGAACAGGTCAATCATGTATGGCTGTGTAACACTGATGAAAGTAACTGGACAACTTGCAGGAGATTTTTACTTTACAGACTGTCTGCTGTTCGGTGCCATCGTATCAGCAACTGATCCAGGTATGTTTTACATGAGAGGATCTTAAGTACTTAAGGAACAGTGTTTTGCCAGCAAAGCACATGTGGATATGTCTTCCTTTGGGGTGTAGAATTCATGAGTAGGTACTTGCCTTAGTACTGTTCTTTCCCATTGTAAAGGAAAAAAATGAAATTCATGGCTCCTTTTTGGCTTAAGCACACATTTTTTTTTCTTTTATATTATTACATTTGCCTGTTACTGGTCCACAATTTCATGCTGTTTATACACTGGCTATAAGGTATTTTCTTCAGAATTCTAGGTTGGTCTCTATTTCTAGTAATTGGGTATAGGAAATGAACTAGATTAGTTAAAATGGGTTAAAATGAGTAATAATTATATACTTCCTTTCAAGTTTCTAGAAAACCAGTTCCCTAAAAATCTTCTGTTTGCATTCAGCTATTTGCGTTTAAGAGTAAGAAAAGTTTCTAAATGATAGTTAGAAGGCAATTGTGCTACTAAAAGTTTAATTTGGGGTCATTGGTTGACTTTAATATTATGTTAAAAGATTGGTTTTATAAAATTGGCCTTATGATTATAAAATAGTTCTGATATTAGCACAGCTGGAGAATTAATTTAATTGTAAAGAGTTAGGTTGTAGTTTTTGGAATATAGTATTGGGTTTAACTGCTACATTCAAATTATGGGCACGTAGAGAATATGTAGGCCAAGGAGGCAGTGATAGGAACCTAGACTGCAGTTTTTGAACTAAGGATTCTAGTTTTCTTTTACTAGACTTTAGAACTGTAGTAGAGGTTTGTTTTGTTATACATTTTGACCTTGTAAGTCAAACACCTTCTTCAAGTGCTCTCCAGCACAAAAATAAGATCCTAAGGTTATCTCTGAATATCTGTGTTAACTCTGATAACACGGGGCATTATAGGAAGTAGGAAAATATGTTTTACACTCCATGAAAGATGATTTTAAAAGATCAGAAGACATTTTATTTTTATTTTTAATTTTTTTCAGAAGACATTATTTAGAGAGGCATTTGTGCACTTTAGCATTTTTAAAACTGAAAACCAAGATGCTTCCTTAAAGACTTTTAAAACTGACTCCTTATTGTTTATAGCTGCTCCCATTATCAATATGAGGATAGGATGGTTTTTTTAAGAAGCCAGTGGTCTCGTTTTCTGTGTTCTCTCACTAGAAGCAAGTTCCTCGACTTTTGAAAGCCTGTTAGAAATCTAAGTCAGTAGGACTGGCTACATTGCTTCAACCTGTGCTTGTGTTTGTAGGAGTATTGTTTGAATGGCTCAAGCAAAAATCTTTTGCTCATGTGAAATTAGGCAGTTATATTTCTTCTGAATTATAAAGGCATTAGCCCTTATAATAATTCCTTTATTTTGCAATCGTTCACTTGATAGAAGGGTGAGCCATAGGTTCTCTTTTCAGAATTCTGCAGCATCACTTCCGCCCTTGTTTTTACCTTCTCCTGGTAAGCTTTGCTATTAGTATACTCCAAACAAAATGTTTTGCAGTAGAAACTATATCTTTTAAATGCAAGTTTCCTGTTTTTCGGTTGGCATTTGAAGAGGATCTCCCATTTTCAGTTATGATAATCTTTTGTGTCTGCCTGAGTTTATTTAGTGAGTGAGCTGATGTAACTCAGCAATTAAAGTTATAATGCAACTTCAAGCTCATCTGATTTTCTAAGAACTCTTATATAATTTTTTCCTAAAATAAGGTTTTTTTTCCCCTTCTCAAGTGGTAATAGCTGGATAGTTGGTTTCTTATTAAGTTAAATATAGCATCTGTAATTCTGATTATAAATTTTATCCCAACCAATAACAAAACTTGGGTTTTCATTTCCTACCATCTTTGCTAAACCAGTGTGCTTGAAATTTGCAAGTCAAATAGAAGTGAGTTTTAAGGCTCCAAGGAAAAAATGAAATTTGCAGCAGGAAATGCTTTTCATAATATTCTTCTTCAAAGATTAATTATCACCTGGTCTGTAAGAAGTCCTGAATACACTCTTTATGGAAAAGAAATTTTAAGACAAGATTATTAACGTTCACATGAAGAATGTAATCCAGCTCAGTCTTTCAAGTTTATTTTCAGCCGTTTGTAGGAGAAAGGAGATATTGCCTGTACACATTTAGGGAAAAGAAAAATATTGCCATAAAATTACTGAAGCTTTAATATGCTAAGAGATTGTTTTTTGAGATTGAATTTTAAGACAAATAAATCAATTTCTATATAACTATTGTAATCGTCTATGGAGGAGAATGTTATATTTGTAATATCTAAATATTCCTCTGACTCTTTCTACTTGCTAGTGACTGTTCTTGCCATATTCCATGAGCTTCAAGTTGATGTTGAACTCTATGCACTTCTTTTTGGTGAAAGTGTCCTCAATGATGCTGTTGCCATAGTGCTGTCTTCGTAAGTGTTTCTTTTCTTATTATATTCTGTATATTGAATGTTATAGTACTAGGAACTGAAAGTCATTTACTGAGTGAAGTGAATTATGAATGTAAACCTGAAAGAACGTGGCATTCTTTTTCTCTTGAAGAAATGTAGACATACAGATAACATGGAAAATGCAAAGAAGAAAAAGGAAGAAAAAATATGTGCTCTTAATACCTAAAGACAATTACTAGGACATTTCATTTTATTTTTTTTCTATGTATGGTATTTTTACATAATGATTATAGTATATATATAAATTTGTGTGTGTGTATATATATATAATTTATATTCTATTTTATTATAACATGAACATTTTATTTTTTGAATTAAAGTAGATTTTTTAGATAGATAATATATTCACATGGTTCAAAAATTAAAACTATACAGAAAGGTAAATGTTGAAAACTCATATTCTTACTCCTTTTCTCATCTACCTGTCCCCCAGCCCCTTATAAGTAACCATTTTTCCTGGTTTCTTCTGTATCTTAGTATTTCTTTATTCACATGCACACACACATAAATTAATATTCTTATTTGCTTCCTGTTTCTTTTAAAAGTAGCATGCTCTGTATGTTCTATACCTAGCTTTCTCTCACATAATTGTAATTTGGAGATCTTTCCATATCAAAACACAGTTGTTTTTTTTTTCATTCTTTGTTTGCAGCTACATAGTGCTCTATGTACTATACTATGAACTGAACTATAGTTTATTTAATCAGTCTCTTATTGTTGGAAACAAAGATTTTCAGTCCTTTGCTATTCCAAATGGTGTTGCAGTGATTAACCTTGAACTTACTTGTTTTGGACATGCCATAGATATATTGGTAGGATAAATTTCCAAAAGTAAGATTAGTAGGTTAAAAGGTAAATACATGTGTAATTTTGTTAGACATTGCTAAATTGCCAGCCAATGGGGTTATGCCATTTTGCATTTTAACTGCTAAATTATAGAGTGCCTATTTCCTCATAGCTTCACCAACAGAATATTTGTCAGACTTCTGTACTTTTGCTAATTCAATGATTGAGAAATATCTCATTGTAATCAGTTCAGAAACATTTTTTAATTTTTAGCAGTGTTAAATAATATACTTTTTAAAGACAATTATTGAAATGAGCAATATTTTAATCAAATCATAAAAAATACATTTTATTAGAAGTTGTTTGCAGGTGAAAGAAGGGAGTTTCAACGTCCGAGGGGCTCAGTCCTGCTAACCCAGTCCTACTAAGCAAATATTTAACCCTATAGACAGTTGCCTTTACTCCATACCAGACCTTTCTATGAGAATAAAGTTAAAGTCCTTCACATTTTCTCTTTATTTTTATTTGTCTCCTTAATTTCCACTTTCGTAACTGTACATGAGCAATCAGTCACTGATTCTGGTTTGCATAGCTTGAGTGCTCCCATTGCCTTACTGCAGAGTGGAAAATTATCCTTTCTGAGATGTAACACTAATTTCTTAAATGTTGTATATAAAGATCTGCAAAAGGTCAAATCTTTTTTCATGAATGTGATCTATGTAAATTCCACCCCCTATGTCGTATCTGTTGTAATACTTTTTTTGCAGCTTCCTAAAACTAATATACATTTATTTTAAGAAATAAAGCCTAAAGGCTAGAACTAATATTGATACTGATCGTATGTACCTTTGATGACAGTAGGCTTCAAAATAGAAATTTAGTAGTACTTGAGGGAGGAAGAAATGGATAGTGTGGTTATAATTTAGGTGTTATTTAAAAAATGAAGCTACAAAAATCATTGAAGCTTTCAGTACATAGGAATGTTAAGATCATCAGTGCTACCAGATGAAGAGAGTAAGGTATAGACAGTTACTTATAGCATCAGTTCTCCATCCTACATAATTATTCTGCTTCTTAATCATCTTACTAATACATGTTCCTTTCTCATTGACCTAATGGATGAAGAGTTGGAAAAAATCTCTGTTTTGGCCCTATGTTAAACTGAAGTTGTGCCTAAGTTTTTCCTTTAGTAAAGTAACATTTCCTGCAACTTGAAAAACAGTTGAATAAATATTAAAATAAAAATAACTCATCGAAAAAAATTGAGCTTGGGGCTGTACATATCAGTGCTAAGAATAAATGTGTTAGAAAAGGAGTGCCCTTTCTATAACACTTCTCACAAAGGACCATGCTCATCCTTCTATCGCCACCTTTCTCAAACAGGGTTCTGTGAGAGAATAAGCTGTATAGAGAATGGTTCAAGTGCTTCTTTTCTCAATTCTCTTAAGGATAGTGCATCACTAGTACTATTCTAGATTCATAGGAGATCAAGATTACTCATTACATACTTTGGTGGAACTCTGGTGGAGGAGAGAAGGACTATATCTGGAAAGTATCATATCAAGGAAATTGTTAACTGTGTACGTGTCTTAGTGGAGGTAAGCAAATGAGTTCCTGCTCAGAAGCCAAGGGGAAACCAGTTGTGTTGCTAGCTGTGGGAGGTTGTTAGCTGGAGCGCTTGGTGATATGTTTATCATCATCTTTCATTTGCCTTTTAAAGTACATTAGATAGAAATAGTCTACTTTGTGTTGAGTTCTGTTGATTTGATGATTTTTTAGTGTGAATATTCTTTAGAAGCAACCTTGCATAAAGGGTGATGGGCACCTTTTTCTGAAGGACTTGTGTTTGGCAGTGAACAGGTTAAGGCAACCTTTTCCTGAAATTGAGGTTGGAAGTTGTTTCTGTTTTTTGACCTGTTAGATTAGCAGTACTTTTTTTTGTTAATGTTAATACTTTGATCTGGGGAGGGTGGAGTGAAAACTGGTTCATTCCCTCACACACAGCTGTATGAGGTAGATTGGTATGTACGGATATAGTGTAGTGTAGATAGCTAGGTATAGATAAAGTTTAGGCTTAAAAGTATTCTGCCATATGGATATATCATAATTAGCCTGGAGAGACTGAAATTCCTACTAGTTTAAAATGTTTTTTAACATCATTTACATTTTTATAAAAGAGGAAAGACTCAAATCTCACAGACAAACTGTTTAACTTAACTAGTTACCAGTGATTTACATATTAAAATAAGTGCTCATTTTGCCTATTCAGTTAACAAGAAAAAATTGTTAATGAAAGTAGTTACTGCTGGTAATGGTCTAGTGTAGTCTTAACCAGGGACAATTTTGTTCCTCCCCCTCAGGGGATATTTGGCAATGTTTGGGAACATTTTGGTTGTCATGAATGGGGGGAGGTTGCCACTGGCATCTAGTGCATAGAGGCCAGGGGAGCTGCTAAATATCCTTCAATACACAGGGCAGTACCCATCATCTAACAAATAATTATTCAGCTCCAAAATTCAGTAATTCCAGGATTGAAGAACCCTGGTGTTGTAAAATGAGATCACTCGTACATTGATGTTAACATTGAAATAGGTATCACCAGTACTCTTTTGTATT
The DNA here is from genome assembly GCA_030015415.1 of Cynopterus sphinx. Classification (NCBI taxonomy): domain Eukaryota; kingdom Metazoa; phylum Chordata; class Mammalia; order Chiroptera; family Pteropodidae; genus Cynopterus; species Cynopterus sphinx. The sequence goes on from CM057388.1 coordinate 88,766,144, forward strand.
TTATCTTTTGTCATTATTTATGATATTAAAATTAATGTTTTTGCAATAAAATATCAAAGTATTTGACTTAGAAATAGGAAATTTCTGAAATTCCAGCTCTTCGGAAATAACTGCTATTAAGGTTTTCATCCAGATTTTTTCTTTTAGGATATTAACATACACATAAATATACCAATAATTTTTAAGCAAAGAAAAAAGTACAGCACTATACATGCTGTTTTCACTAAGACATTATAGTATATTAATACCTCTATTATCCCAATGTACAGATGCACTATAAATTTACCTCTCCAGTCACCCCCCATTGATTAATATTTGGCATTTTCTAATGTTGTATTGTGAACAGCACCACACTGAACATGTGTATTTGTAAATCTCTGTGACAAGCATCGAAATTATTTCTGTATGATTATTTTTAGAACTAGAATTTCTAGGCCAATGGATATGATCACTAAAAATTTGAGAGATCTATTCATATTTCCCTCCAAAAAATAATGCAGATCTATTTTAAAGCAGTTGTGCAACATGTAAAAAGAGCCATAGGAATAGTAATACCCTTTTTCTAAGAATGTAGCACAAAGGAAATAGTCCAAAATTTGTAAAAAGCACAAATGTGTTCTTTCACACTATTATGATTAGGAGCAAAAAAATGAGAAGCAACTTTTAAATGTGTAACGGTGGGGAAATAGTTAAATAAATTATGTTATTTCCATTTGGACCACTTTTGAAGTCTTAAAAAACCATGGTTAGTGAGACTAATACTTCTTACATCATTGTCAGTCAAAGATGTAGAATTCAAAACCATATGTTCACTATGATTACAACTAAACATGAAATAGCATGTAACAAAAAGAAGAGAAAGAAAGAGAAGGAAAATAAGATAGATCTGTCTGGGAAATAGAATAGTGGGTGATCCCCCCTGAATTGTACATTGTATTGCTTTTAGAATAAAAAAGAAAAAGTATTCATAAAAATGTCACTTCCTTAAGATAAAATGGTGATTGCTATGGATAAGGTGAGTTAAGTAAGACTTCAATCCAGAGGCTAGCATTAGACTGAAAAAAGAAAACAAATCTCTCATTTGTTCTCATGGTTTTCAAGTGTTCTTGTACATTTTAGTGATTAAAGCATAAAATAATGATTATTGTGAATCTTGAGTTTACATGAACTAATCCAGGGAGAGAGGCATGGTATTAGATACTTTGTTCCTCCAGCCAGCATTTTGAAGACTATTGCTAGGGAGAAAGGAAGTTCTCATAACAATATCATTTCTTTTCTCCAGTCACTTGCTATATTTTCATGTTATAATGTGGTCAGATCTAATTTATGGTGGTGGGACCCCTTTGTATGTAGGTAAGAAAGCATGACATTAAAGGACATTTCATATTTATTAAAACAATATTAAATCTACTGGCCCTTAAGTGATTTGGTCACTTTGAATATTTAAGTGCAAGTGTTTACAATTTTCAGTTCAGACTGAGTCTCAGAAATTTCTAGATGCTATTACTAGAAATTAATGTTAGTGCTATATATCAATAAAATAGGTAAAATTAGGAAATTTTAGTTTGGTCTTGGATTTTTTATAAACAACTGAGGAGGTATGAAAGGAACTTGATGTATGCAGTATAGCAAGCCCATGTTATAGCCATGTGTTTTTTCTCCTCCTTTGCTTTGACATGACTTGTATGATGTCTTTGAGTCTGAACTTTTGTAAAAACACTGGTACCTCAATTAACTGAGATGAGAACTGATTTATTAATGGTAGGCACTCCTGCCGGAGACCTGCTGGGAACAGTGATTTTCTCAGCCATTTCTATTTCTTGGGGTGACTTTTCAAAGAAGCATTTTAGACCAGGTTTTGACTATGAGTTCATGATAGGGAGTATCTTCTGTAAGTGCCTGTCTTAGCCTCTTAAAGAGTGACTTTCTTTCAGAAGTTTGAGGTAGAGGATCCAGTCAGGTATGCTAAAAGTACTATTGAGTGGATTCTAATTCTGGAGAAGGCCTTTCAAACTCTTTTTCCTATAAAAGTCCATTTCAGTTAGTGAATAGATATTAGATATTCGGCCCATTCTGGAATTCTAAAATTCAAAAGGGTACTTCAGTCATCTTTTTTTTCTCCCCATAGGAAGAAGAAAATGTGACCAGGTTAAATATTGAACAGTATTCTTTATATTCTTATGCTTCTGCTGGAAATAAGTGGACTTTTTCATTAGTTTGTTCACATTAGTATATTAGGGCTTTTAGACACTCAATACTAGTAAGTCTTCAACAGAGTCAAAGAAAAATAGTACTGTACAATATCTTAAGGCTGGAGGAAAACCGTTTCATATAAAAGACCTTAAAATGTTCTGCCTCCTGAAACTCATTTAATAAAACCCGAGTTTTCTTGCTAGCTGGGTCCACTGCAGGGTGTTTGGCAATTTGGATCCAAAGTTTTTATGTTTTTCCCCCTCTGATTTCCTCTTTTAAGCTCTATACAAGATAATGTTTTTTTATTTATTCATTTTATTATTTTTAAATAATGTTTTTGAAATAAAAATTTCTTCTAGAAGTAAGAATAATCTCTCTTTTGTAGCTCAATAGTGGCATACCAGCCAGCTGGAGACAACAGCCACACCTTCGATGTCACAGCCATGTTCAAGTCTATTGGGATTTTCCTTGGGATCTTCAGTGGATCTTTTGCGATGGGTGCTGCTACTGGAGTGGTGACAGCTCTAATATCCTTATATTTATCTTTTCTTGTTAACCTAACAAAGTAATTGAATGCCGTGTTCCATGGTCTCTTCTAGTTCCATATTGCCATTGTGTTACTTGGTGTGAAAATATCAGGCAATTATCTTTACCAATAAATAATTTAATTGTTTTGCATAGGGTTCCATGCCCTCGAACTTTCACTACAAAAGTCTAATTAGACAAAATAACCCTTTGGGATCAATTTTAAGGTTGTAGATTAAATTAATATAAAGGTAGATATATTCTAAAGAGCCTCTGGGTGTTCTGTGCCACTGTTCAGCCTGGCAGTCTTTTGCTCTTTGTTTAAAAGGACAAATAGGAAACATATGACCATGATGCCAACTGAACAAGACAGGGTTCCTTGGTTAGGATAGATAGATGGGAGTTCATCTCAGCTCTCACTGATTTACTCCCTCTGCTCCAGAGTCCTAGGTAATGCCATTAGTTTGCTATTCAAAATATTGTGCAAGTCATTCTTGTATTCATCCAAAAAACATTTCTCTATTGCTTGCTACATGCCAGTATATCAAAGATAAAAAGGCAGATATAGTGTCTGCCTTCCTGGAGTTTATGGTCTAAAAGCATTGACACTTCACTTCATGGGACCTCAGTATAGGAAGGTGGAGGGTAGAGACAGCTGGGAAGGTGAGTGGGACTGGATGATCTCTAAAGAGCTTCCAGCTCTAAAACTTCTAAGATACTTTCATATAAAACAATTTTTTTTTCAAGAATCTATGTTTTCTATACTTCAGCTTTGTGCTGAAAGAGACTTGTCCTACAGCTTTTTATAGGTGAACTGAGGAAGAAGGAGACAGATAGTATCTCTTCCTCATATAAGTTCCTTGCGTACAGGGCATATATCTTATTAACTTTTTTGTTGTAGTACATGTTTATTGAAGTGAAATAGATTCCAGCTCAAGATATGTTACAGCTTGACACAAGGCCTTCCACTGTCAACTAACAAATACTTTTTAGACTAGTATAAGTGAGTGACATGCCTTAGATTCTCATCATGGAATGCCCTGTATCACAGAAGTGTTGGAGGATTAAATAATCATAAAATCTCATCAAAATGACATTTTTAATAAATGTAAATTGCTGTAATTATGAAAGCTGTCCTGCCTTGAGTCTCAAATTAATAGAGTTGGCATGTTATGTATCTGATCTGTTATTCCTGTCCTTTGCTTCATGGTTTCTGGCAAGACATAGATACCCATAGAACAGTTGGGTTGACTAAGCTATAAGACTTCCTCATGGAAGAGATAGCTGCTCACTCCTTAGTGAAATGCTCGTTTGAAGAGTTTCTTCATTCTGGGGCCTTCTTATTCTGTGACTTGTGTTAGAGAGCCTGGAGACAACTTTTTTCACTTTCACGATTGGCTTGCTTTGACCATTATTTCTCCTTGTCATACTTCTGTATTCTGAGGTCTTGTTACCAACCTTAACGGTCTTACGTGACGAAGTTCACCAAATTACGGGAGTTCCAGTTGTTGGAGACAGGCTTATTCTTCCTGATGTCCTGGAGTACCTTCCTCTTGGCTGAAGCATGGGGTTTCACAGGTAGGTATTTCCTCCTTTTGATTGTAAACCTGTATAGGGAGTGACTTTGCCAATCTTTTTCTACAAGTTGACCAACTCTTCTAGTATTTGAACACACTCATTAGGGTTAGGATTTATGCTTTCATTTTTGAATATAAAAAGGATTTTCAGTGGAAGTGGTGCCTCTCAACAAAGTCAGTCACAACTGGAAATGTCAACACTAAGCCTATAATCTACTTCTGTTAAATAAGAGCCTCAGTAGAAAAGTTGAGAACTCTCCTTTCATGTGAACTTGGAACTTGTCTTTATAGGTGTTGTTGCCGTGTTGTTCTGTGGCATCACACAGGCCCATTATACATACAATAATTTGTCCACGGAGTCTCAGCACAGAACAAAACAGGTAAGAGAAACTTTATGGTTTGTGAATAAACTTTTCCTTCCTACAGCAAAACAGATCTTTTCATACAGAAAAAAGTAATCCTTCATCTGTTCAAAATTATGTCTATTCATTTCAGCTCCTCTTCTTTGACTCCAGAAATAGATGGGATTGCCAGGTAGAAGGGTGACAGATATTAGGGTAGAGGTAGGTCAGCCAAATAGCCAGTGATGGGTCAGTTAAGCTTCCTTTCCTGTTTTTCTAACATAATGGCTTTTAAGAGAAATGATTTAGAAGTCCACTCAGGTCTGACTAGAAGTATTGTTGTGTGATAGAGGTAAGATTAACTTCTGATCCAACTAGATCTACTGCTGGGTGATACAGAGATTAACTTCCTTCAGTCTTCCTTCAGTCTTCCTTCAAGCATTTCAAAGCTGCTGTGTTTCCAGAAATGTCAAAACACTGATAGTTGGGCCTCAAATGGTACTGCATGATCAGTTGAGCAGAGTACCTGAAGGGAACTATAAAGGATATAGGCATAGTATTTTCTAGTCTTATGAAGTATATGGGACAAAGACATGAGTAATATGTGATATCCAGAATAGAAACAGATACATACTTAATTTTGATCACATTGAGAAATAGAAGCTTTAAGTTTTGCCAGTGACTAGAACACAGTAAGATTATCATGGAAAGGATAAAGCAGGAGCCAAAATACTTTTTCTTCTTTTTTCTGAAGCCTCAAATTTATATGTATATGACTAATATTTTTCCCAACCCCTCAAAAAAGATTAGGCTCTCCCCACCAAGCATATACATAAAGGTTACAGATCTCTTTTACAGATTAATTCAATGCAATAAGTATGTAGACAATCAGCTGGTGAGGGGTACATTTTTCTAGACAGGTGCGGAATGAAAAGTAAAAAGGCAGGGATATCCAGTCTTGTTGGTGATATGAAGATTGTATACATTTAAAAAACAGACTAATAGAATTCCTAGTTGTGTTTCAGGTTATATGTTATATAAGAGGTCAGAGATAGAGGGGAATGGTTTGAGGCTTGAGGAGCTGGAAAACTATTGTAGAGGAAGTGGTAAGCCTTGAAAGCTGGGAAGATTCAGAAATGCCTAAGGGAAACAATACAGGTAAAGAGAGAAATAAAAAGGCAGCTAACATTCTCGAGTGGAAGGCAGTGAAGTGCAGAGCAGGGGTTGGCAGATGTCAGCCAGGCCTCTGTGAGGTTTGCAAGCTAAGGATGGTTTTCTAAGTGGTTGGAAACAAATCAAAAGAAGAATATTTTGCAACATATGAAAGTTATATGAAGTTCCAATTTCAGTGTCCCTTAAGTTTTATTGGCACACTGCCACACTCATGCATTTTTTTTTTCTTTTCACACTTGTTTTTTAACGTATAGTCTGGCTGCTTTTCTGCTATATCGGCAGAGTTGAGTGGTTGTGACAGGGATCATGCGGCCCACAGAGCCTCAAATATTTACTCTCTGGCCCCTCACAGGAAAGTTTGCTGACCCCTGATGTGCATTAAAGCAGGGTCTCAGGAGTCACTGTATTGTTCAGATCCTGGTTCCACTACTTGCTGGCTGTGTGACCAAGGGCAAGTTACATACCTCCTCTATAGGACCTACCTCATAGAGTTGTGAGATTAAAATGAGATAATGGAGGTAAAGTCCTTAGCATAGTATCAGGTACATAGTAAAACTGGATAAAGTTTAGTTATTATCATTAAAGAAATAATAATAATAGCATATTAAGTCGTTTAAAATAAATATGTATTTATTTTCATTTTTCCCATTTTTCAGTAATAAGGCAACTCCAGTTTATAAGTATTAATTAACTTGCCCAAAGCCACACAGCTAGCACGTGGAGAAGGTGTTTTGACTTCTGAGCCCATGTTGTGACTTAATCACTACCCTGTTTTGTGGGGTAGAGAGCTTGTGTTAAAGAGCAATGGTAGATAACTGATGGACAGAGAAATGCAGGTTATGGGGGCCTTGAATTCATTTAGCAAGTCTTGTATCCTTGCTCTGTTAGTAACACTTAATGAGGCGTGATGTTGAACAGGTAAGGTGTGGCAGACAGCTGGGAATGGTACAGAGCACAAGACAATAACGTATAAGTCCTTTCTCTCTCAATGAGGGCTAAGACCCATGTAAAAAGTGAAATCACATAGCAAGGCTGTGATATTAAGAGTTATCATGAAATACCCTGTAAAGCAAAGAATTTGGACTGGATCTTACTTACAGCCTGTGAAGAGGGAAGTATCTTGAAACTCCCATATTTAGAGATTTTTTGGGTGGGGATGTAGAGGATGGGTGGCAGGGATACCAGTTAGGGTCCTTTTGCAGCATTATGAGCAGGAAGTGATGAAAGGTACACAAAGGCAGTAGCAGGGACAAGGTACATCCCAAAAGAAAAATTGACAGAGTTTGGAGAAAGAGGATAAGAATAACTAGATGTGGGGTTCGAGAACAGAAGCTCATTGGGGAAAGTGACAGGCAACGTTTCTGGCTTTTTCTGTTGGACTGGAAGTGCCATCTCTACACTTGCTCCCCTCTGAATCACATATTTTGGGGGATATATGTGAGCTTTACATGTTTGAAGGGTCTGTTTCATTGTCTTAGTGATATTCATGTTTTCATATCATGTACCTTAATTTATTTACTGGACTAACCTTTTAAAATTTTATTTCAGTTGTTTGAGCTTCTCAACTTCTTGGCAGAGAATTTCATCTTTTCCTACATGGGACTGACACTGTTCACCTTTCAGAGCCATGTCTTTAATCCAACATTTGTAGTAGGAGCATTTGTATCCTTTACTATGTGTTCTATTTTGAAAAGCTTTTTGAAAATCGAGATTTACGTGTGTTTTTCTGGAGGGGTGGTTGATAAGAGTACATTTAAATTTACAAAATTTTTCTCTTAGTATAACAAGTAAGGATTTTAACTTTTTTATACTCTATTTTATTCTATTTTCATTTTTTCTGTTTATTGTACAAATAATAGTGACAGATTGAAATGACAGAAAACAGTCTCTTACCATTCTGGCAATCTGTCCTCTATTACTAAAGAGAAGACAGAGGAGATTCTGGGGAGCAGTGCAGTCTATGCAAGGCAGCAGTTGAAAGATGAGGAAAGGCTAAAGAAGGCTGCTTCTCTCTCTGTCTCTTTGTCTCTCTGTCTATCTGCCAGTCTCTCTCAGTCAATCGCTCATGTTATCTCTCTCTTGCTTTCTCTCGTTGAGTCTTTAAAATCCATTTGAAAGGGAGAAGCTGAGTACATGAAAGGGAGCAATCAATAGTGCCAGCCTCATAAGAAGGCAGAAGGAGATGAAATCTGGAGCATGTGGGGTGGACTGGCCTTCAGTAGAAAGAGGCACAGCTCTTCCACGGTTCCACATGAGAATGGGTTATGCAGAGATGAAAGTACGTTTGCAAGATGGTGTTCCTATCTGATAACCTCTATTTTAATCTGTAAAGTAGGAGATGAGATTATCTGCTGAAAGTAATCTATTATGTAACAAATTACCCTAAAATTTAGCAGCTTGAAACAACAACAGTCAAGTCTTAACCTCACAGTTTCTGCGAATCAGGAATCCAACAGCAACTTAGCTGGGCTGTTCTGGCTTAGCGATCTGTCAGGAAGTTGTAGTCATGCCCTGGGCTGGAAATGCACTCTCTGCAGACTTCACTGGGGCTGGAGGATCCAGCCTAGGCTCACTTGCATGGCTGTTAGCTAGAGGCTTCAGTTCTGCTTCAGATGGACCTCTCCATGGGGCAGCTCACAACACATCTTCCTCCAGAGAGAGTGAGCTGAGAGAACCTCAAGACGGAAGTCAAAGTGCCTTTTACAACCTCATCTTGGAGGTGTTATACCATCATCCCTTCTACTGTATTCTGTTGGTCACACCGATGGGCCCTGGAATGGTGTGAGCAGGAATTACACAAGGTTGTAAATACTGCAGGCAGGGATCATTGGGGATATCTTGGAGGCTAGTTTCCACAAGTGACAGGAGTTTTGAGGACAAGGTTTGGAAATAGTTCTTATAGAGACTTGGGAGAATGAGTTGACCCAAAAAAAAATGCAGTAGGATTGCTGAGCAGTATTAGGGACCCATTTGAGTCTGAAAGATAGATAATAAAAGTAGAATCAGTCTGCCCTGTTGAGTGACTTTATCCTAGAGTACTTAGCTCTACGCATGGAGAAAAGAGATAATTGGGTCTAAGTTTGGCGTTTTATAAAGTGAGTGCAAAGAAAGCACAGAGGGGAGCAAGTGAATGTTGGATATTAGAGAGTATTATCATTATGTGGCTGAAAAGAGACGCAGTAAGAGGACTGAATGAATGAATGAATGAATGAAAAGAAGTGGGATCTTTGGACTGGAGGTCCCAGTGAGGTAGAAGAATTTTCCAAGTGAGATAGGTGAACATGAAACATGAAGCGATCGTGCATTAGTGATATTTTATAAAGCACCTCAGAACACAGATTCTGCCAAATAGATTGGCAGAAATATTTTTTTAATTAAAATTCGAAGTAGAATCTCTGTTAGAAAGTGAGTTATTACTGAAATGCCATTCTGTAGAGTCTTGATCTTCTGGGAATGAACTTCAGGCCAAAAAAGATAAAGCCCCATTAGTTTAGAGAAGAACCTTAGCTGGAAGACTCCCATGAGATTGGTAACTTCATATCCTGCTAGTCTTTGAGAAATTTTTGAGCAGTCAAGTGGTCTGAGCCACTATATTTAAACAGAAACAAGGCAAAAAATTCTGCCTAGATATCTGAGTCTGCTAGTAGGTGAAGTTCTTCGATACAAAATCCTACCCTGATGATTGACCCTTACCAGGGAGAGTTGTTCTCTTGCTGACTGTATTAGTTAGGATGTAGGTTTGATTTCATGTGACAAAGACCAAAATTAACCAAGGTTTAAACAAGAAAGAAATTTATTAAGGGGAAATTCTTATGTACAGATCCTTTTGCTTTAGTCTTACAGATTCCGCTCCCAATGTATTTAGGTCAGCTGTGTTTTCACCTTGTTTTGTTTTTAATCTTAGCTTTTCCTTGCTGTTCCTTTCAGAAATTGGGGTGAAGACTATATCATAAACCTTGAAATAAAAAATTGTAATTGTAAAGCAGGAGTCTCTAGACAGCAAGCTAGAGGGAAAAACACTAAAATTGGTTTCTAGTTAAAACCATTCTGAATTCCCATTTGGCCTTCCCTTTGAAGCAGAGTGGATATTATAAACTCAGAGGAACACATTGGGACAAGCAGCAGTGTCAGTGCTATGAGGTGTTTGAGCTGCCCTTTTCTTTTTTGTAAATGCCTTTTTACTTTTCAATTTCAGTTGACATACAATATTATACAAATTAGTTTCAGGAGTACATGAGCTGCCCATTTCTTTGTTCTGAAGAATCAAGGCCAAGCTTAGCCAATACTACTCTTCCTCCTGCCAACATTGACAATTAATCTGAGTTGGTCTACTATAGTAATAATTTTAAGATTATACCAAAGAAGCTCTGCTTTTCAGTGTTTCTGTTCATCTCATGAATTTCCTATATGTTAGATCTGATCTGTCCAATTTGGTAGCAACTAACCACTTGTGATTATTTAAATTTAAATAAAGTTAAAATTTCAGTATCTCAGTCACACTAGCCACATTTCAGGCGCACGGCATGTTGGGCAGTGCAGACAAGGAACATGTCTATCATTGCAGAAAGTTCCATTGGACTGCTCTGTGTTAGACAGTGGGATCAAAAGACTGTGTTAGAAACTGAGCTTCCTAAGATAGTCTTTCACCCTCTTGAATGTAGAGTTTAAATAATATTAATAGTAAAAGGAAATAAGCCTTAACCTATTGATAATTTTAGATTGCTATTTTCGTGGGAAGAGCTGCCAATATTTATCCTTTGTCACTCTTACTTAATTTGGGTAGAAGAAGTAAGATTGGATCAAATTTCCAACACATGATGATGTTTGCCGGTAAGTTATAATTCCCTCTCTTTGCCCGCTCCAAGAAACTACTCACAGTGCATATGCCAGCTTCATTTTGAACAGAAATGATATGCTACTAGTAATATATGACTCCCTTAAACATTAAAGTTGCAACCTCCAATAGAACATTTTTTTTAGAGTGACCCATTTTCTTCACTGGGAATTTTTTTCGTGTTCCAGTTCCAAATTCCCAGTTCAGAAATATGTCACAAATAGTGGAAAAGATAAAGATTAATACATTTTACACAAAAACCTGTATGTGAATGTTTATGCCAATTTTATTCATAATTGCCCAAATCTGGAAACAGCCCGATTGTCTGCATTCCAATGGGTGAATGAATAAGCCAAGTGTGGCACATCCATGCTGTGAAATACTACTTAGCACTAAAAAGAACAAATTGTTGATACATACAACATGGATGAAACTCAGAGGCATTGTGCTGAATGAAAGGTCACATACTATGACTTCATTTATATGACATTCTCAAAAAGATAAAAGCATCACAGTGGAGAATAGCTCAGTGGTTGCTAGCATTGTGGCGGGGTGACGGAGAGGTTGGACTAAAAAGAGGTCACACAAAGGAAACTATTCCGTGTCTTGGTTGTGGTAGTGGTCACACACTTCTACGCATCTGTCAAGACTTATGGAACTGCACACTAAGAACAGTGACTTTGACTGTAAGTAAATTTAAAAATAAATTTAGAATATTGTTAAATAATCAGTACACGTCAGTATCATGCACTAGTTCTCTAATTACATATACTTACATATGTTAATGTAACATTCACATGGTTCTAAGTTCTCAGAATGTGCCTTATTTCTCTGAATTTATGAAGCTCACCTTGATAATAAGTAATTGAAGAAATATCTCTTCCATTCCCTTTTAGGCCTTCGTGGCGCAATGGCATTTGCCTTGGCCATTCGAGATACTGCCACTTATGCGCGGCAAATGATGTTTAGCACCACACTGCTGATTGTGTTTTTTACTGTGTGGGTGTTTGGTGGTGGCACCACTGCCATGCTTTCGTGCTTGCATATAAGGTAAGTAGTGACTGGGGACCTCATTTTAGTATTAAATTATAGTTCGGGTTATTTTTCTGTTAGTCATGAGAAAGTTTTAAGCTTTAATTAATACGTTTCATTTTTCCTTTTAAAAAGTATATAACATAGTACAGAAAAATGGAAACTATGCCAAATAAAATAAAAAATGTCGGTAACACTTTGAGGGATGTCTTTCCATACCTCTTGCTGTATATGATATATTTTTAACACAGAAAGGGACAACACTATAGGTACACTTATAAACTGATTTTTAAATATAATATAGAATGGGCATCTCTCTTGGTACATATCATTATTTTAATGGATAGATGTATCATGATTTATTTAACCAAATTCCTACTGTTGGACTTTTGTATTGTTTCTAGGATTTTGTTGTTACTATTGCCATTAACAATGTGAACATTTGTACTTTCATACACCATGTGCGTTCGTTTGATTATTTCCTTATATTCCTACAAGTGGAATTCCTTGGTCAAACGATATGCATATACCTAAGGCTCTTGATCTGTATCACCAGATAGGATTAAATTTTTTCTTCTATCTGAAGCCTATGAGACAATCCAGTTTATCCCAACCCTAATCAATACTAGATAATTATCATTCTTTTTCATCTTTGTTATCAGCACAGTTTCTACCCTGACAATCCAAGGTTGAGATTGTAAAGTGTCCATCTTCAGTGCACACTAGTTAATGTATTATTCAGTTGGAAAGCTCCCTTGTATCTCAAGAATTCTGCATTGTTTCCACAGATACAGTAGACTATGTTGCAAAAGCCTTTGTAGCTTTTAGTTCTGTGTTTGGCTGAAACTTCCTTGACCTCAAGAGCTACCAAGCTTCTAGAATGTGTAGTTTTCATTAGAGAAAACAGTATTTCACATTTTATAGATTCTGCTCTCCATTTTTTCATTCTGTTATGCCTTTCTTTTTCTAAAGACCAGCCAGTCCTAAATCACACTTCAGATATTGTTGTTACTGTCTTTTTTTTCTTTACTATTCAAATCCCTTTCTCACAGTTTCTGTGCTGTTATTGTATATAATTGAAAATATACTAAAATATACATTGTGTAATTCATATAACCCTGAGTATTACTTCAGGGAGAACCTGTCATTTGTTGAGCACCTACTATGTGCTGGGCATTGTGCTAAGTGCATTTTACACATTTATCTAATCACAATAGCTCCATTTTACAAGCAGGAAAATAGAGGCTTAAAAATTGCAAAGTTGTTCAAGGTCATATAGACAATTAAAATATGGACAGAGGAGCCTCATCAAGAAACGAGGATGGTAAGTTTTAGAAGGATTAAACTTCCTTTTCTCAAGAGCTTGCAATTGAAGACTCTTCCTTATTCTACTTCCTTATTCTACTAAGAAAAACTAAATTAAATGTAAGATAATTTAGGAAAAATAGTACTCTTAGTGGAGTCTCAGTGTTTAAATAGAATCAGCTCCCTGCCATAACTGCCTTCCACTCAAACCAAACAAAATACCCATGCTACGTGCCCCCACAAAATAAAACCTCACAAAACCCCCTACTTACATAAAGTTGAATCTACCTTACTAACTCTGCAAGCTCTTTGGCCCCATCTTTCCTGTCCTGTAGCATAGTTTCACTCTTAATTGTATACATTACTTTACAGTCTTAGATTACTTGTTATTGTTGCTGGGGTTTTTTGGGCCTCCTCGCAATGAGAGGCTGGCATTTAAGTTTCTCTTCCTTCCCCCCAAATTTGTCTAGTACAGTTTTGAGAATGCCAATAAGACCTTAAGTTTAAGATTAATGCAGGCATAGACTTGACTTTGAGTTCTTGCCCCTTCCTTTACTAACTCTGTGATCTTGGGCAAGCCCTTTTTTTAAGCCTCAGTTGCCTCATTCATAATGTGTGTGTGGTAGTACCCACCTCCTAGGATTGTTGTAAGGATTCAGCGAGCTAATGTCTTTAAAGCTCTTAGCACAGCATTGCAAATGTGACTTTTCATCATTCATTCAATAAATGCTGATTGAGCACCCACCATGTGCTGGGCACTGTTTTAAGATCTAACTTAGTGGTTCTCAATTAGGGGTGATTTTGCCACCCCCAAAGGGATATTTGGGAATGTCTGGAGACATTTTTGATTGTCACAGTCAAAGAGAAGAGGCTGCTACTGGCATCTAGTTGGTAGAGGCCAAGTGTGCTGCTAAACACCCTACTGTGCACAGAGCAGCCCCCCACAGCAGAGAGTGATCAGAGCCAAAATGTCTGTATTATGAATGTTGAGACCCTGCTTTAGAGAGGTATAGTTGTAGTAATCAGGTAGAAAAGGTCCCTGGTCTCATTAAGTCTATTCTTTAGTAGGAGAAGACAGACAATAAACTAGTAAACAAATAAAAATGAAAATTCTAGATGATATTAAATGCTATGATGACAAAATGTTGTGACAGTGACTGGGAATCAAGTATATTTTATAGGTGATGGTCAGGAAAGGTCTCTTGAAGTACAAGGTATTGCCAGATAAACAGTGAGCAGGAAGAAGAGCAGTCTAGGCAGAGGGGAAAGCAAGTGCAAAGGCCCTGAGGCGGGAACAAACTTGGCCTGTTGAATGAACAGAAAAAAAGCCCAAATAGCTGAAGTATAGCAATTGAAGGGTAGGTAGGAAATTAGGTAGGCAAAATCCTATAGTGGCAGGGGTTAGCAAACACATCCTATAAAGGGCTGGAGAGTAAATATTTTAGGCCTTGGAGGCCATAATGGTCTCTGCCTTAGCTACTCGACTCTATTGTGAAGACCCACAGACAAGACAGTGTTTGAATCAGTTGGTGCAGCTGTGTTCCAGAAAGACTTCGTTCAAAAAAAAAAAAAAAAGCAGGAGGTGCACTGGATGCAGCCTGTGGGCTGTAGTTTTTGGACCCCTGCTTTCAGGTTTTGTAGGACGTGGTAAGGAGTTTGGATTTTAAAATCCAGTTGGAAATCTTGTAGGATTTTAAAGCAGGGAGTGTGGTATGATCTGTTTAGCAGGGTAAAGGCATTATTCCAGCTGCTGTGTGGACAATGGATCCTCAGTGAGTTAGAGCCAGCTAGCTGTCCCTGTGTCCTTTCACAGTTTGTGACAGTCACATTTGGCTCCCTGTTATTTATCACATGTAATTTGCACTTCTCTGTCTCTGAGCCTTTGCTCCTACTGTTCCTCTGCCTGGAATTCTCTTTCACTCCCAAGAAATGACAGCTCAAGTGCCTCCTCTTTTTTTTTCCCTCTTCTTTTGTATCGGAACCGCTCTTCTATTTACTTAACATTGAGTATCTCTATGACAGCACTTACTTCAATCAGACTTGTAATAGTAATATTGTTATAAGAGCTACTTAATGATGTATCAGCTAATCTTTTTAAATTTTTAGATACATTTTTCTCCTTTAATCCTTGCAGGAACTCTGTGGTGGTATAATCCCTGTTTTTCAGGTGATAAAATCACGGTTCATCAGGCTATGTAACTTGACTAAGTTCACACAACTAGAAAGGAGCTGTGGCTAGATTGGAACCCAGCTCTTCTAGATTGCAAAACCCTTGGGGATTATGCTCTAGTTGTGTCTGTCTCCCCCAGGAGTCTGAGAACCCCTTGAGGACAGGGATTGTGTCTAATCTTGTCTATGCCTTGTGCCTAGCACAGTGCCTAGAAGATAAGTGCCCTCCAAATGTTCATTACATCTAATTGGCTTCTGATAATGTTCCAAGTATTATAAATGTGCTCTGTAAGACCACTAGGTGTCACTTTAGATGCACAAATGTGGTGAGAGTTTCATGTGGCTAAGAAGATATTGAACAGCTTCGGGCCATTTTGACAAAGAAGAACAGAGCTTTTCTTGAAATTAAGAATCTAATCATAGCCATCTGTTTTTAAGTACTTGACAGTGATTCACTTGCCTTCCAGATGAGGTCTTGCATCATTTTCCTCCCTTCAGTGTTACTTGTATTCTGAGATGCTACTGCTACAGCTTTTCACACTGCTGGTTTTTTTCTGTGTTGTCTGTAGTAGTGACCTTAATCGATAAACATTTGAGTGCCTATTGTGTGTCAGGTACTGTGCTAGACTCTGGGGATACAGAGATGAATTGAGACATGGCCTTTATCCTCAAGCCCTCAGTCTATTTGGGGACACTGACAGGTAAATAACTGTACTCTACTGTGCTAAGTATTATAATAGAGGACACTAGAAAGTGCTATAAAAGGACAAAGGAAAAAATGATTCTGCTTCAAAGGGTCATAGAATTATTCACTTGGAACTCAAAACAGGAGTAGAAAAAAGTGAGAGACAGTGCATTTTGTTTTTTGAAGGGACAGTGCATTTGAGATAGAAGGAACAACACAAGCAAAGGCATGGAGCACAGGAAAGGACAGGGATTTGAGAGAGGAGTAGTCAGGTATGGCGAAGAGAGGGTGTGTAGAATAGAATGAGGGGAAAGGTAGGTTGGAATGGAGGGGTACTAACTTGTAGGGAGTATTGAATGCCACGCAGAGGGCTTTAGACTTAACCCTCTGGGTTATAAGCTGTTCTTAAAGTCTCACCAAGGGAATAACCAGTGAGCTCTGTGCTTCAGACAGCTAAATCTAAGAGAGAACTTGGCATCTGGAAAACCTTACATCTAGTTTCTACAGACACCAAGAGTCAGAACGAGGCCTGAGCTTGAGCAGTTGGAATGGAAAGAGACCTGAGAGACAGATTAGAGAAATAATTACCATAGTTAGTGAGTGCTCATGTTGAGAAGATAGAGAGGAGTCAAAGATAACTTCATAGTGAAGCTGTTCCCTGGGATATGGAAGGCAGGAATTCTAAGCAGATGAAAAAGAATTACGAAGAACCGAGGCTGATGTCTATCCGTAGCCTATGAAAAAAAAAGCTGTAATTGGGCCCTCTCTTCAGTCATCACAACAGAATGTTACCAGGAGAGTGGAGAGGTCCGAAAACATGCAACTCCCTCCTGGAACTGCGTTGTGCATGCCTTGTTTTGGAACTACCCAGTAGTTCTTATTCAGTAACGGACAATGTTGCTTTCCCAGACTCTGCTTACAGTGGACTTATATTCAGAGGAACAAATGTTATTTTGCTGAAACTGTTAAGTGGGATTGCAGAAAGAGAATCAGTAGACACTGCTTGCCTGAGGATCCAAGCTGTTGCTAAGGAAAGTGGCAGGAGCCAAAAATTTATATCAACAACAAGAGAGAAGCAAGAAAGATTAACCATTTCATAGCTTCTGTTTTGAAAAAAGTAGCTGCCTGACTACATACATATGTGAATAGACATTTTTTGGCTTTAAGATCTTATTTTCCTTTTGTGTTTCTCCTTTAGGGTTGGTGTTGATTCAGACCAAGAACATTTGGTAAATATGCATTTGTGTTGTCCTTGGCATTTCTGTCAAATGTGCAGATGTTTGGAAAGAAAACAGTCTGCCACCACTATCTAGATCCTCTCCTGTGTGCATCAGCTTTTAATTAGCATCATTCCTGGCTTTTTTCACTGCGCAATAAAGACAAAACCGAATTTTATAGACAGCATGTGGTTATCAAGGGTGACAGCTCTCATATCTGTGGGCCAACCTGGGCTTTGGCTACAGAAGAGAGCTGTCCCCTAAGCGCTCCTGGATTTGCAAGTGACTGCTCTGGCACAGGCAGCCTTTTTCCATTTTGGTTTGCGCATGAAGACTTGTCTCTGATGTAAGCCCCACTCCAGCTGCTCTTCCTGTATAACTTTCAAGTTGGATGACCAGCAGCTGCCCTTGAGAGCTGCGTAGAAGCTTTGGAATCTTCAGCTAATCTTCCCTGCCTGTTCAGAGAAATGCACTTTCTTACCCTGTGCCTCAACCTTGTCCACATTTCCATGCCTGCTTCCATGTGTCACTTTCTCAGTTGTTAGTCTACACCTGAATCTGGCAGATTGACTGCCGTGTAACACAGTGCCTTCTCTAGACTAACCACTCTTTTCTGGTATTTTCCATCTGATTTTTAATGGTTTCTAAGCACCACTGAATACATGGCTCTGTCTTAGACATTAGATGGAAAATCGCAGAATTAAGTTTTGGAAGATGGAAAGCATCTCTTTCAAAATAATTCTTTTTCTTGTCTGAAACATGCACAGGTCTATTTGTCTTCAGGGTGTGGTTCAAAAAAACATAGAGCAGATTCATTTCCTAAATGTTAATTTTGTTAACTGCTGAGTAATGAGTATGTATGTGATATAGTAAGTACTTGCCTCTTGTGGTCAGACCTTAAAGTTTAATTCCATGGGCTTGAAATACCTGAACAAACCAGGCTGGATAAATTCCCATGAGGCTGAGCAGCTGGCCAGGCAGGTAATAGCTCCTCAGTGCTTCTACCTCATGTCCAAACAAGAATAAAATCATCATATAGCTCAGCAGACAAATGCTTGATCACTATCTCATAACTCTCCACCTATTATGTCACCTCTATCATCACAGAGGAGAAATGGAAATGAAGTGACAGGGAGAGAGCCAGGTTGGTGAGTACAACCAGTGACATACAGAAAAAATACGATTTCTCCCTTGCTTTCAAAGCCCTATGAATGCCTTAGTTTGTTATAGTGTTTATTCAATGTTTTGTATGACCACTGGGAAGCACAGAGGAGTAGTATAGTAAGTATGGAGTGTGGGGTGATTGGGTGTATAGGTGTTTATGTGATGAGGAGATCATGAGATTTATAGAGTAATTGTTCTTTAAAAAATGAGACACATATATCTACTGATGTAAAAGGAAATACTGGTGTTCTGGAGGGCTTTTGTAAGCCCGTTCAGTGTTCTCAAATATTTTTA
The DNA here is from genome assembly GCA_030015415.1 of Cynopterus sphinx. Classification (NCBI taxonomy): domain Eukaryota; kingdom Metazoa; phylum Chordata; class Mammalia; order Chiroptera; family Pteropodidae; genus Cynopterus; species Cynopterus sphinx. The sequence continues at coordinate 88,784,653 of CM057388.1, forward strand.
TATTGTGTATACATGTTGAAAGGAAGAGTCATTTATTTTGAGGATCATGAAAGGTAGGAAGGAACCAAAACCCGGAATCTAAATTCTCTGTTCTTTGAAAACCATGGAACAATAGAGCATATGTGCTAGGAAGGGCCTTCAAGATTCTCCAACCCTCACATTGCATGAAAAAATTCAGGCCCACAGAGGAAAAAGGACTTGCCCAGCTAGTTCACACCAGAGCCAAGATGAACCAGGTTGCCTAACTGCCCCACTACTGACTACACCATATTTCAGTAAAGACCCACTTTATGTTTTTGGAAGCTATTTTTGAAGAGGCCTGCCTGCTATATCAGTTTTCCCTCCTAGCCTGTCAGGCTTACCATGGAATTTCCCTGCTTTTAAGAACACAGTAGAAACTTTGCAAATGCCAGTTACTTTTGGGACCCATAACAAACTCCCCAAGATCGGGCTGTCAGTATGTTGTTTTCTACTTAAGATGCAATTCACATTGTGGGTGTAAACCTTTCAGATTTAAGGGGTGAACTTTCTCACATTGATTTTTTAAATGACTGTAGACTCATAAATCAGCAAGCAGCCTTGGTCTTAGAAGTTTTCAGAAAAACATTTCAATTTCTTATTCTAAAGCCACAATATGCAAGCTATTAAATTTCTGATGTTCCCCATGTTGGAGAGTTTCTTATACATAATAAGCAATATTTCTGAGTCTATAAAGAAATGACTGTAAATAAATGTTTTTATCTTTGTGTTTATATTGATTTCTTTATTATTTGTTTGCAGGGTATTCCTGAAAATGAAAGAAGAACTACCAAAGCAGAGAGTGCCTGGCTCTTCCGGATATGGTACAACTTTGATCATAAGTATCCTTGAGAAAAAAATGGTAGTCCGGACATGGACAATTACAATTTAATGGAATGACTATTTTGACCATTCACTTCCTAAAGCAGAATATAAAACCTACCTTTGGTCTTCCCTTTGCCCTTCAGTGTCATGGAGGAGGTTATTAAAGGAAACACACACAAATGAATTCATCTGAAAATACATGAAATCAGTAGGGACTGGTTATTGCAGAAGAAGATGGCTGTATGAAGGGACTCAGGAGCCCTTTTGACAGACTCTTTGATATATAGGTTTATTTATTGAGAAGACTTAATATTTATTGTCCTTTAGCTAATTTAGTGAATCCTGATAAAAGTATTTGTTGGCTCTTGTCACTGTACTTGCTAGAATAAAAGAGGAAAGGCTGCCTTAGGAAAAAGCATGAGAGTAAGATTTGAAATGAAGACAAATATTTGGTGATGGAAGGAAATCTAACTTTGGTAGCGAACTTACTGTTGAATTAAACACTTGAAACTTATTTGATTTTATTAATGTTACCCCTATGATTTTAATAAAAAATAACAAAATAGAGTGCAGTAATATTAGATACCACAATAGGCAGTGATATGCCTTTTTTCTCTGACTTTTCCAAAGACTGGCAGATTCTCCTCTCCTTTCAGAATGCCAGTGTTTCATTGTTTGCCAAATTTCTTGTTCTATTGTAACAGTTTTCTTCACAGCCATACTTTGGGTCATGTTATATTCTATAACCTGTTAAGATCATGTCTTTTAAAAAACATTTTATCACTTACTGTTTATTAAAATTAAATCTTATTTGAAAATCGAACTAGGAAAAGGGACCATGGGGTCCTTTCTGGCTGAGATTTATCAGTAGATGAATCAAAACCTGGTTTATGTTCCATTGAAACAAATTTGGGACAACCACATAAAATTTTTTCCTTGCCTTTTATATTACTCAAAATTCAATTACTGTATGAAAATGAAAATAGAATATCTGTGGTATTAAGGCTCCTATTAGAGGGAGAGAGCCTGGCTCTTTAAAGTTGTTTAATGATTATATCATTACTTTTGGCTCCATTATCAGCGTTTTGGGCATGAGCCACTCCCATATTTCTTGGGGCTTTTTCATCCTTCTGATTTAACAAAAATTGTTTAGTGCTTTTTCATTAAGTTTTCTGTATATTTTCTTTCTGTGTAATATAAAAATGATTAAATATTACTAATGTAAAGAGTAGAATAATAGGTTATTTTTCTGAGTATTATAGAACTAAATACCAAGACTTGTTTGACTCAGTACTACCCTATTAAGTACTACTAGCCTAAGACCTGGTAATTTTTAAATTATTTATTATTTTTTTATTTTTCAATTGCAGTTGACATTCGATATTATTTTGTATTAGTTTCAGGTATAGAGCTTAGTAGTTAGACATTTATCTAATTGATGAAGTGATCCCTCCGGTTAGCCTAGCATCCACCCGGCACTCTACATAGTTATTACAATATTATTGATTACCTTCCCTAAGCTGTACTTCACATCCCCATGACTATTTTGTAACTACCAATTTTTACTTCTTATTCCCTTCACCTTTTTCACCCAGTCTCCCACCCCACTCCCATCTGGCAAAAAACCATCTGTTTGTTCTCTGTATCTATGCGTCTGTTTAAGACCTGGTATTTTAAAAACCTAGTGCCCTAGTAGGATTAATCATTCCTCATTCTCAATTTTGTATAGCCAGGTATAATTGAGATTCAATTTAAATACAGTAATGTACGTAAATCTTAAGTGTACGGTTTAATCATTCTTGACCTATGTATACATACATGTGTGCCTGCCACCCACATAAAGTATATAGAACATTTTCAGCACCCAGAAGGCACACTGTTCCCTTGTAGTCAGTAATGCCTTTTCCTTCCACTATCAAAAGAGCAACCACTGCTCACTTCTGGCAACATGGATTAGTTTTACCTGTGTTTGTTCATCATTTAAATGGAATCATATATTATGTATTATTTTATGTGTTGCTTCTTTCACTCAGCATGTACCATTTATCCATGTTGTTGCTTGTATCAGTAATTCATTCTTTTTCATTGCTCTGTACTGTTCCATAGTAGGAATGTATGACAAGTTATTTTTTTTACCAACTACTGTTGATAAACATTTGGTTTGTTTTGGCTTTTGGCTGTTACAAATAAAGCTAGTCATTTATTCATATATCTTTTGATAAACATAGGCACTCATTTCTCTTGAGTTAGATGCCTAAAAGTGGAATTTAGGGCAAGTGTATGTTTAGCTTTAATAGATGTTGCCAACCAGTTTTCTAGAGTGATTGTAACTGATTTGCACCCCCACTGGCAAGTTTAGGGAGTTCCAGTTATCGCACATGTCCACCACGACTTGGTATTTGTTAGCCTTTTAATTTTTAGCCATTTTGATGGGTGTGTAGTGATATCTCCTGTGGTTTAATTTACGTTTCTCTGATAACCAGTGAAGTCTAGCATCCTTTCATATGTTTATTGACCTTTTTGATATCCTCTTTTATGAAGTGTGTCTCCATTTATTTTGCCTGTTATTTAATTGAGTTGTCTAACTGATTTGAAGGGTTTTTTTTGTAATCCTGAATTTGGTTCTTTGTTGGTTCTATGTACTGTAAGTATCTTCTCTCAATCTGTAGCTCAACTTTTCATGTTCTTAATCCTGTCTTTTAAGGAACAGAAATCCTACATTTTAACGAGCTTTATTTTATCAATTTTTTATTTTATAGTTAGTGCTTTTCATATCTTAAATCTTTTATATCTTAAGGTCATGAACATATTTTCTTGTTCTAAAAGTGTGTTGTTTTAAGCTATCACATTTGAGTTTGTGTATGGTGTGAGGTGTGAGTGAAGATCTACTTTTTTCTATATGAGTATTCAGCTGACCCAGTGCCATTTGAAAATACTGTCCTTACTCTACTGAATCGCAGCGGAGCATTTGTTGTAAATCACAGGGCCATGTACTATACCAAACTCATTGTCTCTTAATTATTGTACTTTATAGTAAGTTGCTATCCAAAAGGAGAAATCTTCTTGGTTTGTTATTCATTAGTATTACCTTGGCTATTTTAGGTTTGTTGCATTTTCATCTAAGTTTTAGAAACAGCTTCTAATTTTACACACACACACACACACACACACACACACACACACACACACATGAAAAAAATCCGGTGGCAGTTTTATTGGGTTTGTATTGAGTCTATAGATGAATTTGGAGAGAACTAACATCTTAACGACATTGAGTCTTCCAATCCATGAGCACAGTATTTCCCTCCACTTATTTAGACCTTCTTTAATTTTTTTCATTAATGTTTTCAAGTTCTACAAATCTTTCGTTAGATTTATTCCTAGGTATTTGATATTTTTGGCACTATTACAAATGGTTTTTATTTTATTTTCTACTTGTTATATTTTAGATCTACAATTTGGATTTTTAGATATTAACCTTGTATCCAGCAATCTTGTTAAGTTCACTTATTTTTCAAATTTTATTTTATTATTAGTTTCAAGTATAAAGTACATTGGTTAGACATTTCTTTGGTTTATGGAATGATCCCCCTGATTGATTATCCTCCCTCTGGCTCTACACATGGCCAGTACATTACTGCTGACTGCATTCCCTATGTCATGCTCCCCATCCCCGTGACCATCAACTACTAATTTGTACTTCTTTAACCCTTCACCCCATTCTTCCAGCCCCACAAACTCCTCTGGCTATCACCAGATTGTCCTCTATATTTGAAGTTTGCTTATCATTTTTAATAGTTCGTGGATCCTTTTTGGTTTTCTGTACATAGAAACAAGTGAATAATAATGTTTTCTTTTTTTTTTCTTTTTCAATACCTTCTATTTCTTTTTTATGTCTAATTACACTGGCTTGGACCTCTCCAGTACAGTATTGAATTTAAGTGATGATAGTGGGTATTTTTCTTATTCCTGACCTCAGGGGGAAATGTTTTAATATTTCATTAAGTATGTTGTTAACTGTAGATTTTTGAAATATCCCTTTCAAGTTAAGAATAGTCTCTTCTATTTCTAGTCTGCTGAGAGTTTTTTTTTTATCATGAACAGGTATTGAATATTATCAGATGTTTTTTATGCATCAATTGAGATGATCATGTATTTATTTTATTCTCCAGTAATCTGTTATTGTGCTGATTTTCATTAATTATTTGAATGTTAAACCAGTCCTGTGTTGATGGAACAAATCCTACTTGGTCATGATGTGTTATTCTCTATGTATGTCACTGGATTTAATTTGTGTGTCTATTTTTGTGTCTATTTTCATGAGAGATACTGGCTTGTGATTTCTCGTAATGCCTTGTTAAGTTTCTATAACAAGATTATGTTTGCTTTATAAAATGAGTGAGGAATAATTTTTCTCTTTTTCCATGTTTTGGAGAATTGGTGTTATTCTTAAGTGCTGGGGAGATTTTATCAGAAAAGTCACCTGAGCCTGAAGTGTTATGTATGAGAAGACTTTAAATTTATTTAATAGATAAAAAAAAAAAAAAACTATTCGGATTTTTTTTTGTCAATTTTTGGTAAGTTTTGCTTTCTAAGGAATTTTTTCATACAGAGTTAAGCATCAAGACTTGTTAGCCTCAATACTACCCTATTAACTACCACTAGACAAAGACCTGGCGGTTTCTGTTCTCAATGAAATAGTAGAATTTATCATTCCAGGTTTTCAGTGGTTTTGTGTAGCCAGATGTTTTATAAAGTACAAAAGTGCATTTATGTAGAGCACTTTAATCTTTACTTAGTATTTATAAATATGAGAATTCATGACTTTTCCTCTGACTTCCTCATTTTTAATCGAGAACAACCTTAGGTTATAATTTTAGAAATTGGGAATATGTATGTATCTTTCTCCCTTTCTCTACTTTTTCTTGTGATTTCTTCTTTTTTTTTCTTCTGTCATATATTATCATGTCTGTCTTTTTTTTTTTATTTTTTGGAGAATAAACGAATACTGAAATGAGAGTCTGTGATTGAGGCACTCATGATACGTAGTTTTTTTTTTTTTAATGTTTTTAGAATTGAATTTCCTTTGATACCGAAGTTTCAATTCTTTCAAGAGGCCAGCTGAGTCCACAATAAATGATTCAAACCATTCATTAATATATTCTACTACTGGAATATTTAATCTCTTTTCTGTTAACCATTGTTTACTTTTTTTGTATCTCCTTCAGTGCTATATTGAGAGTAATTTTGTCTTCCTTTTGGTTTTAGTAAAATCTGAAATACTGTGCTCAAGGATTGAAAATATCATGTGGTTGAAAGGGCACAGGATTTGGAATCAAACCAATCTGGCTTTGAGTATTGGTCCTTCGTTTAATTGTGTGACTAAAGGCACATCATGGACCACTCTGAGCCTCAGTTTCTATGTCTGTGAAATAGAGATATAAAACCTCCCCTTGCTATCTCACTGACATAATGTGATGAAATGAAACAACATATGTGAAAGTCCTTTGCTATCCTCTGAAGTGGTTGGTACACTATGACAATGGTTGTTATCAAATGAGTTGTTGTTTTAAATTTGTGAAAAAAGGAACGCAGCTCTTCCTTAACTACCACAGCTATCTGAAGCCTCTGCTGACACATAGTGGGCCTCCTCTCACAACAACACTCCCTGCCTGCTGTGGCCCCATCGCAAGATGCCTAACCAGCCCCCAGGCTTATGAAGTAAGTGGGTTTTATTCAAAATCTAAGTTCTACATTAGATTAAATTTATCTGCTCTGTGGCTGGATTGCTTATTTTGTTTTACTTGTCTGTAAGGTGTAAAATCTATGAGAGAAAATATAGCATGTTTTGCTTACCTAGAAAAACACTGAAATCTATAAATAGAATTCATAGGCTTAGCAACATCATTTGAAAACAGATCTTGAATAGTACTTCATCCTACTGTCGGTGATTTTAGTACACAATTCTATTCCCTTGCTGGTTCTCACTGATTTGTAGTGTGCTAAATATGAACTCAGTACTAAATATGTATGTTTTAATTTGTAAATTAGGGTTGTCACAGTCATGTTGAGAGGATTAATAAAACAATTTTTGAGTTCCCTAAAGTGCAATGGATGATCTTTTATATACCTCTGTTTTGCATTGCTGGGAGGTGTAAGCACATCTAGATATAATCTAGATGCCATATTTTTTTTTCTTGGCTACCAAAATATGACTGGTGATTTGGCAAGTATTGCAACAAAGAAAGTAGTCACAAATGCTGACATACTTTTATTTTAAAACATGAACATTTTATTTTTCAAGTTCTTTTAAAGAAAACTTTTGCTTCTAACCCAACTCTTCAAAATAATCTGTGGCATCAAAGAAAGTGCCCATATTAACAAAACCCACCAATTTTGACTACTCTGATGCAATAACTTGAGTAGAGAGTTAAGGCTGTGGTGAAGCAGTGTAGATATGCACCTCCCCAGTACCCTATGACCCTTTATGTGGTGGTGTGTTAGCACAGACCCCACAGAGAATGGGTGGGGAAGAGTGTACTTAGTGGAGGTGGCACCTGGCACAGGAAGGAATACCCTACAGCTTTGTGTTACATTAAATCATGCTCATTTTTGACAAATTGTGCTGGTGGGGTAGGGGAAACACCCGATGTTGTCTTGTGTCGTCTTCCCACATTGCCAAAGCCCCCCTCTCAAGCACATTCTCTATCCCCTCTGTGCCTTGGTAGCTCTGTGCAGAGGGGTCAGCCAGCTTGATTGATAAGTCAGGCTCAGCTTTTGGATTCCAGAGACCTACTTGGCCATCACCAAAAGTGTATCACGTAGATCTCTGTCTTCGTCTTCACATGATGTTCTCCATCTGTGTGGTGTATGTTATGTGTGTGTCCAAATTTCCCCCTTTTATAAGAATAGCCACTGTATTGGATTAGGGCCCACACTAATGACCTGATGTTGACTTGATCATTTGCAAAGACCCCGTTTCCCACATTCACGGGTATTGGAGGTTAGTATTTCAGCATCTTTTGTGGGGACACAGTATAACCTGTGATGGCCATAAAACTTCATTTTTAATGTTATTTTGTTAACTACTTATTTTAATTATAAAAACAATATGCTATGATCAAATATTCAAACAGTATGGAACATATATAGTGAGAAATAAAAGTCGCAGTTCTTCTACCTACATCCCCCAGTGGTAGTCTTTATTATTAAGGTTTTATTGTGGATGCTTCCTGGTATGTTTTATCTTCACAAACATGCTTTTTATTGTTTTTCACAAATGAGATCATAATCAGTGTGTTGTCCTGCTACTTCCTTTTTTCGCCTAATGATACACCATGGATACCTTTCCATGGGTACACGAAATGAGATTTGTTACCTTCTCTTTATTCATGGCTGCATAGCGTGCTACACCAAGATTGATTTAATCAGTCTCCTATGGCTAGATCTTTGTTTCCTTTTTTGCTATTACAAGCAGTGTTTACGATGAATATCTATGCATATAAATTTACTCAAGTACATAAAAGTATACAAAATATATTATAAAGGTTAAATTGCTAGGTTAAAAGGCATATGCATTTTAAAATTTGTGAGATGTGACCCTAAGCCTCAAACTTAATAAAGACATTAGAAGGTGCTGAAGAGCCCTTGCTGACATGCGAAGGTGCCACAGAGCTTTGTTGTATTGCTGAGTCAAGTGATTGATACTGGTTAGACTTAGTGTTTTAACTTGTTTGGGCAGAAAGAGATTATGGCTGGTTGGTGGTTATGGGTTTGTTTTTTAATTCACATGTCTTTGTCTTTGAATCAAATTCCTAGGAACAGCAAATTAATTTTTTTAAACTTTTGTCTAATAGTCTCCTCGGTCTGTTTGACTATCTTAGACAAAATTTTCAAACACACATAGAATTGGAGAGCTGGATATAAGATGTTTCTATTAGCCCTGCTTCCCTCAAGGAGTTTTAGTCACAGACTTTTTTTTTTTTTGCTTAGTGTTTAGAATGATTCTTACTCTTTACATTTAAAAAGTGACTTCCTGATTTTTAAAAGTGGCGTGTCTTCATTATAATAAAATTTCAGGTAGTGCAGACCCATAAAGAAGAAAATAAAAATCATTAGCAATTCTATCATCGTTTTGTTGAATACCTTTCCAGACTTTTCTATGTACACATACATTTTTTTTTAACCAGAATGGCAGTATATGTTCTTGACTTTTTTTCCATTTTATTTAATTATACTCTTTTGGCCACAAAGTTTCCATTACAACCAAAGTTTATCAGGCTGGGAAACAACTATGCAGTAAGGGTTCAATATGTTTGGGGTAATTATATTTCTAGGCATTGTTAATACAGAAGGAAGAGCTTTGTTTATATAAATGCATTCAATAATTAGTTGAGCTTATGTTTAGTGAATACTTTCTGCATGCCCCAAACTGTTAGGTTGTTGGATAGAAGGGACTTAGTCTAGTGGGGGGCAGGGTATGGAACAGACCAGTACCCATGCAGTTATAATATAATATAAGGGTGAGTACTACTTAGAGAGATGGCTAAGTACAGGATGCTATGGGAGAACACAGGAGGGACACCTCAGCTAGCCTTGGAAGATCAAGGATGACTTCTGGGAGAAAGTGACTTTTAAGCTGAGACCTATAAGTAAGCATTCATCACATGAAAGGGCAGAGGGGACAGGTGGTAACAGAAAGCTTAAGAGATGTGAGCAGCTCTCAGCAGTTCTGTCCAGCTGGTACACAATGGAGCTGTTGGGATGTGGGAAGCAGACTGTGGTATGAGATGAAGCTGAAGGCCAAAGTCAACAGTATCTTTTTGGCTGGTAGAAGGACTTTCGACTTTATCCTGAGGGCACCAGGCTACCCCTGAGGGGTTAAATAGAGAGTCTTTGAAAATTCCCCTATTGGAAATGTTTCTTGAATTTCATAACAACTTTTAAAACTTATTTTATTTTATTTTAGAACCAGGAACAATTGAAAGATGATGATTCCGATCTTATTCTCAATGATGGTGATATTAGTTTGACGTATGGGGATTCTACTGTGAACACAGAATCAGCAACATCTGGTGCCCCGAGGCGATTTATAGGAAACAGTTCTGAAGATGCCTTGGATCGCGAACTGGCATTTGGGGACCATGAACTGGTCATTCGGGGAACACGCCTGGTTCTTCCAATGGATGATTCTGAACCCCCGTTAAATTTGTTGGATAATACAAGACACAGTCCAGCCTAAACTTACTAATATTCACTTAGTGATTTGTAAAATTTGCACATGTGGTTGTGAAGAAATTTGTACTACCTAAAAAGTCCCAGTGCATGTCTCTGGATGTTTAAGGTATATAAATGCTATTTATATGGCATTGAAAGAATATAAATATTCTGTACAAGGCAGATTGTGAACAAACTCTTAACGTTTTATTGGCTGCACTATGTAGACTGAATCTGTTTTAGGAAGTTATTTTCACAGTGGTGTTGTGTGTTTCATTAGCTTTATGTCTCAGTTAAAGTGTAAAAAGTGACGGATTTACTCTTTCTTATATTTACCTGACACTTGACTGTATCATGTTCTTGTGATGTGAATTAATTTTGTTTTGTGGGAGGGGAGGGGGAGAGGAAAGGGGGGGTGTCATTTCTGGAGGAGCCCAGGGAGGAGCTGTTCCTTTGTTGGGAAACTTGTGTTGATTGCTGCTGCCTTTGTCACAACCTTTTTTAAAATTTTTTTTTGGTGGCCTGTTGTGGTACAAGAGGCTGTTAGCATTCAGATTTTGCCCTGTTGAGGTTGGGGTGTGAAGTATGGGGCCCTTTTTCCCACTTGCTGTAAAAGAGCAGGTTCATCGACTACAATACACTGCTGCTGGGGAAAGAAGGCTGCAGATGACTTACAAGACTTGATTTCTTTGCTTCCAGACCAAGACCATAGAAGGAGACACATTCAGCCAGTTTAGCCAAAGTGCAGGAGGAGTATATAGTTCAGGGTACTTGATTTCAATTTGAAGGGGCTGGGTGGCTGTAAAAGGGCAGAGGGCTGGAGGGGAGTAAAGAGAATGGTGGTTTTGGAAGTCTCTCTTCCCAAAAATGTAAATATTCTATACCAGATAAGTTTAAATGAGAAACTCAATTGCTGCTTACTTTTTGATTCTGTACTTTATCTGTATAGTAAGCTTTGTGGTCAGAACTTTTTATATCAATTTAAATTGCTGCTCTTTAGCAGCCAAACAGGAGCAAAATGTAAAATTTTTGAACTTAACTGTGTCTAATTGTCATTTGTTAGTCTGTAGTTGATGTTAAAAGTTAATTTATGATTCCATGATCATTGCACACTATAGCAAAGTCAGTCATGAGAGAATTCAGTGCCCTGGTGAGCTTATTATCAAAAGAGCAGTGACTTCTCTGTGCATGCTGGTGTAATCTTTATTTTCATGTTACTTTTTAATATGAAATACCTAAGCTGCCATGAGTTTTTGTTTTTTTACAGTTTTCAAGGAAGAGTACACAGTTTCCCATTTCATATTGGGAATATAAAAGTGGATGCTATTTTATAATGGTGAAAATATCTAAAGTTGCATTGAATGCTTGGAAGGGGGATACTTTCTAATGTTGATTCTGACCTGTAAATGCTTCTGAAGGAAAAGAGAAACTTTTGTGGGTTCCCTCCCCCCACAAGTCTAAGTAGCATTGCCTTAAATCTTACCCAATCTGAAAACTGGTTTATTTACAGGATGTCTAAATTTTCCAATGAAAAGGATCTCTCTGCCTCCCCTCAAAATGTACTTATTCTCTTGAAGCTATCTGTGCTGTTGCAAACACTCCTTGAGATTTGAAGGGAGTTCTACCGTTGCACCCTTCTGTGGCAGCTCTGTTGGAATAGCCATTTGTTATGTAGTGGTAGCGACTTTCCTGCTATGCAGGAACCCTGTGAAGTGTGCATTTTATATGATGTGTGCCTCTTCATGCAGTCAATAATTTCTTGTTAATGAATGCTTGAGGGACTTTGAACTTGAGCATCATTTGCCCATGAAGTTATTCAAGTTGTAAAACGATACACAAGAGGTTAACAACTACCTTTTTTATTCTGTCAGGTTCTGAGCTCACGTTATGAAAATGACTGTAAATATTTAGCATGACAAATTTAGCAACTCGTCTGTTTCAGCATGCAAAAGACTTTTTCTTAGGGAAACTGATAATGCTTGAGTCAACTAAATATGCCTTCATACATTATCAAAGGGTAACTAAGCTTGCTGTGCTTACATCAGCATCGGGAAGATTCTCCTCTCTCATCTGTGTATAAATCTCTAAGCAAAGAATTAAAAAAAAAAACTCTGCTCATACATCTGTTGGGTTTAGACACCTGAATGAACCTAGATAAAGTACAGTCTGAGTTGCGGTCATGCAACTCAACAAGTAGAACTGCTCTCAGACTTGTTTTCTGTTTTTTTATTTGTTTTATTTTGGTTTTTTGTGGATCCTACATGTTTGAATGATTTGAACGTTGCATCTTTTAAAGTTACTTTTTAAGGTTCCTTGACATTTTATCCTAGTTGTCCGTGTTTGGCAATGTGCTGTTAAAGTAATCGATTTTAATCTTTATGTATTTTTTGTTTTCCCTTGGAGTACTTGGACAGATGTTATAGTGGTTTCTTTTAGGAAAATCTGTTATTAAAAAAATTATAGCGTTGCAAATAACCACTCACCATATTTGAGTCACAGTTTATTCTAGTGAGGAGTAAAGAGTGCTGACTTCATTTATTTTTCTACCTATATACCTAGTGGGAAAGGAAGAAGACTGATGTTTAAAAAAGAAACAGACAGAAACCTAACACCGTAACTTATGGAGTGGCAAAGTTTTGGTGCTTATGCGTAAGGCTGGATGTATTTGTTTATGGTCACAATTGGACCATTTAAGAAATAGGACTTGAAGCAGTTTCATTGATTCGTAGCCTGTTAGCTCAATAATGCATAATGTCATGAAAATGTTAGTTCCATATTATGGAGAGAGTAAATTCTGTATGTGGTTAGTTAGAACGACAGTTTCAAGTTTGGCTGAAAGCACGATTGCACAGTCATTTTTCCAAGTTAAGGCTAGGTCTTTCTTGTACATGAGAAGTTTTACAGGGTTAGAGTTTCCTGACTGACAGCAACTTTGTCTAGTTTAGTAATGGCACCAGGCAAACTTTTACTGTGTTTCGTTGCCATCCACTCTAGCTTCCTTGTCCATGGTCCTGCGAGAGGCCTACACACCACAATTAATTCACAAGCTAAACCCTACATTAGATTTGAGCGAGTACATTTATTAACCTGGCTCAATGCAGGAGCGTGAGGTGAAATTATTATAGATGTTTTAACTTAATCAGAAAGTCCTTGGGAGGGAATATCCTACACAGATGATGCCGTATGAAGTATGAGGCTTGAAAGAAATTGGAAACAACAACACTCGTTCCTCTTTTTTGAGCCCCTCTTAGATGAGACAGTGTGTACATGAGGTATTTTTAAAATCTACATTTAATTGAATCATTCTGTGAGTACATTCTTCTCATGTCAATATTAGCAAACAGGTTCAAGGAAGTCGTCACACTGCTAGTGAAAGAAAGAGCCAGGGCTCAAATCCCATATTGACTCCAAAGTCTGTTAACAAGTGACTACTGACTCCAATGGCAGACTCCAGGCTAATCCATCTTGAGTATACCTAAAAGGCTGATGAAGGGAGTTGCATACTTCTGTCTTGGCGCACACCACCTATTTGTCATGAGGCCAGAGGAAGGCGCAAAATATCAGCTCTGTCCCTCCACTGGCTGCACCATTTGACTGCAGGCACAAGTTCTTCTAGTTCGGAAGTTTCTTGAATTCTTAGTAATTTTGAAGTGCCTTCCTGTGACTCTGACCCCATGAACAAGGCCTTCACTCTCTACCTTCCAACATTTCACCAAGGGGCCCATGGCAGAGCTTGTGATTCTGAATAGCAACTCTGTGATCACATAGTTTGGTGCAGTAGAAAAAACACAGGCTTTGTAGTTACGCAGAGCCAGGTTCAAATCCAGGTTGCTATTTGTTCATTGTGCAATGTCTGCCAGTTAACTTGACTTTGCTGAGCCTTTCCACTTTCTTATCCACCAAGTTAATTCATTCAAGAAATATTCAACTGTTTAGTGCCACATACAGTGAATATAGCAGCAAACTAGTCCCTGCTCTCAGCATATTCTACAGGAGATGCCAACAGCTATCTTGGGTGGTTAGAAATCATTTATGCAAGAAAAGCTGATTGTCTCTTGGTAGGGGAATATCTGTCTTAAGTAATCAGTAACATCAAATACCATAATCATAAGGCTATGATGGAAAATTGGGAGGCCAAGAGAGGAGACAGATCTGGTGGCAGAAAAAGATGATTTTCCTGACCAAGTCTTATTTTAGCTTAGTCCTCAAGAGCAAGCAAAGAGGTCAACAAGATGAAGGGGGTATGGATGAGGAGCATGCCAGACTGTGAACAGGGACAGCTTTGCTTGGCACTTATAATTGATCGTTCACACAACATTTAATCGAATTGACCAACGTACCATGTGCTGTGTTGTAATTCAGTCTTCCCTCATAGCACTTACATATTAGTGTGGAAAGCAGGAGGTAGTGCCCAACAATCATAATGAGCACCTGGAACCCAACCCTGCCCCTCTACTGCCTCCCCTTCAGCCCTCTCCCAGAGTATCGTTGATGCAAGTCCATGCCCCTCTTGGTTGCAATCTTCAGACATTTGAAAAGAGTTGGTATGTCTTCCAGGAGTCTTCACGCCCAGGCTATGACCTCCATTCTTTTCCTTTCTCTTGGACACACACCAGAAGACCATTTTCTTCCCATGCAACTGAGACCATATTGACGATCTGCTTCAGTGGCCATCTCCATCATTTTACAGTGAGCTGTCATCAGATAGTCTGGGCCAGCCCCCACCCTCATGGAGCTTACATTCCTGTTAGGTAAGTCTGACCCAAAATAAGTATACATGAAATAATAAGAGATGGGGGCAATTGACAGATAGGAAATGTGTGAGGAGGGGTGCTAGTTGGGAGGCCTTGCTCAGGGGGTAACGTTAAAGCCAAGGCTTGAAGAAGCCAGGCAGGCAGAGAACAGGGGACGAGTAGTAGAAAGGTCTCATTTAGGGTAGAGGCTCAACAAATATTTGTCGAAAATGCGAGGTGCAAAATGTCCTTCTTACTTTTAACAAGTTGGATTCTGAAGGTCAGCATGATAGCATAGGAGAACTGATAGGCCGGAGTTCTAACCCTGTCTGCCACTGGGTACTTGTAGGAAGTCACTTAACCATCTCCGAGCCTGTTTCTTCCTTTATAAAATGATGACAGTTCATTGATTCAGTAAATATTTATTGAGTTACTGTCATGTTCCAGCACTGTGGTAGGTATTAGATTATGATTTCAGCCCCAAGTAGCTGCCAGGCCTGTTTAGGGGTTCAGATGAAGCGATGTGCATTGAAGCATTTTGACCAAGATTCAGAAGGCTCTTAAAACTGAGATTGAGTATTCTCTAAGGTTTTGCTGAGGTGCTACATGAATACAATATAGTTTTGCATATCATGCTTCTACTTTGGGCTGCTTTCCTTCGGAATCTTCAGTTCAGCAAGTTGGAGGTGTCCCAAGCGGTTGCTATGGCAAGAACTGAACTCAGAACTGGCTTAGCTGGGGCTGTCATGGCTGGAGCCCGAACTCCATGAAACCTGACAGTTTCTGGCCCATTCTGTCTGCCGAATGAAAGATTTCCTCTTCCCTTCCATGCACCTATACTTCAATTGCAGCTTGGAAATCCTGGTCTTGGTGTCCCGGCTGGACCCCAAGTCTGTTCATTTTCCACTTGGTGATGTTTGATGGGCACTGGGATCCACTAAAGAGACACAGCTTAGTTGTCCATGTGATTCCTTTTGAGATAATAGAAAAACACATTGAGGACTCTGTGAGCGCTTCTTGGAAGGAAGGTTTAATTTCTCCAGATTTGCTGGAACTGAAGTGGTTCTCTGTGTGTTTAAATACTAATCCTACAAAAATTGCTTAAGAAGTATTCAATTCTTGGTTGCTTTGGGAGCCGCAAGGCTTTATTGCATGATTTTTTTTTCTTTTGTTCATTTGAATTTCCTATACAGCTGTGTTCCCATGTGGACTAGGCAAAAAGCATGTGAGCAGTTTTTTCATGTGAAAAATCTGGAAGACTTGTCAATTAAAGGACAATGCCTGTTTTTTCAATCTTGAAGCTGGTTTAGTGTGAGAACACAAGATAGTAGCAGTTGAACTCCCTGATCATGCTACAAGTTGTTTCTTTTTTTAACACGATCTTGAAACCTCAACAATCATAGCTCCATTTTCTAAGGGGGTACCAAGAGGTTTACACTTAAACATTCCAACCAACCGAGTTATTTACTTACTAACTTCCTGTCACAGACACTGAACACCTCACATTGGCTGTGCCCTGGACCAGGCACTAGGGACACAAAGGTGACTAAATCATGGTTTTGATGTAAAGGCTACTCTGACCAATTAGGTAAAAGCATTGCAACTGTGTGAAAAGTATTAGAAAGAGGTTGCTCTATGGGATTCAGGTTCCTCACCCTTTGCAATTTATGGTGGCCAGAATAATGGCTCCGAAAGATGACGATGCCCTCATCCTTGGAAGCTGTGAATATATCAGGTCGCATGGTGAAGGGAATTAAATTTGAAAACGGAATTAAGGTTGCTAATCAGCTGATTTTGAGATAGGGTGATATTCCTAGATTATTCAGGTGGGCCCAATCTAATCACACAAACCCTCAGACTCCTGGCCATAAGGAGAGAAAGGGGTGTGACAACAGAAGCAAGGTCAGAGAGATGCTACATTGCTGGCTTTGAAAATAGAGGTAAGTGGCCCCTAGAAGCTGGAAAGGCAAGGAAAAGTGTTCTTCCCTAGAGTCTCCAGAAGGCACACAGCCTTGCTGACACCTTGGTTTTTAGCTCAGTGAGATCTGTGTCAGACTTCTGA
Source organism: Cynopterus sphinx (assembly GCA_030015415.1). Classification (NCBI taxonomy): domain Eukaryota; kingdom Metazoa; phylum Chordata; class Mammalia; order Chiroptera; family Pteropodidae; genus Cynopterus; species Cynopterus sphinx. The sequence goes on from CM057388.1 coordinate 88,801,507, forward strand.
CACACAGAACCATAAGATGACAAGTTGGTGTTGTTTTAAGGCACTGATTTTGTGGTAATTTGTTAATAAGGACAACAGGTTACTAACACTCTGACTTTAAGGGAGAGGTGTTGTCTCTATAACTATGTAGTTCTGAATGTCTGCTCTGTGTCAGGCACTGTGCATGGTGCTGCAGATACAAAACTGAACAAGATCCAGAGTCCACAGTGCAGTGGGGGAGACTAGCAAGTATAGCGACAACATGGAACCGTGATGGAGAAAAGCAGAGGTGATAAACGTATAACCTGGTGAGAGTCGACATGGCTAGAGAAGGCCCGTCATTTCTATGAATTCAGCCTAGCTTTGGTTACCACTTCCGCAGTACTCACTGGTGTAAGAAATTTTCTCAGGCTGCCATGCCCACTACATTGCCAGAGAGTGACAGTGTATGGGAGACATGATCAATTTGAGTTCTAGAAAGATCATTCTCATTGTGGCTACAGTGGGAAAGATAGATTATCTGGATAGGAGCAAGAGTAGACAGAGATTATGGTTAGAGGACTTGGTCAGAGAATGTGGTGGCCTGGACTGGAGAAATATCAGTGGAGATGGAGAACAGGGAACGTGCAAGAGACATTTAGTCAGTAGACTCAACTGGACTTGGAGACTAAATCTGGTGAAGGAGTGAGAGGGGGGCATTTACAATGATTCCCAAGAACCTGGGTTGGGCAAATTGGTAGGTGGAATAGTAGTAACTACAATTTTAGAAAATATTTTTTATAGCGAAGAGGTACAGCAGTAAAGGTACAAATCGAAATTTGCCTCTGGATCATATAGGTAAATGAAGATGGAACCCAATCAAGAAGGTTGGGAGAAGGGAATTAGGTGCCCCAAACAAGAAAGTTGGGAGAGGATGCAAGTTTGAAAAACACCAAGACTTGTAATCCATTCTTCCATTATAATCTAATCATATCTGGAGCTTTCTGCTATGGGTGGTGTCTGGGGGAAAATACCTGCTTTAACCAAAGTACAATGGATAAAGGGAAAAATAAATTTTTTCCCTCCTTACAAAAAACAGAAAGCTTCCAAAGTTCTCAGGGAATGATGGGTGGCATTTTTAGAAAACTTAAAAGTGTGTCACTCTGGACTTTGGTGTATCCTCTGCTGGTCTGGTCAGAAGAATTAAAATATATATTGTAGGCTCTCTAAAATGCAGTTCTTAACATTTTCTGGAGGTATCAAGGGCTAAAGAATGGATACTGGATCTGAAAAGGAAGCCACGGCTACTTAGCCAGGCCTGTCTTGGTTTGTGGAGGTGTACATGCAAGAAAGGAGACTGTTTCATTTTGTGCTTTCCCCCAGAGGCTGTTGCAAGAGTTCTTTAGTAAATCCAGTCAAGCATCCCAAACTCTCTGGTATGCTGTTCTCAAACATTGTGTGCCATTAGCTTGCTGGAGCAGTCCGCACCTGAGCTGCAGTCTTTGTGGACATTCGAGCCAAATAGCAACTGTTGGAACAGAGTTCATAAAATATATAGGGATTCAAGCTTTTTCAAAAATTGATTTTTGCCTCAATAGAAGGAAATCCGCAATTGACAATGTAACTGACAAAATAAACCATAAAGGCCTATATTAAGATGAGGAGAACATCTGATTTTTGTTTTCTTAACTTTTATTAATTCATTTGAGGTGTGAGTCACCAGCTCGCCAGCCAATGTTTCCAAAATTAAGTCTTTGTTGCCTCTAGAGTCTTTGGAAAAAAATCACTTCAGAACTACCTTGAGAGAAAAATGATCCATGGAGAGATGTCATTTTTTAAAAATGTAATATTGGTCCAGAAAGGTATTTCCTAAAATTGCTCTTATATTTAATTACTTTAATAATTACTTTCCTTCCTCAGCAGCATTTTATTTCTACACCCAGAAATTGTAGGACTCATGTGCTGAACTAAAAATCTATATTCAACTCAGAACCTCACAAAGTATGCCCTTCACCTATAAAGATAACTCTTTTGGCTAACACTAGTCTTTCCCAGTAGTGAGTGGAGTTAGACCTGTATCGCTCAGGAATGCTAGGGAAGGAAGCATTTCCCCTCTCCCTCTCCCCAAGGTTTTCTTGAACCAACACAACCTCACCCATGAGCTCAGGTGGAGACACCAAGGAGAAAGGGAGATTACTTGCTCAGGCTAGACCCTACCACCATTTGGGTTAGTGATTCTGTGTTCATACCCATTCCTCTTGATGACCAACATCACATTTTCAAGATGACTGTTCAGAGTTCATAGTTGGTCTATGGTTACTATCCGGGACAAAGCTGGATGGTCCGTGTAATGATGGAACCAGCAACTTTACTCTCATTATATTGTACTCTATCCAGTTGAGCTCTTCTCTTTCGGACCCATTAGCAGGGATATCAGCAGTGGAATTCAAACCTCTACATTTTATAGGAGACTATAAAATTATTTGATTATAAAGTTATTTGATTCTTTAATACATTCAACAAACTTTGTCTGAGGGCCTACTGGAGGTACTGAAAATTCAGAGGTGAATGAAGCATAGTTCCTGCCCTCAAGGAGCTCATGGTTAAGTGGTAGAGAGTTGTAATTAGATGTATTATTATTCTATGGTTCCTGAGAAGGTGGTATTGAATTGAGCCTTAAAGGATAATGTGTGTGTGTATATTATAACACATATTATATATTATATATATATATGTTTTATATGTTATATATGTGTGTATATACATATACATATACATATCATATACATATATATATATGTGTGTGTATATATGGACAATGATTTGATCTACATTATATATATATATATATATATATATATATATATATATATATATATATATATATATATATATATATATATATATATCAGAAGAGATCTTGAATGTGGAAGTGGATGAGATCACCAAGAGAAAGTATATGATAGAAAGAATTCTAGAAAAAAAAAAAGCCAAGAAAAACCAGTGACATTTACAGGGAAAGTAGAATAAAAAGAGACTGAGAAGAAGAAGTAACTAGAGAGGTTAGTGGAAAACAAGAAGAGACTGGTGTTACAGATATTGAGGGAGGAAAACCATGTTTATAAGGAAGGAATGTTCAGTAATTTCAAAATCAGTAAAAGTTCAAGTAATTCAAAGACAGGAGAGCATCCATTGCATCCAGGAATATGGAAACATGGACCAATGACAGTAAGGGAATGGCAAAAGCAGGTTTAGGTGAGACCTATTAACTGCTTGGGTATAGAAAGTCTGGGAGAGTGGGGTGTTAAGATGACTACCAGGTTTCTGGACTAAATAACTGGTGAGTGGTGTTTCCTCTCCCAAGGTGTGGAACCAAAGAGGAAAAATACGTCAGGAGAGGGAAAGGGAAGGAGTTCAGGTTTGGACACACTGAGTATGAGGTACCTGTGGGATAGCCAAGTGGAGACATCCAGTAGGCAACTGGCTATATGGATTTAGAGCTCAAAATTTCTTGTTTGTAAATAAAACAGACTAACATGGCCATTTTTTTTTCCTGTAGAGAACTTCATGTCATCTTTTTATGATACCCTTTACCAGAAACAATCACTTAAATATTTTCTAATTTTCAGTATTTCTCTGTTATTTCTCAACGGATTTTATTTGAACCAAGAGCATCTGTTCACACAGTTTCTGCACCACACATTTGGAGGCACTTTTAAGGAAAAACAGAAGCACTTACAGGTAAGTTAACTAGAACAGCTTTTCTCTCTGTATTGAGCTAGCTGCCCACTTCTTTTCCAAAACTGGTATGTTATAGAACTTTCTCTTATTATTAACCTAAGGAATAAACAAAAGGTAGTTTCAGTTTCTACCTCGATTATACAGCATCTAATATCAGTACTTATGGACAATGATTCGATCTACATTAAATAAAGTATTAAACAGTCTCAAATATTTACATGACATGACTGAATTTGAAAACCAGTGTAATTCAGGACAAGAACTGTAGCACCTGGTTCTATGCACAAATATAGTAGGCCCTCAAGTCTCTATGTATAAAGGAAGGTCTTCATCTAGGTATCTTTCTTTCAACAGATAATCTCAATTTCTTGCTCATGTAGCATTCTACTCTAAAATAGTCATTATGTTGTGTCCCTTGCAGTAAATGAAAGCCCTAATCTTTAGAAAGAAAATGAAGTCATTAGCTGTTTGCCCTTTTCTTGATTCTCCATCAGACTGACTCAAGATAGAATACTGGCAAGAGAAAAAGTATGAATTATCAATTTGTGATGTGTCTGGTCCAAAGTGGGTTATTTTGATAGTCTGTTCTAATCATCCAAGCAATGTTTCCAATAAAAAGTTTTATTAGGTGTTGCCACAGATGTAAATGTTTCACAAAAATATCATTCCAGTTGTAAATCATATACTTGAATTCATACTAAAGTCACCTCCTTAAATACCAAAAAAAAAAAAATATCACAGAGATGTTTTTCACATAAATTCTGGTCTCAAGTGACTAAATAAAAAGGAGCAAAGAAGAAAATACAAAACTCAAGTTCCTGCCAACTAAGGCTGAACTTGGAAAGACTGACAGGAATATGAAATTTTCTCTATCTGTTTATTTAATCTTCCTTTGGAGATAATATACTCTAAAATTTTCATTATCTTCCTTTGTCCATCAGATTCTCCAGAGAAACTGTGTATGAAGAATAGGACTGGAGAAATGATCCAGATTCTAACATAAAAAACAATTTATTGAGATATGATTTACATGGAGTAAAATTCTTTTTACCATACAGTTCTGTGAGTTTTGAAAAACACACAAAGTCCTGTAACCATCACCATAATCAAGATACAGAACATTTCCATCACTCCAAAAAATCCCCATGTTTCTTTGTAGCCTCTTCCCAGCCCCACCCCAGGCTCCTGGCAACTAGTGACCTATTTTTTGTCCCTACAGTTTTGCCTTTTCTAAAATGTCAGGTAAACATAATAATATATATCACATAAGCCTTTTGCAGACTCTTCACTTATAAAATTAACATGATTTTTCAGATAATAGAGATTACTACACATTCATTGTAAAAAATACTTAAGAAATAAGAAGATATAAAAATGCTTCCTAAAGATAACCATTGTTCATATTTTTATGGGTTTCCTTCCAGTTTTTTTCCTGTATATACATATGCATTCCCACATACAGAAAATGTACAAAATTATAATCTTACTGTATACAAGATTGTGTGTCTTTATTTTGTACTTTTAACAATATTTTGAGCATTTTCTTAAGGATTAACTCTTTCTTGAAGGTTGGAGGTAAGAGCCTAATCAGCAGGCTCAGGGTTGGGCAAGAAATAGAAGCAGAGTCGCCATGACCCAGATGAAGCAACTCCAAAGCTGCCTCTGCAGGCTCTGCACACTCTGCATTGGTTTCCTGGGCTGCTGTGTTCCACTTGTTTTCATCAAAGTCCATTTTTTTTGTTGTTGCTGCTGGCTTTTTCTCAGACTAAAGCAACACACTTTCATTCCTCTGGGGGCCTGACGGCACCCTGTGCTCCTCTCCCACAGAGAATTTTCCACACCACATTAGAGTTATTCCATTACTTAATCCATCTTCCCTACTAGATGATTAGCCCCTCAGGCACAGGAACCCTATTTGTCTCCTTCTGCCCCTCATGCCTGTGGCACATTACTCAGCAAAGAGTAGACACTTGAAGGATGAAATGAACCAACAAATGAACACAAGATGAAACCAACCCTTCATGGGACTGGTTGCTGGCACTCATTCCCCGCCCCCTTCTGCTTTACCCTTAGAAGAAGAATGGGGGAAAAATCCATTTGGGGGCATTATTTTGGGTGGCCACCACAGAAGGGGTGGATTTGGCTTTCAAATGCCTTGGCATTTCTGACTCACAGCTATACAGCCTGGTGAGAGAGCCAACAAACTACTTGTCACATTACTATGGCATGACTCATGGGTTGCCCTGCAGAGCCAGGCCAAAGTTGTATTGTCAAGGAGCTGTAAAATGCAGATAATGGATCCGGCAGGGAGAAAGAAAGAGGCAGTCTGCTCAGGGTTGCTGTAGATGGGCACACAGACCTGTGAGTGATTAATTTGTGCTTTTCGAAGGCCAGGTCAGATCTTGCCCTGCCTGCCCTTTTGGTAGTTGGGCGAGAATTGCAAGGTTCTGTGTTTCAGAGCAAGGGTGAATCGAGAAGAGCGAGGGTAAGGGAAGACAAAAATCAGAGTTATTAAGACTGTTCTTGTTTTTCTCTTTGATCTTAATCATTTTATATTTTTCACATGGAACTAATAATAATAATAATAATAACAACAACATTAATAGTTGCCCCTTACTGAGTACCTAATATGGGCAGGGGACAGGGGATTAAGACCTTCACACACATTGTCTCATTGAATCCTTTCAACAACCTTCTGAGCTAAGCACTATTATCCTTCTTTAACAGGTAAGCAAGAAATTGAGGCTCAGAAAGGATCGGTGAATGTCCAAGGTTACACAGCTACTTCGTATACTGCCTGGGCTAGAGTGAGTCCTCTTACAATTGTCGCTGTTATCAATATTATCACTATTATTGATCATAAGAAATGACTGATGCCATAGGTTCAAAAGGGTTTAAGAGGTAGATTCCCATAAGCTTCACTGGAGCTTACAGAGGCCTGCTCAATGGTCATGAGGCCCCCTGACTTCCTTTTCTGCCTCTTCAAAACTTGAGAAGGTGGATCCTTGGGTAGCGGGGAAAATGATGCCATGCTTGTGTTTGGCTTTCTTGGTTCCCACAAATTCCCTTAGCATTTTCCATTTATCTGAGTACTTTTGTGAAACAGTTATGATGTGGTTGACAGTGTTTGTAGTCAGAGCCAAGTCAAGCCTTCCTCTGGAGGAAAGCTGGAAGCCTTTCAGGGTCTTGTCAGTGCTCACAGAGCCCACAGGCCCCTTCTCGCCGTTGCCCAAGGCTGAGGCATTTCTGGCAGGCAGTTGCCGAGCACAGTACTCTCATTGATCCCTGTGCTGTTTCTCTGGGTGGAGGAACTAACACCATATCAGCAAGGTCAGGGCCTTCCCCCAGGAGGCCTTTGATGGAGCCCCTGATCCACCCGTGATGTTCTTTGTGATTTAGAGTCTGCTGTGGATAGCTTGAGATGATCTCCCTTTTTGCATTTTCTGAGGCTTTTTTTTTTTCAAAACCCAAGAGAAACTTTGGAATTTAAAATGACCCATGTGCCAGGAATCCCCACAGCCTCCTTGTAAGGGGTAGATGAGCACCATATGCTTTTTATATAAAAATAAATGGCTTCCCCCCATGAAGCACCCAGGCCTGAATCACTGGCTAACCCCTCTTTTACCTTAGCAGCTGGAACAGTGGCCCTCCTGATGTATAGGCAGAAAGCAGTTTAGTTTGGAAAAAACCCCAGCACTCTGTGTGAGTGTTGAGTCTCTTAGGGAGGCAGGTGGTGGGCAGGCCAGCAGCCCCCTTTGGGACAAGCTAAAGAAAGCAAAAGAAGAAGGCAAACAGACAGTGCTGTACAATGACCTTCTGCCTCCCCAAACAGACTTTCAGAGGAGTTCCCTCACCTTGATGACCCAAGATCACCCCCTATCATGAGCCCAAGAAATAGGGGGTGAGAGAGATCTCTTTTCTTGGACTTCAAACACCATAGGGCTTGGCTCAGGAAATCGGTGTTCATTCATTCATTTGTCAGGCAATTAATAAGCACTTACCACATGTACATCTTGACATTACACAATGTCAGCCCACTGGCGACCCCCCAGGACACTGAGCCAAAACTAAAACTTTGAAAATTAGACAGGCTGAAACTTGACAGCCTAGGCTGTTGATGAGTAAAGGCGCCAGTTGCTGCATTTCAGTAGGATTTCATTGATTCAACAAACAATTTTTAAGTATCTGCTTTGGCCCAGATACTGATAGGCACTAGAATTATCAGAAGGGAGAATCCTAGCTCTGATCAAAAGGAATTCCAGATAATAGGAGCTGACACCATGTGCCAAGAACTACGCTGAGTATTTTCTGTGCCTTATCTTTTTGAGTTCTTATTCCAGAGCTGGCAGGCAAGTCTGTACAGACGGGTCAACTGAGGCTCAGATATTTTACTGACTTGCTCAAGATCACCTAGCCAAAAAGTGGCAAAAGTAGTTTGAATAATCCAAGTGAGTGCAAAGGCCCGAAGCTGTGTTCTTTGTGCATCACTGCCTACTTCAGGGGTCTGTCAACTGCGACCTGCAGTCACCATACTGCCTGACAGCTCAGAATGGCTTTTGCATTTTAAAATTATTTGAAAAACCAAAGGAAGAATATTTCACAATGCGAAAATTATATGAGATTCAAATTTCAGTATCTCTCAATAAAGTTTTATTGAGACGCAGCCACATCTCTTCATTTACATCTTATCTAATGCTTTCCCACTATAACAGCGGACTTGAGGAGGCATGACAGGGGCCTTATGGCTGGCAAAGTCAAAATACTATCTAGTTATTTGCTAGAAGAGTTTGCCAATTCCCTGGCCACATAGGTCACTAGTAGAAAGGGAAGCAGGTCTCAACTCATGTCGAACTCAGGTGGTTTCCTGAGCTCTGTCCTCCTATCCCAGCCTCTTCCTCAGCAACTCTGGAAAATCTCCAGGGAGCCTCAAATGAGCATGTTCTTGATGGCTACCTCCGAGTTATTTTCAGCACTTCTTTTGAGCAACTTCGAGGCCTGAGATGGTAAGGTGGTATTAGCTTTTTCCTAATGTTTACATGGAAATAGAGATAGCAGATCTGGGGTTATTTGTCAAAGCCCTGAAAGCAATTGTGTTGGTCTTTGCTGAGAGGTGCCAAATTATCTCAGGCTCCACTGGGAGCTGCCTTCAGGGCCTTATATGGGCATAATCTCCTAACTCGGGCTTGTCTCTCTCTGCACTATGGTCACATTCACTTTTAAGGTTATGTGTGAACATTTCTGGTTTTTCCACTTGCTTAAGCTGTGGGGAATTTAGTTTCTGCTGCACTTGAAGGAAACATGAATTCTGTCAACTTTTGTATCTTAGTTGTACACAAAAGATGACAATTGCCTGCCTTTTGGCATTTTTACCTTTATATTTATCTGTAGGTTGAGGGAAGCATTTTTTATATTAATTTCAGGTGTACAGCACAATGGTTCGACATTTATATAGTCTTATACCTACCGGCAGCATACATAGTTATTACAATATTTGCTATCCTATATTTTACATCTCTATGACTCTTTTGTAAGTATCCCTTTGTATTTCTTAATCCCTTCACCTTTTTTATTCAGTTCCCCAATCCCCCTCATATAGACAACCTCAAAATGTTCTATCTCTATGAGTTTGTTTCCGTTGTTGTTGTTGTTGTTCCTTAGATTCTACATATAAGTGAAGTCATTTGGCATTTGTCTGACTTACTCCACTCAGCAAAACACCCTTTAGGTCCACCCATGTTGTTATGGATGGCAAGATTTCATTCTTTTTTTATGGCTGAGTAATATTCCATTGTATATATATGTATTACCTCTTATTTATCCAATCCTCTCTCAGTGGACACTTAGGTTGCAAGGGAAGCATTTTTATAAGTGGTGAAGTGGGGAATGTATCTTCATTATCCCTGTTTCCTGAAGTTAGTGTGTTTGAGGAGATGTTGGTAATGAAAACATTTTAAGTGGGACTATAAGCAATGGGTTCCATGTGAAGCATTCCACGTGTGTTATGTTACTCAGACCTCACAGCATTCATTTTCAGCAGATATTTATCGATGCCCACTGAATGCCATGTCCTGTGCTAGGCCAGGGCTACAGCAGGGGATGAGACAGACAGTTACTGTTTTCATGGTGCTAAACCTCTAGTGGGAAGGTAGACAAAGACAAGTAAACAAATATTACAAATCATGACATGTTGTAATGAATCGTATAAAACAAAATAGTAATGTGCCAAGACAGAGTAATATGGTGATCTAAGTGAGGCTGGGGAGTCAGGGAAAGCTTCTCAGAACAGGAGACATCAAAGATGAGATCCAAAGGAGTAGAAGGAGCTGCTTGGGTGACTCGCAGTGATGGCACTGGAAGTTTTAATGTGTAAGAGTTTAGTTAAGAAAGTCAATGAAAGAGATCTAACAGTGAGTCAGTTGATTGTGTTCTGGAGTCAGTAACCTGGAGCCCTCACTAGGATAACCCCGGAAAATACAGCTCTGGTTCAAAAGAGTACCCCTGGGCGAGTAAGGTGCCCCCACTATTGAACATTCAAGTTCACAAATGTTTATGGAGCTCTTTCCATGAGCCCAACACTGTCTAGGCTCTGGGGATCCAGAGACAAATCAGACAGCAGGGAACTCCCACTCTAGTAGAGGAAATCCGTCAAATAATCAGCATGGTGTAGGATACGTACAAGATTCCAAGGTAGCACAGAAGAGGGCGCTGAGCACATTTGGGAGGGCCAGAGGACGGCCAGCCAGTGGACGCTGAATTTAGAAGAGCTATAAGGGCTCAAGGGCATGAAGCCACATGCATGCCCCCTGGGCCTTTGGGGAATTAGAATTCGTTATGTTACGTGTTTTCGAACCTGGAGTACAACTTGGAGAGTAGTGGGCATTGAGGTAAGAGATTTCCGGAGGGGCAGGTCATGGCAGAGCTTTGTGAATGTGTTGTGGATTCGAGCTGTACTAAAGGTATATAATAAACACAAGAAACAGACCGGGCCCTTGATTTGCCTTGATAATGCCCCTCTTGTTACCTAAGCCCACAGGTTTAGACTCAATTATTTAGGAAGCTATGGTATTTCAAAGAAACTGTCTGATCTTTTTCTAGACAAATTTCATGGTTTTGGAAGTAGCTTCTCTCCTGTGCACCCTAAGTACTTTATTCTTTTCTTACAACTTTTCAAAGCGTCTACCATATGGTATTTTTTCTCAAGTGAGAGATTATTATCCCTTTATTTTAGTGGGAGCTGAAATGAAGTCATCTGTCCACTAGAGTGACAGCTGCAAGCAGAGATGTGCTCTCCAGAGCAGCAGGCCCACCATCTGAGTGGCGCAGTGGGCCTTCTCCATGAATGGCTGTTTCCACTCAGCTGCCCATTGCTGCTTTCCCTTGTTCCTTGTTTCCCATTACATAAGAGCTTTTTTTTTTTTTTTTTTGAGATGAGCTCTGGGCTTGTTCTGATTATTTTAGGTGTCAAACATCCTGTTTTTCTCTGAGTAATGTGACCCTGTCAATGACCCACTTCATTTCAGAATGACATCATGGAATTAAACTGAGAATGGTTAAAGAAAAGTGATTATGGGAGCCGAGGGACCTCTGCTTGTTCCTTTACCTTTCAGCAAGATGTTTAGGAAGAAGTCTGCAAATGAGTATTTGCTTTGCAGAGAGCAGGTTTGTAAACTATGGCTGATGGACTAAATCCAGCCCACGGAGCAAATCTAGTCTGAGCTGTTTTTGCAAATAAAGTTTTATTGGCACACAGCCATGCTCATTGTTTTGTACATTGTCTATGGCTGCTATGGCACTATAAAGGCAGAGCTGAGCCTATGTAACAAAGCCCATATGGCCCGCAAAGCCAAAAATACCTCCTATCTGGTCCTTACAGAAAAAGCTTGCCAAGCCCTACGCTGAAACCGTCAACCCTCCCCACAGGAAGAGAGAATGTGAACTTAGTGGCATCCCACATTCCCTTTTCCTCCACCACAAACACATGGCATAACAAAAAGTAGAGATTAATTTTTAACAAGTATATCAGAGCCTTCATGATTATTAAATAACACCAGAACTTTCACATTTCTCAAGTATGTTGCTCTTCCAAGAAGTTCCCTTAGAAGATTGCAGACTTATTCTGACCCTGCTGCCAGTGTACTGGACATCTTGGGGGCTGCTCATCAGAGCCAAGTTATGTGACACTTGAGAAAATTTTAAAAAATCCTTTTTTTAAAATTTCCATCTAACACTCAGGCGATCCTAAAGAGTTGGTGCCAGTTCTGAAACTAGTTGCTTAAAAGGTGCTCCACACATAATTTCTTCAGAAAAAAAGTTCACCTCACCCAAGGAATTGGGAGTCAAAGCTATATTTTAGAAACACCTTTCGGGATATTGGTGTTTTCAGAATTTGGGCCATTTGATTTCTTACAAAATCAGATGTTCAGCATGGGCTTTCTCCTATTTAGGAGACTGCTTCTGTACACCAAACACCTTTACCGTCTGCCCCATATTTTCTCATCTCTTTGCAGCTGCTGACAGTGGGTTTGCTGCATTGTGCCCCTTTGACTAAACACAGCATGGCCTAAGGGATGAGGGAACCCTTTGCTCAGTTCTTTACTCACAGCCAAGTTTGGATGGGAAAGTCTTCGAGGAGCTGGGATGTGGTATACTGTAGGTGGGCTGGGGTTGTTGGGAGAGCATGGAAGCGGTAGGCATGTCAACATTTGGTGGTCAGTCTTGTCTCAGGGACCACTGTGTGCTCTGGACTGCTGTGGTAGAGGGGGTCTGGAGCTTGGCGGTTTCTGAAAACCATGAAATGCCTACAGATTGCTCCACATTTCTGCTTTCTCATTTTCCTTAAACTCATTCTGCAATAGGGATATTGTGTGGACAGCCCTGAAGCAAAAAGATAACCAGTTAAGCAAGCTGCTTCTTTTGTCTTCTTCCCCACCCCACCCGCAACAAGAGCCCTTGGCTCCCTCACACAGTGTCTACATTTCATGAGCTCGACAGCTACTTCACTGATTTCTGGTCTGCTACAGTCTCAGACACAGGCCTCTGGGGGAGTTACTCAGATCCATATTTTTAATTTTATTTCCCATTGAAATAAATGTGTATGTGTACATGTGTGCTTGCACAAAGGAACATGATCAAGTGGCTCACTAAGAAGCAAGGAGGATTAGGAGTGGATCCACAGGTATAAATTCTTCACCAGTCCTCCTGGATCAGTACCCCACCGCAGCTCTGAACTCGCAGGAACTGCTTTTTAATTGACCCTCAGTTGGAATGTGCTTTTGCCCTTCTGAGATTTTCTTGCTCCAGACTATAACTTGTGCTCTTACCTAGGGCCCTGGGTGGGGGGTGGGGGGGTTCCTGGCCCTGGTGTTCTGGAGCCAGATCTTTTGGGTTATGTCCCCAAGGGAAGCTGAAAGTCTCAGATCATTCACTAGAGGAGGAGCTGAGAGAGAATGCTGTGCATGCCACATGTGTCTATATTACACAATTCTTTGTTAACAAGTATGTCTGTCACACATGTGGTGATCTGGCCCCACTAGACCCTTTCAAAGGTAGGAATCGTGTCTTCTATTGTTTGGGCAGCACCACACAGGGTCTCTTGGATCTGAAGGCACATAATACTCTGAACTGTCTACAACAATAACTGAAATAGCCTGCAGATGGGACTTGGGCATTTGGTTTTATATTTTGAGCTTCATGTCTATTATGGTAGTATTTAATAATTAAGTGAACTGCGGTGGGAATTCTCTAAGGATTGAATCCCACAGGACTTCCATCAATCAGGCAGCATTTGAAGGAACTTGTCCTTTGTTCAAAAAAAGTCTGGCATAAGAAGTCTGATCCTTGGGTAATTTCCAAACTGGCATGGCTCTCCACCAAAGTGAGAGGTGGAGGAGGGGCTGTTTGCAAGAAAGCTCTTTAGTTTGCAGTGTTAAAAAAAAAGAAGGGGTGGCATCAGAAATGTTTGTTGGAAAGCTCAAACCTCGATTTTGATGCTGAGCAAGGGAGAAGTTATATTGGTAAGAGCTCTATTGAGGTTCACTTCTTGGTATTCACAAGAGTGAAGAGCTCAATTTAGTAGGTTGGACACGTTTCTGTGGGCCGAGCTTCTGGAAGTGTAATGATGGTGTTACTCTTCTTGCTGTTAGTGGTATGGGGGTGGGGGATGTGAGGAGAGGAGTGTGCAAATGGGAGTGGTGAAGACAGTTAGCAGCAGGGTAGTAATGAAATTCCGGGACTGTTAGCCAGTATTCCTCTTCACTGTTCCCCAGAAAAGCTGAGACTGTTCAAAAGGGTCATTAGACATCTGGGAAGCTCAGTCCTTCCCTGGGTCGGGACACTAGTAACTAGTAAATGGCATACTGGTTTTACTGAGTGTCAGGCCTTACCTGTTAGCATTAACCAGTCTCTAGCACCCATCAACAGTTCTGATAAGCCACTCTCTGTCAGCCCCTTTCTTCACCTAGTCATGGGGGACTATTTTTTCTTCTTCCTATTTTTTTTTTCTTTCAAGGGTCTGTCTATTTTAAAGTTAAAAAAGAGAACCTTCCCCAGTCTCTTCTTTTAATGAGTGCCCAGAGGCAACTCATGCTGAAGGAATGTAGGCCACAGCCCTTAGGGAACCACTGATGACCATCTTACACCCCAGCCGAGGTTCATGGGCTCTTCACTTAGTTTACTGCTTCTACTTGAGGGATGCTGCTCTCCTCTGAGGCTTGCATTTAATTGACTGATTAATTAATTGATCGTTTGATTGATTCATTAATTCAATTCATCCGACATTCATCCTGCGATGTGCAAAGCTTTAAACTATGTACCGTGTTATAATGTGAGGCAAAACCAAACAAGTCCTCTGTTCCCATGGAGCATAAATTCTTGTCTGGGAGAAAAGAATGAGATGTGAAAAGGTGAAGACAGAGTCACTGGAGGAAAGGCAACATTTTGCAGGCCGGAGGACAGTCCAAGATTGTGCTATTCTTCCACTGCCTATGAACTAATATTGAATCCTCAATGGGCTGTGCAGGGGAAGTTGTTCAGATGAATTTCTATATTCACTGAAAATGTGACTTCCAAAACTTTCCCAAAGAAGAAAGTAGTGACCACATTTTACAGAAATTGAAGACTCATAACTGTTTGTCCACACTTCACAGAGCTCCCTTCATATAGCTTCTCATCCCCAGTTGACAAAGGCTCCCCCTTCTCTAGGTGCATTATGTCCACCCAACTTTCCAAAGCTTTCATAAAGAGGTCTCCTGTATGCTGAGGAGGCAGCACACTCATAAAAGAGAAAAGCTCATTTGTTCTTTTCCTCCATCACTTTCTAAGTGCCTAGTTTCAAATGCACTGAATGGGCCCTGAGAGGAAAGCATTGGAAAAGACAAATTCATGGGGTTTGCATTCTAGCAGAAGAAGCAGACAAGAAAAAAAAAAACTAAATAAGTTTAATATTTTAAGACAATGATGAGTTCTTTAAAGAAAACAAAATAGAATAATGAGATGCACAGTGATGGGAAGGGGAGGAGACAGAATACGAGAGAGGGTCATTTCACCAGGATGGCCAGAGAAGGGTTCTCTGAAAGGGGAGACATATGACCTCTACAGAATTACACTTGTCTCCTTCCTCCCAAGGACAGCAATAACGACGGCATGTGCTAGGGCTGACATCACAACCACAACATCGTCTACTAATATCACCACGCCACTTTAATATACATGAGAAAGAGCCTTCTACCCCTAGCCTTTCAGTTTCTTGACCTCCTTTTTTCAAATGGTCTCTTTTGCCCCCAGCTCCACCTCTGCCACTCAATTCCATAATCATACCTTAGACCTAGTCATTACTTATTTTTCTACCAAAACATGCAATGTCTCATTGCAAGTCTAGGTAGGAGACTAGCTGGAAAAGCTTCTATACACAGAAATGTCCCTAAATTTACGATAAAGTTTTATAGTAGTACCAATTCTATAGAAAGACAGAGGGATGATTGATTCTTTCCCTCTAGTTACAAAATTTCAAAATTATGAGTTGTGTCTCTAGCATCCTCCAACAATGACCAATAAGATTTTCCCTGTCTCACTCCTGTCAAGTGTTCATCATCACCATTCCACCTAAATGACGTCTGTCAAGACCATCAGTGATTATCATGATGCTAAATCCAATGATACAGCTTCAACTTCGGTTAAGTCTCAGGAGCATATGATACACTCCTACTGAATCATTTTTTCCCTCTTTTTTCTTCTAAGGCAATCCACTTTCCTGGTTTTCTTCCCACCTCACTGATGGCTTCTCAGTCTCCTTTGTTGATTCCTCTCCTCTTGTCTTTGACTTCTTTTTTTATTAACATATAAGTAATATACCACAAAATGTACTATAGTGTACAACTAAGTAGTTTTGTATACTCCTAGAGCTGGCAATCATCACAATAAACTTTTTTGAGAACATTATCATCACCCCCAAATTAACCCCTTATCCACTAATAGTACCACTCTACACTCTATCTCCACCTCCGTCCCCTGATAACCATGAATTTACTTTCTGTCTCTGTGGATTTGTCTGTTCTTCTCCTTGACTTCTCAACATTGGAGCGCTCCAAGGCTCAGTTCCTTTTCCTCTTTATCTATTCTTACCTTTTGGTGATCTCATCCAGTTCCATGGCTTTAAATATAATCTATACACTGATAACACCAACACAGGCCTCTTCCCTGAATTCTAGACATGGAAATCCAACTTCCTACTTAACATGTCCACATAGATGTCTAATAGACATCTCAGACTTAACATGGTCAAAACAAGCTGCTGATCTCTTAGAATCTGTTCCACTTGTATAATTCCACTTCTCAAATTATGACACTTTCATCCTTTCAGTTGCTTAGGCACCAAAACCTTGCAGTCATCTTTGAATCCTCTCTTTCACTTACACCCCACATTTACTAAATCAGAAAATCCTGCTGCTGCTAACTTCGTAGTATTTTCAGAACCTGACCATGTCTCACAACCTCCACTGCTGTTACTCTTGTACAACCCACCATCTGGTTATTTCAATTATTTCCCCATTACCAACCCTTGTGCCTTCTATAGTTTCAATTCGGAAAATGATGGTTCTTCAAATATTTAAATTTTATACACACACACACACACATGTACATATAAAATGTTTTAAGTAAATGAAATATCTTGCTTCTAGCTTTATTTGTTTATGTGATTTTTATACAGCTTTAGTAAGATAATGTGTTTTAATAAGTTTATGGACTTTATAGATTGTCATAGATACTTGTGA
Source organism: Cynopterus sphinx (assembly GCA_030015415.1). NCBI lineage: Eukaryota > Metazoa > Chordata > Mammalia > Chiroptera > Pteropodidae > Cynopterus > Cynopterus sphinx. The sequence continues at coordinate 88,818,474 of CM057388.1, forward strand.
CAATATTTTTGCAGCTGTATAATAAAATAAGCATTGCTTCCGGACAAGGTCAGATTGACCAACACATGCTGGAATAGTGCTTTATATTTGATGCCAACTCTATAAATTAAACACAGTTAAAGCAAAATCATTTCATTGTGAGCATAAAAATCTGGTTTTCCACATAGCCAGACCTTAGTTTTGGAGGGGTAAAGGGAGTGTGGTTGGACAGGATGGTTTTAAAAGAGCCATAATAAGCTGTTTTCTATGTCGCTTGACAGAGGCAAGGTTTTGAAATAGGTAGCCCCATAAATAAACTGGGGTCTAGACAGCATTTGGACACTCTCTTCTGAAAACATAATGCTGGGGTGAAGGTTGATATTAGATCTATTTTTTAGAGGAATCTTGGAGAGAAGTTGCAATCGTTCTACCTTCTATTTCTAGTCCATTTCTAGTTAGAAACATTTGATGTTTTATCTTTATTGGCATCTCCACTGACCACTTTTAAGAAATTGCAAATGGATAATAATGATTGAATATAGATGTTAGCATGTTTCCTTTCTTCTTATATTTGAGATTCTACATTCTTCTCAATGCTATTCTTTGCTTCTGGACATCAGGAAGGAGGCACTACGCAGCAGGAGTCCTCAGAGCATTATCCATCATAGCATGGTCATTCAGTGACTGCTTAAACTCTTCCATGACCATTAGCTCTCTTTATTTTGTAGGGCCCCAGGCATCAGAAGGTCATTTCTTAATACAAAACCCAAGTCAGCTTCACCATCACACTTACCTGAATGTTTAGCTTCGCCTTTGGGAGTGAACAGATATGCCCTTTTCTATACACCATCCTTTCCAATATTCAGAATAATAATTTAAAAAAAAACCTTCCATGTCCTTCCTTTGTCTTCCTTTGTTGTTGGTCTAAAGCTCCTCTGTATATAGCAGGGCTACCTCTCATCACCATCCTAATTCTTGGCCTCTGGATTCTCAGATTTGTTAACAACTTTTGAAAAGTGTTGCATCTATTCTCTAAAACTAAGTCCAGTTATAAGGAAAACAACTCATTGGACTTTTGCTCAACATTAAACATTATTATCTTAGTTAAAATGATAGTTCCAAGACTTTATTTTAATAGTTGAGTTATTTCTACAACCCATTCTGCCATACATGACAGAATTAAGATCCAAAGAAATTTGAAAATGATGAGTTGAAACCAACAAGAAGAAATATAACAGAGACTTTCACATCTGCTAAAACAGCTTAAGTTACATGCACTTAAAATTGCCATGTCACATGGCTGACTCATGCAGAACTTGTGGTCACCCTAAAGCCCCCAAGCCTTTCTCTGTGCTGCCAAATCAGGTCTTCCTCATGCTCTGCTTTAAAATTGCTAGACATTAAATATCATCTTGTCTGTTTCAACTCATTCTAGCCTGCTCGGATCTTTTTATTATTTTTTGAACAATTTTATTAAGGTGAAATTTAAGTGAATAGGTCTTAAGTATACAGCTTGATTGATCTTCACATACACACACAGACACATCCCTGTAACCACTACTCAGATCAAGAAACAGAACATTATCATCACCCAGAAGTCTCCCTCATGCCTTGCTCCAGTCAATGACACCCACCCCAAAGTAACTATTGTCTTGATTTCTAACACCCTAGATTACTTTTTGCCTGTTTTTGAACTTCATATAAACGAAATCATACAGAATGTACTCACTTGTGAATGGCTTTTTTTTTTTGCTCATCCATTGTGAGATTCATCTATACTGTTGCATATAGCAGTAAGTTGTTCTTTTTCATTGTTAAGTAGTAGTCCATTGAGTGGATATACCACAATTTGTTTATCTATTCTCCTGTTGATATAAATTGGGTTGTTTCCAAGTTCAGGTTAATACAAATAATACTGTCATAAACATTCTTGTACTGACTTTTGCTGGATACATGGATTTATATTAGGTATAAACCCAAAAGGATACCTGTTGGGTCATAGAGTACATATATGTTCAGCTTTATTTAGTATATGCTGTCAACACTTTTAAAAAGTAATTGTGTAATTTACAGTCTGTGATGGCCAGATTTATGTGTCTTCGGCTAGGCCCAGTTATTCAATCAAACACTAATATACATATTGCTATGAAAGTACTTTATAGATGAAATGAAAGTCCATAACCAGTTGACTTTAAGTAAGAGACATTATTCTACCATTATCTGGGTGGGCCTGGTTCAATCAGGTGAAAAACCTTAAAGGCAGAGCTAAGATATCACTGGAGAAGAAATTCTGCCTGTGGACAGCAGTTTTAACTCATGACCAAGAGATCCAGACTGCCTTGTCTGCTGGTCTACTCTTGGATTTCAGATTCACCTACTCAAATCTCAATATATATTTCATACTGGTTCTGTTTCTCTGGTTGAATTCTGACTGATACAAATTTTGTACCAGGAGAGTAATAAATACCTAAATATGTGGAAGTAATTTTGGAATTTGGTAACAGGTAGAAGCTGAAAGAATTTTGAAAAGTATGATAGGAAAATCCTACATTGGCTTGGTCAGGCTATTGATATGGATGTTAAATATTCTGCCAGAAGGGCTCAGGAGTATGTCAGCACCATGGTAGAAAAAGCCTGTATCATCTTAGATAATTAATATGTCATCATAAAGAGAATGTTTGTAGGACACTTTATTTTCTTCATTTTTTAAATATAAATAAACTAAAATGTAATTATAAAAAAAGTGTTCAAATGATCCATAGGAATGTAGGGGGAAAGAAACAAAAGGAACAAAGAGCAAATAATAAAATGGTAGACTTAAATCCTAACACATCAATACTGATATTAAATATAAATGCTCTAAATATATCAATTAAAAGAAGGAGAATGCCTTGAGATAGTCATGCTAAGTGAAATAAGCCAGACTGAAAAAGTTGAAAATCACATGATATCACTTATATGTGGGATATAAACCTAAAAACAACAAACAAACAGGACAAACAGAGACTCATGGACATGGACAAGAGAATAGTGGTTACAAGAGGGGAAGAGGTGAGGGAGGAGGGGGGAGGTCGATGGAGTAAAGGGAGTCAAATATGTGGTGACAGAAAGAAGTCTAACTATGGAAGGTGAACACCCATTGTGTGTGTGTGTGTGTGTGTGTGTGTGTGTGTGTATGCGCCTTATTGTTAAAGTGTACAGCTGAAACTTACTGGATTTTGTTAACCAATGTCACCATAAAAACAAACAAACAAACAAACAAACAAATAAAAAAGACTACAGAGCAAATCAGGATGCACTATGAACCTATATCCTCTACAAGAAACTCTTCAAACATAACCACATAAGTGGGTTAAAAGTAAAAGGATTGAAAAAGATATAATGTTCGCTAATTACTTTTTTTAAAAAAATAGGAATGGCTATATTAATATCATGTAGAGTAGACTTCAGACCCAAACAAAAACTTATCTTGTAAAAGAGGGTAAATTACAGAAATGATATAAAGATCAATCCACCAAGAAGACACAATGATTCTAAAAGTGTATTCATCAAACAACAGAGCTTCAAAATCAATGAAACAAAAACTGATAGAGCTGAAAGGAGAAAGAGATAATCCACAATTATAATTGGGGACTTCAGCACCCTACTCTTATCAATTGATATAACAATTAGACAGAAAATTAGCAAAGATGTAGAACTCAACAAAACCATTAACCAAGAATATCTAATTGACCTTTTTAGAACACTATATTCAATAAGGGCAGAATACACATTGTTTTCAAGCACTTTTGAAACATTCACCAAGATAAAGTCTCTCTTTGGCCATAAAACAAAACTCAGCCAATTTAAAATAATTCAAATCATACAGAGTCTGTTCTCTAGCCACAGTGGAATCAAACTACATACCAAATGAAATAATACATTGAACAAAATGACAATGAAAGTATGACACATCAACATTTGTGGAACACAACTACAGCAGTGCTGAAGGGACATTTATAGCACTAAATTTATATATTAAGAGAAAATGTCTCTAATCAATAATTTAAGTGCCCACTCACATTGAAGTGGAAAAGTAAGAAATTAGAATAGCTTAAGACAATTTTGAAAAAGAGGAATAAACTGGGAGGAATCATTCTACCAAATGTGAGACTTACTATATAGTTTCGGTAATTAAGACAGTGTGATATTGGTGGAAGAATAGACACACAGGCTGGTGTTTAGCTGGAGTAGGGCAGGCATTGTAAAAAAGAGTTTCTGTTCTGTTAGGCCACCCTTTTTCTGGTCCTTTGGGCAGGATCCCTAGAGCCTTTAGCTTTGCCTGACACCTTGATGTTGAACTTATCGCCTTCAGAGTAGAACATATTTCTGTTGTTTTAAGCCACCAATTTTGTGGTCATTTGTTACAGCAGCCACAGGAAACAATACACCATCTATTGCTTCTCATTCAGAATGTATGTCCTGCTTAGAGCATCATGCATTATAGTCTTTGTATTTCTCATATTTCTAAGTTTTAAACTGTATGCCATGACTTGTTTTACAATTCAAGCTATGGGAATGTTTCATTTCACTTCCCCCGAAAGCTTTAATATTATTTGATATTCTTTTTTAACTATAGGGGACATATGATGTAGCAGAAATGGCACAGGCTTTGTATTCAGACAGACCCAGGTCCCTATCCTCCTGTTCTTTCTACTACCTGAGTAACCTATGGCAAATCACTTTGTCTCAGTTGCTTCATGTGTATGATTGGGTTAACACCACATCCCTGGAAGAAATATTATGAGTGTTAAATATAATGAGCCCATGGCAGGCGTGCAATGAACAACCACTCTTGGGACTCATGAAATATTATTTTATGTTGGGTGTTTAAAATAAGCAAAGTTCTCTGTCTTCCTGAGTCCAAGATCTTTATTTCTGAAGGCAGTTCTGCTCCAAGGCTCAGCAGTGCCTCTCACCATTCTCCTTATTCACACTGCTCCAGCCACTCTGGCTTCCGTGCTCCTCCTCAAAAATGTCCAGCATACTCCATCCGCATGGCTTTTTCACCTGTTGTTCCCTCTGTCTAGAACACTTCTTTACTTCATTAAGTTTTATTCCCAAATATGCCATCTTATCCAAGAGGCTTTTCCTCGCCACTTTAAACAGTATACCTCTCCACCTCTCTCTAATCTTGTCCTGCTTTATTTTTATTTAAAGGCTTTATCACAACCAGACATATATATTTGTGTATTATATGTCTCCCTCCATTAGAATATAAATTCCAAGGAAGCAGGAGCAGAGATTTTGCCTCTTTTGTGAACTTCTGTATCCCTGGTGCCTAGAACAGTAGATGCTTACTAAATATTTGTTGAATTAATGAATGAGTTCATAGTCTAGCTGAGTAGTGAAGTAAACATTCAATTACAGTGCAATGTAATCAACAGTATGATGTGTTTCTATGGAGTCTTGTGGGTACCTCTAGTCTGGCTGGAATGTGAAGTGGGATAAGAATTATTAATGAAACTTCTTGGAAAAAGTAACATCTTGACTGATCCCTGAAGAATAAATAGGAATTTCCAGGTCTAGAAGGTGGGGAAAGGATATTCCAGGAGATAAAATAGTGTTGTAAAGTCCTATAGACCATAGATTTCATAGATTTGAGATAGTTCAGTATGACAGAAAGGAAGAAATGAAGGAGAAAATAGAGATGGAGGGAGGGAAGGAAAGAGGGAGAACAAAAGGAAGAAATAGAGGAAAATAAAGGAGAGAGGAAGAAAGAAGGAAGGAAGAATGAAGAAGGAAGGAAGGACAGAAGGAAGGAAGGAAGGAAGGAAGGAAGGAAGGAAGGAAAAGAAGGAAGGAAGGCTGTGTTTTCAGTGAGCTCACAATTTAGAACTGGGAATAATCACATGAATAATTAAAATGCAGTTTAGTAAGACTGGTGGTAGAGATAGTATTTTCAGGGTACTGTGAGAACACGTGGAAGAAGGCCTCCCTCTGCGAAGGAGGCAGGATCTGTGGAGGGAAAGAAAAGGCTTACCAGATAATCATTCACCAGGCAGACAGAGGGGAGTAGGTCCAATTGAAGAAGAACCAATAAGACTTGCAAAGACATAGAACTGTGAAAGAGCACAGCAATAGCTGAAGTGGTGGGGCTGGAGTTCAGGGTGCACATGGAAAAGAGTGGTGTTTGGAGACTCATAGGCATAGAGATCTTTGGTGCTGTGGTAAGAGGTCTGAACTATTCTTAGAATATTGAAAGCCGATGGGGAAATTGAAGTTAAGAGAGGTGAAGAGAATGTTACAGATCCAGATAGAAATGATTCAAAACCAATCATTCCTAACTTCTCTGTAAAAAAATCCATTAAAATATCAATTTAAAAAGCCTAGAGGCAGGAGACTAGTTAGAAAGCCACTGTAAATATCCAAATAAGACATGCTATGATGGCCTAGACCCGGTCTACTAAAAGTGTGGTCCAAGACCAGCAGCATGTGTATCACCTAGGAGCTTATCGCCCATGCAGAATTTCAGGCTCCACTACACACCTGCTAAATCAGAATCTGCTTTATAATAAGATTCCCAGGTGACTGGTGTCTGTATTAAAATTTGGGAAACATTGGTTAAGACCAAATGGGTATAGTCAGGAGGGTATAGATATGAGAGATCTGTTAAGGTGGAACTGAGAGGATTTAGCATCAGATATAGTGATCTTTTTCAAATTAACTTATTTCTCCATCTACTGACATCTCAATTTTTTTTGTCAACTAGAGTTCAATCTGACCATTCACTCACCTGGATTGGGTTTACGCTACACCTGAAGAACTGGCATTCTCTTCGGGTTTGGAGCTATCAGTAGAGAGAAAGTTTGTTTCTTTTCAGGAGCCCCAGTAGATGGCCCCTTATGCAGCTCAAAATCAATAAAATGTAAACTAGGACAGTGTAGGATAATTCTACTTATTTTCTGTTTTTGCCAAAACAAATTTAGACTCCAGCTGTTTCAATAATTTAAGTTTCTTCAAAGACAACAATTGATTTTCATTTGAAAGCACTGGAGGGGAGGGAGGAATTGAATTACCTTGAGAAGTTTGGAAAAGTAAAATGTGATCTCTTTATTCTAGTTGTAAAAGACAAACGTATCCTTGCTTTCATTGTGGATGCATATTTTAAAGTGAAGAGTTCATGGGTTTCTATAACCACTGTTTAAAACATGGGGAATGGTGGATGGGTTGATCCAGAGCATTGTTAAATACCAGAGGGTCCAGGAAGGATCCCTCTCCATGAATATGCTATTTTTAGAAAGAAATTGACTTCATCCATGAGTCAATATGTTTATTCTTCTGACATTAGGATGACAATTACTTCAGCTGCTTACGTCTTGTTCTCTACCCTTCAAAACCTTCAAAGAAAGCTGTCAATCAATGAAAAAAGGTAATCACCATTAGACCACTGCAGCCATGGTGGAAAAACATGGGATGCCTTGATGAGTAATTTCAAGTTAGGAGGAAACTTATTCAGAAACTTATTCAGCAAATATTTGTTGAATGCCTACCAAGTTCAAGACATTGTGCTAAAAGTGTTCTTAGTTTCAGTCAACAGAAACCAACTCTGGTTAACCTAAGGAGAAAAGTAATCTGCTGGCAGGAAATCAAGTAGCAAACAGAATTGACAGGAAGCTGGTGAACCAAGCTTGGAAATAGTCTGAGACTGAGGGCAGCTTGGATCAGGGTCCCAGCCAAGCTGACACCACAGTAACAGACTGGTTCTGTGTCTCTGCCTTGCCCATTGGACACTGAATACTGACACTGTCATTACTAACCACTGTCAATGACCACTTGGATGCTGCAGCTGCTACCATCAGAATTAATCTGGAACTGCCTCTTGCTTCTTTGCAAATCTGGCTCCAGATTCAAAGTCCTAAACAGTAGTCCTAGATTGGCTGAGCCTAAGTCACATGCCTGTGCACAACTGCCAGGGGGCAAGGAGAGTGAATGTCTGGCACTTTCAATTTCCTCAGTGGAAGGCAGGCCCTGCTTCCCATCATGACTCACACAAAGGGGATTCCCCAGCACACTCTCTCCTTCAATTATCTCATTCTGCCCCTTGGTTTTAGATACTACAACATATTGATGGCTCTCAAATTTCTTTCTCTAGCCAACATGTCTACCGAGCTCAAGACTCATATGTCTACATGCCTAAATGACATCTCCATTCGGATGTCTAATCAACAACTCAAACTCATCATGGCAAACAAGAATTTCTTGATTCACCCATCTCTACTCCATACAAGCCTACATTTCCCTCAGACTTTCCTGCCTTGATAAACAGCAACACTAATCACTCAAGTCCAAATACAAGAAATTCCCTTCCATTCTTCTCTCCCATCCTTTACATCCAATCCGTAAGGGTGTCCTATGGTTTCCACCTCCAAAACAACTTAAATCGGCCCTCTTCTCACAACCTCCAATACTACTACTGTAGTTCAGGCCATCAGCAGCATCTTTTTGCCTACAACAACCACCTGTACCATTCAGGGCACCAGGAGGCAACAAATGGCGTGTTCAAAAGAGTTTTGCTAAAGAGAATCTAATAATTATTAACTATAATCATTATATATTATTACTACATATTACATTATTACTATAGACCATCAAATATAAACTGTAATATATAAATATAATATATTTTATACAATATTATATTTACATAAAATTATATATTTTATATAACTATATAAAATACATATATAATAAATATATATTAACTCTTGACTATTAATCAAGGTGTGGGCAGGCTTAAGAAAACAATCAAAAGACGGCGAAGCACCAGGAACAAGCACCAGGAACTGCAGAAACACAACCACAGCCAGGACTTGTTTGAGGAAGGAAAGATTTGGATCAGGGTGGGGGAGTCCTAATGAATACCCTGATCCCTCTCCTCCCACCTTCTTATCTCCTGCCAGTGTCTCCCACTGGCTAAACTCCACCAGAAACCAGCCAGGAAATAAGTCTTGGAGATGCTGTCGATTGCTTCAGAGAAAGGCAGATAATGTAATGGGGTAAAGAGGTTAAGGGTGATGACCAACACACCTTCTGACTGGTCACTTTGCTTCCATTCCTCTCTATCCCTCTAATCAATTCTCCACAGAGCAACCAGAATGATTTTTTTTTATAATCTGAATCATAACATAGACCTGTTTAAACCTTTTCAATCGTTTCTCATTGCACACAAAATAAAATCCAAGTTCTTCACCATAGCCTATAGGGCCCTTCATAATCTGGCTCTGCCTCTTTGATATAATTTCTCACCACTTTTCCCTTGTTCATTAAGTTCTACTTATGTTAACTTTTATTCCTATCTTATAGTCTTTGCATTTGCTTTCCCTTTCTCTGAAACATTCTTTCCTCAGCCCACTGCATGGCTTCCTAATCACCTAATCTGAAATAACTCCTTGTCCAGCCACTCTCTATTATATGACCTTATTTTATTTTCTTCATAGAGTCATAGGATTTGGAGACCACCATTCAATATCTGAGTTGCATTTGAAATGTCTATGCAATTATCCAAGTCATGATGTCAATTAAGTAGTCAGATATATGAAGTCTTTTTGTTGTTGTTTCAGGTTTTACAGCTTTATTTTTTACTTTAATTAAATTGTAATTTATATTTTAATTCAATTATTATTTTGTAAAAATTCATTAATCTCAAGTTCAATGAGTTTGGACAATTAGTATACCTCTACATAGCTAACATCCTAATTAAGCCATAAACATCTCTATCCCTTCAGAAAATTCTTTCATCCTCCTTCCCCAACTCAATGATCTGATTTCTATCCTATAGATTAGTTTTGTCTGCTCTTGAACTTTATATAAATGAAATCATATAATGCTTTAATTTTTGTTTCATAATTTTTCATTGTTATTATACAGAAATACAATTAATTTTGTATTTTGACCTTGTAGCTTGTGACTTTGCTTAATTCACTTATTGGTTTTAGTAGTTCTTTTGTAGGTTCCCCACATCTTTTTCTATGCACAGTTACTTTACCTGAACAAAAAGTTTTACTTCTTTCTTTCCAATCTGTATGCTTTTTCTTTTTTCTTGACTTATTGCACTGATTGGACCTCCAATATGATGTTTGATAAGAATTATAAGAGTGGAAATCCTTGTCTTGTTACCAGTCTTAGGGGAAAAGTGCTCAATATTTCACAGTAAATACAATAATATAGAAGTCTTAAAAAGAATACTCTGGCTGCTGTGTAAAAAAGGACTCAGTGGATAAGAAAGTCTAGAGATAGAGATTTATGATTTATAAAGATATGGATGGTATTTTAAAAATGAGCCCTGAGGAATAACAAAATTTAGAAGTTGCATAATAACTTAAAATAGGAATAAATCAATAGCAGGACTGGAAAAATGAAAAAGATGCCACTGGAAGATCATAAATAATAATAGATACTATTTATTGAGTGCTATTTACCATAAACTATTCTAAGCACTTTTCAGGTATTATTTACTCTTTTAATGAGTCAAAGAAGAGGGAGATCCAGCAAAAGACATTGAAAAAGAAGCCTAAAAAAATGATGTGGGATGTCACAGAAACCAAAAAAATAGATTGTCCTAAGAAAGAATGACTGACCTCTGGATATTGTTGAGAAGCTAAATAATATAAGGACAGAAGATTGTTCCTTTGACTTGCCAACAAGGAAGTTGGTTGCCTCGGCAAGAGTGTAGTAGACAGTCTGGAAGGTAGATTGGAGTGGATGGGAACTGAGGAGAAAGAAGCAGTGTAAGTAGATGATCCTTTGAAAAAATTTGTCTGTGAAGGGGGCAGGAAGAACTGTACCTGTGGGTCAATGAAGGGATATTCAAGCCCCAGTGTTTCTGCCACACTGTCTTTCTCAAAGTTTTCCCAAACTTGCCTCTGTCCACACTTTTCTTTCCACATGCAAAATTCTTTCTCCGCCTTCCTCTAACTGATGAGATCTTATCCATCTCCAATTCCCCTTCTCTGTGAGGACTTTATTAAGTCAAGATAAAGGAAGCTACTTTTTCCACCGTGTGCCTAGGTACCATGCACACACTGTTATTAGAGCACTCTGCTCGTGAATTACAATGTAATAATTTTGTTTGTCATGTTTTCATACTAAACTACGACTTACTCCAGAGCAGAGGGCAGGTCTTACCCATTTTTCTCATTCCCCTGTTTAAAAACCTCCATTGGTAATGGATAGCTGGTTACACAGGTGTGATCAGCTTGTAAAAACCCACCAACCTCTACACTTATACTCAACAAAAAGCTTGTTTTTAATGCACAAAAATAGTAAAGTATAAAACTTTCCCCCACCCCATTGTTCTTCATATTTGAATCCAATTACTGAGCACCAACTGTGTTCCCAGCACTATGCTAGGTTCTTAGATGATCTCAGCCTCCCTGTCTCTCTCTAGCTCTTAGTTTATGCTGACTGGAGTCTGGAAAGATCATAAACATGTCCTGCTTCCAGAATTGTGGTCTTCAGAATGGTCAAATGCTTGCTTGGCTCAGTAGAATACTTAGCAAGGAGTTCAAAACTGCTAGATAAACAAAGAGGATGAATTTACAAATGTTTTGAACTGCATGTTATACTTCTATTAATACATTCTGGAAAAATAATACTTTTAAAATAATACTCTCATATTTCACATTCTGCTTATAAGCTATTATTATCTATACATTCCTGTTGGGCCACATGTCATTAAGTAATGATAGCAAAGTTCTGAGAAACTGATTTATAGACTGATGTGATGGAATGTTCTACATACTTTTTTAAGGTTCAAAGTAAATTTTTCATATGTTTATCCAAAAATAAAGAAGCAAACATCTTATTTCTTCATCTGTAGCATTGGAGTGCATTACTCACACTTAATCTGTGTTTAGCAATCTGAAATAGGCCCTTAAGGGTATTTGAATTCCTGGAACCCTTTCATATTTCTGGACTTCAATTGAGTGAGATGAACACACTACAAGAGTAGCCATCTGTAATCAGGGAAAATCAACCCATATTAAGCAATTAGAATCAGAGTATAGCTTGTGTAGCAATCCAGTTTTTTAGCCCTGGCAAAATGTCTAACTTCAGCTAAATTGTTCAATTTCCCTTCTCCTTAGGCTATCCATATTATAAACTGGAACTAATGCTATAATCTTTAAGATTAGTAATTAGAAATAATATGCTAACAATTACAGAGCTATTTGCTAAGAGAAAGTATGATTACCCAATGAATCACTTTATCTGAAGGAAAGGTAATAATTCTGTCCTCCAATCAGGTGTTCTTATGTAGAAGTCTTTAAAAAAAAACATGGGGACATAGGGAATCATACACTAAATCAGGCGATTTAATTGTGTGTGAATGATACTTCAATAAAGCGTGTTTTTAAAAGACATAGGTCCATTTGAGTGAATTGTCTCCAATCTAATAGGACCCACAATAAAAACTTCTCTCGGGCTTCTATAACAGGAAAAGGTGCACTTTACACTGAGCAAAACCATGTTTATCTTGTTGACCCCAAGAAAGAAGATACCAAGAAGGGCTCCTGGTGGTTAACTGGGCTCAGATTTAAAAGCAGAGCTTAGAGGCCATTTCTAAACAGGGGTTTTTCACACAAATCCTGCTTCAGGGGGGAAACTGCACTAAACTACCTGCCTCCAGCATTAAACTGCCTGCTTGCACTGTGTTCCTGCCATCTGAGCCAACACTTATCAAGCAGTTTCTGAATTGTATTTCCATGGATAGGACTGTCTTTCCCTGTGGAATCAGAGCCATGCAGCTATATCCCCATCCATATCTTCACTGTTCAATCAGGATAGTGCCTTTTGGACCAACTCAACTGCAAGAATTTAGAACCTTCATTTGCATAAAGATGAATCAATCAGGGACCTGGAATGGGGACTTCTTTCCATGTAAGTCATCTCACCGCTGGCTCAGGGAGCACACATTTTGTTTCTACCTAAGACTGGAGACTGCATCTCCCTGGGTAGAGCTCAAACATCAGAGACATCTTGCTGGACCAGAGCAGAGTGGAGTAGACAGGAACAGTGTAGAGCAGAGCATACCAGACCAGACCAGGACAGTGCAGAACAGAGCAAAGCAGAAGGGAACAGAGGGGAGCAGAGGGGAGCAGACCTGTCTATCAGAGAGGTGCCTTGTTGTAGGGCTGCCTCGCACCCACGCTGTTCCACAGCCATGCTTTCTCATAACTGAGTTGTGACACTTTGAACAGCATGGCTGTTTCAAAGCCATGCTGTTCTGCAGCTGTGCTGTATCACAATTGAGGAGTTTGCTCTCAGTGAAGCTTCCTTCTTCACTGAACTCAAAAATGGGGATACCTGTTGGTGTTGAATGGACCAACAACCATCAGTTGACAATCTCATGGGCAGTATCCACTTGGTCTTGTTTCCTTCCTTCCTTTGTCCACCAGGCATCCCATATCTAGATTCGTGATCCATTTAGAAGCATTTCAACACACTGTTTGCAGTTTACTTTCAGTTTCATTTTTACCTACCCATATTCTCCCTTGGTCATGAACTTTACTGATTATTTTCGTATCCCATTATATTACATAGATTTATGTGACCCACTTCACCTCCTATACGGAAATAGGGAGTATGTAACTAAGCAAACTACTGCTGTGGTTACTTATTAACAGAGGAAGGCAGAATGAACATAACACAAATTACTCCATGTGGAAAACATCGTCCCTGCTAACCATTTTAGAGAAAGTGAAGGGGGAATGGACTCAAACTCCACTTGGCTTTATCAGGTTACTTGGCCGTAATGATATACAAAAATAGGTCTATATATAAGCACAGTGCTCAAATATTCAGTAGGATATCCGTGACATATTTAAAGCCAAGGCTAATTTGTTATGCTTTCAGACATTTCACATTCCTCACGGACAACTTGTACCCATCTGCCTAATGAAAGTTTACAGAGAAAGAGCCAATGTGAAACAGAAGGACAAGGAACAGTAGACTAAGCAACTTCTTCATCTTCATAGTGTACTCTGAATAAGAATCCCACTCTCCTCTGTGGACTAGAGTTAGCCCTTGTCTTGTCTTTCCAACCTCATTCCTTCCAATCTACCTTTTGTTCATTAGGCCACCCTAGCCTTTCTGGAAATGACCAGGATTTTACCAACTTGGAGGCTTTAGATTTTCTGTTTTCACTGCTTGGAATGTTCTTTCCCCAGCTCTGGGCCTGGCTAGTTCCCTCTAATCCCAAAGGCCTCAGCTGAAACAGCATCTCCTGCGAGAGGCTTTTTCTGACCACCCTTTGTTCCTTTTGTGATAACTCACAATTAGGTTAACTTTTTTTTTTTTGTCTAGTTGTTTTTAGTCTGTCTTCCTCACTGGAGTATAAACTTCTAAGGTCAAGGCTGTCTTATTCACATGAAAGATGTTGAACCTCCACAGCAGTCTCCCCACTCCCAGTAACTTTTACCATATCTCCCTGTTTATTTCCATCATAACTCTACTCACAACCTGAAATATTCTTTCTTTGTTTTCTTATTTATCATCTGGCTCTCCCTACTAGACTGTGAGCTCCAGGAGGGCAGGGAGCAGGTCTGTTTTTAGTTCTTTATCCCCAGTGCCCAGCACAGGCCCTTACACTGGATGAATAGCAGAGCCTTAACACCACAGTCATCTCTGCCTGCTTTTAACTGTCCAGTCTAGAATTGCTATGGTGTTGGCTGCTGATTCCAAAGTGTTTTAGTCTTTTGGGGCTGCTATAACCAATTGCCACAGACTGAGTGGCTTATGAACAACAGAAACTCTCACACTTCTAGAGGTTGGAAGTCTGAGATTGACATGCCAACGTATTTGGTGTCTGCTGAAAGCCCTCTTTCTGGTTCACAGCATCTTATAGCTGTGTCCTCACATGGCAGAAGGGGCGGGGGGCTCTCTGGGGACTCTACTCCTATGACCTAGTCACCTCCCAAAGGTCTCACCTCCTAATACCATCACAATGGGGTTAGGACTTCAACATACATGTTGGAAGGGGGAGACAAATATTTAGTGTGTAGCAAAAGGTGTAAGAAGAAATGAGACTTGATCTTTCCTGTCCCTGTTGTGCACTGAAATCATGGAGGACTTAGCACAACTTTGGAATGGTATCAAAAGAATGCTGAAGAGCATAGGCACATGTTTAGGAGCCTGGATAACTATTCGTGTTACTTAGCAGCAATATTGAGAAACATGTTATGTTTTGTAGGCACTGCATTCTCTCAACTTTAATTTTAAAAATCTTTTTCATATTACAAAAGTAGCAATGAAACCAAACCACATATTACAAGATACATTGACTAACTTAGAAATTCCAGAGGTTAACAAGAATTAACAGTGTTAACTATGACAAGTTGGAGCAAACTGAGGTGTCAAATTTTGAAAGAGATATCCTTTGAGGTGGAGCAGCCGTTGAGAATAGTGTTGCAGTGAACTTGGCTGGGGATATTGAGAAATCAATGAAGTCAAGTCGGGAGGGAGAAACCAAGTGCAGTTCCCACCTTGCACTCCACTGCCACTGACATGATTCTTGCCTTCCTCACCTGCATCTGTCTTCTTGCCTTGGTAACGTGTCTTTGTGTAATTATCAGATATGTTTTATTTTATAGGTGTGATATCATGTCATACTCAAGACCCTAAGCTTAAATTTCTAGGGATTTGCAACCATTACATGTGGATGAACTAATTTAGTCTATAACCTTCCTAGCAATTGCTGAGATGGTGGTGCTTATATAGATTCCAGATTTGTTGTGTCTTTTACCACCAGAACTTCTGCTTAAAAGTTAGAACTTCAGAGCTCCAAGAGGATTCAGGGAGTGAGCTTGCTAATGAAATATGTGCTCAGTTGTTTTCGTCTAGGTGGTAACCGACGTCTCTTTCTTAGTTTCTAATATATAGATGCAGAACTCCATTGGCAATGCTTATAGACACTTTGATAATCTGATACTTCTCAGGTGCTTAGCTTCTTGAATTATTCCTTTCTCAAATTTCAAGTAAGCCTGTTGGGATTCCGTAGAAAATTCTGTTCAAACATTTTGTTTGAAAATATCCAGATCATGGTTTTGCAACTCTGCTAATGATACAGATAAAGAGAATGGAATCTTAGAAGCCCTAAAGCACTTAAGTCCTGAAAGAACAAACCCTATGACTATTTCCTCTAACCTTTTACCTGGGTATATGCAGGTCAGCATTACAGATCTTATCTGTGCTCCTGAAGTGAGCTGTCGCCCTGCTTCCCATAAGATTAAGTGGGTCTCACTCTCTTCTGCCTTTTCTTGGGAAAAGAGAAACAAGAATGATGTGGCTATTGTTTCATTGCCATCTAAGGAAGCATTCATTTTATAAATGAGAATCATTTTAGGAGTCAGAAAGAAAACAATATGGCCTCTGAAGATATTCTAATGAGACTCCTAACAGAAAAAGGGTTTTATAGATATAAATTGAATTAATGTGATTGAACACTTGTTTATCTTACCTGCCTAGTTCAGACCCTTATTATTTCAGGAATATTGCACTATCCTTCTACTTAATATTTGATCCTCGGCAGGTCAACCTTCACAGAACATCCAGAGTTAGATTTTGTATAATTGCATAATTAAAAATATGCATTTATATAATACATGAATATTATAAAAATCAATAATTCAAAATTAAATATCGCATCATGAAAAGCCACAGTTCCTTTATCCACCTTTTACCACACCCTAATTCTGCTCCACAGAAGCAACCACTTAAATACTTTTAGCTGTTTTTTTCTAGCAATTATGACCATGTTTTTTACAGTATAATTCTATTAGTGTTTCTAGATGCATCAGTTTCAGAAAATCACCTATTGATTTTTTGTCAGGCTGGAAAATCACTAAATAGATGAGGATCTAACAATCTTACACTATATAGTTGTACTGGAATTATATTTTAAAATAGTTTAGACTATTTAATAGTTTACACTATTATGACTATGTTAACGTTATTTATCGTGGAGTCGAGTAATATGATTATTTTTTCTTGTAGTATACTTTTTCCCTGGAACTTCTAATTACTTTTTGTTCTATTTTCTTTTACCTTTCTCATCCACATGTCCTAAATCCTTTATAATGTCTCCACAATATTAGCTATTCTATCAAGTCCTCTTTTTTTCCCCCTCAGAAATCACTTTTCACCCATATTTTTGCACTGGTTACTATTTAGCTCCACTACATACTTGTCACCCCAAAACTTCTCCACACCACTCTCCTAGGTGGTATCGAGTTTTCTGAATCCCATTTCTTCTCCAGTCTTGTTTTATTCCCTCATTTTTCTAGAGTATATCCTCCAGTAGTTTGTACTAAAGATACAAGAAAGATAAAGTTTCTGATCCTTTACATTCCTTGTACTGAATTCATGGTTGAATATTATTTTCTCTCACATTTTAAGATTATTGCTCATTTTTACTTTGTAGTATCTAGTGATGCGCTTGACAAGCCTGATACTATTCCGATTCTCCTTTGTATTACATATGACTGGTTTTCCAAAAACTTTAAGATCTTTTTGTAATCATTATTTTTCTGACATTTCAGCCTCTTCTGTCTATGCCTGGTGTCTTCAAGTCATAAGCCTCTTTAGCTCATCTGTTTAGATCTCTCTCTCTTGAGGATGAGATGTGTAGTTGACACAGTGTCATTCATGGTAAGGGTGAGGATGGGGTTGGGGGCAAAGGTCTAAAGTCCAGGTCTGATCATGTAATCCCCCTGCTCAAAAGCCTTCATTTTTCTCTCTTGCTTACTGAGACAAATCCAAAATCTTTAGCATGATATTCAATGTCCTCCAGGATATGACCTAACCTACCTGTTCTGCTTTAGAGGTAATTATCCCCCAGTTTCTATCTTCAGGCCAACTGAGATAATTGACATTTCCTAAGGGCAATGGATGTTTTTAACTTCCATTGTTTCTGCCGGGTATTGCTACTCCATTCCATTCTCACTCCCTACACACACAACTAGAATGCCTTTCTCATTGAACCATACCTGTCAATTTCCCACTACCCTTAAGTGCCCCAAATGTACCTCCTCCATTAAGAACTGATTTTATCCTCATCATAACTTTTGGTCCCTTCTTCGAGTTCAGTCTTCACTTTCTTCCATGTATTATAGTCATCAATGTACAGGTACTGCACTGAAAGCTCTTTGAGACAGTTATGATTTAAAATGTAATGTTTTAGCTCCAAAACAACCTAGGACAGTGCATGGCGTATAGTAGGTACTCTATCGATGTTTGTGAAATAAATAAATTTGCCATTTCTGTAAATGTGGAAGAATATCATCCCATTTTAACAGCTTTATTGAGATGCAATTCACATATCAGACAATTCACCCATTTAAAGTGTACAGTTCAATGGTTTTAGTATATTCATAGAATTGTGCAACCATCACCACAGTCAGCTTTAGAACATTTTCATCACCCCAAAGGAAATCTTATAGCCGTTAGCAGATATTCCCTATTCCTCCCACAAACCCCCAGCACTAGGCAAACACTTATGTTCTGGCTCTACAGATTAGCCTATTCTGGACATTTTGTGCAAATGAAACTAAAAATATGTGTTTTTTTTTTTTTGCAACTGGTTTCTTTTACTTAGCCTGTTTTCAAGTTTAATTTATATTCTAGTATGTATCAGTACTTCATTCCTTTTTATTGACAAATAATGTTCCATTGTATGACTGTACCACATTTTATTTATCCATTCATCTGTCAACTGATGTTTAATTTGTTTTTATTTTTTGACTATTGTAAATAATGTTGCTATGAATACTATTTATTTTTGGTGGGCGCATATTTTCATTTCTCTTAGATATATACCTTGGGGTAAAATAGCAGGGACATATGATAACATCATGTTTAACTTTTGTGAGGAACTGCCAAACTATTTCCCAAAGTGGCTGCACTGATTTACCATTCCATCAGTTGTAATAAAAAGGTTTCAATTTCTCCAATACTTGTTAGTATTAATTATTGTCTATTTGATTATAGCCATCCTAGTAGGTGTGAAGTTGTATCACATTATGGTTTTGATATTTATTTCCCTAGTGGCTAATGATGTTGAGCATCTTTTCTCATCCTTATTGGCCATTTATATGTCTTCCTTAAAGAAATGTCTATTCAGATCATTTGCCAATTAAAAAAGTATTTCTAATTATGTAGAGTATGCATAAGGTAAAATCAAGCATCTTAACCATTCTAAGTGTGCAGTTCAGTGTCATCAAGTGCACTCACTTTGTTGTGCAACTATTATCACCCATTAAACAGGTATTCTCCATCTCCTCCCCCACCCTCTGGCAGCCACCATTCTACTTTCTGTCTCTATGATTTTGACTACTTTAGGCCCTTCATATAAGTGAAATCATGTAGTATTTGTCTTTTGTGACTGGCTTATTTCAAGTAGCGTAATAGCCTTAAGGTTCATCCATGTTGTAGCATGTGTCAGAATTTCCTTCTTTTTAAGGCTAAATAATATTCCATATTATGTATATACTACATTTCGTTTATCCATTCACCCATCAGTGGACACTTGAGTTGTTTTCACCACTTGGCTATTGTGAATAATGCTGGTATGAACATGTGTGTACAAATATCTCTTTGAGAGCCCTTTTCAAAAAATTCTCTGGTGACATTTGCTTTTTACTCATTTTGGCTAGGGTGAGCCAGTGGGCTTTCCAAAATTGTGACTGAGACTGTGCACAGTGCAGGAAAGAGGTGCAGATGGAAGTGGCAAATAAAATAATGGGCAGGCCAGGTGCAGTCTAAAATAAGTGTCAGATTCTGACTTAAAGCCTGCCACCAGGTGCAGCTGTACAATTGAAGCACATCAACTCACTTTTCACTATAAAGCCTGCCACTAGATGCAGCTTAATGGTCACTCACAGATAAGGTTTTAATATGAGTCTGCAAGAAATTTATTTAATATGGTCTCCATGCAGTCAAACCTCTCTGCTAATGTTAATCTATATTTGCAGCAACTCCCCAGCACTAATGTCACCGTCTCAGCTCATCAGGCATTAGACTCTAATAAGGATCTTACAGCCTAGATCCCTCGCATGCACAGTTCACAGTAGGGCTCACACATCTGTGAGAATCAAATGCCTGATGATCTGATGGTATCCTTTTGATGGTGCCCTTTTGAGGTAAAAATGTCATTAGTTTTAATGAAGTCAAATTTATTTATTTTTTCACCTTTGGTGTCATATCTAAGACATTTTTGCCTAACTCAAGGTGACCAAAATTTACTCTTGTGTTTTCTTCCAGGAGTTTCATAGTTTAGCTCTTACAATTTGATCTTTGATCTATTTTGAATTAATACTTGTATAGGGTGTGAGATAGGGGTTCAACTTCATCTTTTTGCATGTGAATATCCAGTTGTCCCAGCACAATTTCTCAAAAAGATTATTCTTTTGCACCCTTGTTGAAAATCAATTGATCATATAGATGTATGCGTTAATTTTTTGACTCTCAGTTCCATTTCATTGTTCTGTACATCTAATTCTTATGCCAGTACCACACTGTTTTGATTGCTGTAGCTTTGTAACAAGTTTTGATATTGGGAAGTGTGAGTCCTCCAACTTTATTCTTCTCTTTTCAGCAGTATTTGGCTATTTCGGAACTCTTGTGATTCCATGTGAATTTGAGGATGGGTTTTCCCTTTTCTGAAAAAATGGCTGTTGGCATTTTGGTAAGAATTGCATTGAATTTGTAGATTGGTTGGGGAGTGTTGTCATTTTAACAGCATTAAATCTTCTGCTTCGTGAATATTTGAATGTCTTTTTGTTAATTTGGGTCTTTAAAATTTGTGTACAATGTTGTGTACTTTACACAGTACACATTTTACACCTCTTTTGTTAAATTTATCCCTAAGTATTTTATTCTTTTTTTTTTGTACTATCATAAATGGAATTTTTCTTAATTTCATTTTCATATTGTTACTATAACATTTTGAACTAGAGGTTAAAAATCATTATGACCAAGCTTTGGGTTTTAAAACAAAGGTTGTTAATATTTTTAGGTTGTTGCTTTCAGGGGATTCAATGTTTTACAATGGTCTGCACAATAACAAAGCTTTAAAAATTATCCCATTATTATGTTTTGGTAATATAGAAACAATTAACTTCACTAATGGATTTAGTATTATTATGACAATTTCAAGCCAACCTCATCTTATCTGAGAAAATTTAATGTGAAACTACTTACCTTGGTTCTTCCAGAATATTATCTGCTAATAATTAAAGTATTTAATATGCTTCTTGCATGACTGGGTATTACTATGTCATTCTTTTTCTAGAGGACATGAAAAATTCCTGGGTGCCAGTATTAATCTCCCACTTTCTTTAATGAACTTAGAATCTGATCCAATGAGATTAAAATTGTCTCGAAGACTATGATCAAGAGGACTTGGCTGTTATAGTTCTAGATGAATCTTGTTTTTTGCACTTGACATAATTTCACACCAACCCCTCACCTAACGGAGAGGTTAATCTCTCCATTACGTCTCTGTTCTGGCCTTAAAACATCACAGCTAGCATACTTCTCTTTAGATTGCTGGTTCCCCTTGCTCTGTGCTTAATGAAATAGTGAACAACTTAATCAAAACATCTAGTATATCGCTCAGAACTCAAGTGCACAGGGAATATTAATTTATTTTGTGAATATCTTCTTTTGACCTTAAAAAAAAGGTTTCTATGTTAATAAGTATTTTTTAATGTTTACATGGATTTTGTATAGACTTTTAAAAAGAAATCTCATAGACTAAAGGCATTTGAGAAGTTGAAAGCAATCTTAGAAAGCCAGGGCAGGGTTTTGTGAGCCAAGTTCAGTCTGTAGACATGTTTTATTTGGCCCCTGTGATATTTTAAAACCATTTAGATTAGTTGCCAACTTTGACAATTCAGGCAGTTTACCATAAAAATCTGGATTTCTGGCTTTTCTTAAAAAAAAATGGGTAAACCCGACAATGTCAAGCCCACACTGCTACTTGGCACATATGGAGGCATGTGTGCTCCTCCCTGCATGACTTTCTTGGCCCCAGGAGGCCTTTGAGTCTATGACTTCTGAGCTAATTCAATCCCCTCCTGAGGTTTGGAAAAATCATTACTGCTCAAAATTTGTCAACAGCTAATTAGTTATCAATTTCTCAATTTGTGTTGACTCAAATGCCAAGAGTCTTATTTATAAACAGATAAAGTTAGGGAAGAGCTAATTATTCTAAACATTCAAAAGATTTTCTTGCTTGAATAGTATCCCCGTTGATGTATTTAGGTTTTTAAAATATAATGAACTGTCAGAGGAGCTAAAGAAGCCACAGATAAACAGAGATTAATCACATCTAAAAACAATAAAATGTGCTCTGAATCATCATTTCTTAAAACCTGTCTCTCAGTTTAATTATGACCACCTCTTTAAAATTTCATTAATCTTATCCACTTTCATTTATGTCCTCTTCTCCTGAATTCCTATGATTTTACTTACCTATCTAGATAACAAGTAAATTAGTACTTAATCATTTATTTATTCAATAAATATTTATTTGAGCACTTGCTAAGATGCTAAGTGTTGTTCTAGGCACTAGAATAGCACAGAGAACAAGAGACAAAATCCCTTGTGCAGCTTATATTCTAGTGGGAGAAATAGACAAAAAGTAGATAAACAAGACCAGTTCTGCTAGTTATAGGCACTATTAAGATATAAAAACAGGATAATGTGACAGTGACCTGAGGGTTGGTGCTATTTAGATAGGGTGATTAGAGAAAACTTCATGAGAAAGAACCAGCTATGTGAGGGGAAAGGGGAAGCTTGTTCTAGGCAGAGAGAAAAAAAAATGCACAATGGCCCTAAAGTAGAAATAAGCTTTGCATGTTCAATGAAGTAAAGGCCAGTGTAGAGCACAGGGAAAGAGGGGGCAACTGTTAGGAACTGAGATGGGGGAGGGAGGCAAGGGCCAGGAATGCAGGACCTTGAGGGTCATAAGTCATGGCAAGAAGTTTAGATTTTATTCTGCCTTAAAGCCATTGGTGGGGTTTCCATTATAGTGGGCATGCCTCATATTTCTTTTGAATCTTCCGCAGCAGACTGTACAGTGCTAGGCATACAGTAGTAATTGAATACATACTTATTAATTATAAGCAATTGATTATTAGTTCAAGAACCCTGGACAATATTTTAGAAGCAGGCTGTCACTAGGAGAACCTTGGTATGATAGGGCTTAGGAATGCTCCATTTGCAGGAGACATTCCCTAGGCTAAAACAAGGGGACTAGAAGCAAGCCTGAGGACTTCTTTAGTCTTTACATCTTAAATGGTGTCATGAGAACTCTGAAATGCCTCTGTGGAAAAAAGAGCAAGCCCACCAATAGCATCAAATGAGAAAGGAGACATTGTAATTGTATGTTGTCAGTGTCCATCCTCTTGGGTTTGAATGATAGAAACTGGTCTCTTCGAAGAGGAGGAGTAGTGATCAGGAGGGGCTCTAGTGTTTGGCTGTAAACAAGCCTCTTTCTGATCTCTGGCCCTCAGAGGACTGCAATTGATAGTTGGTGTGTGTGTGTGTGTGTGTGTGTGTGTGTGTGTGTGTGTGTGTGTGAAGGGAGTTGGCTGCTGGGATCTGCTCAGACCTTTGAAGTAGTTCAGATGTTAGACAAACCTCCCAACAGAGGTCAGAGATCCCAGTGCTGGTCATATATGGTGATTATTAAATAATATCTTTAGTAAAAACTAAAGGGGTTTCCACTGACAACTTCTTCTGTCTGCAGTCTCTGATTCTGAACCTTCCATTCATTGATTTATTATAAGTAACAGGAAGAAGGGAATCTTGCCAATATATGATCCAAAATTCCCTTCAAATAATTATATAAGTCAATGGCAAATCACAACCCAACATCTCTTAAAATATGTATATGCAAGGGTGAGGAACACATATATGAAAAGGAGTCTATCTATGCAAGCATAGTGAGTCAGAGTGCCTCGGTTTGAATAACAGTAACCCCTCTTAATAGCTGTGTGACCCTTGGCAACTTGCTTAACTTCTCTGAACCTTCAGTTTGCTCATCTATAAGAAGGTACTATATTTTTCTATTTTAAACCAGGTTATTGTAAGGATTCAATGAGGCTATACATGTAAAGCTCTTAAGAGAATGCACAGAGTGCTTAACAAACCTTAACTATTTTTATTTGTTTCTTAATTCCTGCCTTGTTTTAAAAAGCACAAAGAATTTAGGCAATTTACACTTGCATGGACTTAACAGTAATTAACAATGTGCTATCTGAGCTAAGAAATTTGAGGGGAGTGAGCAGAAAAAAAGTGACTCCTTAGATTGATGGTAATTTTAGTCACTGTCTTCTACTTTGTTGCTGTCTTTATAATGAGCTTTTTAATTTTTTCCATTTACAGTTGACAAATTATTACTTTCAGGTGTACAAAGTAGTAATTAGACATTTATACAACTTAAGAAGTGACCATCCTGATAAATCTAGCACCTATCTGACACCATACATAGTTATTATGATGTTATTGACTATAGCATAGTTTCTATGCTATACTTTATAAAGAAGCACCTCTTACCTAAATCCCAAATATAGGCCTAATCTTGACTGAGAATGGCTCTCATTCCTAATTCATTCCAGTCTAGAAAAACAAGTCAAGAATTTGTATGTCTCCATTTTTATTTGATTTTGCCAAAACCATTAATCCGCAAACAACATAAATTATCTAGCTCTTCAGAATTCAATGTCTGTTAATATTCAGCCAACTCTCTGCTCTATTTAAACCCAAGTTAAGAGAAGCTATGCTATTCATATCATGAGCATATATGATGGAAGGCTGCATGTGGCAGTCTGGATGAAGAAAATAATTACGTTGACATTATTTAACCTTAAACAGAGGAGATCTCCCAAGACCAAGCTGGCTCTTTCTCAGTGGGTCTCTCTGGCTTCCCATATCTCTCATAATTCTACAAAGGGAACATTAGCTTATGATGTGTGTGATTGCATTTAAAAAACTATTTTACAGTTATCAGTGGCTTTCAGTTCTGAAGTTATAGAAAAATGGTTGAATACTACATTTAAATACTTTGAATATGTATATGCTTTTATTTTGAATTTTTTAAACAATGATGTTGTTTGCACTTTAACAGTGAATAACTGAAAAATTAATGGATGAAAAGTAATGTCTAATTAACCTGCTTTTATCAGACACCATGTCCACTGCTATATTTAGCAAATGAACTAACAGGGAAAACTGCTGCAGAATTAGTCAGCACATCAGCCTGTTAAAATCAAAGAGCAGAAGAGGCCCTTTGTTTCAGCACTGAAACAGAGACCAAAAATACGTCTAATTTTAACATTTACAGAGGATAAAAAGATGTGAAACACAATAATCAGCCTAAATACACATTCATCAGAAGAGGAATGGTAGGGTCATGGTGGTGGCATCATATATAAGAGGTCTGTCTAGAAACCAGAATTCATCACAAGTAAATTCTTTAAAATAATTTACCATTAAAAACAGTCAAGACTCCTATCTACACAAGAGGTCCTATGGAGTAATACAGAGTATTGAGTAGGTGGCAGGATTTTTTCTAGAAGCAGTTTCATGTGGTCTACTTTAGCATTTAAGGGCTCCAGGGTCCATTAGTGTAATTGAAGGGAAGAATTAAAGGAATAAATTGAAAGCTTTTTTTTTCTCAAGGAGAGTTTTTATTTTCTATACAGAAGCTGTGTGTGTGTGTGTGTGTGTGTGTGTGTGCGCGGGCGCGTGCATGTGTGTGTGGGAAGTAGGTGAGATGGGCACTCCTTCAAGAGAGTCTAGCAATCCTAATATATTTAAAAGTTTTATTGCATTATGAATTCTAGGTGATCATTCTTAATAAAATGTAAAGAGAAAAAAATGAGCTTTGATTACCTATAATTTCTTTATTTTGGTGTTCTAAGACCCTGGACCAATGCTTGGCACATAGTAGGTCTGAATAAATATTGGTTGAATAAATGAATGAATGGTTTCAGGTCAAGATGGTGAAATGAGCATATGCTTAATTCTCCCCCACACTATTTAAAACACAAAAGAATGATCTACACGGTCTTTAAAGATATATTTGAAAGAACATACTGATCAAATAGAGAGGAAAATCGGCCTGGACCTAAACAGAGAGAGAAACTAAGTGGTAAGTCATGAGCAGTCGGGGGCCATGGTTTCAAGTCCATAGGAGAACGCCCATTATGTGATACAGGACTGGAAGCAGGATCCCAGTGTGAAGCTAAGGCCCAGAGCTATGCTTTCCCCCTGGAAGCAGTGGCTGAAAGAGCTCTGCACCACCTGGGATTGGGCCAGGATCTCCTGCTTGCTTTAGGTAGCAGCTGAAGCAGAGGACTCTAACATGAGACCTATACCTAGGTCTGTGCCATGTGTGGATGAGCATTAGAACTGCTAAATACAGCAGAAAGAGGTCCTGAGCTGAGCTGCTGGTATCTTGAGTAGTCAGATTGAGGCAACTGAGAAACTTTCCCACAGGGATGGGCATGCCAAAGAAAATCCCCATAGAAGATTAGTTCCCAAAGAAAACTGCAATTTATGGAAAGTTGAGCACCATAAAGTGGTGAACAGACCCAATATCTGAGGAAATGGAAATAACAGAACAGTGTAAAAAGGACTTTCAAGCAAGCTTGTATAAAATCTTCAAAGACTATATTGTATTTATTTGTAAGATGCAAATATGTATAGTGTGCTACTTTTGTGTAAAAAATAAAGAGAAATACTTATATTTATATATCTGCTAATATCTATTAAATATATTTTTCAGAAACATTAACCAGAAAGTAAGAAAATTTATTGGGTAAAGTGGGTATGAATGGAATGCAAGGGAGGGCAATGGGACTTCTCTGAGTATATTTATTTTTGTATATTTTCTCAATTAATTACATTAATAGTTTACATATTCAAAAATAAGTTTAATTAATATAAAAACTAAAATTCAATACAAACAAATAAATTAACCTAATTGTGTATTGCACTGAAAATATAACTATGCAGCAGAATAGTTATTGAATTAGTTCAATATTTTTTGACAGTACTGCCACTGTATATCCTCAGTGAGATATATTATATATTATTAGAATATATATATTATTATATATAATTATATATATTCTTATATTATTAAATAAAAAATAGCTGCAAAGCTATCATGAACATGTTTAGTAGGCTTATTATTGGTAATATATTGCTGTAGTAATTCTGAAGGTATTTTGTGTGTATCATTGGATTGTGCAAATAAGTAAGTACATTGGGAGTCTGGGTTCTTCCTGTGGGTAAAGGGAAATATAAACTATGTTACAGGATAAATAGAGAAAAAACGACATGATGTTGGATTGGAATATAGCTATTAGTATGAAGTCACAATTTAAAAATATATATCTGTATACTAAAAGGACCTAGAAACGATGACATCCCAGTGACAATGAGCACACAGTACCTGGATCTCAAACTGTCAACATCACATGCTTCAGGTTGGGTTATCCGAAAACAGACACTGGGATGGAGTCTGAAGTATAAGATGTTTACTAGAGATCAACAAAAGCATAAAAGAGGGAAAGGAAACAAGATTGAGAAGAGAAGATTCCAGGCCTGACAAAGCTCCAAATAAAGAGCTCTAGAACTGATATTTTGCCCCAACAGTGTCCCACATCAAGTTGAAAAACTGGGCCTTTATACTTTTGTCTCACACAGTCACTGGATGTGGGCTTCTCCAGATAGGGCAAGCACATAGGTGAAGTGGTTTTGCAGCTGAGGCAGGCCTTGAAGGAGCTGACAAATAGAAACTACCCACTGATCACACTCCCCGTAGCTGGGCAGCAAGTTCTTTCCTGAAAGGTGATCTGGACAGCACATCTCCATGTCTACCATGCTGATCTCATGAAGGAGCTAGATTTCCTTGCAGAAGGAGCTGTTTCTATGTTCAGGGCATGGAAAGAATGAAGTGAACCTGAAATATCATGTCATATGAGAAACAAGAAAATGCTCCAAAATTGATAGACATGTGTAAAAAAAAAAAAAAGACAAGAGCCAGCTAGAAGTGACTCCCACTAGACAAATTTGGGATAATTTAAGCATCAAAATGAATAAGAACAGGAATGAATGACAACCCATTGAATAATAATAATAAATAAAAAACTCATGAGTCCAAACTGACGCTGAAAAAAAGTTCAAAAGAAGAGTAGGAAAGGAAAAGGTGTTATTTATAGGAGAATTTCAACTAATAAATGTAGAAGAAATCACAAAAATAGAAAATCATTTTATAACCACCATAGTAATAACTGATTCATCCAAAAACCATCAATGGATGCTAAAAGTATCATGTTGAAGAATAAGACATTCACATAATCTCAAAATATCACTTCACAAAGTATCACTTATTAATTATAAAGTGAAAAGTAACCCTTAAAATGGAGAAATCCAGTGGAAACTACCGGAATCAAGTGATCAATTCTCACATTAAAATAATGGAACAAACTGACATTGTATGCCTTATGATGTGATGCACCACAAAAAAGACATCAGTTATGCTGTATTCCTGCCAATAAGTAAACTGTCAGACAAATCCAAATTAGGGAACTTCTAGAAGAAAAACTGACCTAAACTCTTTAAAATGTCGATATTGTGAAAGCAAAAATGACTGGAAAATTATTCTAGATGAAAACAGACTAAAGTAACATGACATGTAAAGCTTGATTCTTGATTGGATTCTGGATTTAAAACAGCTATAAAGAATATTATTGGAATAACTGGGGAAATTAGAAAAATTCTTAAAAAGACACAAACTACTGAAATTCACTAAGAAAAAGAAAACCCAAATACAACTATAATAAAGAGATTGAATTAGTAATTTTTAAATTTCACACCAAGAAAAGCCCAGAACCTGATGGCTTCACCAATGAATTTTATCAGACATTTAAAGAAGAATTAACATAAATTCTTCACAAACTCTTGCAAAAAATAGAAGAGGAAATCCTTCCTAACTCATTCTATGAGGCCAGTATTACCCTGCTATGAAAGCCAAAGGAAGACATCACAAGAAAACTATATACCAATATCTCTGATGAATATAGATGCAAAAATTCTCAACAAAATACTAGTAAACTGAATTCAGCAACATATAAAAAGTATACACCTGATCAAATGGGAATTATCCCAGGAATGCAAGGTTTATTTAACATCAGAAAAATAATTAATGTAATATGATATATCAATGGAATCAATAGAATTGATACAGGCTAGCTATATCAATAGAATAAAGAACACATGATCATCTCAATACACTCAGAAAAAGCATTTGACAAAATTAAACATCCTTTCATGATAAAAACACTCTACAAACTAGCAATGGAGAAGATCTTCCTTTATGAAAAAAAGTCTGCAGCCAACATTACACTTAATGGTGAAAATTTGAAAGCTTTCCCACTAAGATCAGGTACAGGGCAAAGATGTTCATCCTAACCACTTCTACTCGACATTATATTGGAGGTTCTAGCCAGTGTAATCATGCAAAAATGATAGATAGATAGATAGATAGATAGATAGATAGATAGATAGATAGATGATAGATAGATGGATAGATAGATAGATAGATAGATAGATAGATAGATAGTATACAGATTTTAAAAAAGAAGTACAAATATCACTACTTGCAGATGACATGAGAAATCCCACAAAACTCACAATTAGAATAAATGAAGTCAACAAAGTTGCAGGGTACAAGATCAATATGTAAAAATTATTATAATTCTACACACTAGCAATGAGCAATCCAAGATGAAATTAAGAAAACAATTCCATTTATAACAGCATCAAAAGAACAAAACACTCAGGAATAAATTTAACAAAAAGGATAAAACTTATACTTTTGAAAACTATGAACCATTGTTTAAACAAATCTTAAATAAATTGAAAAACATTCATTGTTCATGAATTAGAAGGCTAAATTGATCGAGATGGCAATACTTTCCAAATTGATCTATAAATTGAATGCAATCCCTATCAAAATCCCAGCTGGCTTTTTTGCAGAAATTGATAAACATCACTAGTCATCAAGGAAATGCAAATCAAAACTACAATGAGATACCACTTCACACACGCCAATATGGCTTTGCTAAAATAGACAGACAGTAACAAGTGCTGATGAGAATGTGGAGAAATTGGAACCTTCATACATTGTTATTGGGAGTATAAAATGGTACAACCACTTTGGACAACAGTTTGACAGTTTCCCAAAAGCTTAAAAATAGAATTACCATTTGACCTAGGAATTCTAACAGCCCAAGAGGGAAACAACTCAAATGTTCTTCAAATATCTTTCAACTGATGAATGGGTAAACAAAATGGAAGAAACAAAATATCCATACAATGGCCTATTATTCAGCAATATGAAAGATGAACCTTGAAAACATTTTGCTAAGAGGCCAGACACAAAAGATCACATATTATATAATTTCATTGATATGAAACATCCAGAATAGGCAAATGCACGGAGAATGAAAGTATCAGTGATCTTCAGGAGCTGGAGAGAGGGGAGAAAGGGAAATGACTGAGGGAGTGACTGCTAATGGGATTTCTTTTTAGATGATGAAAATGTCCTGGATAGTGGTGATGGCTGCACAACTCTGTGAATATGCTAAAAAAAAAAAAAAAGAACAAACAAGGAATTATATACCTTAAAAGGGTGAATTTTATGGTAGGTGGTTACATCTCAATTTAAAAACAAATGTGTTTTAGCTAAGGTTACAACAGCAATCACATTGAAATATATAAATGTATCAAGTCAACATATACAAAAACAAAACAAAAAGGTATAACTAAAATGACAAACAACCAAAATACCAGAATTGAGGGGAGGTGAGAGAAATTGCTTGGGAGAAGACTAGAGATACTCATCACATTGGAGTAAATGATATAAATAGAATCTATAAACTTCTAAAATGATTATGGTATGTAGAGAAGAAGGGCAATAAGTAAAGCCATGATGACGAGTAAACAGATAAACAAAAATAAGTTGAAAATGATGTATGCTAATGGTACTGCTAATGTACATGAAACATAAAATTGTAAAAAGAAACCACCTCATAATAGTGGTTGACTAAAGAAAGAAGGGGGAGTAGGGCTGAAAGCAGTGGTCAATATTAAATATTTATTTTCAATAAATATTTACTTATTTTCTGAAAAAGAGAACAATAAACTGTTAACAGTCATTAATTCTGAGTGGTGGGAGCATAAGTGTTTGTTATGCCATTCTTTGTACTTTTCTTTTAAAAAGTGTCTGGAAGTTAAAAAAAACACAGAGAAATGTTCTGAATTCAATTTTCAACTCACTTTTATTGATTTCATTTGTAATCCTAGCCAAGTCATAACTTTTATTGAACATGATTTTTAGACTGTAAAAAGAAACGAATAATAATCATTCTTGTGTAAAAAGGGGCATGTCCAGGTGGAAAGTTGGGGAGGGAATCTAATATTTGATGAATACCTACTACAAGTCGGACATTGTGCTAGGTGCTTTACGAGTGGTATATCATTTAATTTCACCCTCATATTCATCCTGTGATTTAGAGAATGTCAGTTGCAAATCACAGATGTGGAAACTGGGGTGAGGTAAATTAAGTCAACCCAGGTTATGAATATCATTGGAGATACATGAAGAATCGCTAGGAATCTGGTGGCACATTCATTTGTAAAGAAATCAATGTCTAGACTCCCAGCTTTCTAAAACTGATCTGAGAGTGAGTCTCTAGCAGGTGGATTCTCCCTCCCCACCTCCTCTTTCCCAACAGCGCTTCTTTCCTTTTACAAAAGGAGAACAATCCCTCTCTCCCTCCCCCTCTTTCTTAATCTGACTTTGGTGCATTGCCTGAAGGTTGGGGGGTTAGGAGTGGGGGAAAGCAGGGCAGAGACCTCCCAGTATTGAACAAAAGGACCACCAAAAATAAGGGTGTTGGTGTGGAAAAAGGAATGATTCTAATCACTGCTTTACAAGACCTTTTGCTTTGCTTTCTAGAAAACTGCTAAAGCATCTAAAGGAATTGTCAGCTAATAAATCATTAAAATTAATATTTGATGATAGATCATAACTGGATTTTGATACATAACTCAGAAGAAATATAAAGAATTGTGTGACAATGCTGTGAGAAAATTGTTTTTATTTCCTTCTACCTATTTCTGTGAACAAACTTCTTAGGGTTTACATTTTTAAAAAGTAAAAAATAATAAAAATAAAATCAATACCAAACCCTATCTCCTTCTAGCAATAAGTAATATTTATTCACAAATGCATAAATTAATCGGAAAACACCTCATCCATCTTTAAGATATACAATTCCAAAACATGTTTGTGTTGCATATTTAAATTATGTATCAAGTTTTATAAAATAAAGGGTTTTATCTGTTGTGATCTAAGGGTAAGTTTATCTATAAAACGTTTTCTTTTTTCTTTTTTTTTAAATCATGAAGCTTTATAGTGATAGGAAATTTTAAAAATTGATTTTAATTGTTACGGCTATTAGTGAGAATGTAAACTGGTGCAGCCACTATGGAAAACAGTATGGCGGTTCCTCAAAAAATTAAAAATAGAATTACCATATGATCTAGCAATTTCACTTCCAGGTATTTATACAAAATAAACAAAAACACTAATTTGAAAAGATATCTGTACCTCCATGTTAATTGCAGCATTATTTAAAATAGCCAAGAGATGGAAACAATATAACTGCCCATCCCCAGATGAATGGATAAAGAAGATGTGAGATACACACACACACACACACACACACACACACACACACACACACACACACACACACAACGGAATATTATTCAGCTATAAGAAAAATGAATTCCTGTGGTCTGTGATAGCAATGGATAGACCTTACGGGTATTATGCTAAGTGAACTAAGTCACACTTAGAGACAAATACCATATGGCCTCTCTTATATATGCAATCTTAAACAAATGAATAAACAAACAAACAAATAAATAGAAACCAAGCTCATAGATACAGAGAACCGATTGGTGGTTGCCAGAAGCAGGAGGTGGGGGTGGGAGAAATAGGTGAAGGAGGCCAAAAAGAAAAAATAATAATTTATGTTCATATTTTTGTTGCAGAGTAGTATATGGAGTAATCAAAAACAGACTTAATGATAAAATATATACATTAAGGCAAAATTCCATGGGCAAAGTGGAATGGAGATATGGGTTTAAGGAGAAAAAAGAAACTATGTAAAATTTCCAACTGTTAAAGATATATTAATCATTTATTTTTCAAATAACTGATGGTGGGCATGAAACAGCTATTGTATTCATATTCAACTAGACAGACTCAAAAAAGTGACATAACCTTTTTATTTTAAAATGTTGATATTTACTATGCACTCAAAATATTGTCCTTTGTAACTATGTAAGCATGGGATGAAAACAGATTAGATATCAATTTACAATATGTAAGGAGGTAAACAGTTTTTCAAAATTATTTTAGGAAGCCTGTGAGCAAGCACTTTTTTGTTTGTTTTTAGTCTTTTTAAAACTTTTTAAAAATTTTATTAAATTTACTGGGACGATACTGGTTAATTAGATTATACAGGTTTCAAGTGTAGAATTCCATAGTACACCATCTGTATATTGCACTGTGTGTTTACCACCTAAAGTCAAGTCTTCTTCCATCCACATATATTTTTTAGTCCTCCCCTTTTTAGTATAGTCATTAGCAAAAAGTTTGAAGGCACCTTAGTTTATAACTTGCCCTTGGCCATACAATCAATAAGTGGCCAAACTCAGAATTAAACTCATGTCTGCAAGATTTCAAAGCTTGTGGTCCTTTGAGTATACCCCAGAAACTAAGAATTCTATAAATGCTGGTTTCAATTAAACTCCATTCAGTTTAGAAACAATTTATTTGATTGTCTAACATAAACAAGGCAGTAGGCTGGGTGCCACTAGATATACAATAGCGATTAAGTCATTTTATTCAAGTAGCTGAAAACTTTATAGGGAGAGATAAACTCTCTTCATAAAATCTTTATATGTTGAAATGTAATAGGAGAAAGAAATATTTTGAAAAATGCTAGGAGAAAAGCAAGAGATTACTTTTAGCTAGGGTATCAGAGAGAGAAGCTCAAGCAGTTTCTGGCCTCAGATAGATGGGTCTTTGTAAAATGGGCAGAATTTGGACTATGGAAGACTGAAGGTAAGAGAAGGTAGGGATGATTCATTCATTCATCCATCCATCCATTCTCTAAGAACTGGCAAATGGAGACATATCAACCAAACATAATAAATGAGCCTTTAAAAGTATCTTGGTTCAAATAAACTGTAAAAAAACATTTGGAATACATTCGGAGAATTCTGAACCCTGACTGGGTATTTGCTGATATTAAGGAATTTTAGTTCATTGATTTGGGGTGTAATGATAACACGTTGATATTAGGGAAAAAAAAGAAAAGAAGAAAGTCTTTATTTTTTAGTAAGATATGCTGAAATGTTTCTGAGTGGACTGACATGATGTGTTGCATTTGCTTTAAAAAAGTCTAGTGTGTGTATTGAGAGAATTGGTGGATGAATGTAAATGAAACAAAACTGGTTGTATTGATAATTGTTGAAGCTGGGTGTTAGGTACTTGTAAGTTCCTTATACCACTTTCTCTATTTTGAATATGTTTATAATTTATCAAAATGAAATATTAAAAAAAGAAATATTAATATAAGGCCTACCATGTTCTAAGAAACTGGAGGTGTAAATAGGAAAGACACATTGTCTGCCCTCAAGAAGCCTATCATCCGGTAGAAGAGGTAGACTCCTGCAATTATCAGGTTTGTAAACAATTACCTGCTTTACGAACAGTATAAGCCAAGTGCATGGTTTATGCACTAATTAATCCTGAGTTTGCCTGGGATGCCTTGGAAGAGGAGGTGAGGTTTGACTTTTCCACAAACAGAATTCATAAGACTTGGCATTTTATTGGACATGAAGAAGGCGTCAAAGGTAAGTAAGGAAGCTTTTATCTTGGGCACCTAGGGGTGCTATGGGGTGGTATGACATTAACACAGATAGGAATACAGGAAGAGAAATAGGTCAGGGTGGGGGCAGGCAAAGGGGAGACAGACACCTGTTAAATGCACAGATGTCCAGGAACTCATTGAAAATCTGTTTTAGGCAGAAGCAACCACAGTAACAAAGGCTTCTAGAGTAAGGAACACACAGGGTGTGTTTCAAAATCCTCCTAGATCCTAGACTTATGGCCCACAGGGACTGAGAGAAAAGTGGGAGGGAAGGCTATCTGGAGAGGTAGATGAATTCCACTGGGCTCTCCATTGCCTTGATGTGTGGTGATCATGAAATGGAGCAATTGTCTGTAGGCCTGAGGCCCCTTATGGAAGGAAACGCTTAAACTCTATGATTTCCATTGATAGGAAAAAGTCATTGAGATGGAAAACTAGTCGTTACTTTGAAAAAAAAAATCACTTCCTAGAAAGAAGCTTTGGATGGCCATAGGAAAAGTGGTTAAGTCTGTTCTGTCACTGTTTTGGAAGTGTAGTATACTGGTTTGGATTGTAGACTCTGGAGCCACACTGCTTGGTTTTAAATCCTGGCTCCAGAGTTGCTTAAACTTTTTCAGCCTCAGTTTTCTCATCTGCACAGTGGGGATAATAGTATCTAAAGCGAACAGTAAATAAAATGCAGCGTAAATAAATGATGCAAGTAAAATGTCTGGTATATATTACACTTCCAATAACTTAGAATCATTAGTCATAATGGTATTTTGAAAAGAAGGCAAAGAACTTGATTATTTTGTGTATGCTGATACATGCTTCATATTTCCTTCCAAGGGTGCTTTAAATTCTGTTGAAATCTAAGACCCTTCTCCTCATGCCTATTTTCTTATTCAAACAGAAATGAAAAAGAGCAGATCTGAGATCATACATCTGAATCTAGTCATCCTGAAAGAAATTAAACAAATTTCTTTTTGCTCTTTGATGCTGGAAACATTAACCGCATGTAGCACACAAATTCACAATTTGAGAAGCCTTTTTTTTCCTTTTATTCATGTTGCTTATGCTAAGTGAACTAAGTCACACTACGAGACAACACAGTCCCCCACATATTTTAACTGGAACAATGTGTTCTCATGACACACAAAAGTTAAGCTTAAATCCAAGGAGATGAGATGTTAAGAAGCAGGCAGCACTGACTTTGGATAGAGACCAAGCCTGGGCAATGTGGGAGATTCATGCCTTGCAGCTAGTAGGAACACATCAAGAGTATCTGCGGAAGGCAGGAAGAGATGAGAGAAGTGGAGGAGGCAGGAAAGAAGGTGGAGCTCAGAAAAGAGAGGGAAGGAAAGATGGAGAAAGGAAGTGGGGAGAAAGAAAGGGGTCTTGTGAGGAATGAACCACAACTAAGACTGGTGAAGTCCCAACGGAAGGACAGAAGTTTCACTGGAAGAAGGTCTTTCATCCAGAACCCTTGAGCGTGGGCACCTCTTGGCTATTTTGAGGCTAGGAACTGGGCTGGTATTAGGTTTGGGGAGTTACCTGCTCCAGAGCTGATTGTTCTTGGGATCAGGGTGGGGTGGATTGGCTTCTGATTTTCCTAGCAAGTGTGAAACGAGAGCTTCTCTGACCATCCAGAAAGACCAAACTTCAGTGCTTCTGAGGGTTTGGAATGAGAAAAGGAGAGGCTCAAGCTCCTGGTTTATGGTCTCTCCTAAGGAAGGCCAGCACCCAGTTTGTTCACTGTGGTGAAAATAGGAGTCATCAGACTGAATTTGCTTGATCTTTCCACACAGCCAGCTGCTCCCTAACCCATCACCTGACTGGCAAATATCTCCATGGTCTTTATGATAGAGAATGCCTTTCAGCAGGTGGGGGGCCCATCCCTCCTTGTGGAATCCAGCTCTCATTTCATCCCTGGCAGGGAATCAACTCCTTTAGTAAGCCCTTTTCTCTCATTAGCAATGCCTCCCTACTGATTGTCCCTAAACATACTCTCATCTGTCAAATTAAAAAGAGAGAATCTTCTTTTGTCCCTACCTGTCCCTCCTGCTCCACTCCACTTCTGTTCCCCTTTACAGTGAAATGTCTCAAAACGGTTGTCTATACTATGCTGCCTCTATTTCAACTTCATTTCCCTCTTCAAACCTGTTGCATTAAACCCTTCCACTTCCCACCACAGGCACATCTTAATTTAAAATGCCATCAGTTTTGACAGACTATTGGAAAAGCTCCTTAACTAGTCCCCGTGTTTCCATTTTCAATCTCTTCTGAATCTTTCTCCACATGGTAGTCAAGGCTGTCTTTTAAAAATATGTCAGGCCTGGAATACTACTTAATAATAATAATAATAATAATAATAATAATATAAGAAGAAGAAGAAGCAGATTAATGATCATGAATGTTGAGGGACTGGGGGGATTGGATAGGTAGCTGTGGCTATAAAGGAGCAACAAGATGACTCCTTGTAATGATGCAACTATTTTATATCTTGACCATAGTGGTGGGTACATGAACCTACACATATAATCAAATTGTATAGAATTAAATACACACACGAGTAAAAGTAAATCAGGGAAATCTGAATAAGATTGATAGATTGTACTGATGTCAATATTCTGGTTGTCATCTCATAGTTTTGCATTGGAGGAAAAGGGGTAAAGGGTACATAGGATCTCTGTTTTCTTTCTTACAAAAGCATGTCAATCTACAATTTTCCTAAAAGAAAATAGAAATAGAAATCAGATCATGTCATGCCCCAGGCTAAAGCCATTCATTCAATGGCCTCCCACTTATTTTGGAATACAACGGTCTGCTCATTGACTAGGATGCAGTCACCCTGACGATCCGTGCAATCTTATATCTGCTGCTCTCCCCAGCTCTTCTGGTGTCCATTACAATCACCACCCTAGTTCCAAGACATCAAGATTTGCCCCCTCCTTCTGGCTTTCGTACATCTGCTCCCTCTTTCTGGAGGTTTTTTCCCCCTGGCTCTTTGCTTCTTTCATAATTCTCAGGACTCAGCTTCCATGCCGCCACCGCTTACTTTCTAACCACTCAGTTTGCACCCTCTTCTCTTCTGCACAGGTCTTATCCCAGATTGGATTGTTTTCTCCATTCTTTATCGTCTGTCTTCCCGACTGGATCGCGAGCTTCCAGGGCAGCGGGGAGAGTATGCTTCAGGATTCCATGCTGTCCTCCCAGCGCGTGGCACAGTCTTTGGCACACGGTGAGGGCTCAGGAAACTGAATGTTGAGTGAATGAATAACCACGTGCCGCTGCCGGCAGCGCTGTTCTGAGTAATGTAAATGCTCTGGATGGTGGCATCGGGCTTATGGCTGGGGCTCCTTTCACTCCCTCTTTCTGGTTACTGAAGGGAAGGGTCACCAGTGGATCCTTCGGCGCCACTCCAAAGCACGGGTTCCCGCAATCTGAGGCCAAACGGGGTGCGCTCCGGACAGGGGCCGCTTTGCGGGGATTACACAGGTTGGTAGAGGCCCCCGGCGAGGCCACCTTCGCTCGACTTCCTTTGTTACTCCCACCTCCCCTGCCCGGGGCGAGGCTGCCTGCAGTGACTCGTGACTCCCCGCCGGGCTGGCAGGGTGCAGCGCGGGGGGAGGAGGGCTCTGGGCGCCCCCCAGCCCGCCCTCCTTCCCAGGCTGCAGGCGGCCCTCTGCGGAGTCGCTCGCCACCGCCGATTCGCAGCCACCTTGTCCGCGCGCCGGAGGCACGCTGCTGAGGCGGGGACACGTGGGCACGCGGGGTGCGTGGCGCTTCCGCCCAGGCCCTCTGACTGACCGGCCCCCGCCAGCCGACCTGAGCGCGCTCCCCTTCCCGCAGCCCCCGCGGGCACAGCCCTGCCCGGCGCGCGCCCCGCCCCGCCCAGGGCCGGCCCCGCCCGCGCCGCCCCTGCGCACGCTCCCTCCCCTCTCCGCCTCCCCTCACGCCCCTCCCGCGCCCTACATCCCGCGCCCGGCCGAGGGGGCTCAGTCCGCCACCGCGCCGCAGCGTCTCGGCCTCTGTGCTGGCGGCGGCCGCCGGTGGGACAGCTGTGCCGCCGAGCATCCCCAGGCAGTAAGCCCGCGTTCTCTGTGCGTGTGCATGCGTGCGTGCCTCCCGCCAGCCGGCCTGACTCCCCGGGGAGCCGCTGCCCTCCTACCCTGCCGCGGCCACCGCCGCTCGGGGCTGCTTGGCCTTCCCGATCCGGCTACCTGCGGCCTCCGGGCCTCGGGGTGGGGGCTGGGGAGCGCCCCGGGCTCCGGGACGCCGGCTTGGGGTTCCCCTCTGGTGCGTGCCTCGGCCTCCCCTTGGCGGCAGGAGGTGGGAATGGGGAGCTACTGGGGAGGGAGCAGGGTGGAGGGGCAGGGAGTGGGACCGAAAGGAGGCTCTCGGTGTTTGCCTCTGCGGAATGGTGGAGAGGGACGAAAGGGGGGCGCGTGGCTCTTCTCACCCTGGATGGCGGGCAGTGGGGGTGCGGCGAAGCGGGGGCACCTCCTGGTTTTCTCAGCAAGGGTAGCTAGCACGGTTTGTTGGGAGGGGGTGAAGATGAAGTGGGAGGCTCCCCTTGGTTTTCTCAGCAAGGATGGCGGAGATTGGGACTGGAATGAGGCGGGACCTGCCTTGGTTTGCTCCGCGAGGATGGCAGGGGCGGGGATACGAGAGCGTGGAGGTAAGGGGCTCGCCTGGCTTTTCTCCACGGAGGTGCCGGGGTGGGTTGGAAGAGTGCGGGGTGCTGGGAGCCCACTCTGCTTCTCTTTGATGGAGTGGGGGGGGAGCGGCTGGTGCTGGCGAGTGGGGGTGGGGAAAATGAGGGATTTCACCTCCAGTGTGGAACCTGGAGGAGCAAGAGGAAGATTCTGTCACGTAGATTGAGCCTTAGCAGGTGGGTTTTCACACTTGCACGTTGTGAGCTTTTCCGTCTCAAAAAGCGGGACATGCCTGCAAGGTGCCGCCTGTTCTAGGCTCTGGGAGAGCGCTTTCTGCTTTCGAAGTTTCTCTTTCCTGTCCATCCCTCGCGGTTTCGCATCGTCCAGGAATAGGTAGACGTTTGGAAATCAGTTAAGGAAGTCAGTGTGTGGTTGGGGTTCACTACTGTTATTGTCTGCATTTGGGACTGTGCGAGTTTCTTGGGGTTGTTTGGATTGCCCTTTACAATAAAAACCCTGCACCAAGGAGACCCCCTGGGAAAAGAAAAGAACAAGATTTATTAAGGGGACTCCAGGTTTGGTTTTTGAGTTTCCCGAGGGGCAAGAGATCCGTCGTTGTAGCATTTTGCTCAGCTTTCAGAAGAGGTCGAAATAGAAAAACGTCGCATGTCTTTGCTGGGAGGTCCTCTATAATCATTTCAATTATTCCATCGGGGTTATCCGAGCCCCCTTTGATAGGAATTGGGAATAGATCCAATGTTCCTAATTGGAGCCATCATTTTGTAATTGCCTGTCATTCTTCTCTGGCTTATCAAATCTATAGCAAGCTCATAGAGCAGCAGGAATAATTTTTTTCCCCTTATCTTGATTAAGACAGTTTTAATGTAAGTTTTATGTCGTTCCTTGGAAACATGACCATTTGCAGAATAGTGTAAGTTTGAATTAGGGGCCCCTTGAAATTTTGCAAAGCCTTTTCCCTCCTAAACTTGTCTTCTCTGAGAACAGAACCCACCCCATTCTTTACACTGAAGAAGCAAGGGCTTCTGGGATGGTAGCGTTGCCTTTGGAAAGCCCACGCTCTTATTTGCTTAAGAAGAATACATATTAAGAATGCATAGACCTTTAATGTGAGGCCATCCGTGCTTTCCCATTTTGGTTACATAAGGTTCCAATCTAGTCTTTACCTTCCGTCTTTAAAAATGCTCATTTAACATTTTTAAGAGCAAATATAATCTTTATGTAACAAGAAATGGGTCAGATAGGCCATGATATGTACAAACTAC
The DNA here is from genome assembly GCA_030015415.1 of Cynopterus sphinx. Lineage (NCBI taxonomy): Eukaryota > Metazoa > Chordata > Mammalia > Chiroptera > Pteropodidae > Cynopterus > Cynopterus sphinx. The sequence continues at coordinate 88,859,439 of CM057388.1, forward strand.
CTCAATAAGTAGTCTAATACTACCGTGTAGGTTCTGTAGTCATATCTGGTTTCTGAAATCCGAAGCTGCCATCCCCACATTGAATTTTTGGAGAAGAAAAATATTGTGGTTTTTTTTTTTTTTTTCAACCAAGTCTAGATTTTTGAGTGAAACATTAAAAAAAAAGTAAGATTTAAATGGGTCAAATTCCTCTTATATGATACCGGTGTATTGGAACTAATTTGATAAGTATCAAACTAATGGACCACTTAAATAAGATAATTATTTGTTTACTGAAAGTGCTAAACTAGAAATGCTTAAGTGGAAAGAGAGATTTTGGTTTGAAAGTTTGACGAAAATACATTTAAATAAACATTATTATATGCAGCATTTCTAATGTTAATGTGATACACATTCCATGCATAGGCAGCAATCTAAAAATAGTACTGTTGACCCTAGAAAAACACAGGTTTGAACTGCGGAATCTACTTATACACGAATCTTTTTTTCAGTAAATACCTGAAGAGTTTTCATTCTGCCCTGGGGAGTCCACAGATACAGAGGGTTGACTGTATGCATTTGTCTTTGTTATTTTTATACGAGACTTGAGCATCCGTGGATTTTGGTATCTGGGTTGGGGTCCTGGAACCAATTGCCCCATGATACCGAGTAATCATTTAAGTCTTTGCGGAGTCAAAAGTTAGACGTGGATTTTTTTTTTTTTTTTTTTTTTTTTTTTTTTTTTTACTATTCACGGGTCAGTGCCCCTGATCCCTGTGTTGTTCAAGGATAAACTGTACCTTTAAAAATACAATTTAAGTCTGATTGTTTTTTCTCTTATGAATAGAGTGCTTAGAGAAATAAAAACTTTTATGTTGATAGATGGTGGTCCTCAAGTTTCTGTAGACAAAAGAGTAAATGGAGTGTCTTTTACCAAGATTTTTGAGAACCTTTTGTTGAAGGACTGGAGAGAAAAAAAAAAAAAAGTGAAGACATTTCGGAAATGATCACATATATGATCAAATATCTTTCTACATAACCTTAAAGATTTTGAAAAGTAATTTGTAAATCAAGACTTTGCGTGAGAAATTGTCCCTCGCCCCTAAGGTTTTGACATTAAAAAAAAAAAGTTTGTTGAAAGAATGGAAGTTAAGAGACTATCTCGGTTTTCCTGCCCTCCGCTTCCCAGTTCCCTGCTTCCCCCCACTCCTCCCCTTTTCCCTTCTGGTGCCAGCAGCATTGGCTTTTATAACCCTGTGGGAGTTGAACAAATGTTAGTGCTTGCTTGAACTTTAGGCCTTATCTATTTGGCTGCTTTCCCCAACTTTTGCCTACAAAATTTTTTTTTTTTTTGGTTAATTGAACTTTCCAGTTGTTTAGATTTGGGGTAAAAGGGAGTAGACTAATTATTTTCTTTTAAAAGATCTTTTCTTTCAGCTCCTGTAGGATGAGCGCAAAGAAAGGTTTGTGGTTTTTTGTTTGTTTGTTTGTTTGTTTTGGTAAATGGAGTACTTAATTAAGCAGAATATATGACTATTCATTTATTCAACAAACATTTACTGAGTTACCACCTCTGTCGGAGTCTCTGTGCTAGGTGCAGGGATGCACAGTGGATAAGTAATGGCTTCTGCCCTCCAGTGCACTTATTAAATGAAATACACACAACGAATTTGTTGTGAATAATCAAGAGTTGTACGGTCTTTTGGGTGTTAACATAGCACTTTATATACATTAAACATGCTTCAGCCATGCAAACAATGGAGTCACTTCTTTTCAGGGAATTGTTCACTGCATAAATTTTGTCTCACCTCCCCAACTCAGACCTACTTTCCATTTTGTGTAATAACATGGCTTATAAGTCATCTTAAGGTCTATGGCCTTTTTAAAAATGATAAGCTTTAGGTAAAATAAATATGACATAGCAGATTTTTAAATATTTTAGTTCAGCGTTTTGTATCACCATATGGAAGAGAGAGAAGAGGACGGCCAGGACAGTGTACCTTCCTGTGACTTAAAGCATCTTATGACAGCAAATTGGGCCAGAAAATATTTTTTTGTGGTCAACTTTGAATTATAGATAATAATGGATGGCGGGATGCAGAAGAATGGTTAATACTAAATAGCAGGTCAAGTAAACCTTTGTCCTCCTTCAGGGCTACCTTCTGAGGTCTCTGAGAAGTCCTGTTGTTGAATAGTGCTACACCATTTTTTTAACTGAGGCACTTTTGCCCCCAGGGGACATTGAACAACACCCAGAGACATTTTTGGCAGTCCCAATTTGGAGTGCAGCTTGCCACTGAGAGACCAGATATGCTGCTTTAACATTCTGTAGCACACAGGGCAGCTCCCTCACACAACAGAGAATGATCTGACCCCCAAAATTAATAGTGCTAATGATGTAATTTCCTCTACAAAATGCAGTAAAACATAACTTCAGACTTCAGGAGAGTAGAGAACAATGACGGTAGCTTGATGTGACTTGAGTAGTTGGCTGAGTTCGCGTTTCTAGTTTTAAATGTGACCAGTTTCCATATATGGACCTGAGTAATTAAAAAGACCAATAGTAGCTACCATTTATGGTAATTTGTGCCAGGCACTTGTATATATGTTACATTTTCTTCATCTGATACATGAAGAACCAAGCTCAGAGAGGTAAAGTAACTTTCCTTAAGTCTCACAGCTGGTCAGGGTTGGAAGTGGACATCAAAAGTGAGATCGTCTTACTCCTCAGAAGTTCATGGTTTTAAGCACAGTGTCATACTATCTCCCTTGTCACATGCTCTATTCAAAATCTTAAAATTAAAATTGCTACATGTCCTATATACCATTGAGCTTGCTTGAGAGTAATTAAAACCGCAAATGTTAAGTTTGACCAGGAGGAAGTCACCAGGAGTAGGGAGGAGAAAGGGAACTAACATTGTTTAAAGGCCTTCTATGATTTTGGAAATACTCGAGTTGATTTTACACCCATTATGTAATTCAATTCAACAACTCTGCAAAGTGGTTATGATGCACGTTTCACAGACAAGGTTAGTTAAATAACTTGTCTAAGATTGCACAATTAATACATGGCAGAGTTGGGATTGGAACTTAAGTCCCGTGACTAAGCCATGACTAAGTCATTGTCCCCTGCTGCTTGCTCTAAAACTTGAGGTTAATGAAGGGTGTGAGTTGAGGGAGGCTGCAGAAAGGTGAGTAACTGCCCTGTAAAAAGTAATTTCAGAGGTAACGTGTTACAGATGATGGATTCTATTGAGGCAGATAGTGGAAAGGCCAATTACTGTGCCTTCCTCAACTGAAGAGAAAGGAGTTCAACATGGAATTTGTTCTGGAGATCTATCCAAACCAAGCCTGTCATTATCATTTAGGAGAACTTCATCCTCTGTCTTACCAGAATTTTTAAAACACTTTTATGATAACCATAAAAATGGATGTTACCCAATTGTGTTTAGATTCTTTCTGCAGCTCACCTTCTACCTTTTCTAGGACTGTCATATAGAACTTAGTAATGGTAGAGTTTGGTTTTGTCATTTTACATAGATTAAACATTTGTTTTTGCTATGGAAGTTGTCAGAAGTCATCAGGTTCATACGTGTGTTTCCATATGGGGGGTTATGTTTTGTTTTGACAGCCAAATATTTATTTTAACATCTGATGTCTTACGTTTTAGAGCATAAAAAGAGGAAAAATAAGGAACAGCCCATTAGCGATCATATTTTGTCTGGCAAGATTTTTTCTGTGGGTAGAAGAGGGACCTCATGTTTCATTTCACTTACTTTAAATTGGAAAGGAATTTTAACCATGATTCTCAAGGGCCAGGAGGCTGGGGGGGAAAGGAAATGTTATTTAGATAAAATGCACGTTTTGATTTCCACATGGAACTGTGAGGCATAGATTCTGATTGTAATAATAATGTCCTGATTCTGACTACAGCAATCAGCCACTTGGCTAATCAACTGCTGTGTATGGACACACATTGTGATACTGCCTGATTTTGTCCCTTGCTCCCCACTGCCAATCATTTCAGAGTAGACTTGAGAGATCTGATAAGACTTGTAAGAATACACTAATCCTTTGGAAAATATAATTTTTTAAATAACAAGAGTGGTACTTTTTCATTGTAGAGAAGTTCAGAAAATACAGAAAAGCCTAAAGAAGAAAATAAGAATCAGTTATACCCTACCACCCAGAAATTAGTGACAACGTTTTAGATTTCTTTTTCAAATGCAGTGATTTTTTTTTTTTAGAATGGTGGACTCTAAGTTCATTGCAAAATCTCCAACTTAAAAATGTAATCTTAAGTTATTTTTTAAACCTAACCAAAAGATTTTCTGAATTATAGTTTCATCTCTAGATAGAAGTCATGGTTCTAAAGAGTGAAATGAGAATGCTGTCAGGGAGTTGGAGAATTGTCCTGTGGCCTCTTTATGTAATCCCCTTAAAATTTCTCTTTCTACAAGCGATAGAATTTCAGTGCTAGAAGGGGCTGTCAATATCCACCCCCCTTTATTTCACAGATGAGGAACTGGAGGCTCACAGAGGTCAAGTACCTGATCCAACAGAAGTTTTAGGTCATCCAGAATAGATAAGTTTTTATTTCCTAATTAAACATTTTGCACAGTCAATAACTTTTTGTTGGCTTGTCCCTAAAAAGAACAAGCTTTTAGGGTGGAAGTGTATGTTATACTAAAGGATACCAAAAAGACCAAGTATTTCCTAATTTCGGAAAATGATCAAACCAGTTGTGAGCAGTATAGGAATTTTCCATATTATTTGCTTTATTGCAATTGAAGATTAGAGATGGAGAACCTCTTTTGTGTCCCTCAGTTTACAATTTCAAATACTGGGTCATTAATACACACACACACACACACACACACACACACACACACATAAATTGTTTTAATCTGGCACTATTAAAAAATAAGTTCTTTAGCTTTCCTCCCTCTCTTTCGCTGCCATTTTGGTATGTTTCTGCAGTTATGTGGCTCATCTTTGTGTCTCCTTTGTGCGTCTGTGTATTTCACTCTGGGCCTGACTTTCCAGCTGATTCCACTTTCCTTTTTTTTCCCCTCTGGCTCTTTGTGTCTCCACATCAAGTTCATCTGCTGCTGTGTCTCCCTCATCCGCATTCACCAGTATTACAGTTGCCCCAGCCTGGACTGGGCCAGGTGTGTTTTTCAGCTTGGGATGGGTAGGGAAGCTGCTGCCCAAAGCAAGTGTGTGCTGAGAAGAGCTGGTGTCACTTGATACAGAAATGTCACTCATAGAACAGAATTCAACAAAATACGGCCAGAGGTTGCATATGTTCCAGAAACATTTCACGTGAATACAAAATCATCCCTTCTCTACAGGCAGGGCCCCAGCAAATGCCAAAGCTCCATGAAATAATGAATATGGGATACTCATTGCCAGGGGCTTCCTATTTGAACAAATGAGAAAACTGTACCCTAGCCTACGGGTGTGTTCTTAAGTAGTTTTCATGCCTGTTCCTCATTATTGCCTGCTAATGAGTGTGTGAAATGTCAGTGAGCAACCAGCTCTTCCAGCTTCCTGTAGCACACGGAACACCTCTTAGAAAATGGGTTTTCCTCATATAAACTAATGAGATTTGCTTGTACTTTATTTTTGAAGTACTATAGGTATAAAATTCCCAGATAGAAGATATGTGTATACTGTTTTTTTAATGAAATGAAACCTAAAAGAAAACATCAAAATAACTCTACTGATTATAGAATTTTTATTTTATTTACCCACATAAAAACTCTCTAGATCATATATTTATTCTAAGACATAAAGTGTTCCATAGACACTCCAATCACAAGAATGTGTAATATCCACACAGATTTATGTTTACTTTTCAGTAATAAGGAAATGAGAGGTGGTGGTGCAGGGGTTTTATCATCAAGGTTGTTTTGACAAGGATGATACAAAACTAAATTTCTATGCTCTGTTAATTAAGTTTTGTCATTCACTTTTAGTTTTAGAATTTGCATAAGGCCGTTTGACTCCTGCCGAATTTTAAATGTGTGACTTATTAGGAATACATTAAGGATTGATTTTTCAGTGACTCTCTGCCAGGTCTAGCTTTACACATTTTTCTTGCTTGTGAAACTGATTGCTAGTGTCTGCCTATAGACATAATCAATCATCTGGATTCTCATGTGGCCAGGTGAACTGAAATTACAGATGGCTCCCATCCTCCAAGGTTACTTAGAGACTCAAAAGTACACACACACACACACACACACACGCACACACACATAAATTATGAAGTCGAAATGTCATATCACTAAGACATAGTAATGAATTTAGACAGTTGAATTAAAATTCTGTTTTTCAACCATTTCTAAGAAATACTTGAAATGATAAGATAAAGGCCTCAGCCAGACAGCTTCCAGAAGCTTAGGAGATACTGTAAGTCCCTTGGCAAAGATTCTATATCTCCAGATGCCAGGGTCAGTTCAAGATTGCAGATACTAGGCTCATTCCATTCTAGACCACAAGCAGCTCTACCTCTTTTTAAGGAAGGAACTAGGAAGGAATTTTCCAATGTTGTTAAGCACACCTAAAAGGAAAGAAACCAAGTGACCAAAACATTAGGAGGCAAAAGCTTGTATTTGTTTTGCATCTATAGAAAAAGCAATCCGCCTTTGTTAGAGCCCCTGTTTTAATATCAACTTTCCCCTGCTTTATTAAAGAATAATTAACAAATATAATTGTGTATATTTAAAAGGTACAATCTGATGATATGAGATACATATGTATTGTGGAATCATTATTAAGTTAACATCAAATTTATTGAATATTGCTTACATACAGTAAACTATCCAGTTAAGGCATATAATTTGATGAGTTTGGGCAGATGTAAATAACTATGAAATCACTGCCACAAACCCCCACAAAAGTTTCCTTGGGTCCCTTTTACGGTACATTCTTCTCTTTGTGCATGGCCCCAGGCAAACCACTGAGCTACTTTTGTGTGAGACCCACTTTCTGAACTTAGATTTGAAAATTTGTGGAACCTTCTCTAGCCAAAGACCAGATTTACACCTAAAATGCAATTTTCTTCTCTATGTTTAAGATAATACTATCCCAGTTGTGTAAAAATGAATACCTAATAATTTTGCATGCAAGCAAACTGCAACAGCATTATTAAATAGTCTCATTACATACTTAGATTGAAGGGAAATTATAGCAAAAAGAGAAACAATTCTGATGAAATAGAAAAATGGTATATATTATGCTGAAGTAGCTACAATGAGAAGTCAGATTTCTCAAGAACAGGACAAATAAAATAATTTGAATTTGACTTCCTGTATATTTGTAAAGTAAAAGTGAACATTGAGAATATATATACCTCCAGCTAATGTATGTATATAATTATGCAGGAATAACCCTATCCCTTGAGACTTCCAAAATATGTGAAAGAGATTTAAGTATTTTCTGTGCATAGATGTATCATCTTTACATACTTACATGAGAAGCAAGGTTTTAATACGCTAAATATTACTTTCTCATTGATACATTCATTTGAACAAACAGTTATTAGGCAATTTAAGAGCCATAGTATTGAGATACGGTTTGTCCCTTATTTATTTATTCCCTCAAAAATTCATTTAACTATGCTTTTATGTCTAGCTAGCTTTCTGTTCCATTGCTATCACCCTATCCTATATTTAGTCTCCATCTGACACATCTCATTTCTACCGTTTTTCTTCTTTCATTTTATTCCTCATCTTATTCTGTCTCCTGATGTTGCCCCTTATGTTACCCTGCTTTCTCATGATACAGCTGTTTTTATAAACATCTCCAGACTGAGTCAACAGACTGACTAATTTCCCCATGTCAGATATCATCTTAGAGGCTGTTTTCTTACTTTTTGTACTGTGTTCCAATAATTTCTTTAGACTCCTTTCAAGTTTGGAGCCACGCTGGAGATTTGAGAGTTGTGTGAACCACTGGTTTTCAGATAAAGTCAAATATGTTTTCAGGGCTGTGACATAGACAGTCTGTGATACCATAATTCATGAAAAAGAAATGAACAATTTACATTATGATAACTCTGAAACTTCCTTTTATAAAACTAAAGCAATCAAAGTTGTCTTGAGGTAAGGCGATTGATTGCTCTTCCAAATGTAATGGAAAGGATTTTTTTAGAAAAACCTTCAACATTTGTCAAAATCTATAAAAACGGAACACCTAGAGTGAATCCTAAAGTAAACTATGGGCTTTAGTTAATAATAATTTATGAATAATAGCTCATCAGTTGTGACAAATGTACTACAGTAATGCAAGATATTAGTAATAGAGGAAACTGGGAGGGAGTGCTGAGGTCTATGGAAGTTGTACTTTTCCACTCAAATTTTTTGTAAATCTAAAACTACTTAAAAAAACTATGAATTAGAAAAAAAAACTATACATTTGGGATTCAGAAATACAAAGAATATATCAAGCACTTTTTATTATTAACATGTAGACTAAAGTGCACTGTTTGTTCTTAAGTCCTAGTAAAATAAGAGAAGTGCTTCTCCTTGAGTGACAGAACTTGCATCACAGATCCCCTGAAAAGTGTGCCAGCTTCTGAAAGAGTGGCCCTGTCCCGCTAACCACCATCAGGTTGCACAGTAGTTACTGGACAGATCAGTATTAGTATTAGGTTGGGACTTTGCCACCATCAGGGCATTGTGCCATCTTTGAGATGGAGTGGAGCCCCAGACTTGACAAATTTCCTGCCCTGTAACCCAGTGAGTCCTTTTTTGACCCTTGCGTTTGTGGTGTCACCAGCAAGAGTGACATTTGGTGAACTCATAGCAACTCCTTGAGCTAATATCCAGGTCAGAGTTTGATTGCTTTGGGACTAAGGCTATTGCAGGGCTTGTAGAAGAATTGACCTAACACCAGAGCCTCTATGCAGTTACTCAGTATGGTCAGTAAACCCATGTGAAAAGATTAGGATTTTAAAAGTCTTATTGTAAATGGTTTCTATAAATTGGAACTGAGTGATTATCATGAGCGACCACAAGCACATGTTGCTTTCTTGAGTTGGCCGTGAAACAAACCATTCTATGGTAGGTAGTAGTAGGCAGGAGTGGGGTGTATTGGAGCTGAGAGAGACATTGAAACGTGAGGTAGATAAGAAAATGTTGTGGTGATGTTAAAGTCACTGGAAGAGAAAAAACTGACAAACCATCAAGGATTAGAACATGAATGAGGGTGATCACTTAAGGAATGGATATCTTGGGGAAGTGTTTGTTTAAGGAACGTGTTCATTAGTTCTGTGATTAGACTGAAAGTGAAAAACTTATATAGTTACCTGAAAAGGTACTAATAAAGGGGAGAGTTGGTTATAGAGTTCACTTATTTAACTTATTAAAATTTATTTTGTCTATCAGAAGTAACTGTTATATATGGATCTGTTATGTATCCTCATTGTTATACCTGTTACTAGACAAACTTTTACATAATTTTTTCTTGGCTTCACTGCCTATCCAATTGACTATACTGTACATGTGGCCCTACTTCTGTTAGAAGCAGTAGATATTAACAGGGGAAAGGGGAAAGAGCGAGAACAGGAATAACTCTCTAGAGTCACAATTCATGATGGAGGCTGGGGATTCCAGATCAGTTGCTAAGATCATGAATTACTCTGTGCCAGTGGTGAACCAAATGCTAGCACAGTGAATGCATTCCTGTGGTCAGCTTTACAATTATACCAATTTCTGTAACTGACTTGATACTGTACAGCAATTCCAGTCCATTGTGAAGATGGCAAAATATGGATCTGACCAAATCATAAGGTATAAATGGGCATAGTCAAGTCCTGAGGCCTAGCATGGTCATGCTCCTCCTAGTGAAGCTGCTAGAATCAGCTGGAAGTTCTGGGGAGGTGTAATGCCCATTGCTGCTCACCCACTGCTTCTTAGAGCCCTTTGGCTCCTCTTCATCTCCCTTTCCTTCTAGCTCTTCTTTACTCTTAATTCAGTTACTTGTAGGTTTTCTGTTAAGGAACAAGGAGGGCCTCATCACAAATGTTAGGGGACCATTGGCCTTAGTATCCAATTACCAGAGCAGAGGACGTTGACTTCCCTAACTTGCAGGTTTTCTCTGCTGCTTTGGTTTGTTAGGTATGAAATGGAACTTAGGGTACATTGTAAACATCTTCTGATACATGAGAGTTGAATTATGTCCCCATGTAAACTTATCATTCCTTCCACTTTTAAAATCCCTGTAATTTGACTTTATGTTCTTATTACTGACCCTATAGCACATACCAGCAATGTGTGGACTGATGTGAAAGACTTACTCTATGGCTAATTGATTGGAGTGGGGCTGCCCAGTTGCCAGCACCGTGCCAAACACGGTTTATAAAGTATGAGGCAGAGTACTTCATAAAATGAAATCAGCAAATGTTTATTGAGCGCTTACTCTATGTGCAGGGCACTTTGCTAAGGCTTGCTAGATGCTGTGGGGAATATTAAAAACAAAAGTGATCTCTAGCAAAGAACATCCATCCTGATTGGAGCTGTTAAAGATGCATTAAAGAACTGAGGGGGGCAGTGACGAGTAGATAATTGGGAGTTTTGAATCTTAGCCAAAGTTCTGCCAATAACCATCTTGTTCTTGATCTCTTGGGCAAATCACTTCCCCTCTCAAGGTCTCAGTCTGTAAAAAGGAAATTGGAGTAGATAATCTCTTAAAATATTCTGAGGATTGGTTCATAAACAAATATGTTAAAAAGTTAAACTAAATACAAAGCAAAATAATAAAAGAGATTCTAGAAGATGGTACATTTTAGTTTTGCCGAATAAAATGCACATATTATCGTTATTGTTGTATGTACAGCAAGTACTCACTTAACATCATCGATAGGTTCTGCAACTTTAAGTGAAAACAACATGTAACAACCAATTTTGCCATAGGCTATTTGATATAAACAAGAGTTCGGTTCCTGTGGCATCTCCTCGACATTATAATGAAACAACATTGAATGAAATGACGTTATTCGAGGACCCCCTGTGTATAGTATGTATACATACTCTATGGCTATACTAGTTATGACTATAGAGCAGCAGTTCTCAAAGTGAGGGCCTTGGACAAGCAGCAGCAGCATCACCTGGGAGCTTGTTAGAAATGCCAATTCATGGGTCCACCCCAGACTTACTAAATCAGAAACATTAGGAGTGGGGCCCAGCAATCGGTTTTAACAACCCCCTTACTCCCAAGAGATTCCGATACCCACTAAACTTTGACAACTGTGGGCTACAGGAATTTGAGGGTAGTGGCTCTCACACTTTGGCTGCACATTAGATTCATCTGGGGGAACTTGGGGTCCCCCAGGTATCACTAGTTCTGGCTCCCTAGATGCACCCAATTCAGGAATCACTGGTTTATGGGAGGGTGGCATGAGCCAAAGCACCTGTTATTCTCCAGTGGGGACAAACCTCAGTAGCAGGGTGTCACCGAAAGCCAGTGTTGTGTATGAGGGATGGTGGAAAGTGGGTTTGGGTCTGATACGTTCAAGGTAGTATGTTTGAAAGATTATTCTGGCAATTATATGAAGAAGGGAGCATGCCCGTAGTTAGGTCTGATGAAGTAGTATAGGTGTGAAGTGATAACGGGCCAAAGTAAGATTGTAAAATGGGATTATAAGGAAGAAAAAGTATGAAAGCTCTTCTGCAGGACTTGGTGAAGATCGTGGGAGTGAGGGTTAGTGTTAGAATATCTGGCTCAGGAGTTCCTCTAAGACGTCGGGGACAGCCCGTGCTCTCTGAAATGTATCTACCAGAATCGTCATGTTTTATGGATCTGTCCTTATTTTTTTTTTGAGCCCCATTGTTTTGATTTAAGAGTTCGAATTTGGGGAGTGGGTATTCTCCAGTGAGTTATATAAAAATACAGAATTGTAGTCACCCAGAAAGCTACTTGTGATCAGCATGGCAGGGGGAAAAAATCCTATTTCTCTTACTGAAAGAATGCTTGGAGTTTTGGGAAAGTTGTAAACTTGGCAATGAGTAATTCAAGTCTCAGTCAATTAAGTGAATTTTTATCTTATTGTTTGTTTTGTCTGGAAGCTGTTGTAATTGTCATAGAAAAGACATCAATCTCCGTATTTTTAAAACAAAACAAAAATAGCATTGAGCATTAGGGCAAAGGACAAGAATTTCAAGTTTTTAACTTTTGACTTTAGCAAATATTTGTTGCACCACTTTTCTTGCTGGATTTTACCATTTGATTTTATTTTTTTGTATTGCTCCCATTTGTTTTCAATGCTTAATCATTGTAGTTTCCTCTATTCCATTATAGGCACAATGTGAGACACTTTAAATGAACATGATTCATGCGTGATTTTTTAATCAAGCATTCTTAATGTTTTTTTTTACTTTTCTATTTTGCTTTATTTTCATAAAGCTCATTAGCCAGCAATTATGCAAAAAAAAATATACACACAAAAATAGCTATGGTCTTTTTTTAAAAACCTTTTGATCCTTGTCACCCGTTTCTCTCACTTCCCTACTCTCTGCCTCTGCCAACCACCAATCTGTTCTCTGTATTTGAACTTATGTTTTTTATTTTGTTTTGTTTTAGATTCCACATACAAGAGAGATCATAAGGTATTTGTGTTTATCTGACTAACTTTGTTTAGCATAATGCCTTCGCAGTCCATTCATGTTGTTCAAAATGGCAAGATTTTGTTCTTTTTTATGGCTGAATAATATTCTATAATGTATTGTACCACAATTTCTTTATTAATTTTTCCATCAATGGACACAGGTTGTTTCTAAATCTTGGCTACTGTAAATAATGCTTAAGTGAACATAGGGGTACATATATCTTTTCAAGTTAGTGTTTTTCTTTGGATAAATAACTAGAAGTAGAATAGCTATATCATATGATAGTTCTATTTTTTTTGAGCACCCTCCAAACTGTTTTCCATAGTGGTTCCACCAGTTTACACTTCCATCAGTGGTGCACAAGGGTTCCCTTTCCTCCACATCCTCACCAGCACTTGCTGTTTGTTGATTTATTGATGATGGCCATTCTGACAGAAGTAAGGTGATTTCTCATTGTGGTTTTGATTTGAATCTCCCCCAATGATTAGTGATGTTGAACATCTTTTTATGTCCCTGTGGGCCATCTCTATGTCTTTTTGGAAAAATGTTTATTCAGACCTTTGGTCTATTTTTTAATCAGATTGATTTTCTTTCTTTTTTTAAAATTATTTTTTTTGCCATTGAATTGTCTGAGTTCTTCATATATTTTAAATATTAGCCCTTTATCATATATGATTTGATATATGATAAGGTAAAATACATGATGTGTAAAGATTTTTCTCCCATTTAGTAGGTTGCCTTTGATTTTAGTGTTTTAGTTTGCTGTGCAGAAACTTAGTGTGATGTGTTCCACTTGTTTAGTTTTACTTTTGTTGCAAAAGTAGTCTCAATGTTTTAATACTCCAGTCAAAAATAAATATATTTTTATTATTACCCCTTTATGACCAAAAAATTATTTATATTTACACCCAGAAGTGGCCCATAAAAAGAGTTCCTGTGTGTTTAGTTGGGGCATGGTGGGGGCACTGCTTATCTTTCCACCTTTAGTGAGTTTTATAGGTTGTGTCACATTGGGGAAGAAAGACACTTTTTATTTACTAGTTTAAAAACCTCTAAAGCAAATTCCATATTTTGAAGGATTACCCATATTTCAGAGCAAGGTTTAAAAATGGCTAACCACTGTAACTTTGGTAAAACACTGCACATTTTAGTGTTCTGAAGGAACTGTAAAAATCTAGAGCAAAATCTAGGGTGATCACAACTTTAACCATGTAGTGTATATCTAGTAGATACCTTTTAAAAATATAACCTATCTTTTTCCAAACTGAATAAAGATAAAAACCTTTCTCTTCCAAATCATGAAGAATATTATGATTATACTATGTAAAATAGATGTAGAAAATAATGCAGAAGTACAGAGTATATCATGAGATACATATCACCAGACATACTGTATACTAAATCTTAACATAAGGACACAAAATTAGGTTTTATTATATCTCTATAATGTAATATCCTTTTGTTTTTATTAATTTAAGATATTGTTAAATATATGATTATTTTGCAGATCTTGATTATGTTGAAATTATTAAAAATGAGACATCTTTCATCTGAACCATTTATTTATAGCAGTAAATTATTTTGCTGAATGAGAACCGGTTTATTAGTTCTAATGCTAAAAGAAATGAGCCAGTGACCATCTCACTTGTATTCATTATGTTTTATGATAACATTTAAAATGTATTTCAAATGCCGCCTATGCCAGTGTTTCTGACTATCATCTTAGCGTAAGCCTTTGAATAAAAGTAGAATAATTGAAAAGTCTAAGCCGCCTTTTACCATCACAAGTGTACCTAATTAAGAAGATATTTGGAGCTCACTGCTCTTTGGTTTCTTAGGTGGGACAGAATATTCTGAACGACATGATTAAGGAACGGTTACCATGACAATCACATTTAAAGAATTTAGAGGAGACAATGAATCTGTGGGGCTCATCCATTTTGACTGATTCAGCTGGTCTTTTAGGCTCATTCAAACAGTTGCTGTCTCTGGATTTTATTTTTCCACACAATTCACCCAATCGGTGGTTTGGGGATCATTTAAGCTTGGCTGACAGTAGTGATAGGCTCTCCAGTGTCTGTGACCACAATACTATTGTTAAACTTGAAGGAGGATGATTGTGTATGTTAAATGTCACAAGAACATAGCTACTGGCTTCTTCTGGAATGATGTAAATGGTTTGTCTAATTTTACCTATTAATTCTGTCAGGGTGGGATAAGATTAACATGATTTATTTTTAAGTATGACTGACCCTAAAGTGTTTGGGTTTTATTTTGGATTACTTCGCTGTCATCACATTTTACCCAGTGTGTTTGGCTGCTGTTCTGTTTTTATTCTTGCGCAATATCATCGACACAGTTTGTATTACATCTGGTCAGAGGCACAGTTACACACTGGAGATTCGAAAATACCCATAACTCTACCTGCCATGTGTCTTCATCCTCCCAACTCCAACTCAATATTGAGTGAGACACGCTAGCACAGACAGTAAAGTGAAACAGAACTACCAAAGCTGTTAAAATCTCGCTATACATTTTTTAGCATTCTGTGCAGTCTAGTTATTCATGGTGAAACCATAAACTGTGGAACCAAAGACTCCCTGGCCTGGGCCCAAATGAGAACCCAGTGTGAGAGCCCTGTCTGCTCAGCCTTTGCGTCTTTCCCTCTTCTGCCCTCTGGAGGGTGACAGGGAGCATGACAGGCAAGGATTGAACTGACAGGGAGAGCCCCCTCTGAGCCTGAACTATAGAGGTGGGGAGCAGACAGAGATGAGGCAGGTAAGGTCCTGGCAGCGTTGGGGTCTTGGGGAGGAAGCTATTCTGGTTCTTTAAGCAGATAACCAGATTCCTTCGATTGGAGCCCAGTATGTATTGAATCCATCTCCAGGAAAAATTAATTCGGGAAGGGTAAGTCAAATGAAATAGTATATGAAGGCTAAAGTGTGATGGATTCAGGTTTCCAGTTGAAGTTGGATTGAATTTAAAGAGGGCTGGGTATATGTGGTACTATTTGTGGCAGCATATGAAATGGTTATCCAAATTTGATAACAGTTGTACTGTGCCTGCTATAATTAGAGTGATAATTATAGATCTGGTATTCAATGAGTCCCTTTCATGTGTGTGGCATTATTAAGTGCTTTGCATGCATTGCCCTCTTGCCACCTTACAGCTGAGGCAGGTTACCATTATGAGGTCGAGAGAGATTGTACAGCTAATATGAAGTGGGGCCAGTATTTGAACCCAGGCGTTTTGATTCTGGAGCCCTTGCTCTGAACTGCTGTGCTATGCTGCACTCTTGTTGCAGCTGCAGGAAAGGGTGTGGCACCAGCTTTTACATATAGTGAGTTCCCTATGAGCAGGATGTGAATGGTGGGAGATGAGACTGAGTGAAGCTTTTTATATGTACACACCATTCTAAGCACTGGCAGATAGAAAATAAGGGATTTTAGTTCCTGCCACCAACACACTTGAAGTCCTGTAGGACAAACAACACATAACAGGAAACAATGCATATTCATAGGATAGAATATGAAAATATTATCTCTATTTAAGTCTAGGTAGGAAGAGGAGTAGAAGGGGTTCCTTTGAAGTCACTTTCAAACATTCACTTTGGAAAATTAGCTCCTCACCACTGGCGTGCATTCGCTTTCTGCTGGGCTTTGTGACTTGGCACAGGGGAACCCTGTCCCTGTAGTCAGCAGGCTTGTCCATTTTGAGTTCAGAAGACTTATCTTCAATTATGACATTTGTCATTAAGATCTCTAAACAGATGAACCCATTAGCCTGTTCAGGTAACTGGACCAGCTATTTTCCATTCGTTAACATTTAAAAATCTCGAAGCATGGCTTGTTTGGTGGGCAGCCTGAAAAAAGATGGGGGGTTGCAGGGGCTCAGTTCTGAGCCTGGTTATAATCCTTGGTTTATGTTTGCCCTCTTTCATTTGGTAGATACTCCTTGAGAGCCTCCTGTGTTCCGGGCACTGTTCTGGCCACGGGATTAGAGCAGTGAACAGAACAGACAGGCTCTCTGCTCAGGGAGCTCTTTCCCCCAGATTTCATTTGCTGGTAAACACTTCACAGCTGATATAAAAGTACTTTTTGGTGTGAGATTCAGAATTTCACACATTGGGGATAATACAGTGGTCACACTTCCTGTCTTTTTAGCCCCAGCCAGCCCTGTCTGAATAATGGGGCGGGGGCGGAATATAATGGGGGTAACCATGCCTGTGGGGTTGAGCTATAATGCCTTTGTGTGATGATGGGAAAAGCACAGGGCACACCTGTTTCCTAGTGATGCGGAACCATCCACAGAGGGATGAGCCTGCCCACCAGCCTGCATCC
This sequence comes from Cynopterus sphinx, assembly GCA_030015415.1. Taxonomy (NCBI): domain Eukaryota; kingdom Metazoa; phylum Chordata; class Mammalia; order Chiroptera; family Pteropodidae; genus Cynopterus; species Cynopterus sphinx. The sequence continues at coordinate 88,876,372 of CM057388.1, forward strand.
TAATCCTGTTGTTGATTGGAGATAACTGCAGCAGTCACACGGCACCTCGTCACCATGGCAACACCTCTAAATATTCCTCTGGTGACTTGTGCTCCACATTTTGTCTGGATCCGAGAGCCTCCTGTGGCAAAATATTCTAAAGATGTCAAAGGAGAGGGAAAAAAAGGCTCAACTAATAAATCTATTCTAAATGACTGAGTCATTTGTTTTGATTACCCGGGTGATTGCCAAATGTTCATTTAAAACTGAAATAGGCCATGAGCTCACTCCGCTAACAATGCTGAGTGTTTGAGCTCATACAGCTTGATAATGAGGTGGCCAGATCCACTGCTGGTGAGAATGTTATGTGATAAACAGACATTTGGGGAAATATGCAGAACATGTTGGCAGTTTTCCTTTAACTTTAAAGGGTTGTAAATACAAAGTAGAGTGGATTGGATTACCATGAGCCATTTCAAAACAAGTTGACTTTTTTTTTTTTTTAGAATTTCAAACATTTCTTCTAAAAGGGTAACCTTGCCTCTTGATTCTTTTTCCTAACTTAGGCACATTGGAAGTTGTTGACAGCTGTAGCCACCCTTTGTTGAAGACATACCATTCTCCACACATCCAGTGTGAGGTAAGTTTTACTAATTGCCACGAATTCGTACACTGCTCTCCTGCCTTCCAATTTGTGGTGTGAGGGTCAACATTGTACAAATAGCTTTATTTGTACAGTAGATTTACGAGGGTTTATTTTAATTGACCCAACCATTATCACTGCTTACCCTAAATATTAGCTCTCTGGGGAATGCCTATTCAAGGGAAAACAAATCTCATTTGCTTTTAATTTGAGGGCATGGAAAGTGGATGTGCCAAGCACAACAGAACTGTTAGATGGTCTGCCTGAAAATAAAGATCTATTCATGTCACAGCGTGAACATTAGGGAGCAGGAAAGCTTCATGAAGCAAATACTGGCGTTGAAGGAGGAGACTCTTGCTGACAATTGTGAGGAGGTTGGGCTGACCCAGTCAACTGCCAGTGAAAGGAGCCAAGATGTGGGAGGCCTCTGTAGAATCTGGTGATAGGAACACTAAAGAGTGCTTCCACTGGCTTCCATTAACACGGGCCAGCAGATTTTTTTCTGATTAATACTCAAATTCAGAGCACTGCTCCATTGGTGCAAGCAGCGAGGATGACCAGCCCTTTCGTTTAACATACATTAGATAGGCATCCTCTGTCCTCTTCATTTAGCCACTGTGGCTTCTGTCTACTCCATGATGATCCAGATTACCTATTTCTCTCTTTGAGAGACTAGATATTCCCTTTGAAAATAATGAAAAGGGGACATCTCAAAGCTGGTTCATCCAAGCACAGTGGAAGGGGTCCCAGTCTCCATGTGTTTATGAGAGGATGTCATATTTGTCAGCACCAGACCAGCCAGGATTTCCAGGTTCATCCACCAAAAGGTTTTGTCTTTCCCTGCACCTTGCCTGCCTTCAGGCACAGTCCCATATTTGGTGTAAGTCCTTTTATTTCAGTTAGGGTAGATGCTCACTAGGTGGTGATAGTCGCCTTTATGATTACATCAACTTGCTGCAGAACAATTCACAGCTTAAGAAACATGTATTCAAATACCTGAATGTATCAAACCTTAAAGAGTAAAAAAGTGGGACAGCTTTTTACTAATCTGATTTTTTTGTCTAATCTGAATTTGATGAATTTCATCAGTTATGGTAGAGGTTAAAAGCCCTCAGCTGCCGTAGATCAACTCTTCCATCTTTGGGTCTAAGCCCTTCAAATGGCCATCATCCCTGGACTTTACCTAAAACAGTTTTGAAAAAAAAAATTAATGATATAAACCTATTTTAAAATAAAATGTTAGGTCTAACCCCAGCAGAGAACACCAAAGCAGAACTACTTTGGCTCAAGTAAGAGACTGACTCTCTCACCTTCCTCTGAGAAACCCTTCTTAGGGCAGTTGGAAAGCACGGTGCTCTGTCTAAAGAATAGAGATTTTTAGCTCTGAGCCCTTTCATGGCTCTTATTTTTATTTTTCCACGGAAACAGAGACTAGATTGTTTAAGGAGATACACAGGAAGGTAAAGCATCCTCCCATCAACCTAATTGGAAATGCCGACCAGGTGAAACATGGCCATTCACATACATTCTATGCCCTCGGTCATTCTACAGCATCTGCCACTTTGACAAACTTCATCAGTGTCAAAGTTCAATAGAAATTGTGTGTACAAGACTATATTCTTAAAATGGAACCTTTAATTGAAGCTTTTTGAGCACACATTTGAAGTAGTTTTGTGATATTAAGACTACCCAAAGACATCTTTAATTGAACCCAAACTTGGGTTTTCTTTATGAGGAGTGAATTTCTCAAGTGAGTTATTAAATAGAATCTGCTGAATTCTGTTTCACTGTGATGGCAACATATAGGACTGATGTAAAACAGTTCAACTGTCATGATGCAGTTGTATCTTGTGATCTTTCTTCCTCTCATTCATTCATTCGTTCATTCGTCCATACTATGTACTAGGCCAGGAGTGTAGGAGTGAGCCAAGCAAAAATAATAATACATTTTGGTCTGATAGTCTTCAAGTGTGGGATAGTCCTAGGTTATTTTCCCTTTTCCAAACAAAGAAACCGAAAATTGATTTGCCTTTTTAACTTAAATTGCCCAGTATTGACTAGACCAGTTTGGGATCAGGTACAATTCAGAATCCTTATATCCAGTCTGCTCTTGAAGCCTGCAATTTATGCTACCTCAATAGATGCTTGTGCAAATACTAAAATATGTACTAATCACTGGGAATGCAGCTGTGCCTGAGGCCCAAATACCCCCAAACTGAAAACAAATGTAAACGGCGTATTTCACATTCTGTTTTTTAAATGTAATTTTGGAATAATTGAACAGTTTAGGAAAATGGATGTTGCATCTTCCAGAGGAGGATATTTTGTTCTTGTTTTTTTTTTTTTCAAATGATAATGTGTCCCATTTTATGTTTGACACAGCATCTGTCATAGATAAAGTTTATAATTCGATAGCTTGAAATTCCTTTTTTTGGCTGCCTTTTAGTTAGGGAATTATTGGGAACAAAAACTTGAACACAACATAATTCTCAACGAAGACATGAGCTGGGTATTCTATGTGTTTGTTTCTATTGTAAGGACAATATTGGTTCATTCAACATATATTTCACATCTAGGAAATATTTTTTATCACCTATGTGGACATTTTCATTTTTGATTTGGCAGTTTCAATAGTCAGAAAACATAAAATTTTAAAATATAATAGTCACAGAGGTTTGATTTTTGCCGTTTATATTAATATGACCTCTCTCCTTGGTGCACTAACAGTAAGCATGAAAATCAGTATAGATGGGTTACACAAACTTAAAGAGATTGGAAATCATCAGTCTAGAGCCAAAATCTCAAACTGGTGGGCTGGATATGGCACAGAGAAGTGTTCTTTTAAATTTTTAAGTGAATTGCCAGCATTAAAAGTTGAGAGATTTCACATTTTTAAAAACTACAGATTTTCAGCTTCTCTTGAAATATCAGAAGATCTGGCAACATTGACCCAGCATTCCTGTTTGGTAACACCAGGCTGAAGCCAAATTGCTGCTGTATCTTTAGATGGGACATGAACTCTGAAATTTACCACAGTCTCTACTGTGTTATCTCCTTGACACTGAAGACAAGGGCAGTTGCCATTATCTGAATATTTTCTTCATTTGTAAGACTTGCTTGGCTCTTACCGATGTGTGTTTTTAACCTTAGGTCTAGAGGAAGTTGAAGCTGCAAACTTAGATTCATCTTTTCCCTCAAAATGTCAGCTGATTACTTTTCAGGTACACGATGTTGAGTGATGTTCATTTTAAAGGGGTGCAGTAGAAGTGTTTAAGGGAAACATTTGAACAGGGGAATAGGTTCTGGTGGTGCCTAATTAAGAGAAGGAGCATCAACAGAGTTCAGAGGATTCCTGTGGTCAACACCTGTGCTTCTCAGACTTTAATGTGTAGATTCTGATATAGCAGATCTAGGGGAGGGTGTGAGATTCTGCTTTCCCAACAAGCACCAGGTTACACAACTGCTAGTCTGGAGACTCATCTCTCTTTGAGTAGCAAAGGGACTCTACCCTAAAGCAATCTTAAGGCAGCAGTGCAGTGTTTGTTCTAAATATCTTTTTATTGGCCTGAGAAAAAGAAGGAGATTTTAGCTCAGCTGAGGGTTGAGTCTTTGTAGGTAAGCCTGCATGCACTTCTTGTTGCAGGGTTAGTTAAAAAATTCAATTATTTTTAATACAGCGCAGCCCATGTAAATGATAAACTGAACCTTTAAAACTTGTTTCAAATTAAGTGCTTCTAGTAAAAATAAAGGCTAGGTATGTTAAGACTCAAGAATCATGAAATAGGGATTAGAGCTTTTCATTTTATAATTGCAGGAGAATATCTGAGACTTTGGAAAACTTAGAAATAAGACCACAGAAAATAGAATAACTATGAAATCCCTGTATATATACAATAACCTTGTAAGCTATAAAATGATAGAATTCAGAAAGAGATCAACAGATTCAAATATATAAAAATTTGATAAGAGAGTAGATTTTAAGTATTCTTGACACACATACACACACGTGCACACACACACATAACCAAGGTGATGGATGTGCTAATTAACTTGACTTTGGTAATAATTTCACATTGTATATGTCAAATCATCACGCTGTGTATCTGAAATACGTACATTTTTTGTGTGAATTATACTTCAATAAGGATGGGAAAATAACTGATGAAAAGGAAAACACACCAAGACAAGTTTGTGATGAATTTGACCAGATGATTAATTTCTATGTATGCACAGAGCTTATATAGATCGTAAGGCCTGGCACAGGCCTGACGTATGGTAGATGTGCCATATCTGTTGGCTGAATGAATTCTCAGTAGGTAGACAGGCAAAAGACACGTTATTTCACAAATTAAATGCATGGAAGAACTGTTCAGCCTCTCTGGTATGTAAAAACAAGCATATTCAAATAACAACAAAGTACAATTTTCTCCCATGAAATCAATAAAAACAAAAAGAAAACCCTATGCTAATATGGTTACCTTGAAAGTGATAAATGGTGACTCATTGCCAGTAGCATTGTAAGTTGGTAAAAGCCTTTTGGAATATTATTTGGCAATATATGGCAAAAGTCACAAAGACTTTTGGTACCCCTTGATCCAATAATCCTATTTTGAGAAAATAGAAACAAACTGTTCTAAGAGGAAAACTATAGGTCGTGGGTATTCAACACTGGGTTATTTATAAGGAAACAAAATTATAAAGAATGTCCACCATTAGAGTAATGGTTCATTTATTCAACAAATAATTTTGGTTAAGTAATTCTGATACCTCTATGCATTGGAAGTCTATGAATCTGTTCGAAATTATAATTGTGATGTTTGCAGAGCAATGTGAAAGAATTTGTGGAATATTGCTTAAAAATAGCAGGATGCAAAATTGTATATGTGCTGTGATTATAACCTTGTAAAGACATGTACGTAAGGACGAGGACTAGACGGCACATGGACAAATGTGAGTAATACTTTTTTTGAGGTTTTATTTTTGTCCTATCGTTTGTACATCTTACCATAAGTATATGCTCCCTAAGAGGTTGAGGATCTTCAACTTTTACCTACTAAAATCAACTCCATCTAAGCAGCACTATTCCTACTGGTCACACAGTATGTGTTTAGTAAATAACAATGAAACATGATGAGGACTGCTGTGCAGAGCATAAGCATAGAGTTCTGAGGTTATAGTTTCTACTTGCTGCTTTGTTCCATTATCCTCAGCTCCAATTTGTCTTTTTTTCTGTATCCTATGGTTGATACAGAGGTGTCTGGGTGTCCCACGTGACAAAGTATAAATATTTGTCTCAAAGCTTTTCATTAGTGTGTAGAAGTGCCAGAGAGTGAATCTTAACATCTAAAGGTTCAGTGTACAGTGAAGTAGAACCTTAGTGCAACTGTAATTCAAGGGCAGCGCCTATTTCATCTTCTGGTTTCATTTAGGTAAGCAACAAAAATTCTGGTGTCACGAGCCTCCTTCTTTCAGCATCCCTTCCCATCCAGTTGTATTCCCTATTTTAGTCAGATATGCTTATTTTCCTGTTGTAAGTATGCTTTTCTCCTTTAATTAGGTCAGTTACTTCATGTCTGTTTTTCTTTTTTTGACATGGTTTCCTCTGGCTTTAGCACCACATATTTTCCCCATATGTCATTGCCTCCAGAGTTCATGTTGCAATCGTTTTTCAAGAGGAACAGAGAGCACATTACGAAGCGGGTAGCTCTTGACTCTTTGCCCACCCTTTACCTCCTTAAGCATTCCTATTTCTTTTGGGCCTAGTTCTGTTTGGTTTTGTAGTCTTCATCATCAGTTATGTTTGGAGTGAAAGATACTTAAGTAAAAATAATGGGAAGTCAGAGATATGTCTGGCAAAGGTGCAGCACATTTGTTAAGGTTACTGGTTTATTTATCTCCCCTGTCTCTATGGTGACTAAATCCAGGGCTGGGATTTAATGGACTTAATTTTGACCTCTTGTACATCTCCTAACTTTCCCAGCCTCTGATATAGAAGGAATTCATTTTCACTTTAGGAGAGAAACTGCCCCATTTAGACAAAAAGTCCAAACTAGACCCTTGAAAAATAGAATCTCTAGAGTCTTCAATTCTTATGCCATCTTCTATCAGCGCTCGTGCAATAGTGCACTTGTAAAGAAAGCTGAGAAGTCTTTTACATAAACACACACATGCATACAACATTGCTAATGGCCCCAGGAAATAATTTTCTTTTCAGTGAAATAAAGTATTTAGTTAATGTAAATGAGCTGTATCTCCTTTATCCATTACAGGGTTATACATTTGCTTGCATATATATGTTCAAACCATATTTCAGAGTTCAAGTGTATTAAATTGTGCCATGAAAGTCCACAGTAATGGTTGGGTTTGACTAGGATTCCTATGGAAGAAGTCGTATCTGGACATTGAAATCTAAATCTAGTGTTCCATCTATACCTAATTGACATGAAATGAAAAAAAACATGGATATTTGACCTCTAAGGTGGCTAAAATCAAACCATCTTGGACTTCAGTGGATTCAGGTGACCCTTTAAACATTTTTTATCCTCTCCCATATTATCCTTTGAGTTTACAAGGTTACTTTAGTTTCAGGAAATTTAATAATTTATCCGAAATTCAGTCAGAGTGCTTTACTTTATTTAAGGCTAGTTTATACTGTGTTAGTTTACTCATGGATCATTTATAAGTCCCTTCATCTTCTCTAGGAACAAACTTACATGAATTTTCTTTCAAACCAGAACAAGGAGTCTAAACATAACTGACAATGAAGACTACAAAACCAAACAGAACTAGGCCCAAAAGAAACAGGAATGCTCAAGGAGGCGAAGGGCGGACAGAGAGTCAAGAGCTACCCGCTTCGTAACGTGTTCTGTTCCCCTTGAAAAATGATTGCACAAAGGTTGTTATGAGTGAAGCAACGTAAATACCCCTACATCTTTATTCTCCAATAAAATATTAGAGTTCAGATCTGTCATCAAATTTTAAGTCTAATAGGAACTAGTGAATACTCATATTTTTATTAAGATTTTTAACTTTGTAAAATTCAGTGGGTATGGAATTTGTTTTAAGATTTTCCCCATCATCAGCTCTTCTATTAATAGAACAAAGATTTGAGAAGCCAACAACAGATGCTCACTTGTAGAAGAGATCCATACTTGTGAGATAAATGTTGGATACTCATTAAGTTCTGGGTTTGAAACCTTGCCTGATGTGTTTTGTAACTGTGAACTTAGAAAATATAGTAGGTCACAGCCATAACTAAATCATAAAGTTTATTATGGTCAGTACAATGAGCATAGCTAAAGTCAAAACTTTTACAGACATCAAAATGTGAATTAAGGCTCAAAGTCCTTAATAATACTTGAGGAAGAATAGCATGTTTATCATCATCATTAATCATTGTCATTATCATTATTTTCTTAACAGTCTTATGTGCTGAAAGCCCCTTATGGAGAACTGTGCTAATAATAGTTAAAATTTACTTTATTTTATTATTTCTTTAATTGTTAATATTTCACTTTTGTTTAAACAGCTCTAAGGATCAAATCCATTTAACTAAAAAAGGATGAAATATATAAAAACGCATTTAAAACAGTGGCCTCGTTCTCCTGTCCTATCAGCCAGATAAGCCTCACACTTTGTACAGCATCTCTCAATGAAGGCTATCCATTTATTGGATGAACAGTTAGTTTTTTTTAAGAGTTCTTCACTTAAGTAGTAAAGCAGTGGTCTTTAGATAGTTTGCTGAGAAATTGTGGTCTTTGTGAGTCTGTTGGTATCTCTTAAACCATGTAATATGACCATTTTTAATGCGTTATTCAGGGTTACAGATTCATAATATACTTAAGGCATTCCAAGTGTTTCCCAGAACCAGTGGAGCATTTTCTGTGGATTCTGATGAGAGTTTGCATACAAGTTGTCACTATACATGGGCTAGGGGATTCATAATCCATAGTGCCTTTTGCTCACTAAAGTGGTTCAAATGCTAGAATGAACTCCACCCTTGGCATTGGGCCCATGTGATGGATTTGAACCTGGAAACAATACAGTATATTCCATTATTTTTAGCCCAGCTTTTATGTTCCAAGCTATGTTCTCTGTATTGTCGGTCCTCATAGACTTTACACAGGATCTTGACCCACCCTCTTTGGTCCTCTCCTGGGCATTTTCCATTTTTATTATGGAGACAACGTAAGACACAGAGTCAAGGATTTAGTTGGGGTTACTGTCTTAAATTGTACTCTGCTTTCCCGAGGAAGCTGGAAGCTCTCTGGGAACAAGAACACTGAGTTTTCTTTGGTGTCTTCCATATCATTTATTATTTAGTGCCAGAGGCTTAGTAGTCATCACTAGAGTTTTGATTAGGTGAGTGAAAGACATTTTATAAATTACAAACCGTAGCATTACTGTGGTATTACACATGACATTCTCAGGATCTTTGTTTGACTGCCTATTCCCCTGACATCATTGGAGCACATTCTTGAATGGAACAGTCCCTCAAACAGATGGAAAAGTTGAAGTTAAATAGTGAATCCTCTTATTCCCACCACCCAGATTATACAGTTAAACAGGCTATATTTGCCTTGTCAACGTATTTTAATGTGTGATGGGTCCTTCTTATTTTTTTGTCTGCATTTCAGAGTAAGCTGCAGTCATCCGTACACTTCACCCCTAAACACTTCAGCATGCTTGTCATGTGTCGTTTCAATTTTGACATGCTTAGAACTATCAGATTTGCTAAGATTCTGACATTGATTTTAGTGGTGACTAAGAAGAGATGGCAGGTTGAATGAGAAATGAGCTCTGTTTTCAGATTCGGGTGAGTTTTGTATACCACAAGTATACAAACATACATATCACAGCCCTTTTACCCACACATTACATAGTCACATGGTTTGTACTGTTGAAACTTGGAAGACCAACCTAGGAAATAGAGTTGAGGGTCTTATTCATATGAGTGAAACCGGAGAATTAAGGTTGAGGATAGTGGGGCAGAAGGTTAGTGTTAGATACTTGAAGGCAAGGGGACAGAGAGTCAGAATCAGGAAGTTACCCACAGGTTACCATTTACTTTTATGTGGAAGTCTAGGGTTTAGTGGCTGTTTATGTTACCTAAGGGTCATAGATTTAATAAACACTAACCACACATATGGAGGGTTTTTCAATTCTAATAGTTTTCACATTATATTCCATAGAACACTAGAATCCACACACTGTTTCAGAAATTTCATCAACATTTGAATTCGATTTTTAAAGTGTATTGACATGTTTACTAAACTAAAAGAAAAAAAAAGCAACAGACATACTCAACTCTTTTGTAGTGAATTCTAACGTTCCTGAGAACACTTACTGATTGACTGTAAAATAAGTAAAGGTTATTAAGGCCAGCTTAAAATAAAAATTTGAATAACACTTATCTATCATTCATCAAAGCCAGGGTAATATTTCTGTTGTGGGGATAAAGACAAAAGGTCTTCAGCAAGACTATTACACAAAAGCCATGGTGTTAAGACACTGGCCTGCAAAAGCTGAAGTTACACTTTGGTTTCTAGTTACCATGAGCACTTACCTATCTGTTATATTTAGATGTTATTTTCTAGTACCTTTAGAAATCTTGAAACAGATGACTATATGTGTTTTACTTGAAAGAACCATAAAAGGGGAAAGGTAGTTAAGAGGCCGAGACTGACTCCAGTGTCATCTCTCAGATGGGGCTCTGTGAATTGATTAGGGAACCTTCAATAAGCTCTCACTGCTCAACATAAGTCTGAAGGTCTATTGTGTGATGTTGCAGTTCATTAGGAGATTTTCAGGGCTTCTTTGATTATGCCCGAAAAGCCCTATAGTGACTTTAGCAGATTTCTTTCACTTAGAAGCTGTGGTACTCATTTTGGTTCTTTCATTCTAGATTAAACCACATTCTGTGCCTGTAGTCTAAAATGCCTCTCGGAAGCCAGTACCTGCTTGTGTGTAGCTATTGTCAACTAAAAAAATTGCTTATCTAAATTTTATTTTCCCCTAACATATTATTATAAAGATTTTTAAAGTCGAAATGATTTTCCAGTGAATACCTATATACCCATCATTCAGTCTACCATGAGAAACATTTAACTATACTTGTTTTATCACATACCTACCATCTCTCCATCCTTCCGGATTATATTCAGGTGTATTTCAAAGTAAATGTAGAGTTCACCAGTTAACTTCATATATTTTACACACTGGGCGCCTGGCTTTTCAAAAATTACAAAAATGTGCCTCAATTATCATAGAGTTCTGTGAGAGATGTAAAACAAATGCTTGTTTTACTGGGGGGAAATTGGGTGAGTTCTTTTAGAGTTTTTTTAAAGTAACATTTTCTGGAATTCAAGCATGGAGTTGGAGAAGAATACTGGCTAATTTATAAATATGAACTTTTTTTGTCACTCAGACATCGCTAACCCCTAATAAAAAGGGATATATTTGTAAATTTTGTTTTCATTATTGAGACGGGAGCCAAATAACTTCCAGTTCTTATAGACAGGATCATCTTTACAAGTGTTCTAAACATCAAGTGTTGGTCACTCCAGCAAAAGCTATTGCATTTCGAAAGCAGAGGAAGAGTTAATTGAGGACTAAATTGGTCTATGCTGGATCCAATCCCAAACCCTGGTGTCAAGGTGTTAGGTGCAAATTATTTAAAAAAAAATTCTTGTTACATTGGAACAGTGAGATCAGGATGGAGATGGAAGATATTAGTGTATGGCTTTTGCCCTCCCTACGTTCTTGCAAAGCCTAGTCCTTGTTCCCTTTATTCTCAATCCCCAGAGTCATGTCCTAACATCTCTCTTGGCCCAGGGGGTTGGCTGGGTGTATTTCCTTCTGGAAGTCTTCATTTTCACTGTTGAGTTAGCTGGCAGGAGATCCCTTAAAAGCATTTCCAAGCAGTTTTTTCCACACCCTATAGGAGCTAATCCTGCAATTTCTACTTCAGTTTCAGCTGCTGTTGCTTAAATAGCAACAGATCTCCACTATGTTCCCAATGCCTGGACCTTGCAAGAAAATTGAATGTATAAGAACAAAATGTTAGAACAGAAAAATCTTTGGAGGCAGGGGTTAGGTGGGGCACATGAGTGGAACTTGGTGATTAGATATTTTAAATGTGTCAGTAGAACATGAATGAATATATATATAGAGAGGGGGGGGGGGGAGGGAGAGAGAGGGAGAGAGAGATGTAAAGAATTTACCCCTCCCCCAGACAGACACACTACCATTCAAAACTCATGAAAATACTTTGGCACCATAGAATAATATGTATTTTGGTCTTGGAAGAGACTGTTAGGTTGCAAGGGTTTGATCCCTCTACCACTGACTTGCTCTTTAATCTCAGAATGATTGATTTGTTCTGTGATGGTTTCATACGCACTGACAATAAAACTGATTGACTGCATATCGTATAATAGAGAAGTTTAAGACTGTATCTAGTTGCTGTTAGGCCTCAAGTTTTTGGAATTATTAATATTTTGATATTAACATTCAAATTTAGTATCATTTGAAAAAGTGTTTTGTGTATAAATACTTTATGTTCTACAGTTCGTATATACGGTACTGCCATTAATTAAATGATATTTTCACAAATTAGAAGATTCATTTTCTTACTGCAAAATGTGTTTAAGACGCAAAGAAATTGATCATACTATGTACTTGTGCTAGCAGGAAGGTGGAAAGTGTCCTAGATTTATGATTAGGACAGGTGACAGTACTCAAGCTTCTATTCTTAGTTTGACCTTGCTCCCCTCCCTTAAGGCAAGACACTTAATCTTTTAATGTCTCAGTTTATCCACCTATAGCACCTGTAGTCTTATTTCATGAAAAGAGTACTTGGCTTTGATTTGATAGTATTTGAGGAGTTAATGTAGAATGTGGCATTGAAGGTTGAAATTGCTAGGTAGAAATTATTTGTACGTTGAATGATAATCTTGACAATTAGTAATTACTACATTTAGAAAGTTACAACTCTGGAGGGAATTGATATTCGATATTGTTGTCCTGTGTGTTCTCAGTTACCATCATAACAGTAGGAAAATAAACTCTTGTCTTGGATGTCGTACAAAAGGATTAACTCACTTCTTCAAGTTGTTACTAAATCTACAGCCCTTCGACAACAGAAATAAAAGTGCTCCTTGTTTTACGTATTTTTTCTGGAATGAAAGTCTTCTAGCTAAACTTGTCTTCAATTTGTTCTTTTGTTGATGGCTTTCCCAGTTATTCTCTTTGTAAAGAGTGAAGGACAAACCATGTCAGTTACTGGAAGCAACTAAAATTACCCTCTACAAATAAATAGAGGAGTATGCTTTTAATTTTTAGATCAAAGCAGAGAACTAAGATTATGTGGCACTTATTATGCGTTTGTTCCCAGCTACTTACTTATGCCTTTGAAAAGAATCAAGTATTAACTAAATATCAAAGGGATTACATAGCTAGACCCTAAGTAAAATTAAAATACCCATATGACTATATTTTCAATTGTAGTCTTCAAAGTGTGGACTAAATTGAGGGAGAATCCCTATCGTGGACATTGTGAGTCTTTTCACAATGATCTGCTACTATATTTTTATTGTGCATGATAATTATGTGTGTTTAATTGTGAAACTTGTGTGAGTCATGTGAAAAATTAAATCCACTTGACAAATGGAAAGACGTTACCTACTTAGATACAAAGCCTGATTTATGTACAATTGACCCTCAAACAACATAGGTTTGAACTGCCTGGGTCCATTTTGTAGATGGATTTTTTTCAATAAATAACTGTAAATGTACTTCCTCTTCTTTACGATATTTTAATAACCTTTTCTCTAGCTTACTTTATTGTAAAAATACAGTATATAATACCTATCACATACAACATATGTGTTAATCAACTCTTTATGTTGAGTAAGACTTCTGGTCAACAGAAGGCTATTATTTAAGTTTCAGGGAGTCAAAAGTCATACTTGGATTTTTGACTGCACAGGGGGTTCCATACCCCTAACTCCTGTATGATTCAAGGGTCAACTGTTATGTATACATTTTTCTTCTACAAATGTAATATTTTGATATTTTCAGTTCATACATTTCTTGGACAAATGATTTAATTTGGTTCCTAAAACACTTCTATAGGGAAAGTAGGATAGGTATTAATGTTTTCATTTTATCAGTGAGGAAGAAAAATTAGCTAATGAGCAGCTCACCAAAGTCAGGGATTCTATCTGAGATTGTTTGTTACTTGTCTATTGCTCACTCCTTGAGTTACAAACGAATAAAGTCAACCAAACATTCACTGTTCATGAAGTGAAAGCTTAAAATTCATTTAACTCTTATGCTATTGTCTGAATTTCGTTTTGCAAAGCTAACTTGTGATTAGTTTTGCACTTGCGAAAAATATTTTTAAATTAAATACTGTTTCAGAACTGAATTAGTCTCTCCTCTGTGTACTTCTTTGTCCAATGGGATCATTTATACAGGCTTCAGCATTGACTTGTGACATTGAATGAAACTTGACCATTTGACGTGAATGAAACTAGGTTTTGTGATTTTTATAACACCCCTGGTTCACCACACTGAATTGCCACAATGCTGTGACTGATGATTCCAGTTTTAACATCTAACAAACATAGTTGATAGATATACTTTTTAAAGGATTTACATATGTTAAGCTGATTTACAAACATCAAGCCCTTCTCCTGAAATCCAAAGAGTTAATTTTTTACTTGTTAGCTGTGAGATTGGAGTGAGGGTGCTGGTGACATTTCTTTTTCTTGTTCTCCATAGAAACAGAGTAGTACAATCTAAGTTGGTAAATCGGTGACAAATAGAACATAAGTCACCTGGCTTTGGTTAGTTAGGCTGCTATCTTTAAAAAGTGACTACTTCAGAAAAGACTAATTTTGAGATTGCAGACATTGAACCACTATAGGGTTAATGTAAAACTCTGATTAGACAGAGCTGAAAAATCCCTGATAGGTTTGCAAAATGAATGGGTGCGAGTATGGTGTTTTGTTCTCCCAGCAGGCAGTTTTAAGGTCAGACCTATGACTCAGAGCTGTGCACTTGGTTGGTGACAGGCATCATTGACATGTTGCCAGTCTAATCATCCAAAAGGGCTTGTGCCCAGCTCAGATTGCTCCGTTATCCCCAGCCGAGAAGCTCCCTTGCACTGTTTCATATAGTATTTGAAAGTCTAGCACCGTATTACTTTGTAGCTTTTCAGCCTAAAACTTGATGAACATTTAGTGCCTCCTTAGTTTTTGAGAGGTGAATCCTCCATTGCTGCTAGTCTGTCATGGTCCGGCACTGCATGATCATATGTGTACTTTGTAAAGATACGTGTTTTACTGAGTTTATTGTTTTATAATTCATTGGTGAGGCATTGTGGTTTGGTGCAAAGAGCTCTATCTAGACTTGGAATCGAAGGCCATTTCCTGTCTGGATGGCTTACTAACTGAGGGTAACCTTGGCATAGTTGGCATATGATTTCCATGGCATCTCCTCTGCATGAATAAAAATAATCTGCCATTTCAGTAAGTTTGAGCGAGTGCTACCTGATCCACTTGAGATCCTTTCATCCTTTTTCCTTTGTCTCCATTCCCTTGTAAATCACAACTCTTGTTCTTTAAGGCAGCTGACCCCTGTTAGGTATTAGGGGAAAGCAATCTGAATAACTTAACTATCTTTTTTAGTTGGTTCCATCGTTTTAAACTTTTATATTCCTCATAGCATTGTTTATAATAACGGACTGTAAGCAACTTAAATATCTTTCAATAAGGGACTGAGGACATAAGTTGTATATCTACACAGTGGAATGCTATGTACATGTTACTAAAGCAGACACTTTTAATGTACTATCATGGAAAATTCTCTAAAATATATTAAATAGAAAAGGCAAGGTATTGAAGAGTATGTATAATATATCACCATTATGTTTTTTTTTAAAGGAAAAAGAACAATGTATATAGTTAGCTGTTTTTCACATGCCCAGCATCTCTGGAGAAGTTAGACACCAGAATCATTAGTTACTGATGGAGAGAGGGAAATGGGTGTCTGAGCACAGGCAGGGGAAGAAGACTTTTCACTATATACCCTCTCATACCTTTTCAAAAATACAGATTTAAGAAATAAATCCACACACACACACACCAAAAGAATGTTCACAGCAGCATTATTAATGATGGTGAAAAAGTAGAAACAACTCGCATACATTAACTGATGAATGAATCAACAGAGTGTGGTAGTTGAATGTTATTTAGCTGTAAAAAGGAATGAAGTACTGAGTACCTACAACATGCTAAGTTAACCAGTTACAAAAGGTCACAGCTTTTATGATTCCCTTTATATGTAATGTCTAGAATAGGCAAATCCATAAAGATAGAAAGTAGATTAGTAGTTGCCAGGGGCTGAGGGAAGGGGATAGGGAGTGACTGCTGAGAGGTCCAGGGTTTCTCTTTCAGTGATGAAAATGTTCTAGAATTAGACAGGGGGGATGGTTGCACAACTTTATGAAAACTACCTGTAGTGTACACTTTAAAAGATGAATTTTATGGTGCCTAAATTCTATCTCAATAAATAAATAGAAACAACTTGGTGAATTCGTGAACATGAACACTAAGAATCACTGGGAACATATAAAACAATGAACACTTTTCTTAAGTTTCCACCTACTATTTCCACTGTAAAAATATTTTGCATAGTATCACTGATGGTGCCAGAGGACTTCACATCCTTTAGCTCCTTTCACTAACATCCATTGATCTTTTCATGTTACAGGGGAATATTGTTAACCCAAATGAAGCCCTGATTGATAGAATTTTAGACAAAAAATAAAAATCAAAAAGGGAGTTTGAATTATATGGATTGAGATGTGGCTGCAGGCTTTCCCAGATCCTGCCATTAGGAGAGAAGCCTGTGGGAACTTTTGAAGGAGCCTCAAAGAGTCTTTTGGATGACTCTGCCATTTTTTCCCCACAACTGATCCCAGGGCTGTCCCTTTCTCTATCCTGCCTCCCTGGGCTGGTGAGCCACCCTTAATCCCTTTCCTGTGCTCTCCTGGGTAGAGCTGTGTCTCAGGGTTTAAGGAGCCTTTTCTGATAGGGGCTTAGCTTAGGGGCTCTGGGGTGAGACCTGACAATACAACTTCTCTTCCCATAGTCACTAACTGTTCATAGGTCGTTGTGGATTTTCGTTCAGCAGGACAGTTGCCATCATCACATGTGGCCTGTCCACGGATTAGTTGAGTACTAACTACTCTTCTGTCAGTCTTCCCAACTCTAGGTACTTTAACTTGAATTCATCTTGGGGTGGGCATGATCACAATGTATCTTTGGTCAGGAGTGGGGTATACGGTACATATTTCAGTTCGCCACCCCTGAGACCTTTGGGCATTACTGTGCTCACTGAAGCTAAGTCTCCCCCAACAAGCAACCTTACCTCACCTGAGCTGCTGAGTCCACTTAAGTGACCTAATAATACAGGGTCTTTAAGATCCATGTCCTTAGCATTCATTCAGAATTAACTCACATGATGTAAAACTAACCTATATTTTGGCTGGAGCCACTGTTCTGATGGTATAGGTAGCCTCTTTTTGTTGTTGGTCATCATAGGCCAACTTAAGATCAGAGGCATGAGCCACACAGGTGGCCTGCCTCGTTAATCATTCACATCACAGCAAGCCCTTTTTCATTGTGTTAGAGTCTAATCCATTGGGCTCACTGGGCCCTTACTTGGTAGGAGGGATATAGAGAAGAGCCTTCCTCACCCTAAGACTGAGCAGGTGACCTAGATCTAGCAGGTCTCTTCTCTGCACTAGAGGATCAAGAGAGCAGTGTTTTGTTCTCTCTAGGTCTCTGACATCTGTTCCTAAACCCTCCTTATCCATGTGGGGGTATATAGCTCTCTCCTCTGGGCTGTCCCACTGCCAGAGGTCGATTCCTCTGAGTTCCCAGGACTTTTAGAATTACTCTCTGGTGCCCCAAGCATTCTCAGGCCCATAATCCTGACAGCTGTACTCTTAGCCAAGATCCTGAGCTCTTATCTCTTTTCCACATATCCCCTATCAACTGCTAAACTTGATAAATTCCTCTTTTGCAGGAATCTGCTGCTTGGGACCTTCATATTTTTAGAATGTCATTGGATAAATCATATTTTGTGCTTACTGTGTGCTAGCCACTATTCTAAATGTTGCAAATGTTGGCTATTTTATTTCTATGAACAACCCTATTCCTATATGTGTTACTGAATCCTCGTCCTACAGGTGAGCAAATCGAGTCACGGAGAAGTTGAATTTGCTTGTGCACAACCGGTAAGTGGTGAAGGCAGGATTCAATTCTAGACATTCTGGCTCCAGAGCCCATGCCCTTAGCCACGACACTGTAGTCCCTTGAAACTTGATAAAATAGATACACCCATATTCAACTCAGGGCAAATTCCATATTGTTCGTCTTAGAACAATGTTAGTGGGTCAAACGGTCTCATGTAAAATTAAGACTACAATTCCTTGAATGGAAATCTCCACACATAGCGGTGATTCAGTCTAAAGCATTTTATCTGAATTCCATTGGATGTGATCATCATCATTACTCTTCATTTAGTTTTCCATGCCTTCAACAATCTGGTCTTATTTACACTAGGCACATATTTACGTATTTGTTCTCTTTGAGTATCACACGGCTTGAAAATGAACAAGAAAGGTTGGGATTTGAGGTAAATGGGATGTGATAATTTTAAGTGCGTGACCTTTGGTGGCTTCTGCCACTTTAGCTGCGTTCTATTGGCTGATCTTCATATTACTGTTGTTCTGTTGATGTCCTCGCTGCCTGGCGTGGCCAACATACTGCTTGACTTCAAGAGTTTTGACGCTACTCGTTCGTGTTCCTGGATTGACCTCTTTTTTTGGCGGACCCTCTGCCCCTCCATCAACCTGGTCCTTATCTCTCTTGGCTCTGTATAGACTGCAGCTTCTCAGTCATCTCAGCTGAAGTTTATGGGCTCTTTGACTCCGCTCTTGCTATAGCATGAGAGAATCTACAAAGTGTTCATCAATAGATCCTATAGCTGTCCCTTGAGTCTCAAGGTCTGTGACCCAGACACCTAGCCTCTGCTGAGGATTATCAGAAATCAAGGGACTGTGAACCCCATTTATCATAAACTGTATTGTCAGGTTTTACATTGTCATCAATAAAGAACCCTTGCTGGAAGCAGCTTGATATTGTGCTAGGAAGAGCACCTTGGAAGTCTGGACACAGGTTCTAGACCTGGAGCTGCTGTTAAGGAAGGGAAACAAGTCATCTTCACTCTCTGAGCCTTAGTTTCCCCATCTGTAAAATGAAGTGATTGGACTAGATGGTATCTAAGATGTTTCCAACTCTATAATTATGAAGATGGAAGCACCCACAGACCCCATCTATTATGCTCTGTCCAGACTTTCAGAGAAAATAAGCTACCCTTCGAGGCAGTGACCTCATGTCAGGCCAAACACAAGATCACCCTGGCCTTTGCTTTGGTCTTACTGCTGTGTTTTCACGTAATAGTGCCTGTCTTTGCAAAGAGAATTCCTATTTTCATGGGAAGTTATTCATGTTTGCTCTCAGTCATGAATCACTGTGGCAGCCACCCTCCCGGGTCCTCCTTGTGACTATCTGCTTCGCATCCAGTTTGAGAGACTGCTCAGGTAGACATATAATGGCTCTTGGGGAAACTTAGCAGATGGGGGAACCGAGTGAGGCTTTTATCTTAGGAGCTTTCAATCCTCTAGAAACCGGATTGCCCCTTCCATCAACCCTACCACCTAACAAAATCTAGACTTTCTGGGTGACAACCCAATCAATGCTTGATCTCTTTCCTCCTCCTGTGCTTCCACTCCCAGTTCTGTGCTCATGACCAAGACTCAAAGAACAAGCATGAGTGTTTCCAACCTTTACCCAGAAATCCAGGCCTGTCCTCGGTTGGGGAGTTGAAAACAGCAAATGTATAATAAGATAACGTGTTCATTACTGTCATTTGGTAAATGAAGACAGTTTATGTTATTCGTTGAGATCTCACATCAGGAAGCAGGGCTCATAAAATATTGTGATAACACCTTTGGTCGAGCCAATTTATCTCCATTAGCAGTTTTAAGAATGAAGAAGTAGAAGCTTATTTGATTTGCTTGGGGTTTTTTCCTGTTATGGATATTAATCAGCTGGGTGAATTAGAGACGAGGGTCATGGCATGTTTAGCCCTCAAGCATCTATCACAGGTTTGAAATGTCCATAACAGGTGGCTTTGGTGAATGCCAGGACTTAGCATGATTGAAAGGGTGTTTTGAATCATGGCACATGGCAACATGGAAATAAAACAGATATGTCTCAAGTAGGTGGTAGAAATAGACTGGAAGAGAATTTTAACACCTAAAATATGACAAAGATTTATCCCTACCAGCTTCTCAGTTTCATGAGACATTCATTTTCCTTTGATCTGAGATTATGTACTTCTAATATATATTTCTTTCTGAACTGCTGTTTCCTTCTATCATTTTGTTCTCTCTATTTTTTCTTTTAAGTGACACTTCCATTTTTTTTTTTTAACCTGAGATCATCATAGTGGATTGCTTTGAAAGACATTTGTTCAGTGTTATCCTGATGCTAATTTCTGATTAAGGGCTCATAAAAATATGTACAGGATGTAGTTGGGATAGTTCATACATCTTGGTGAGAGTCTCTTAGCAGTATAGGAAGGGGCCAACTTTGGGGACGAGAGAATTTCAAAACTGTTATGAATCATGGAATGACATTTCCAAAAACGAAATGGCAGATGCTATGGCATATGTTTAAATTCCTAATCTCCACGGAATATTACAAGGAAAGCTTTCTACGCCCTGGTTAAGTATGAAATGAACAAGTCCACTGGAGGGAATTAGCATTTTTCAAGGTGCTTTGCTCTTTACGGGGTCCTGTGTTTCATGTATTTTACCTTATTTGTAACAGGTCTTTCCCTTTGCTCTGAAACTCAGAGACCCTTTAGGGAGGAAGAATTCCAGTTTTGCTTTCCTTTGGATTTTGCCTGATGAAATCACCCCTCAGGTGGTTCAGCGGGGCAGGGCTCCCTTTTCTTATTCTTTGATGGGTACACCCTGAATTGTGACATTTAAGCAGTGACTTTGCAAGATCTGACTCGTCAGTAAGAAAAAATACTCTTCTCACCCTAAAGATTGACAGGAACCTGAGATGGCTGAAGCTGTACTGGCCTTTTTCTGGCGAGAACTCACAGGACAAGAAATACTTGGGAGAGCTCAGCACCGAATCCCATCATATCATAGTGCATGACTGGATACCTTAAGCTCGCAATTGGAATCACTCGGTAAAATTGTTGGCAGAGGGCCTAGTAGCCTGACAAAGTTATATTGCGAAAAAACTTGCCGTGTATTAATTTATTGGTAGTAGGCATGAGGAGAAGAATAATGTAAAAAAAAAAAATGAAGATCAAACCACTGATAAATCCACAGAATCCATTTCAGATTCCTGTAAGCCTCTTGCATCTAGCCACGATTAATGGCCAATGATTGCCTGAGTAAGTTTTCAGCCATTTGGAAATGTCTTTAGTAAAAGGAAAATATAGTTAAAGGAAGAAGGATGACCACAGCCAAGCTGTGAACGAAGAACTCCTGAGGTGTGGGCCAACTAGGTCACTGAATTTGCTGTGTTTGACTCTTAGGTTGTACCACTTTTAATTTTGGAAGTTTGATCCTCCCAGTGGTGTTTCTGAGGTAGAGGTTCTGGGATTACGATGCGGGTGAGAATCTCCACAAGTATGATTCCATCATGACCTCACTGTTAGCCCCATTTCTCTCTCAACAATTTGGATCCCATTGGATTAGTTATTGACATCTCAGAAGAACCTCATTATAAAGCCCCAAATAAAGTGCTAATCTTCCCCAACCCAGCCCTGACTCTCAAATTCCCCCATTATGTCCCTATCACTAAGAATCACCACATCACAGGACTTGCCAGCTCCCTTCCCCTCCAGTTCATCTAACCAGACCTTTTAGTCCTGCCCCACAGTGTCCTTTATATCTCCTTTCTCTTCTGTGTGCACTGCCATTGCTCTCATTCATTCAGTCCATGCACACACCGCCACACATACACTTCTGTCTCATCTGGACAACCACAATACACTCCTAGACTCTTCCTGCCTCCAGACTCCTTCTACAAGATTCATTCCTATCACTGCTTGCATTACCATGATCTCACCCTTCCCTCGCACCAATTACAAAAAGAATCCCCATACTCTGGGTTTCCCTGCCTTCCTAGCTTCATGTGCCACCATTTTCATATCCTATGCCCCTGCCCCCACTGGGCTGCATCCTACTTTTGAAACAGACCATGTGTTCTCAGACCTTTGTTCACACCATGCCTTTTCATGGAATTTCCTCTCATGTGAAAGTCTTCCCCATTCTTCAGGGAGCAAATATTATCACATTCATCAGGTCTTGTCTGAATCCCCCAAACCTGGTACAGTCACTGACTGTGATAAATCTATACCACTTTATATTAGCCATTTATATATTGATCCGAGTACACTTGGAAGGATGGATTGTAGTATATTTTGAGCAACAAAATATACTATACCACAGAGTAGGACACCTGTTCAATAAGTATGCATCTTATAAAATAAATGAATGGATGGGTTCGTATCATCTACAGGTGGGGCTCAAGGGTAGGTTAAAATGTAACTGCTGATCTCACATATAAGTGATATCATGTGATTTTCAACTTTTTCTGTCTGGGTTATTTCACTTAGCATGATAAACCTAAAAACAACAAATGATCAGGACAAACAAACAGAGACTCATGGACATGGACTGGAGCGGGGGGAGGTAGCTGGGGTAAAAGTGGTCAAATATGTGGTATCAGAAAGAAATCTAACTATGGGAGGTGAACACACAGTGTAAATATACATATGCCTTACTGTTAAAGAATTCGGCTGAAACTTAACGGATTTCATTAACCAATGTCACCATAAAAATAAATAAGTTTAATTAATTTAAAAAAATAGAACCCAAATAACAGTAAGAAACTAAAAAAAAAAAAAAATGCAACCATTGAGTAGTTGGAAGACAAGCATGTGTAGATAACCTCTGAAGTAAATGGCTTTTAGAGGATCACATGCAAGAGAGACCTTAAGACTTTTGATGCCTAACACTGACTGAAAAAATCATCCTGATGTATGCTGGAGTGTGAAAAACTAAAAGGTCTAAAATGTGGCCTTCAGACACTAAAATACACCAGTCAGCTCCACCAACAGTATAGAAAGGTGCTTTGTAAACAGGAGATTATTATTATTATCGTCCTGATAATTCAGAATGAAGTTGGCTTAGATGCTAATGAGCCAGTGATTGTTCTGGTGTGTGCTAACTAACCATGAAGGTGTCTGAACCACTGATCCAAGACAGGGCAAAATGAGCAGCTATTCTTACTGCAAAACTGGTTTTCATCTCACAAAGGACCTTTTCTGTTTTGGTTTTATGAAATCTGTAGTACTGTGATTTGAGGACGTGGATGCGTGGACAAATGTCAGAGCAGGCAGTGGTCACACTTCACGAAGTTTTCAGGAAGGCCGCATTAACCTGGTGGAAGTACTTTGCTGGTGGAATAAATGCTGTCGTTGTACAGCTAAGCTCCCAGGGCCTTGTCATAGTTGATGAATTAATGGTCAGGAAGTAATTCTCTTGTTTTGGGGCTTTTCTCTTGTGTTTCAGGCAAAATAGATTTATGTTTATTTGCTAACTTCTTAAGGCTGTCAGTCTGTCCATATTCTAGTGTTTGTTTTCCAAATGATCAGATGACTAATGGAAGTCCTATACTTTCTAAAAGAATACAGCTCCTGATACATGGCTTGAAACTAGAATCGACTTCCTAGAGGAGAGCATGTGGCACTCCAAGCTTATTGTTCACCACTATGAGGGACATTTAAAAATACCTCGGCTCGATCTAAAAATATACCTCACTAAAATCTAAAATTTAAGGTTCAGAAAGGTTCATCATCAAATAAAACAACATTTCCTTGGGGTGAAAAGTTTATTTTAGGGGTGTGATGTTGCTCAGATTGGCCAGTCTCTCTGCCATAATTGTAATCAGGCTGGATAAGAAAGACTAGAGAGGCATGGAGGAGAGCACAGTGTCACTTCCCTCCTTTTACCAGGCTTTTTTTTTTTTTTTTACATTATCATGTAATAAATTTGTTTGTCACATCCTGGCTTTTGTTGTTATTCTCCAGCTGACTAGGAGTTACTGAAAACTTCAGCTGTCTTTAGAATAACTTTTCACTAAATGCTTAGAAAATAAGAATTGTGAAAGTCATTCATTCGTTTATCCATGAAGCATGTTTTGCTTCCCGGCTATATGCTGGGAATAGAAAGATGAATAAAACATATGCCCAGCCCTCAGCCTGGTAGGAGAGAGGTGTGAATAGGGCCGAAAACTGGCATGCACTAGATGAGACAGTGGCTTTAAGATAATGAGCCCAGAGTCTGTCCCAGAGTGAAGGTTAACTGCCTCCTTTACAGTTCAGTGGCCAAAGCGACTTTTAGGGTTCAAGATGGAACTGTGTTTTGCTTCTTTGTGAGGCTTGATTAATACTTTTTTGCTTTTTTTAATTCATTTTTTTTTCAACAAATAATTAATGTGGGGAACAAATTGTGTAAGAGGGTAGGGAGCTTGGGGGAAGGGAACATCGTTGCAGTATAGGATGGTCAAAGAAGATGTGACTGAAAAAATGACTTGGAGCAAAGCCTTGAAGGAAGTAAAAGAGCAAACATGAGAAGCTCAGTGCTGAGAGAATCAGTGTTGGGACCCTAAGGTGGGGCATGTCTCCACAGTGCATGTGACAACACAGAGGCCGATGAGGTTGGACTTGAAGGGATGAAGCCAGAGAAGGAACAGACCAGGGGTCTTTGGGGTACTTACAGGCTATCCTGAGGATCTCGGCTTTTCCTAGAGCTTGTGCCTAATGGCTAGCCTCCAGCCATTGGATGGCCTCTTTAGCTATGACTGCATGATAGGTTGCCATCTTCATTTTCATCCATATTTTCACTTTTATTGTTCTTGACAGTGAAAATCAAAAGCAAGAGATTTTGTTTGTGAGACAGAGCCTCTTCTTTGTGTACATAGCAGGTGTACACACGTATGTCTGTCCTGCCCTACTACGTCTGACACTGAGGAGACATGTGGCTAGAATTGTTCTTTTCAGTATTTCTGCTGCTCTGTGGTACAAATCAAAGAGGACGTAGATAACACTCTTGGTATTTATATTCATAGTGTCTAATCCCTTTTAATTATTGTGGTAATATAAGTCTATCTCTTATAGTTACTTTATTGTTAATAGCATAAAAATGAGTTCTTTGCAGGGCAAATGCAAGCTTTTTTTAGGCATGTAAAGTGGGTTAACAAGGGTGGCTCAGCGTTAAGCTATGCCAGAGCTGAGTCCAAATTTTATTCCAGTACAAGGATGACTTTCTATGTGGCCTCTCTGGCTCTGGAGCTAATTTGGATGCTGAGTAGCACCACAGGTATTTATATGTAGTGTTTGGTATTTTTACTGGGTCCTATTCTTCTCCCTTGGATCACCTAAAATGGTTAAGAATTTTCTAGTGGGATTAAGGTTGTGATCTCTGGGGAGGGGTGGGCCATCTGCTCTCGGTTATTTTTGTGTTAGCTGCTTCCCCTTAAATGTATGTTCACAAATGAGCCACAGCCTTCTCAGGTGGGGTCGAGGGAGGACTGGTCTAGGTGCTGCTCCTGAACTTGGTCTCTGAACCATGGCTTCCCATAAGCACTCAGGTAAAAGCTTCATATTCTTTATCTTCTCTTAAGCACAAGTTTGTTAGGCCAGTGAATCCATTGTACTTTTTGATGAAATGATTTTAATCTTGTCTGAATAGTAAATAAGACATAACTGGTCTCTGTTCTGTCCTTCTAATGCTGTTTCAAAGATAAAAGATTATTCTTATTTAAGTAAAATTAGCAATTGGAATGGCTTATTTTAAATATATATATATATATATATATATATATATATATATATATATATATATATATATATTTTTTTTTTTTTTCCAGAACATCATATGAAACTATAAGAGATTATGTGAGGAAAGAAGAGGTTTTTGGTTAGAAATTTTTCATTATTTGTAAGATACCAATTATCTTGACAGTGCTTTAAAGTTGAATTCAAGGTGTTTAGAATAAAGGTCAATTGAATATGGAACTGGAAGGAAGAATATGTATAACTAAATCTGTAATGACTTACCACATATCTTCACTTTTTCTAAACAATCTTTTCAGTCTTCCTGAAGAAACAGCTAGGATCCTTTTGATATGGCACTTAGGTTATTAATTGTTCTTATCAGAAAAGGGGGCGACATTTTTGAACCTCTATCTAGACCGTCTTTACCAGGAGAGTCTTCCTCTTGTTTTCTAACCTGTTGTGAAGGAAGCCCTTTGGCCATGAATAAGATACCACGGAATAGAGGTCAGAGGACTGAAGGATGGGCAGTCTCCTCAGAAAGACTGGTTCTCTCAACTCAGCCTTCTGCCTCTCTCTCCTCCGAAGCCAGAAAGGTCACTGTTGCTCTGTTGCCTTCTGCCTAAGTAATGGTCCCTTTCTCAGAAACCAGGCACTTTGTCCTGTCCCTAGCTTTCAGATTAAGGGACAAAGTAATTATTAGTGGCAGTCTTTTGGGAAAAAAATAATTTTTAAATTTGTAATTGCCTGCCACTATTTAAACCATGGAAACATTTTCAGAAATATCTCCTTTGGTATTTTAAAACAAAGATGCTACAATGGAAATACCTGCTTTAATGAATTAATATGCAATGTATCCATTATTCTAAAGTATTCAAAAACTTTGTTTTTCCCCCCACCACCCAGGGGTCATTTTATAAACATAGTACCACATGCCTGAAATTGGGGTATTGGCTAACATATACATTCTCGGGGTGTAGGCAAACTATTCAGCTGTACCAGTTGTTCCAGTGAACCTTGAATGTGTTAACTGGTAGAGCAAGTCCCCATTTTATTTACTAATTAAGTGGCAGAATAAGCAAACAGTATATTTAAAAGGTGACATAATTATAGCACACTGACCGTGAGTTTTCAATTACACCAAATCCTGATGTTATTCTTGCTTATATAAATCTGGAGGCTATAACTGTGACTAAATTAGACAAATTAACTGTCATCTTGTAGATGAGTTTTTTTTAAATCAGGAGCTATTGTTTTGTATCACATTAGGTTGATAGATACATAAAAGCAGATGAAAATCCTCAAAAAGGAAATTCTTACATTACCCTGAAATGGGATTTGTATGGACAGAATTGGATCAGAACCCATTTTTAGTGACCATCCACATACTGAAAGGACAGTTCAAGGACAAGAATCTATACTTTTGTTACTGAATAATTCCAGTCTGTAAAATTATGTATATTCACATCCTTTACCCTTTTGCCTTTTGAGTTGAAGATCACATGGGGGGTGCCATATTATACAGCCATTAATTCTCTCTACCAGCCATTACCTAGGGGATCACACACCCCCAGCAGTCTGTTTTCAGGGTGGGGATGAAAAATGAAATGGGGGGGTGAGATAGAGGAATCAAACTGGATTGGCTTCTTAAAATAACTGGAAAATGGTAGTCGGCAGATTTGGTCAAGGGTAAAGCTGAACGTTTTGTGCTTTCAATGACTACCACATGGCCGCCTGCTACTTCACCACCACAACTAGAGAAACTAAAAACACACGTTCTGTTACTGCCAGCTGAGAAGCACTTTTTTCCTACATGGAAGATAGAATGTGCTGCACATAATATGCGCGACATTAAGAAAACCTTTGCCTGTGGACAGAATAGCACTAGAATGGAATCTGGCTGAGCGCAAGTTCAATGGCACATAATGTTTTGTTTCATAATCTATTCAACCCTCATGATACCAGATATAATCTAAACTGTTACCTGTCTATCAGTGATCCACAAGAGATTTATATTGTGTGGATATATTTCTGTTGTGGACGTAAAAACAAGGGCTCCCCTCTCCCCCCAGATGCGGCCTACAAGTGAAGTTGCAGATAACATTGAATCATTCTGTACACGTTCTGTTTTTAAGGGAAAAAACACCCTCTGATTTTCTATGAAATTTTATGAAAGACTACTTTTCCACTGTGACTCATGAATTCCGTCTCATTCCAGCTATTTAGATATTTATTCCCAAACATCTGACACCACCTCCAGGTGCGTGAGCATGTCTGCTACACAAGTGTCCTATTCATCGGCTGAGACTCCATTCCATTTATTGAATATTCCATGTGTTGTATATTGCAGGAAAGCAATATACCCGTTCTTCAGAAGCCAATATTTATTCACAGAATAACTAAAATACTGGTATGTTGGACTTAGCAATTAACAGACCAGAAATAACCTGATTTTTTTTTCCTTCTGGGTTGCTGTTCATTGTTTACACTGTACATTATACCATTTCGGGAAAGGAAATAGCTAGAAAAATGCTACCTAGTCGTAATACTCACTTTTTCCTTAAATATTCTTGTTTTGAGCCACTCATGCATGAGGGGAAAAATGAACATTAGCAAGAAATATGTGAGAAAACACACAGAAAAACACAAGCAAGATTATTAAATACAAATTGACTCTTGAGGTTGATGGTAGAAATAAAAGGTTGCAATGTCCTATTACTTGTAGATGTGCACAGTTCAATCAAAAACCAAAACTTTTTATTGAGATTTTGAGGGTGAGGTGGCCACCTCGTAGCATGTTGGATGTAGTTCAGGAATTTTCTGAAAGAGGAAGCTTGTTTATTAAGTGAAGAGTGATGTGTGTTTGAAGCAGGCATAGCAAAAAAATCTCCCTAACATCTTGAAGTAAATATTTAAAATTGGATCGCCCAGGCACATTTGCAACTCCATCTAACCTAATAAGTCTATACAGGACTGTTAGTTAGATGTCAGCACCTTAACGTCATAGGAGCTGCCCCTGCTTTTCTAAAACAGAAATCTTTGCTATAAAATGCTTTTAATCAAAAAGAGGTTTTAGAAGCTTAATAGTGGTGACTTATCTCCATCTGTCAGTCAACAGGCACGTACTTTGTGACTCGTGTGTACAAGGCCCTGGATTAGGTCACCGGGGCTCCTAGGGTACTTACTGGCAGACTTCTCTGTGTTAGAGGAACCTCTTTACTACTTATGGGTGAGGGCCACACTGTGAGGTTAAAATTAGTCAAAGAGCTACTCTAGAGCAAACATGGCCTGGAAAGCTACAGGCAGGAAGGGAAGTGGCACTGTAATAGTATGTATCCAAATTTCATTTAATGATCGATGGCATGCCCTTTCCCAGAGAATAGCCATAGGTCAAGAGACAGATCTGGAAGTTTTGGAAGGTTAAAGCCTTTGGATTTCATGTAACTAGAAAGTGCTAAGAGGATAAAAACTATTCCCTAAGATAAACACCTAAGTATATGTCATTCAGTAAGATTAAAGAGAGCCCCCCAAAGGAGGTAAATGCCATCTTCACTTTTCTCTATTCTCTTACTTCTGACAAAGGGAGAGGAAGGAAAACACAGAACTTTTTGTTTCCTCTTGAAGTCAGAGGTTAACTATGGCTCATTTTGGAGGAGCCCACAAATCAGGGTATTGGCTATATTTTTGAAACCTTTCAACATTGTTATTTATAAGCTGTCAGAGTTGTTAACCTCTTTGAAGATAAGCAGTAACCATATTTTGCTTTTGTACGCATCATCCATATTTTATGCAAATTTTTGACATGGTAACTATCTTGTCGGCAGGAACGTATTACTGCAGCTTCCTCCTAAGCACATTGTGTGGGGATTTGGAAGAGCTTCAGACCAAATAATCATCAGGTTGCCCAGAGTTCCACTTAATTGGATTTATTGCAGGAGTGCTAAAATTCATGAATTTGCCATTGACGTTGTTAACATGCTCTAAGTATTTCCAGCCTGTTTACTTATTAGGCAACAAAGTCTGCATTCCTAGAAGTGCCTATGTTATCTTGACAAGCAAGTGTTTCTATGCCCGAGAAAGGCTTTCAGTTCATGGTGGAAATCAGTTCTAAAAGGATAGGCCCTTTGAAATCTGTCTCTCCATCTGGACACAGGCTTTTTAGGTTTAAGTGCACAGCGATGGGCAATGTACAATAACCCTGGATTTCTCACACTGCAGAAAGGAAAAAATCATAATGCCTGGAGTCAGGAGCCCAAAACACCAAGAGGTGGGACTTTCCCTAATGGTGCCCTTAACTTGGAGTAGATGCATTTAATTTTCCTTTTGCTTGGTTTAAGACCCTGCGCTATAGGAATGATAAAGTGGTGAGCAACCTCATGGACTGACTCCATGTTCAACACACTCTGGTACTCCCATGTTCATTGGTGAGCCATGGATTATTTCATCATCTGGATTCCTAGAACCTCTGAGGGAGTCGTGTTCTAGAACTATGAAAGTAACCAAAGAAGAACTTGGCTTTGGTAAACTAATTGTTTGAAAGTATACATTTTAAGGTGGTTAAAGATGGCAGGTAAGATATCTCTGGTACTGTGAACCAAAACTTCTGAATACCTCTAAATAGAATTCATTTGTTTTCCCGTGGTTTCTTTTTTTGTGTGACACTAATACCTGTACTTTTACTGTAAAACTAGGACACAGAAATAACATGAGATGAGATTCCCCTTAGCTGGGACTCCAAACGATACTTTAATATGGAAAGATTTGGAATCATTTCTTCTTTGAAAGACACCAAAAGAGCGTGATATTAAAACGAATAGGGTTCAGAGTTTAGTTTTGTTTTTTTTTTTCTAAATAAAGACTTGATATGGTCCAAGAAGGTAATCTCTGAAGGGCTAAATCAGCCAAGGTTCCTAGCCACACAGGAAGCCTCTGCTGTTTAATCTTATCGATTCTGATTTCCTTCCAAATGGCGTTTAGGAGTCACTGATAATTTCCTGGCATTTATTGTTACTGGAGACTTATTTGGTTCCTCTACTCAGCTCTTAATGAGAAAGCAAATCTTTGTTGAATGCACAATTTCCATATGGACAAGCTAATAAGACAAGGGTGTTATGTGACATGTGAAAGGCCAACAAGAATGAGTTAAGGAGAGTGACTTTTAACAAGCTGTCACTGTGAGAGACGCTTTGCGATACGCACAGAGGCTACAGGCAGTTTAAAAGCTGCCTCACGTAAACAGTGCATAGTTCAAGGAGATGGACCCTGGTTTCACCAGGTCTCTACTTTTCAGTTCTAACACCATTGTGTAAGAGAAGGAACATCCCACTTTCCTTTTGGGGTGAAAGTGCCACTAACAACCATTCTCTGTTGCAATAAATCTCTGAACTGTGACATGATGTCTCAAGCAATTGTCTTTGTCCAAGAATGGCCCTTAGTGGCTTCAGTCATCAGTTCTATGGAGATGAGGGGCTCTGTCTGTGTGCCAGCATGAGTAGGAGCTGGGCTTGCCCAGAACATGATGTTTGTCAGTGGTCGGTTCTGTCTGGGGGCTGGCTGCAGGAATTGTCCAAATTCTGAATGACAGTTTAGCAGCCTCCACTGAGGCGTGGCCTGAGACATAGGGTGTGCTTTCCTTAGCTCATGCTCTGCTATTTGGTTGCCTATGGCAACAGGATCCAAACAACTTGGACATATGTTTGTGTGTGTGTCTATGTGTATGTGTGAAAACTGGGAATGAGACCCAAAGTGAGAGTTGGGGCCGCTCAGTTAGTGCAAGAGCCGTGGTCAGTTCTGGGCCATGAACTGCTCTTCGCTTCTCCCTCATTCTTTTTCTCTAAATTATGCTGGGAACGTCTGCTATAGCACAATAACCATGTTTGTAGGTAGTTGGAGAAAATAGTATCCAATCTCGTGTTTCCTGCACAAATGAAATCATTGCTGTTGATTTGGCCATGCTCCTTTCAGGGAGAAAGGAACGAGTGAGTGTATGTTTAAAGAAGTTGCGAATTAAGAGCTATTCACATTTGACACGTTTTGTGCAGCAGGGCTAACAGAGTGCTTTGGCAGGGCTTGTGATTGCAGGCAGATGGTTTAGGGTTAGGAATGGGTGGAGGAGGGGGACCCAGGGGATTGTTCATATGAAGGCAACGGAAGGGGTTCTTGAGCTTAACACTTTTTGAAAGTCATCCTCCCCCAGATTTTACTTTAAACTTGCAATTTTGAAAGCAGCAAATGTCCTAAGTAGTAACACTTCATCATGTTTGTCCATCCTCATTTCCTCGAACAAAGGGGGATTTGATTTGGGCAAGTCACCAAGCTGCACATCCCTGAAACAAGTAATTCACAGTTGTAACCTTTGCTCGTACTGACTGAGAATGCCACTTTTATGAATCCTCTCTGGCTCGACTGCTCAGGTCTCACAAGTTAGTAAACTATCTTGGACAAAATTCCTTAGGATCACTCAGAGAGGAAAAAGTGCTCTGCCATATTTAAAGTAAACGCAGACATTTTGAACAGATTAACATGGATTGCTTGTATGCCTGGCATAGTCTGGAGTCAGCAGGCGAACTGAATTTTACAGACAGGAAACTGAGGCTCCACAGGATGCTATTCCCCCACAAAACAAGTGACGGAGAACGAACTAGAAGCTGGCAGGGACATTTCTGGCTCACTATTTAGAACGCAGCCCTTAAAGCATAAGGTTTGGGTACCTCCCTCCCATAAGCCGGCCTGCCAGCCAGCGTGTCACCAGGCCGAGCTTCTCTCTTCTGAGCAGCTACTACATGCAGACTGTGCCCAAAGCTGTGTGTCCCTTTAGGTAAAACAACTCCTCTCTTGCCTGCTCCATCACACCCCTGCACTGTTCACATCACTGCTCTCAGATCCACCACAAAGCCCAGGGGCCCTGTCTGGCCAACACAAGCTCTGATTGACCTGTCCTCATCAGTGTTCCATGAAGCGTGCCAGGAGGAGTGTCTCCCAAGCCCCCAGGGACTCACTAACCATTGGCCTTCTGGCTCCTGGCAAGCTACTGTCAGGGGTTCTTTTTTCCCAGGAGTCATTGTGAAGTATCTGTTGCCTTGGCACCTGCAGCCCCTGTACAACCTTGAGCAGCTCTACTGGGGAGCCTCTGCAGTGAAGTACTGCTGGCTTTTCCATCGGTCACTTGTCCTGCCCGCTTGCCCCCACAGGGACTTCCAGGTACAAGTTTGGCACCATGACTGAGAAGTTTGACTGCCACTACTGCAGGGACCCACTGCAGGGGAAAAAGTACGTGGAAAAGGATGGCCACCACTGCTGCTTCAAGTGCTTTGACAAGTTCTGTGCCAACACCTGTGTCGAGTGCCGCAAGCCTATCAGTGCGGATGCCAAGGTAACTGGTCTGCACATGGGGACGGGACAGGGTGGCTTTCCTGTAGCTGAAACCACAAAAGCCTGCCTGCTGCTGAGTTCTCACCACTGTGGCCGCCCATGTGGAAGGCGGGGCAGGCAGGTGTCTATGTGGGGCTTGGACTGGGTGGCGTCGAGGCCCACGCCAGCTCTTTTGGTCATACTCTTATTTCAGGAGCTTTGAGTGTTCCATCCTCATCTCAGTGTCCCTCACGTTACAAGAACATTCACCTTGGTGTACCTCTGGCGTGTTAAGGGTGGTGTCACCTCAGTGGCTGACCCCTGCTCACCCCCTGCCCTGTCGCTCACACCAGCCCGTACCCTTCTGCTCGGTTTCCAGGAGGTGCACTATAAGAATCGCTTCTGGCATGACACCTGCTTCCGCTGTGCCAAGTGCCTTCACCCCTTGGCCAGTGAGACCTTTGTGGCCAAGGACAACAAGATCCTGTGCAACAAGTGCGTCACGCGGGAGGACTCCCTCAAGTGCAAGGGCTGCTTCAAGCAAATTGTGCCAGGTACTGCCCACACTCGCCCCCCGGGGTGGCCAGGGAGGAGGCCTGAGAGCAGAGATGGCGGGGGCGTTGCTCGTGAGAATGGGGCTAATGCTACTGTGAGCTGCTCTTAGCTTGTAGCATACATGTGCACGCATATATGTACGTGTATACATGCGTGCACATATATGCTCGCACACACGCACACACTCGGAAACTAAAGACCACTGGAGAGAACTGTCTGTGGCAACAGAAGGAAGTGAAAAGTATGTAGCACTTTCTTATTTGGGCAGAGTAAGTCACTGAAGCATGCTTCCTCCTCAGGGTGTGACTCTGGGTCAGCCAGTCCCCTAGGGAATCTCTAAGTCCACAAAGGGCATGGGAGTGGGAGTGGGGACACAGGCACGTACTCCTCAAACACTACAGCTGGGGTCCCCTCCTCAACAGATCTGGGTTGGCACACGCTCGCAGGGAGGCCACTGTCGAGAACCCCTCATGAGTAGGCTCGTCAGAAGCATGGGGCCAGTAACGGCAGGGCTTGCATTCCCTCACCTCTGGAGGGCCCCGGGGGGGAGCCAAGTGGCTGCAGCCCCTGCAGAACACACTCAGTGGGGCTCTGCAATTGTTTCTCCGCACCCCACAGGAGACCAGAATGTGGAGTACAAGAGGGCCGTCTGGCACAAAGACTGCTTCACCTGCAGCAACTGCAAGCAAGTCATCGGGACTGGAAGCTTCTTCCCTAAGGGGGAAGACTTCTACTGTGCAACTTGCCATGAGGCCAAATTTGCCAAGCATTGTGTGAAGTGCAACAAGGTACGTTGTCCAGAGAGTTCTGTGAGGACTGTTGTTTCTAGAAGCGTTTGACAGTTGGCAGAGCACTTGCACACACACTATCCCATTCCATCCCCACGACAGCCCTGTGACGTGGGAATTATTATGCTCATTTTACAGATGAGGAGACTGTGGTAGGAAGAAAGCAGTGCCTGAGTCCAATCAGGCTGTCTGACTGCACTCACCCTGGGGGCGTGGGCGGCCCTGGCTCTCCAGGCCAGCCTCTGTCACCTAGTGACGACGCGACGTTGGCTAGGGGCTCACCTTCTCTCAGCCTCGGTGTCTTCATCTGTAACTTGGGGATAATAATAGCACCTGCCTCCCATGGCCATTGTGGCGATTAAATGAGATACTGTAGACCAAAGCGCCCAGCACAGTGCCTGGCACGTAGTAGGCATTCAACAAAATGGTTGTTGAATCTGAATTCGGTGCTACACTCCCTGGTCTAGGCCATCACCTCTGGAGGAATCACTTACCAGGATCAGCCCTGGCATGCCGAGTGCTTTGTGTGTGTTACCTGCTCTAAGAAGCTGGCTGGGCAGCGTTTCACCGCTGTGGAGGACCAGTATTACTGCGTGGATTGCTACAAGAACTTTGTGGCCAAGAAGTGTGCTGGATGCAAGAACCCCATCACTGGTAGGCTAAAGAGTCCTTGCTAAGTAAGCCAGGCTAGGTTTTGCGCATGGTAACCATCTCTCATTTTCCTGTGTCGTCGGTTCCATCCACACAGACCTCAGAGACGCCCTGTCCCCTTTGCCACTGTGGTCCCCAAGCTTCCCAAATAGTTTGGATCCTCCCCCCAGGCCAGGGTAGCTTTGGCAACACAGAACACTCCCTGACTGCTGCTGTGACTAACGACGCTGCGCTGCGGAGGTCCCGAGCCTGAGTCCCACGTGCGGGCAGTGGCGCCGCGTGCTGCGCGCACGTGACTGTGGGGGTAGGGGTGGGAGAGCTGGAGGGGGGGCCCGGAGCGAGAAGGCGCAAGGGGGAAGCCAGGGGAGGCTGGGGAGCCAGAGGCTGGGGTCGTAGCAGCTGCAGCGAAGGCTAGCGCGGAGGTGCCCGTGGGCTGCTTGCACTGCGATCAGGAGCCACGCTAATCACCTCATTCGTCATTTCGCGGCCGCGATCCACGTGCCCCGGGCCCTTTCCCTGCCTCCACTGTTCCCATCTCCCTGGGGAGCCTTGAAATGTACATTTGAGAAGACTTTTGCCATCCTCAGGGAAAAGGACTGTGTCGAGAGTGAGCCACCCAGTCTCTAAAGCTAGGAAGCCCCCAGTGTGCCACGGGAAACGCTTGCCTCTCACCCTGTTTCCCAGCGCCAACCTCCGGGGCAGGCGTCCGGGTGGAAAGAGGACTTATCCCTCGTGGGTGGTGGTTCTTTGTAGAAAAAATCGAAGCTTAGCAGCTCCTCGAGGTCCGGTAAGTGCACACCCCGCAAACAGCGCAAGTTTGCCTCCTGGTGGCCAATTTGATGCCATGGCCCTGACCTAACTCAGAGACTGGTTTTGCTGGGAGGTCGGTGCGTGTCAAAGGGCCACCGCGGTAGCATGGGAATGTGGGTTTCTTAAATCAAGGAAGGCCTTGGCTGAGCTCCAGCATCTCCTCAGGTCCTTCAGAGCCGTAGCAGGGTTGTGGCAGCATTGTGTGGGGGACAGTGCACGATGGAGAGGGTTGGCCTGGGAGTCGGGCAGATGCTGCCCCGGCGTGCTTGTTGGCTTTATGAACTGGCAAGGCGGTGGTGTGTTTCTCACCTGTATTTACTCAGCCGTCTCTTTTGTTCTCTTTTGTGTTTTCCACAGGGTTTGGTAAAGGCTCCAGTGTGGTGGCCTATGAAGGACAATCCTGGCACGACTACTGCTTCCACTGCAAAAAATGCTCCATGAACCTGGCCAACAAGCGCTTTGTTTTTCATCAGGAGCAAGTGTATTGTCCTGACTGTGCCAAAAAGCTGTAAAGTGACAGGGGCTCCTGTCCTGTAAAATGGAATTAAGTCTTGTTTTTGTTGTGTCCTTGCCCTCTGCCCTGCACCACCTATAGGGAAAGAGCGGCCTTTCACCTCCTCAAAGTTGCTCCTTCTGTCTTTTCTCCCATTTTACAGTATTACTCAAATAAGGGCACTTAGTGGTATTAGGATTTAGCAAAAGAGCAACTCTGCGGCAAAGTTAATTTTGTCCTGGCTACAGTTAAAAAACACTTAGACTGACTCTTCTGCATGTTTATCATAGAGCAGAAAAGTGCTAACCATTTAGCCGCTTAGTGATGTAAGCGAGAAGCCTAAGACATAAAGCCCCCACTGAGATTCCCTTCCCGGCTCAGCTGGGAGCCACCGTGTCATCACACGACACACGAGAGTTGAAGCGGCTGCTCCAACTCACTGCTCACCCTTTTCTGTGAGCAGAAAGAGGACTTAGCAAAATGCATGGTTGAACTGCCTCATCAGAACCTTCCTTCTGTTCTTTTGTGCTTTTGAATGAGTAATACGAATTTCCAGACAATTAACATTTGAACTTAGCTGTGATGCTCAACTGACCTTTCCCTCATACTAATGTTTGAGTTCCATATACGGCGTGTTTTCTGAATGTTCCCACTTTCAAACATGGAACATGCAGGTGATTCGTAGAGTGTAGGCAGATCTGAGAAAATGAGCCTGTTGCAGAGGATCGTCGTCACAGCATAGAACCCTGGAAGCTTAACAAAACTAACCCAGCTGTCCTTGTTTAAAAAAGAATATTTTTTGTTTTAATTAATAGCAACATAGTGTACGGGTTTGGAGACTTGCATGAAAACATTTTAGCCCCCTCAAACGTTCCTGCAGTTTTGAAATCATCTTAACAGACATAACCATAAAACTCTAGAGGGGTAGCTGAGCAGGCACCAGGACTGTCATTGACACAGATGTGACATTTCCAAACAAACAGTGACGAGTTGAACCCCTTGTAACATAGTAGTTGTCTGCTCTTTGTCCATGTGTTGAAGAGGTCCACCAAGTTCCTTCTCTTATGGTTTTTAGGACTGTTCGTTAACTGGATCTCTAGGGGGAGTGGGGAGGCCACCGTCCTCAAAGACAGAACCATCCATGTAGTGCTTACCTGAGATGCAGGATCACCTACTTACTGTATGCTATCTACATTGTTATATTACACAGTAGGATGAGATATCAAAAGTGAACATGTAATGACAGTACACATTAACATTCTTGTAGCCGTGCTTAGAGAAACTGATGCCTCATTTCTACATTTTGTCATGAGCTGTTATCATCTGATGTTTCAGTGTATTCTTACAGAAATAAAGCAGCATCTAAATAACTTGCCTCCTGTCTTTTAATTCTGCCTGCTGGAATTGCTATACGGTGATAGGTGCTACTGATCCAGAAACCGGAATGACTTGTTTTCCTTCAAGGACATACTCCTCAGTTGAGTGTGATTGTATGGAATATAGGAATTAGACACAAGACAAAACAAACCTATCACAGCACTTGGATCCAATTAAAAACAACCTGTTCTGACCCAAAAGAGCACTTCACAGATGTTCCCATCCCTTAAAAGGGGCAAATTGATTGTCTTTGGCCAGGACAGTCAGGGGTGGGAAGGGAACTGAAGCTGAAGCATGTCCATGAGAAATCATCGTGGCCCCTATTTTGTTGGCTGTTCTTTCCCAGTGCCTTCTGGAGCCCCAGACCCCAGATGAACACTGCTGTCCCCAACTGCCACACTCCACCGTTAGGCCTTCGGGAGAAACACTCCTCCTTGTGGCTGGTGCCTATTTGGGAAGCTGCTCATTTGGGCCCACGGACTTCAGTTAGGGGTGGGGGGCACGGGGTCGGGGTGTTCAGAGGTCACCGCTTCTAGATCATCACCACACAACTCTGAGTCTCATGTTCTTGAGCCATTTAAAACACTCACCTCCACATGGTCATTACAGGATGGCACTGGAGGCCCAAACAGGTGTCTGCTGTCCCTCACAAAGCTATACATGCAACTGGTCAAACTACATTTCAGCTAAAGGAGTTGGGAAGAGAGGGTGGTGGAATTTTGATGAGCCCCAGGGCCAGTGTAATAAAAGCAAAGGGCAGAACCCCTTGGGGGGCTAATATTACAGTTTTAGAGGGCAATCAGAGCCTGTCAGTAAGAAGTCATGAGCATTTTTTTTTAATGGGAAACATTCCCTTGTGTTAACCTAGATAAATTAGCAGTTAAAACCCTTTAAACAGTGAAAAGAGTCTATCTGGTCATCTCTTGGGGCCCCAAGGAAGCTGGTGGGGTGGGGAATTAAGATGTCACCCCTCTGCTTCCTGAGACTGCAGCAAGGGACAGACCCAGAGGAGACAAGCCTGGGATAGAGATGGGCCAGTCCCACCTTCGCTCAAGACTTGGGCAACAGCTTATGCTCTTTTCTTTAGGAAGAGACCATGGTGTATCTCCAGTGCCCTCCCACCTGTGCTTGCTGCACTTCAGTAAACTGTGTACCTTTCTACATCCAGACTCACCGGTCTCCTAATGCATCCTTCCATTCCTGGTCCTTCTATTTATTGTCCCTGAGCTCATTCTTTGCCCTCCAGTCCACTGACTGCTCCAGTTTCTTCTCTCAGCCCTTTCCCACCCTTTTCTTCCCTCTTTATCTGCCCTAGATTCTATGCTCTATCACTTTGATCATCCTTATCTCTCCCTCAATCCTGTTATCTTTTTGCCTTCCTATTCCATTTGGCCTGAAAAACCGGAGTCCACACCAGAGTCGATGAGCTCTACTGAGAAAAAGACACACAATCACAGACTGCACCAACATTGCAGGAACTCTTGCTGAGCCCTCAACCTTGTCCCCACTCCATCACTTCATACTTCCAACTGACTGTCCCCACCACCAACTTTGCTCAAGAAACAGGCCCATTGGAGTCAGCCTCTAGCTACTGCTTGCCATACAATGCCCGCTTTTAAGACCTAAGCATTTTGAGAAGTGCCTCACATACATTATGTTGATTCCTCAGTCAGCACTGGCACTCTTGCCTCCACCTTCCAGATGAGAAAATGAATTCAGAAGTTAGGAAGTTTGCCTAAATTCACACAACTAGTAACGAATCACCACCCTGGGCCTATCACTCCTGATGCTGCACTGCCATAGAAATGGTGAACCCCCTTAGGGCACAGGCAGTGTCTGACAAATCTCAATGAGGAAACTATCATGCAAAGTGCTCAGTATTTAATTTTAAGTGTGATGACCATAAGACTCAGGAGGAAGAAGGGGAAATTTTAGTTATGAAACTTTCAGGAGGAAAAAAAACCTTTTCTCCCCATAATTAAGGAGAGCAAGATATCAAGAACATATCTACTTGTTAATAGAGTGGGTTTTAGAGCCCAACTGTCAGGGTTCAAATCCTGGCTGCTCTGCCATTTTGTAGTGAGAGATCTTGGGCCACTTGCTTAAACTCTGAGGCTTTTTTCCTCACGTGTAAAAGGAGACTTAGAATTCCTCCCATCTTGAAGAACCATATGTATGTTGTATAATTCAAATGCTTAGCAGGGTGACTGACAGTAAAAGCACTAAATAAACTTAAGCAATTATTTTATCCTCATCAGCAGAACAGTATATTAACTATCAAGCAAGCCCACAGGACACTCCCTGAGCAGTATGGTATGTTGGCTTTAGAATCGGACAGACTTGGGTTTGAATATCAACTCTGCCTTTCTAGTTGGGTAACCTTGAGCAAATACCCATCTCCATAAATCTCAGTGCCTTCCTAGGTCAAAATTAACATCCACATCTCTTAGGATTCTTGTGAGAGTTGAAAGTGATGCCTATAAAGTATGTGTAAACGTTAACTACAGTTATTACAACATATTTGGGGAAATTATTAGACACACCTTTCTGAA
This sequence comes from Cynopterus sphinx, assembly GCA_030015415.1. NCBI lineage: Eukaryota > Metazoa > Chordata > Mammalia > Chiroptera > Pteropodidae > Cynopterus > Cynopterus sphinx. Next base: position 88,916,575 of record CM057388.1, read on the forward strand.
AACAGTGGAACTAGATTGGTGGGGAGATGAAGGGCAAGGCTGTCTTTCTGGGCTTCAACAAACTTGGCCTGGTGGGGTGGGGGACACTGAACATGACACAGGGAATTGACCCAATGAAATGTGACAGTCTGCCTCCAAACATGATTCTTGGCACTAGCTAAAGTTTTATACCTCAAGTCCTGATCCTCTGGCTCTCACCACAGCGAGTTAGTGATTCCTAGAACCAAAGGGCCCTCGGAGATTGTAGTGTAGCCCCCTCATCCCTCGCTTGCCAGATAAGAGGGATCAGAGGGGCCATAATGTACACAGTCATATCCAAGCTCACAGCCTCTTCGGCTAAAGTTCAGGTCCTTAGACCCCTGTCTAGTGCCCCTTACAGTATCCCATATTGCGTTTTGTGGTTGCGAGGGACTGGAAGCTTTAAAAGGCTTCATTCCATATGGTGTTTACGACATAAGTGGAGGAAATGTGCTCATCCTCAGAATCCATAGTTTAAGGCCAGGGACCTGTTTCTCAGGAGAGAAAACACCAAGAGGCTATCCAGAAAGGAAGGAAAACTGAAGGTGTCCAAGTATACCAGTCCAGGGCAAGAAGGGGAAACTAGGTCAGTGCCCATAACTTTGCAGCTGCAAACAGGGCACTTTGACCGAGTTTCAGGTTTTATGTGAGCCAGGGGATATCCTTGTTCAACAGCTTCAAGGAAAGGACTAACAGAATGCTATGCCACCCTTCTCATAAGCACCAGACCCCAAAGACTGGAGGATAAACATGACCTCGCCTTATCAAAAACAGTAACTAGTGGAATAGAACATTTCGAGATTGGAAAGTAAGCATCCATGAGCAGATCAGAACATTTGCTTTGCCATGCACAGTAATAGTGACGTGATGCAGCGATATGTCTATAATGGAACACAATTGCTACCTGAGCACACACTCAGACTAAAAAGCAAGTGTGTTTTCCTCATTCATGGCAAGCTCCAAATGTAAGGTTTAAAAGGGCTAGGGAACGGAGAGAGAACAATTATTTAAAAGGTCTGGGGTTTCTTTGGAGGGGGATGAAAATATTCTGGAACGAAATAGTGGTGATGGTTGCACAACACTGTGAATATACTAAATGCCACTCAATGGTGACTTATGCGAATTTTACCACAGTAAAGATACTTTAATCACTGGTCTCAAATATAAGTCAAAGCTGTCATGTGGAAGAGTAACATGCACTTAAATAGGGACAGGAAGATCAGTTTGGAAATTCACATGTTAATGTCCCACAAGTGGAACTCTGCCAAATCACCAATGAGCTGAAGTGAGGCATCAGAGGATTCCATTACTATTTATTGAACTTGCCGCTTGCCTGTGTTCACAGCTTTGTTAACGATTGCTGTTACCTTTACACTACCACATTTGTGTTAGCATAATAAAAAGAAAACATGGCTTTTCCTGAGAAGTTTATTGCATAGGGCACACATTTATATGAAAGTGTAACAGAGTATTTCAACACGTGACATTTGTTTAGAAAAACATCAAAAATATCATTAGGATGATTGTCTCTGCCTTCTATATAAAATAGCTAGTATATAAAAAGTTTTATATCTAAGGCACCAAGCTCTAATCTGTAACAAAGGTGCAGTACTCTGAATAGCAAAGAACTAGGGAATCAGAAAGAATAATCACTCCATTTAACTAATCCAAGACTGGTGACTAGAAATGAACATGGATGGGCCTACTTCACACTATTCGTGACTCATCAGAAAACTCACTAGCATTAAGACAATAGGCATTTGTTTTAGGCAGTGGTTTTAAGCAGGATTTGATGAATTATAGGAACACATATCATTTGTGTATGTGCACGCGCACGGATACGTGTTTGTCTGTGTGCCTATCTATCGCAGGGACTGAAGGATAACACTGCTCCTGTACTCGCAGCTGGTGGCGAAAGAAAGATAAGCAAAGTTTGGTTCTATAGCCCAAGAGTGAGAATATACGGAAGGGCAGGACTGGAAGGCACAAACAGGAAAAGATTACACGCAGCAAACATTTAGAGTTGATTTAACACCCCCTACCAGACAATGGCTAAATACCGTCTTATGTACATAATAAAAATAACACGTTTTTGTAGATAAACCCCAGTATGTACTTCAAAAGGAAAGACAAGAACACAAAACATGCTAACTATTCCAAGATCACTATTTTCTAGGACTCCCAGCATTTCAGGGTATCAGTGTTTGTGCACTCAGCTGGCAGACTATGGTAGAGGTAAAAATACACATACATAATGGTAAAATGTGCTTTACTCTATTTTGCAACTTTCAGTACTGTTATATTAGAAACAATCCAAAAAAGTTCTTGTGAGCAATCTTCAGTTCCTCACATAACCCATTATATTCTCTACAAGATCAAATTTGAGTTTTTAATGTGTTGAGAAAAAATTATTCATTCGGTAGAGATTCTTTTAGAAGCTCAAGGGTTACTATTTTATAAAAACACCCTTGATACACACTCACACACATGGCAGGAAAAAAAACTCTTTACTCAGAACTGCTTGTGGGCAAGAGTTAAGATAATACAAGCATCTTCTGAGATCCATTATGACTTTCTGATGGTCATTTTTTTTTTTGTCTCGTTTAAGTCAGAGGTAGGGAAATTTAGGGAGATGGGCCTGGAAGTTAAAACCCAGAGTGGAGCAGAAATCCTCTTCCAGGCTGCACGAGTTTTACATATCTGACCAGAGGGAAAAAGAAAAGAAAGATTAGTTGAGAAGATGCTGGTCTCAAATCTCACAGTAACTGGGCCTTGGCCTGCCTGCTGCCTTTGAGGTGGGCCCAAGACCCTTGACAGTGCCCCCTGGAGCTGCTGACACACTGCCAACCCCAAACAAGCCCACACTGCCTCTCAATTTCAAAGAGAGCTTCTAAGGTAAAAAAAAAAATATTAAAAAATGGCCTTTAGGTTTAGGAAAGAGGTTGAGAGGTGAATCCCACAGACCTCACTAACTCTCTGCTCCAAATGATAATGTGTGTGCTATAAAAAACAACCAGTGGATCAGGAGCTCAAAGGAATATAAGGGATCTGGGGTGTGAAAAGAACCAATTTTGTATTATACGGCAGGAAATGCAAGACATAAAAATGAGAATCAAATCATTTACTCTCTCAAAACTACTTTGATGGAAGGTGCTTTGACATCAACCTAGCTTTTAGACCCACCACTGCCTTCTCATCTCCAAAATTACATGGTATCAAGATGGCCCTGGAATAAACAGGAAGCAGAGGAGGGGTTCAAGGTCAAATGCCTTCAAGCAAAGTGAAGATAGGATGAAGACTTACCAGATTGAGAAGATTCAGATTTGCTTCTTTTCTTGCCCTCTAAAGGTGTCTGCTGACTTCGGTACAATGTTGTGGAACTTTTCAGATGGCGTTTTGGGCTATCAGGAAGGATACTGTATATGAATGTTTCGGTCTCGCTTGCGGTATCTTGAATCCTCTCACAAATCCAATCCTGTTCCCTTGAATGAACAGTCCTGGAAGATTCTGTGATGTTTCTGGCCTCAATTGTCTTTCTGGTTTTTGCTGCTCGGTTGGTCATTCTTTTGGTGGATGGTCTGTAAAGATGTTTTGGTTAGAATCCTGATTATCCCAAAACCAGGGCTTTGCCCTGAAAGAAACTTTATACTTTAACTTGTAAGAAATGCCTTGGAAATAAATGAACTTTCCTAATCATAAGACTGAAGTCTGGAAGGTGCCCTGAAGATCGCAGAACACACTGGCTTCCAAATTGTGTCCTACAAAGTCCTAGGATCCATGGACACGTTCAAGTGCTAGGAGCAGCTACAGGTGAAGGCTCCAGGAACCCTGTCCCTACTTCAAGCTGACCTGGGACATGGCCGACAAGGTGAAATAAGGACTAACGTGGGTTTTCTAGCTTCAGTGCTCTTCCCAAACCATCACTAAGCCTCTTAGTGTATTGTTTCCATGAGCCTTGTAGGTTAAGGTTTTTCAGGCAATCACCCAAAGTGCTTTCCCTTCTAAGACTCTGTTCCCCTTCTTCTGATCTAACCTCTGACCCTCAGTTTCCTCGCATGTAAAATGAGGACATTAATATCAAACTCAGAGGTGCAATGAGAATTAAAACTGAGAAAGTAAAATGCCTGGTAATCAGCAGTCACTCAGTTAATGACACCTTCTCTCATTTTGTTAGCCATTAACCTGTGTGAACGAAAGCAGTTTGGAGTCAGATGTATCTGGGTGTGACTGGGCTCTGCTCTTTAACAGTAAGAGGTTAGGCAAATAAGGTCCAGAACCTCTCTATGCTTCAGATTCCTTATCTGTAAATATGGGGATGCTTATCCTTACCTAGCAAGGCTCTTGTGGGGATTACTTTGTTTCTGTAAGTCAAGTGTTTGACATGGCACTTAGTATAAACTAAGCTCCCAGTCAATAATCTTGTGTATCATTCTCAAGTCAATAATAATGCCACCAAGTTTATTCTGATAAGCTCACCAAATGACTCACCTGGTATCCTTGGCCTGAGTCAAAGGGTCTTTCACGTTCTGTCTGAAGTTTTTCATGTCACTTTTAAAAGATACGTGTGTCTCCTTATGGATTTGGCTAGAACTAGCGTCTAAAAACATCAGCTTGGGGGTGTTCTTCTTCACATTTCTAACTTTTATCTTGAGTTTTTTGGATGTATTTGTGCCATTTATAGAGGCTTGTAAAAAAAAAAAAAGGTATGCAATTAAAACTAGAGTTTCAACAAAGATAAGAAGCATGAAGGCTGTGATCCTGACAGGCTGGAGGGAGGGATGTCTGTCTGAAGGCAGGAAGAGTCATGGCAGTACTCTGGGAAGGCAGATCCAGCAGCTTCCAAGCTGCTCTCCTTTGCACAGTTATGGCCTGGGCCACTGCCTAGCACACCTGTCTGCTCTGTCTTCCAAGTACTATGGGCCTTTAAGGAACTTGCCCTCTCTCCTTTGCCAGGAAAAAATGTCAGGCCTGAGGACAGGACTGTACCACCCCTCTTCCTGATTACCCACCTAGCCAATTCTGCCTCTGATTTCAGTCTTACATCCAATACTACCTTCTGCTACCTGAACCTTTCCAGTGCCCTAAGGCAGGCCCTACACCTACTATGCTCTTAATGCTTTGTTTTCGTTGCATTTTGGCCAAACTTCTTTCAATGCAACCAGCTTGTGGTAGTATCACTCTTTGCTCACATGCCTGCCTCCCTACTGGTTATGATTCCTCAAAGCTGAGGGCCCTGTGTCTTCATCTCTGTATCCCACTACCTAGTAGAGTGCTTGTCTTGTATGATAAAGAGTGGACAAACAGTGTTTTATCAAATGCCAATTACTTCTGCCATAAAATGGTAGCTACTCATAAGGGAATCAACAATAAATTTTAGAGGGCACTCATAATCATGACATCATTTTAAGTTTCTCAGTGAGGTAGGAAGTGGCATTCAATCTGTGGTCAATCATGATGCCTTAGGAGGCCCTGGCGTATGAAATGCTAGTAAGCTTCACATTTAACTGAAACACAGCTGCAATCTGCAGTCTTTCAGCACCACTTATTATGTGCCAGGTACTACTTTCTTAGCATTGCATGGATCATCCAATTGAAATCTCATGCCTGCCTCCGGAGGACAATAGGTTCCCCTTTTTCAGACAGGAAAACTGGGCACACAGAGAGATTGAGCAATTGCCCAAAGCCACACAGTTCAGAAGCAGAGATGCCCCTGAATGAACCTACTAGGAAGTCTAGTTCTTAAATAGTGACAAACAAAACTTAATAGACAAGCAAACCTGATGGGTGCAAGTCATTGAAGGAATTTTTGTCATCACTTTCTGGCTCGTCTTCATCATCTGCCTCGTTCTCCTCATATATGTCACTGCTGGATGACTCTGTAGCCTATGACCAAAAAAAATCATGGTTACATCTAAATATTAAATCGTCCTGACTTAGTTATTTCAAAGAAGACATTTAACAGCTGGATTTATGGTTAATTTTCATCATTTCAATTAAAAAATAAAAAACAATCTAACCTCTTTGGCTCCAAGAATCTACATGGGAAAAGACAGGTGGCTCTGGTTGTGTCTTTCAGCTAGGGAAAGACACTCAAGAATGAAAAACTTCCCTGAGAGCCATGGGACAAGAGCTTTGGGTTGGCATGCGGTCTTTACCTACTCAGAGTCCCAACTGGTGAATAGCTAAAACAGTTTTTGGCTGCTGCTTGAGGTAAAACTTCTCAGGCCAATGGGCTAAATTATCTTTGAGATCCAAAACTTTTTAGAAATGACATTTCTATTCTAAATTTTCATAATAGGAATGACCACAACTGGGCAATGGTAAATAGGTAAAACATCCGTTTTGTAGCACAGAGGGTAAAGGACACAGAATATGGAGAAAAAAAATGCCTTGGATGTATGTGATCCATCAAAAGACAGAATATTGAAGTAAGCAAATCCTTATCAGACAGACCACAAAAGAAGTAACCATATACGAAAAAACTGCTAAATTGAGTTCATTCAAATGAACTTCCGTTCATCACAAGACATTATGAGATTGTGGGACGAACTGCAGTGTGTGGGCTGATACCTGCGATACATATATTCAAGGCATGCTACCCAATAGGAAGACAGGCAAAGGACTTGAAAAGGCACTTGCCCCAACAAATCTCCAAATGGTCAATAAACATATGAAAAGGCAAACAACTTCACTAGTCATAAAAAACATTGATAAATTCAACAGTGTGGAACTGAAAAACTCCTATCCAGCAGGAAACAGCATTAAGAAAAAACAAAGCCATAAAGTGGGAGAAGCAATCTGTAACACATATAACCAATAAAGGAGTAGTATCTACAACACTGAAAGAACTATAAATTAGTAAGGAAAAGACAAGTCAGCCCAAGTTTTATGCAAAAGACCTAAACAAGCATGTCACATAGAACAACATGAAAGCTAACTAAAGGTATGAAAACATGCTCAACCTTTTAATAACCAGGGAAATGCAATATGATACTTTATTTCATTACCACTAGATTGGCAAAACTTAAAAAGTCGGCAAGAATGGGAAGCAACAGGAATTTTATACACTGCAGGTAAGAGCAGAGACTACCTTTGAAGTATTCAAATCTGTCTTTCTTGTCCGCTTCATAATTTCCTCAATTCTCTATTTAAAAAAAATAAAATTTCAAACATGAAAACAAATTAAAAACACAACAGTGGTCCTGAAAAAGATGATTATTTCCATTTTCCAGAAGTGAACAGTATCAGTGACTGCTCCAAAGCCACAGACTTAACCAAAACAAGACCTTGGGCACCAGCTGGGTTCCTTCTTCCAATCCTGATGTCGAAGTCATCTAGAAAATGCCTTGAGTGATGATTGTTGTACTTATTATTGTAACACAGAAATCCAAACGATTTCTCCTTCCTAATTTTGCAGACTTCAAAGTTCATTATTTAGACTAAGCACATATTATTGTAAACCAATTAGAACTTGTAACATAATTTTAGTCTGAACAGACCATGACTGAAGCCGATGTCAGTGAAAAGAATGTACCCTGATGATGTGACACTGTCAGAGGTTTTGTTACTAGAAAGAGCACATACACACTCAGGAGGAATAAGTTTTCCCAGTATATACTTCTTTCCCTGAAAGTGAGGAGAGCTGCAGCTGTCTGGCCTCCTCAGGGTGACCAGTGTCCTGACAGAGGCCTTGCAGCACCTCAGCTGGGACCGGGGCCCTACCTTGCTCCCAGACTAGCCACATGAGTTACAAAGAGTGAGCTCCTGCATCACAACAGTCTGCACCTTGGCGTCTCAGAGAAAACTGCAACTTCTGCTTCTTCTCACTCCACTGCAATTTCTAGCCCAGTTTAGAAGAAACTCTAACTTCCGCCAACCCCAACCTTGACCCGAGTAATTCTGCTTAAAAGAACTTTGTTCCCAGAGGCTTGCTACAGTGATGCCTCACTGTAATAGTCATCAGTGGTCCATGAGGGAGACGTACGGTAAATAAAAGGAAACCCTTCTGGTAGGAGAGGTCAGATCCTTGGGTAAAGAAAAAGAGAGCAGAGTGGCAAAACAACCAGGGGCTAACAAATTAATTTAGATTTTCAAAACTGTCTTTCGATATCATTGTTTTGAACAAAGAATCAACAGAGAGTGAAGCGAGAGTATACCTTTTTTCTTTCTAACCGCTCTTGTAAATTCTGTAACATAATTCTCTCATGTTCCTTCTTGCGTTTGTCATCCTCCTCCTGAGTTTTTACTTTGGTGTCTTCTTCCTAGAAAATAGGTATAAAAATATTTCATCTCAATAAATCTGAATGACATCAGACAATACTAGTTTAAAAAGTTAAACAGTAAAATGTTACCCAACATAAAATGTTACCTTTTGATTGAGTATCTACATGTACAACATATATGGATTATCATTTTTCAAAGTATTAGCTAAAATGTACAAAACTAGACTATTATCCTGAGGATTTAGAAGGGATGTTAGTCCCCTCCAACCTCAGGGTTATTATTAATAGTGGTTATCCAAACATTATAGTTTCAAAATATGTAAATGATTGCATAGCTATCCCTTAACATAGTGAGATGAGCCAAAAGTCTGAACACTTCAAAAGCATTGAGAGGATTCTTAAAGGTACCTTCTCCAGGAACATACATGCATACAATCATTTATGTGACATGTAACTGACTCTGATGAATGACACAGTAAAACTGGAATACAAATTAGGTTATTCAAACCGAGTATCGTCTGAGCTCAGTTTGGGGATTTACTTTACCAGTGATTTGAATTTACACGGGTGAGACATTCTTACTGGTAAATTTGATGACATTAAAGTTTTAGAGGTATTCCTAATTTTTATCTTATCTGTTAGGCTGTGTGGGGGTGCAACTATGTCACCAACAGAACGTAGGATTGAGAAAGCTCACATTTGATGTTCGAACTGTGTGAGTAGTTTAGATTTCCTGAAACCAAGCTGCAATATTGTTTCTGTAGATAAACTAAAGGATCGCTAATCTATAATTTGCTGCTTTCTGCTTTTGTTCCACTTGGAAAATATTCTAGGAGTTTTCCAAGGGTGGCCGAGAATGACTTGCAGTGGTGTAGGGTATTAACAAGACTATAATATAAAAATGCAGCCAGAAGGTAGTATCTGCTTATTTTATTTCTTGAAGAAATAAATTTTTACTTGGGCTTTCAACCAAATTTTTAACCCAATTCTCATGCCCTGATACAGTGCAGAGCTAGCAAACCTGTAATAGCACTTTCTGGTCTTTTTGCTCCTGACATTCTTTCTTCTCTGTTATTTTCTTTTGTTGTTGTCCATCGCCATCTTCATGGCCTTCAACTACTTTCTTCACCACATCTTCGTCTTTCCTAATGACAAAGAATATTTAAATAACTCAGTATTTGTCTTGGTCTCTACCATATGCACCTTGCAGTAAGTACATTTATTTGTATTTAAACCAGATTCACTACATTTCCTTTATTGTTACTACACAGTATTTGCACAATTTTACCCTTTTTTAAAAAATGGGGGGAACTAGCCCTTGAGAGTAGAAAAAGATTTCTAACTCATAGTGGACTACTTTACATCTCAAAACACAAGAAGGGGAGAAGAATATTACTCCTTCTTAACTGGTTTTGACACAGAGAACTTTCCAAAAGGCCTCCTATTCACACCCATTCTCACATGGGCATATAACAAGAGTAATTTAGAGGAGGGTCTGGTGGTGCCCAGAGAAAGCCCAGTCCACAGTGCCCAGTATTCAGGGCTTTAAAAATGCTAAATTGGCTCTACTTACATAAAACAATGAATAATATTCTTTAAATTATAAATTTTTGCTATTCACAATATCCCTTTCTCCTCCTTTCTCCCAAATCCATATAAAGTATATGCAATGCATGTGATTGTATTTCAAAAACACTCAATACTTAAAAACAAAACAAAGTCAGAACTAGTTATTCTTTACAGGCAGTGGCAGAGGTTTACATGACAGCCCCAACTCAAATGGGCCTAAAGATGGAGGAACAAGAAAACTTTTGATCAAGTTAGAATGCACACGAATCTACTTGAGATTTGGAGCCCACAGGAAATCCAGCAATGACTTAAGAGATTCAGGTGTCCCAAAGGTCATTGGAATGCACCCTTAGAAAAACACGAGAAAGTATACTTTCCGGGTTTACGAATTCTAAAGTTACAAAAGACATCTGAAATAAAGGCAGGGGCTAACACCAGTGAATGCCAACAGAAACTGTCTGTATGATCACTCAGGTGCTACTGCTGACATCTGGGACCATGACGTGAGTTTGGGTCTCTTTATGTACCTCTACAGCACACCTTCAGGGCACATGATGCGTGCAGACAATAGGGGCCTATACCTAGTCATCTACACACCAGTGTCCTCTCTGCTTGACCTGCTTCCCACACTTGTTTAGAAGGCAGTGACTAATTTCTGATTCGAGCTAAAGTGAAAGAAAGTCAATTACTCTTTGAGAATTCATAATCCACCTAACTTGAGAGTTAGTTCTGACTTTCAAACTTTGGGCTCCAGCCAATATTTATAGTATCAAAAGAATAATTTTGTGCTGACCTTTGCTCTATTTCTTTTTGGAGCCTTTCTTCTTTTTGTCTTTGTTCACGAGCAAGGCGTCGTTTTTCTCCCAAAATTTTTGTTGCCTCCTCAGCATTCATAGTCCCTGGTGTGTTTTTATTCCCAGACTCTAGTTTAAATTAACATGGGGCACAGTTAGTTCGGGGAACTTACTGCCTCTTGGTCCAATAAAGAGGTACAAGACCAACAATATGAAAAGCAAACAACATGTACATGGTCTAAAATTTAATAAAAGCAATCCATAAGCAATCATATAAAAGATTTTATTCAAAATCACAACCCCCCACTACAAAAGAAGTACCACTTTCTTTTTAATAACTATTTGTTCCAAAATGAAATAATGTACTTCTCTTTCTTTGGCTTATCTGTTTTGAGATACCTAACTAAATTGATCCTATGGGAAAGAACGATTAAGACATACTAAATATAGAGGAAAACAAGCTTTATATTTGGTTGAAATGAAGTATACAAATCTAAATACTTGACTGAACAAAAGTATATAAACAATTTCTGTTTAGCTAACCATTAATAACAGTTATGATATTTGGTTGATCATAAAGTGGCTAACTGTAGATAACCAAAGAAACCAAGACCATCAGTAAAATAAGCTGACTGCATTAAGGCATATTATAACATTTTAGTCCATGTGACTAATTTCTTTCAAATAAACCACATATAAAAATGAGAATTTTAAAACATCAGGAATGAATAATTTATAATAAAAAGGGTTTTCTTGCTATAAAGAATTCACGGTGGAATTCCTTCAAAGAGTAAAATTCCCCAGCGTATTTAAAATTAAGAAATGTCAACGGGTAATAAAAATACATGTGACAGGTAAAATACCAATATGGTACTTTCAGAAACCCAGACACATGTTATGGCCTGTGTATGGCAACTGACCTACAGCTCCTGAACAAAACCTGCTCAGACTCAAACAGCTAAATGTGCTCTCTCCAAGGATGGAAAATACCATAGGGACTTTCACAGAACCATCCACTATCAGAGCTAGAAGGGCCTGTAGGGATTCTCGAGAATAATGCACTCATCCAACTGGTACTTTTAACATCAGTTCCAAAATGGATTTCCAAAACAACAAGGGGGTAGAGGTAAGAAGCTCTGATAAGGAAAAGTAAGCAGTGTGCCAGTGATTGGTTAAATTTTATCTAAAAGAAACTCTGCTCCCTAAAGTTTTCTGAATTCTGAATTGGGAATAAAGTGAAGCTGACTAGTCCCCATACTTTACCATTTTCTACATTGCCAAAATATAAACTTCTCAGTGAAGGAACTTACCTTCACAAGTCATATGCTTTTGGTTCACAGACTCAGAGCTGTTAGTGATTTTAGAAACTGCTTTTTTCTTTCCAATAGGACTACTACTTAATGCACTTTGTGTAAATGGGGTACGCTGAACACGAATCATTTTATAGGAAGGAGAAGATTCTGTTGATTGCTTCGACATGGTAGGTGAGAGTGATGGAGGGTGATTCTTTTGGATTTGCCTGCTGAGAAAAAGTAGTTAATAGAAGTCTGATATGGTTTTGTAATATGTGCCAACTAATTTTATATTTCATAAAATATATTGAGATAGTATTTTATAATATGCAAAACCTTAGTCTATTAAAGGTTTTTTCTTTATGTTTACATTACCATGAATACTGAATTATTTCAATTATGAAACACTGATATAAAATTTACCCCAGTAAAACAAATATCAGGAAGAGTTGCAAATAAGCTACTTACTTAGCACTGATAGGAGAGGGTGGATGCCCTCCACTTGAAGATGGCCATTTATAACATGGTATGTGTGATGACAGGCGTTTCTTGGTAACAAGGTTTGATGTCTGTTTGTCTACTTCCAACTTCTAAACAGATTAATACACTCAGATAAGAAATTACTCACATTTCCCTTACTGCAGCTGGGTTTTCTTTTTAAGAGAAAAATACCAACCAAAACACAATTACAGCTCCTTAAACTCCCAATTTTCCTTTCATGCATGAGAATTAGGTAGAGATACGTTCTTCTAGACTAACAATTTGAGCAAGGCTGTAGAAATAATTAATTTAAAATAAATTTTTTTACTTCAAAACCTAATTCTATTTCTAAATCTTAATTAAGGGATTGCAATATTTCTCAAACATTTCTTCAGAGTTTAGAAGCACAGTCCATATAAATTGTTCCATCTCCCTCCTACTAAAAATTAGTATTTCAGCTTTTGGTGAAACTCTGGTTTTAAAACATAAAATCATTAAAGTTAGTTATCCTATTTTAATAATTTTATTGCAGAATGCTATAAATAATAAGTTGTTAATATTGGGAAACGTGACCTACCACCATCTATACAATTAAATATACAGATTTTAATAGAAGATTGGTCAATAAAAGGCACTTGACAAACCTGTGGAGTGTCTCTCACTTTCGCCTCAGATGTCACCACGTTCACCTCAGATCTTTCCACATTCACCTTAGAAGGTGTTTCCACGTTCACTTCAGGGGATGACTTGGGGGGCACTTCCACATTTGCCACAGAGGGTATTTCCTTGCTTTCTTCGGATATTGCTTCCGTGCTCTCCTCAGGAATTGTTTCCATGCTAGGCTCGAGGAATATGTCCATGCTGGTCTCAGATAATGTTTTCATGATTCTAGGGGATGACTCCATGCTCACCTCAGGAGATGAGTCCATGCTCACCTCGGGTGATGGATCCACGCTCCCGAGGGACACATCCAAGCTTCCCTCAGGTGATATCTCTTCCTCTCTGTCAGGGATTTCTTCCACGCTCACCTCAGGGGGTACTTCCATGCTCACCTCGGGGGGTGCTCCCACGCTCGCCTCGGGGGGTGCTTCCACACTCACCTCAGGGGGTGCTTCTACGCTCACCTCGGGGGGTGTTTCTACTTTCTCCTGGGCAGGCACTGCCCCTGTTGAATTGGAAAACACTACAGCATGCTTCAGTTCATCACTGCTATGGCTAAGCAGGGGCATGTCTGTATACTGCACTACAGGGTTGTAGATGCCTATGGGTGAACGAGGAGAGAAAATGAAATTCCATAGTTAGAAATCCGATGAAACAGAAACTCACCATGAAAAGTAGGAGAACAGGAATAGAGGAGATTGCGTTTACTAGAAAATGATAGAGATTACACACAACATGGAAATGTTTAGTGAAATGAATCACAGACATAGCCCAGAAGCCTGACAAAGTTGGTACTTCAGAAGTACCACCACCAACAGAGGCATTGTAAAAGCAATAATCCACTATAAATGAAGATAAGATGCTTCTCCAAAGCTGACATTTGCAATAAGCCATTTCTCTTTTTTAATCACATTATAATTCAGAATGATTTTCATAGAAAATTATAAAATTTTCAACACTTTCAACAACTTCACCAGGACCAGAAAACTTACCATTACTGGTGATTAGGTAGGACACTCTATATATGATTGTTTTAGAACAGAATGCAAAAAAGAGCATCTTCTCTTTCATACTAAAAATTGTTCATTTGAGACATGAATGAATCCCGAGAAGTCTGTGCTAAGCAAAATAAGTCAGATGGAAAAGGACAAGAACCATATGATGTCACTCATATATGGGATGTAAAACAGAGAACAACAAAGAAAACAAACAAAAATTCATTGACATAGACAACATTATGGTGGTTACCAGAGGAGAAAAGGGATGAAGTGAGGTTGAAGAGGGTTAAGGAGGTCAAATACATGGTAACAGGAGACTAAATTTTGGGTGGGGAGCATGCAATGCAATATACAGACAATGTATTATATACAGAATTGTACACTTGAAACATATATTATTAACCATTGTCATGCCAATAAATTTAAAAATTATAATAAGACATTAATCAGAATGGACTGGATCTCCAAGGCCTCTTCCAGCTTTAACAATCTAAATATTTTTTGACTAACAAATGGGCAAAAAGGGTAAAACTTGATACTAATGTTGGTAACCAAGCAACTTCATAAACTGCTGGTAGGAGTGTGGACTTGTATGTGCTCTCTGGGGGCCATTTTAGCGATAACATATTGAGCCATTTTAAAAAGTACATACTATTTGTTTCAGCAATTTCACTTCTAGATTTATACTTACAAAAAAAGTTAGATAAATAAAAATGTAATGTACAAGTCTACTTATTATAGCATTGTTTATAATACTGATGCAATTGAAAATATAATCCAAAAATTCAAGAGGAAATTTGGACTACACTAAGGCAGTCATTAAGAGTAATAATATACAATTTTTAGACATAAAAATAATATAATTGACAATATGAATGGACCTCAAGATAATCATGCTAAGCGTAATAACCCAGACAGAAAAAGTTGAAAACCACATGATATCACTTATATGTGGGATATAAACCTAAAAGTAACAAATGAACAGGAGAAACAAATGGAGACTCAAGGACATGGGCTACAGATCAGTGGTTCCAGAGGGTAGGGGGAAGAGGAAAGGGGGAGGTAAATGGGATAAAGGGGGTCAAATATGTGGTGACAGAATGAAATCTAACTACAGGAGATAAACACACAGTGTAAATATACATATGCCTTACTCTTAAAGTATACAGCTGAAACTTATTGCAATTTGTTAACCAATGTCACCATAAAAAAATAATCAAAGAAAAATAATGTATATTGAGTTTAAATAAAAGCAAGTTATAACTCCATTTTGTGAAAAAATATATAAACACAAAAAATATTCAGTTATAAGTGGGTACTAGAATAGGGAATTATATTTAAAATTTTATCTAAATATTTATTCCTTATATAATAAATATTTTTTTATTTTTAAAAAAATGTATTTGGTCTTAGCTTTCTTACGACTTGGTAAATTTGTCACATTATCTTTAAATATGGGTGGCAAACTTTTATATGATCTCATCAAAAAATAAAAAGAGAACATTATCAAAGATTGACTACTTATGAATAAATGAAATATTATTTTTCAGTCCTTCATTTTTGGTGGAGAATATTCTATTAATATATCTGTATGTGCCTAAATAGTCACAGTGTTTAATACCAATAGTTTATGCTATAGAAAATATAGTAAGTATAACTAGATTTCTATTACCTATAAAAATTTAAGACAAAATGTTGATTTTTTTACAGAACATATTAAAATAATATGAAAGTAATTAGAAATATCTCACAATAGACTGGAGACAGGCTGGTAGAAAATAACCTGACACACGTATAACTGGGCATAAACAAAGTCAGGAATTTAAACCACAAGAAGTTAGACTACCAGAAAGTCTGTGAGAACTATATAGGTAACTTATAAATGAGAAAATTCACATATCCCTGAAGGTTTGTTTAATTTCACTAACAATCTTTATGTTCTTGATTAAAAGCTGAAGAGCAGCTCAATATTATTCTTCCATGTTTCAGGAAAAAAGGAGGGTGGATTAGGACACTTTCTCCCTTGATATTAAGTTTTCTATACTTTTAAAATCCAGTACTTTTTACAATACTGTGACACATTTAAGCACAGGTCAAGAAACCCATAGTTTCAAAATTTAATAACCAACCAAAATTGCCTATCTCACCCTATGAATTACCTATTACCCAGATAACTACTCTACCATGCTAGAAGTCATAAAATAAATATTCAACATACAATACTGGGTAAAAGCACTCATTTGAAAGCTATTGATTCAAAATGTATGCCTTACTGTGACAAATTAAATGATACAACCTACTCTTTTAAGTGCAAAAAGTTGCACTTTCTAGCTTTCTACCATGCCTGTTACCTGAAGTATCTTTTTCAGGGATTGGTAATGAAGCAGCACTTTTGCTTCTGGCTATTGCTGCTTTTGCTGGGACAATCAGGCTCATTAATAAATCATTCTCCCAAAGTTCGGTATACAGCTGCTGAACTATATGAAAGAAAACAAAAAGGATTCAATTTGAGGTCTTGGAAATATTGGAAAGCAAAAAAGACTAACGTGAACTGCTGAAGGTAACTTTCTCCACCAAAAAAGTAGATGCAATGAAAACAAGTCATATGTAATAGTGAAAATTGCCACCTGACCAGACTGCATTGTTAAGGAAGAGTACCCGAATAAAGGGGGAAAGGCCTTAGCATATCACAAATAACCCCAGCGAAGGAATCTAGGTAATATATTTAACAAAACCATACTCAATGGATGGAATCTCTATGGGGAGGAATGAAAAAACAACTTTGACATGCATTTTCTATGGTCATACTGGTCAAGTCCATTGCCAAAAGCTCCAAGGGACTGACTGAATTCTTTTGCTAAAAGTGAATCTTATTGTAAATATCTCGCCTCCAATAAATTTTTATACTCATAAAGATCCCTGTGACAATGGCATTTGCTATAACAGGATTTGATGTGAATCAGTGAAGTAGAGAGTCTTCAATAAGTGAACAGTTTGGTATGAATCAAAAAGCAGCAATCATGTTTAACAGGGAAAAGTTAGGGGGGAAGGTGTTAGAAACTACTTTAAATAAAGCCCTTTAGTAATAACTGTGAAATTTTGTATGCAATAATCAGCAGAGAAAACATACACAAAGGATAGAGTCAGGGTAATACTATCAAGCAACAAAGCAAAGCTTTGAAGTTCAAAATGTGACCAGTAATTTAGAACTGCTACATGTAAATTGGTGACATGTCTGAAGGGAGTCAAGTCCTCTAGTACAAATCTATCTCTTCTAACATGTATCATCTAGTCTGTCAGCTTCATTGAAGACTTCTTGCTCAGATGATGGCAGAATTATCTATTTACCTCTTCTGGCTTCAGCCAAATAAGCATGGCACATTTTTTAGTTAAAGAAGGGATATTTTTGTTTCCACATTTAGGAATGACTTTTCCAGCAACTGTATGTTGATATTCACATCTCTTTTAAACCACTATTTAAGACTGGTACTTAGAAGTAACTAACCACCTGCTTTTCCTTCCATTTGCTCTTCCTCTGTAGGTGAACGCAGTTTCCTATGTCTTCTGAAAGATGAGATTATCTTCTTTTCTGTTTTTTCTGGAGATCAAAGACAAAGGATTATATTTTACAAGCTGTTTGAATATATTATTTCAGGAGTCACTCCTTTTTCAAAGTTTTTCTATTTCATCTGCACTTACTTATAAAGAATGTATTTAAATTTCAAATATTATGTAGAGCTTTTACATCCCCAAATTTAAAACTAGTTTAACTCTTTAAATTATCTAAAATGAAATAAACTTATTTAGAAAATGGTAAAAATTAAGAGAAAAAATATCTGATACAGCTTGACAGCATCAAAGCTCCCAAATTAGAAGTATACAACCTTTAATTTTGGATACAATCCATGATATCTACTGCTAAACTAACTTATACTTTAGTTATAACTAGTATTTTAAAAACAAAAATGATCATTACCACATGGTACAGATGTACAATTTTAGCAACCCAAATCATTCATAGGAAAAATAATCTGTTTTGTGTAGATACTTTTTCATTTCACTTGACATATTCTGGCTCAGAATATTAAGGAATGTCTGTTTAAAGAATAACTTTTCTTTTGGGGACAAATTAAAGTACATATTGACAATATAGCATCATTTAAACATTCCTGAATTGATAATATAATTGAGCATCATCAACCACAGAAGTGTAAATGATTCAGTCAGGTGGTTAAATCCCACATCCTTTATTATTATATTGCAAGAAATGTCAAAATGCTATAAAATTATGAGTCAGCAATGAGAAGAAAAGGAGACTATTTGAATCAGCCAAGATTTAAAATAGGGCTATTTAAAATATTACAAGTTATATTATGAACTTCATTTGCGTTTGAAGTGCTCATCTCTGGATTGAATAGGTTTCATTTCAATGTGACAGGATTTTACAAAAATAAGCCACTGCCAATATTGATTTTATTTCCCCTGGAATCATTGATTACAATGTTCATCATTTCAGGGTATGCAATATACTGTATCTTTAGGCAAGTTATTTCACAAAGTGTCTTCCACACACCTTCTTGTATTAAAAACTAGTAAAGAAATCATTTAAAAAGTTACTTGAAATTGTTCCTTCAGTGCAATTTAACTAATTATTACTGTGAAAGTCATTACCTGTCCCTTCTCTTTACTTGTTTCACTATTATGGCAAGTATGCATATTATTGAAAGCATATTAGTATTCGCTCATTATATTAAAAATATAGTAAGCATCTCTGGAAGAAATCTTTGCTAATTCCTCAAAGCAATTAGATAATAAAACAAAGTTAATGCTTGTGAAAAAATTGATATGTTAAGATGAAAGCATATAAACATGACATTGATGTGAATGTTATCTAATCTTTCTAAAGGACTGAGTTGGTGGAAACTAAACTAATTTTGTCATATGACAAGCAAGGTGCTAGAGAAAATCTTCTCATATTAATCTATGAATGAACCTACGCTATACATAAAAGTGCTTTGGGAAAGCATATCGAGGGTAACTGTGGCTCAACACTCATCAGAACATTACAAGAGAAAATGTGATGCACTCAGACTAATGAAAAACCTCACATGCAAGCTCATCGTTGAAAATTGTATGACTCCTAAAAGTACAAATAACATATGTAAGAATGAATAAAGCTAAAATCACTTCCAACATATTCAAACTATAAAATTTAGGCAAAAATGAAAAACATCTTTCCCACTAAGTTAACTACTGCTACAATTAATTATACTTTAAATGAGATCCAGAATCTTTTACTGTACTGGAATTTTTAGAGCAATCAACATTGCTCCAAAAAATGTCAAAGCACCTAATACAAAAATAAAAATACTTTTTAAATAAAACTATGCCTTTTTTTCCATTCACAAGGCACAAAAGTGGTATTTCTTTTTTTAACGACTAAGTTTAAGGGAATGCTACATAATGTTGGCCATATTTTCTTCCTTCCATGATCATTTCTATTTTTTTCTTTTTTCTTAATTTTTATTTTTCAATTACAGTTGACATTCAGTATTATTTTATACTAGCCTCCAGTATACAGCATAGTGGTTAGATATTTATGTAATTTATGAAGTGATGCTCCTGATTAGTCTAGTATCCACAAGGCTTTAAATGAACATAGTAATTATAATCTTGTTGACTATAGTTCCTAAGCTATACTTTACATCCCCATGACTATTCTGTAACTACCAATTTGTACCTCTTAATCTCTTTACCTTTTTCACCCAGTCCCCCAACCCCATCCTCCCATCCAGCAATCATCAGTTTCTTCTCTGTATCTATTACATTTTCTTCGTTCATTTTTTTTAAGACTCCATACAAGTGAAATCATATGGTATTTGTCTTTCTATGTCTGACTTACTTCACTTAGCACAGTACCCTCTAGGTCCATCTGTGTTGTTTCAAAAGGTAAGATTTCATATTTTTATGCCTGAATAATATTCCATATTGTGTGTATACATTTCTTTATCCAACCATCTATTAATAGGCACTTAGGGCACTTCCATATCTTAGCTATTAAAATAGTGCTGCAGTGAACATAGGGATGTATATCTTTTCTTTAGATAAATACCCTGAAGTGCAATTGCTGGGTCATAAAGCAGTTCTATTATTAATTTTTAAGAAACCTCCATACTGTTTTCCATAGCAGCTGTACCAATTTGCAATCCTACAACAGTGCATGAGGGTTCCCTTTTCTCCACATACTCGCCAACACTTGTTTGCTGATTTATTGATGATGGCCATTCTGAGAGGTGTGGGGTGATCTCATTGTTGTTTTAGTTTGCATTTCTCTGATGATTAGTGATATTGAGCATCTTTTCATATGTCTACTGGCTATCTGCATATCCACTTTGGAGAAATACCTATTCAGGTCCTTTGCCTCTATTTTTTATTGGATTGTTTGTTTTTTTTTTTTTTTGGTGTTGACTTGTATCACTTCTATTTTTATTTACAAAAAGAAAAAGTATTTTTTTTTTTGCTTGATGGGTATGGTTGCTTAATTTGTTTTAATTATCAGTGAGAAGCACCATGTACTATAAGCCAGAAATGGTCAATGACACATAATCAGGTAATAATTTTTAAATAAGGAACACTAAATAAAAGGACAAATACCAGTAGCAAAAGTATCTGAAGTATCCATAGTAGGGAACTTCATTTGGATCTAACTACAAAACCAGGAAGATAATTATACTTTCTTGTCAATTTTACAAGGTTGTTGTAAATAACAAATATATATAAAGCAGATCAATCTGTCCACTGCTATATATATGCTATTATTTTCATTAAGTAAGGAATTATTCATGAAACTTAATGAAAATTGAATGATTAGTTTAACTAGTCCCTAGAAAAAATGACTTTGTTTATAGGTTAGAAAGAATATGAATTAATTTTAAAATAAATTATTGTGCCACTTAATGGCAATGTCTTTTGGTTGAAATGTTTTTGTTTGGGCTACCTGAGCCCTACAAACTCATCTGATACGATTAATACACAAATCACAAAATGAGGATTTATATTGATATTTATAGTAGTTTTAAATACACATTCATATATTGATATATTGGTATACTGATGAAGTACAAAATGGTAAAGACCATCTCTGTCTATTGTAAAACAATGTGATGTTGCTCTTCTGAAATCAATCTAAATATTCCACAATATAAAGAATAAGTGGTACTATAAAAATACATATAAAGAATTGATTTATTTGAAATTCAGTGGAATACTGAAATAACTACTTACTTTTGGCAATAGAATTTTGAAGACTCGAAGATGACATGGTTGGTTGTTTTTGCAAACCAGAAGTGTCCCGTTCAGTTTTTTCAGTAGATACAGATCGTTTATTGACTGAGAAAAGATATAATATTTGCTATACACATATTTTAAGAAAGCATCATTAGCTGAAACAAAATGAGTTCATGATATAGCTCTCTGAAGTATAATCATGCATTAATTAGGTACACAATGTTCACTGTCAGTCATTTCTTTAAAATTGTATATATTTAACTTGTTTTATGAAATTGTGTATAATTATGTCCACATACATGAAAATTTACAGTACATCAATAGTAAACAGGGCAGATTTTTTTTAAATGTGCATTGGATAAAGCTGTATAAAGTGTATTGATTATCATTTTTATACTGATTACAATTTTAAATGTTAAGATTTTATGTATTAGATAAAATAAGATTATAAAATTTTCACTGTTTCTTTTGCATCTCATGACACAGGTAAAATATTGTGCATACCAGAGTACATGGCAGTATTTTTACTGAAGAAATGCAAGCTTATGTTAATAGCCAATATTTAAGTATGAGCATGAATGGACTTCAAGTTCAATAATTATATTAATTACCAGTCTTGCTTCCAGAATTTACTGTTGTAGAACCTTCCCATGACCGTTTTTTTTGACGTTGATCAACACGGTTGCTCCGCTCCAATGTACGAGAAAGAACAGCTCTGAATTTCTCCTATTTAAAATAAATGCCAATGATTTTTACACATTCCTTATAACGGTTAGTATAATTTTGATCTGTGGGTTATAAAACAATACCTCCATCACATTTTATATCAGGCAAAGTTTTCTGTATCAGGTAAAAGTTAAAAATAGAAACATATTTCAGGTATCAATCAATATCAATGCTTCTCCAGAATAACTAGGTTTTAATCTTATGAATCTGAATCGAGAAACTGATCATACTTCCTTCTGTCTGTATCACTGGGAAATTTAGAACCAAATTTGTAGCCTATTTCTAGAAACTATACAAAGACTGAGTGGTCCATTTTTGTATTTGCTAATCATACCTTCGGTTTTAGTTTTTTCCTACTTTAATTTTCTCCTCTGCTTGACTCCCTCAAACATTTATTATCTGGTTGTAGTATGTATTTTTAAAAATACACTTGAAATTCTTTTTACAAGGAAGAAGGAAAAAAGTCAACTAACACACAGAAGTGAAATCTATGCCAGAGTCATCTATTTTACCCACATTTATAACATCTTAAATTCTGGTGTTAATGTAGTTCTAGAAAGATAATGATATGATGAGTTGGTCTTGACCTCAACTCAATATCAACTACTCAGGTTAACAGCTATACAAAGTTAAATGTCATACTGTGGCAAAACAACTCTACTGCCAGAAATGAGGTGGTTTACTTTTCTTAGATATTTTTCATCCCTGTGCTATAACACACCATGGGCTATACTCAGGTAAGCAAATCAACTTCTGGGCCAGACTGTTTTCTATTTTTCTCTGACAATAATTGTTTCTTAGCAACATCATACTTATAATATCCCCACTATTTCTCTGAGTCCAAAGAAGGTAAGCAGACCAGGAAAATGGAGAATCATCATATCCTCAACAGAGAAAAGCAACTGCAATTCTTAAAATAAAATGTACCTAATGGCAATATTTTAAAATTATATTTTCCAACAGCAAGTTATTCTAAATTACTTAGAAACCCAGAAAGTATAATAAAGACTAAAAACAGAGACTAATATTGTTATTAGTAAAACATTCCTGATTCCTAAGAATTCCATACCTGTTTCCAAATGCACTGACCCTCTGTGCTCTCAGGTTTCATCATGCATCTATAGCTAAGATGTATCACCCATTCCCCAAATTTGGGTTTTTTTTACCCTGCTCTGCTGGGACTGCCCCTCCAAACACACACACCAGTTAGCTCTCTGGGCCTTTTCTCCTTATCTTTCTGCCTCTTCTCCCTGTCATATCTCTGGCTCCCTTTCTGTCTGCAGTGTCATTTTGCTGCATTCTCTTCTTTTCTGTGTTCTCTCTCTCAGATTCCTCTTTCTCTAAGAAGGTATTTTTTTCTCTCATTCCCTGGGACTCTCTCTCACCTCCAGGGACCCTCCCTCCACTCTGCATACATAGTTTTCTGTTTTACCTACTTTGGTTCTCTGTCTTTACTTAGTTCATATTTTCTGTCCCTCTGTCTCTGTCTTGTTCTCATTTCCCTTAATATACCTAAGTAAATTAAGATGTTTCACAGAGGAAAATGAAGAGTGACAGAACAGAAATACTCAATGAGAGTCCATCAAAGACTGGAATGTGAAAAATGATAGCATAAACAACCATAGAAAAAGGTTCAAAAAGACAGATGAAGTGGTACCGGATCATGAATGGGGAAGAAATGCCACAAAGACAGTCCCAGAATGAGATCTACAGAAGGAAGAGAGGGCTGGGGATAAGGCATATGCAAGAGCAACTACGTGCACAAGAAAAAAGAAAAAGTGAGCACCCCAGAAAAAGAAGCAAAGAAGAAGGCCCATGGGGAGAAATGAAGCTGAGAAGAGAAAAAGAAATGTAAAAATTAGAGCAACAGAAAAAAAAGAGAAGCTAAAAACACTAATACTGAGAGAACAGGCAGAAAGTCCAAAGATGGGGAGAGAAAAAGAAAGAAGCTAAAACAAAGAAAGCAGAAAGAAAAGTGAGGCAAACAGAGAACCAGAAGACAGACTAAGACTTATTTAGGGATATAGAGTCATTGGATAAAGAAAAAGAGAATGCCAGCAAGAAAGAGAATGGTGTGACAGAGAATTACTGAATTTAGAAGAGTTATGGATACTCAGAGTGAAGTAGTAGAATGACCTACAGGTGAAAAATCTGGTGTCAGAGAGAATCATACAGAATGAGACAGGTAGCCAGGTGCCCATGTATATAAATGATGAAATGCAAACTGAAGAGGGACAGAAGAGAAAAAGAGAGGGCATCACAAAGGCAGTGACTCATACCAAGAGAGTGCCAAAAACACCAAGAGTCCAGAAGGGAAAAGAGCAGTGAGCCACAAAACAATAGAGAAAGAAGGCAGTGTGAGAAGGGTGAGAGAGTGTGCACACCAGAGGGAGCCAGGGGAACATATAAGTGAGAGCAATGCAGGTAGACCCACCATCAGAGGAGTTGTGAGCAGTAAGCCTGTCAGATGGGAGGCCTGTCAGGGAGGACCAGACAGTGGGTCTGTGAATATCAGGAACTGGGCAACACTGGAAGCTTTTGGGTAGGAGAGAGGGCCACTTAGAGCAAACTCAGCACCCCACGTGCCGTGTCCTGAAGGTGGACAGAGCTCTCTTCCTGGATCTGCACAGCTCCCCTTAACCTCAGCCAGTGGGTCTACACTCCAAGGATCTGATGGGACAAGGGCAAGAGCCTTTAATACTTAAGAAGAAAGGAAGAATTAGGATTGATTTCCTTTCCACAGGTTGGACCAGTAAAGGCAGAGGAAGGTAAGAAAAAAAAGTATTCCAGACCCAGGTAACACAGTGTATAATTTGATTAACAGGCCAGAAAAATATATACCCTTTCTTCTCGTAATTTTTGTTTTCTTTTTTCTTCCGCGGATATTCTCCGCTGTTCATCTTTTTCTTTTTGTTCCCGCAGCTTTCGTTGTTTTTCCTCCATTTGTTTTTCATATCGAATCCTGGACCTTCTTTCTTTTTCAAGTAGTTGCATTTCTTTATTAGCTGAAGTAGTCCAAACACAAGGTGTAAGAGCCAAGAAAATATTTACATTTTCCACGTTAGAAACAGAGAAGGAAAGAATTAATATTTCTCATTCTCTTTCTTAAAAATAATCTATGCTAATAACTAAAGATTTGTTATGTACGTGAACAGACATGGCCACTAAAGGTTAATTTTCACTGGGGTATTCATTTAACTCCAGAGAAATAAATGAGCTTTAGATGACTCCTATCCTGCTTGAACCCAAATTCCCAAGGAACAGTTTCACTCATGTGATATTTCTGCTGACGAGGTAAAGTCAAACCCCATCAGCTTCAAGTACTGTACTTTAAAATAATAATTAAAAAAAAAAAAACACAGCCAGAATGTTTTTTCCTTCTACTAAGAAACTTCTTTCAAAAGCGTCATCTATACAGACCATATTAAGTTCATTGACTTAGTCACATATCACATTTTGATGTCTTCCCTCTATTCAAATTTCCCCTCACTTAATCCTGGAGAGTATCTATGCAATTGTATAATACCCCCACCCCTCCTACCAAGAGCTGGAGGAAACAGCTCCTCACCAAAACAAAGATAATTGATATTCCATTTGAATGAAGTTGAGCACAAAACTGTTAGTGGATTTACAAGACCAGAGGAAGAAATATAGTTGAAAAAGCATTCTCTCAAGGTATAGAAAGATTATTCTTTTAGATCCTAACTTATAAAAAGTTACATTTGAGAAGCAAAGTGATCAGTGAAAGATACCATATCTATGTTAGAAATTTTTCAGCAACTTCATTTTCATGTATAGTATCATTTTTACTTAAATCCTATTCTACTTGTTTCTACAAATGTTGAGAAATTTTCATACCTTAGTTTTAAGAAAATTAAAGCTAAGAGAAACTACTACTTCAAAAATTAAACAATTTAGTCAAATACTTTTCATGGGCCTTCTTTATCTGATTTAATATAAGCATTTAATCCAATATGAGGCATAAGTGTAATCTATCATACAAACAGATAAAAAAAAGTAAGTAAAAACACTTTGGAAATATATAATTTATCCTTAATATAAAATTAATCCATTTCGATTTTTTTTAAAAGTCAAAACTATACCATCTTGTTGTCGCCGCCGTTCTTCTCTGCGCTCCTTTGCTAATTTTTGTTTTAAATCATTTTTAAGAACAGATCCGGCCGACACTGGAAAAAAGTTGACATTAATAAGAACCCAAATTTTAATAAAGATACTTTGGCATCTCCCAAGGCATTCAAGAAATCATACCTGGTTTTATTGTTGATCTTGTATTCGAGGATTGAAATGGAACAGAGCTAAAGCTGCTCTGATTCCGCCTTTCCTGAGCAATGGCATGAGCGGCAGCAACTAAAATACAGGGAGATAAAGTAATTACATATTAAGAATACAAACAGCTAATACAGCGTCAGCAAAGCACAGCCAATTGTCTTTGATGATAAAGGACAGCATCTCTTCCTTAAGATGAAGTCATGATGGGTTAATCTAGGTCAACTGAGTTCATGATGTTAGACAAAAAATTCAGAAAGAATTAAAAATGTGTGTTGCGGATGTGCCAGCATATCTGTGGATATAGTTTAGTGGGAGTAACAGCACCAGTTTGTAGATGAATAGGAACTAATGATTAACAACTTTTAAGTATGCCTCAGATAAGATATTATGCCAAGTACTAGAAAAACTGAGCTGGCAAGGAATTGGGAAAAAATGTCTCACCATAAATTGGGAATTTAGAAAACATTTGGAGTTTATGGATCTTAATTTGGAAGCAAAAGTGTCAACAGCGAGATCCTCAGAGATTAGGCCCAATATTAAGGAATACATTTATAAATAATCTAGATCAGGGGCTTTCTACCCTGGCTGCATACTAGAGTCACCTAAATTGCTTTTAAAATTTTTAACAATGCCCGTCCCTCCCCGCCCCCACTCCCTCAGGGGTGGGGCCCAGGCCTTTGCAATTGCTAAAAGCTCTATTCTGATGCACAGTTAAGGCGGAAAACCACTCAAGGAATTTCCAATTAGATGGCATTATTCTAAGTAGAAAAATGTCAAGCAGACATAAAATTATACAACACAAATTTACATATGTCCTGTATGAACAGGCAGATAAGTGGTAAATAAACTTGAATGGGGGGGATAGGTGTAAAAGGTGAAGAGGAATACAGTCAATAATAGTGTGTTTTCATGTGACAAATGATTACTAGACTTGATATGGTGATCACATTGTAAGGTATATAAATGTCAAATCACTATATTATATACCTGAAAGTAATATAATATTGTATATCAACTATACCTAAATAAAAAAAAAATATCTTCAATAAGGGTGAAATATAAGATAAGGGGAGCACAATTTGAGGGAAATAAAAACTAAAATTCTTGGATGATATGCAAACAAGTTATTATACGGGTTTCCCTGAAACTTTTAATTCCACGTATGGCTGTTTCTAAAATACCCTACGATGCTGGGCATCTTCAGGAAGGGTCTGGAGATAAACACTGAAAACTCTTCTATCCTTGTGAAAAAGCTCCTGTGATACTGCATACAATTCTGGTTTCTATATATCAAGGAAAATATAACAGTTGAAGATGGGCAGTTAAAATAATTAAGTGAATAGGGGGCTGTTGTAGCATGCATAGAATGAATGGACCATGATGTTAGTTGTCACTGAAGAAAGATACCTTGGAGTCATTTTACAGAGTAACCTTGAAAGTAACATTACAATGGCTGCCACTGGGATCACTGTTTCAAAAAGGGAAAAGGATTTTTATTACCCTAAAGACCTAGGTAAATTTGAAGATTAGATTCTTCCAGCTTTCTTACTAATTCAACTACTAGAAATTTTGTAGACCACAATTATCCTCTGATTTTGAATACTAATGCATTGAGAAAAATTCTTAAATATACACTATAAATTACTTAAGCTTTCCTACATTCCACCACTCCCTACCCCCCACAACATTTCTCTGTGAGCACAGAGAAAACAAGTTGTTTTTGCATGTTTGGTTTTCTTGCTTAGAGTCCTAAGGAAAGTCCATATTTTGGAACAATTTAACTGACTGTAAGGGTAATTTCTCTCAAAATGTACAATTTTACCAGATTTAAAGACCTTATTAAACAGAAGTAACCTCAGAATTAGCTATGGTGGGACTAATGAACCAAATCATATAAAGATTAATGTGTTAATATAACATCAAATCTGATTTTTAGACATTTATATTGAAATTCCTACTGGCAAGAAATATATTCACCAAAAGGGCAGGCTCTAAAAATTATTTAAAATCTCCAGGCAATGGAAGAAAGCCTTTATATTTGGTCTTAACAGACTGAATATTTTGTTCAATTCCATGGAATGAGGGTATTTATTTACCATTCATTTTAAAATAATAATAAGGTGCAGGAAGTATATACAACAGTATTTCTTTAGTTTTTCTACTAAGTCTAAATTTTAAATTAAGGTTAAAAGTTACCTTTGCCTGGAGATTAAATAAGAAAATGTGTAGTATTTATTACTAAAACTGAATTATAAATCTCAATCTATATTTATCATACTTTCCTAAAAACTGCAATAACAAATAATGTATATCACTTCACCATATAGAAAGTTATTTTCATTTGTATTACCTCAGTAAATTCTCATAACAATCCTATAAAATTTATATTATTGTTTTTCCCATTTTTTTTTTACAGATGAGAAAACCGAAGCTAAACATAACTTTCCCAGATCACACAGGTAGTAATGATGAAGCCAGAACTTTATTCAATTGTAGATTAAGAAGCAACTTTACTCTGAAATATTACATAATTATCAAGGACCAGATTATACAAAACCCACATTAGTCTTTATATGAGTTACCTCATTATTCTTTCCTCAGCTACCTTCTAAGGTTACTGTATAGATTCAGCAAGAAATGAAATATATAGGTTTAGGTTTAAATTATACTTTGAAAATAAGCAATTGAATGATTTTTAAATAAAGTATTTATTTTTCTTTATTTCTTCTCTTTTTTTCTTTTTTAAGAAAGTCCTATTATGCTGTAGCTAAGAAAGGCCTAAGTTTAAAGGACAAGTGTAAAAGAAATTAAAAGAAAATCATCCTCTACACCAGGGGAAAACTTAAAACCAATCATCCTACCTAGCCCAATAAAAGCCTCAGAACTGAAATAAACCAAAAATAGGCATCAATAGGATGCTAAAGTTAAAGAATGCTTTATATTTACTAGGTTTTAAAAAGACATCATTGAAATTTTGAAGTCCCTTTTGGGCATAAAGCATTTTAGCTCATTACTGACTTCAATACAGTGGAAAATTTCTGCTTCTCTCTGGGCCCTCCCTTTTTTAACACACGTGCGAGCGCGCACGCACACACACACACAAACATAAATACATAGTGACACGATCGGTGTCAGAGCTCTGCTCCACTAGGGCAAACTAAATGCAAGAAAGGAAGGACACTGGATGACTAGTTTAAGAATGGCAATAATCTTCCTAAGGCTGCACCCAAGCACAATCAACCAACAAAATGCTTAATGTCGTGCGACGTCAATTAGTACACATCCCCATACTTAGTATCGTCTGCCAGAGATGTTTCTCTTGAGATCACTCTCAGAATTCAACATAAAATCTGTAGCTCTACCTCCCCACCACCTTTCTTTTCCAAGATCCTTTATTCTGTACTCGTCAGAAATAATAGAGCACATAAATTGTTTTCTATTAGTATTTTTATTAGGAGGAAAGGGCATAGTTTGGAAAAAATGATTGAACGGTTTTTTTATTGTAAAAAGGGATACATTTGTGGCAGAGAACCATCATACTATGAAACTGATTTTACAGATTAACAGACCTAATATTGTTATTTGGACCACAAAATAAAAAGAAGCAACCATCACAAAGCGCCCCATTTCATTTGCCACAAAGTGGCAAAACATGGCATTGACCCTTTGTCCCCTCTTCAAGAAATGCTGAGAGCGTGAGGGCGGTTCTGGTCTAGCATATGTTTTAAATTTCTAATATAAAATGGCAGCAAGGAAGTCAACTATGGTTCTAAGTTAAACCTTTTTGCATAGTTTTCTAAGTTTTTGGTTTGAAATACTGTGAATTTAAGCAACTATCTTAAAAGTTTAAATACTTTTCGAGGTTCAATATACAAATGTCTTTTTTTGGGAGGGGGATATCTGGAACGGTGGGTAATTTAAATCACTGAAATCAATGTCAGAAAGCTTTAGGTGTCAATAACCAATAAAGCAATCCGAATTTGCTGCAGACTCTCTAGGTGAATGATTAGAACCTGGAAACAGAAAAGTTTTTCTCCCTACAGAACGATGAAAGTGTATTTGCTTCTGACACATTCTTTGGGGAACTGACTCGAAGAGTTCTGAAGTAACATAAAGCCTCGCAATCGCAGCCAGTCTAAATTAATTGTTCTATTGCAAATGAAAAAAATCCCTAAGAATTTCAATAAAATCAACAAGATCGTTTGATTCAAGTTGATGTAGGAGGCAGCTAGCCAGAGAACTGGCTAAAAGCAATCTCCCACAAGCAAGAAATATTCTCTCTCTCAGGTAGTGGAGCAGTCTCCAGGACTAATTAAGCAATGCGCTGCTAAATTGTACAAAGTTAATGATTTTAAGGGGAAAAAAAAAAAACTTTGGCGATGGGACTGATTTAGGAACACTCTCCATCAGTTCAGCCTAGGGTCCGCAAGATGTCTCAGGGAGGGTGACATCTTAGCAATGTCATGTGCTACAGCAGGCAAGTCAGGAGGAACAGAGAGCCAAGTTTCATTCCAACTTCGACTCCCCCCTCAGCGGACCTTTGCCCAGGAGGGTGCGGGATGGGACATAAGCCTGTGGGAGAGGCAAGGACTGAGCGCTAGCGCCCATGGCAGAGGGAAAATTACAGCCCCCGGCGCCCGGAGCGCGGGATCCCAGTGCGCGCCCGCACGTGCCGGGCAGTGGCACGACCGTTCCAGCGATCGTACGGCGCCCGCCGCCCCGCAGAGGCAGGCGGACTCGAGACCGTCCGCCGGGTCTGGGGTTCTAACCCGCCCCGTGCCTAGCAGTGCCCGTTAGTTCCGAAGCAACCTGCCCAAGGGGGTTCGGCCACTGGCGCCGCTGACCAGTCATTTTCCCTAGCGTCCCTCTCCCACCACAACTCCCATCCCACGGGGGTCCAACGGGGATGAGGGGAGGACCGGACGGCACGAGGTGACTCCGGAATAAAGTCTTCTTTGCGCCCTCCGCGCTGCTCCGACGGTCTCCGGGGCCCCAGGAGCACCGCATCCCGCAAGGCCTGAGCCCCACCCACCCCCTTCCCAGGAGCCGCGGTCCGCTCACCTATGCGTTCCCTCAGACTCCTCAGGGATGCAGCGCTACTCGCAGCAGCGCGCTCCGCCATCTTCCGAGCAGTCGGGCCCCGAGCAGCAGCTGTCTCACGGCGCAAGCTCCGGCTCGACAGCCGCTTGGGTCTGGGCCGCCGAGCTGGAGGGCGGGGCAGCCCAGGCGGGGCGGGGCCCGAAGGGTCGCCCCGCCCACCTGGGACCCGCAAACTGGGCAGCGCTGCTCTCCGCGCACCGCGGCGTGACCGGCCAGGCAGCCACCACCTTGTCCGCGACGCCGTCTCCTCCGTTCCCTGCTCTCCCGCACTCCCATTGTGGCAGGCAGCCAATCATCAGGAGGCTGGGCCATCCAACATTCCTTCACTCCTTTCATCACTTCTACCTGGCAACCAGCAACGTTCCTTCCTTCATTCATTCGTTCACTCGGGAACCTTTTAGTGCGTTCTGAGTGCGCTGGCATCACAAGTTTGCGAGCCTTTGAAACACTACACAAAGAAAGGCCCACGTTGGGGGAAGAGCCCCAGGGAGAGGCCGGGGGGGAGAGAGTTTCCTGTGACATGCTAGGGCTCCTTTCACGAGCAGACATTTTTACATTATTGCAGAATAAATCAAACACCTTTAGGTCTCAAAGTTGTGTGAATTAGGTGCTTGGGATTCTTTAAAGTGAAGGAGAGGATTTTACTGGCATTCCTCGCTCCAGTTTTTGGAGGAAGCCCTTAGAGTTTGCAGAATGTTCCATCCCCCACCCCGCACCCCTGCTCACAAGGAAAAATTTATTGACCCTGTGTGCCTTTTAGGGTCAAACATCACTTCATGGGTGCTTGCCTGTGCAAAGTTGTGTTATTAACGTGGTGTGGCACACAGTTGTAGGAAGCAGTTTATGGATGATGCCATAGGCATGGTGCAGGAGACCTTCAAATGGGGTAGGAGACCTCTTGTGGGATGAGCACTTTGATGAGCCCACTGTGTCTCAAAATTACATGAGAGCTGTAAAACGGTAAAAGCTAATAAGAGCAATCACTTATTGACTCTTACTATGTGCCAGGCACTGTTCTAACTGCATCGTGTTAACTCATTTAATCCCCCTACTACCCTACGACGTAGGTACCATTATCATCCCCATTTTATAGATGAGAAAACTAAAGCACAGAGAGGTTAAGTAATTAATCCAGAGTCACACAGTTAGAACTGGAATTTGAACACAAAACATTTGACCACAGTATCCGTATGCCTTTCGTTTAATGAAATCTTGTTTCATGAGAGTTGAGATATATACCATACAATTCAAAATTCTTAGTATCCATAAGTATAAAGACCAAAAAACACATAAGAAAAAGCCAGCCTTCCAAGAGTGAGCAAAAGACATAAACAAACCTTCCAAAGGAGAGAAAACATTAATGGTCAATTGACATAAGAAAAGATGCTCTTTAGCAGTCAAAAGAATACGAAAGAAAACCACAAGGTATCATGTTACACCTACAGATTTGGCAAAAAAAAAAATTAAAGAGCTGACCACAAGGAATTGCTGGTGAGGATGTAGCTTAATACTAGTAGGGGAAAGAGTTTGACATTATAACACCCAAAACCTTGCTCTTATATATATATATATACAGAGACCAATGCTTTGCACGACCTACATGATGGTAGCTATGATTATCAATATGGCACATGTGTGATTAAGGTACTAGCAAAGCATGTACTGTACACACACACACATACATGAATTCAGTTTTGATAAATTTATCTGGACCTCACAAATAGAAAATCTAGAAAAATGCAACAATACCTTTGGAGATTCTTGCAAAAAAGGTTGAAAATGTTGAACTCATTGTTTGATATTGAATGCAATTAATAATGAGGCAGCATTCAGACAAATGCAGACTGACATATTTTACAAGACAACGGGCCTGGATGCTTCAAAATTTTAATGTCATGAAAGATTAAAAACAAATATCTGAGAAGCTGTCCAATCAGAGGAGGTTAGAGTCCAAGTGTAATACATGATCTTTGATTAGAACCTAGATTTAAAAAAAAAAAGTAGGAGGCTTTCACTATTGGGACAATTGGGAAAACTCAAATATAAACTGTATGTTAGATGATCTTGTGGTATCAGTCAAGGTCAAATTTCTTGGGTGTGAGAATGATACTGTGGCCATGTAGGACAGTGTCCTTTTTCTTAAAAAATAAATGTTGAAGAATATAGGTTTAAATCATAACAATGTCTGAAACACCATCTAGCAGTACAGAGTAAAAACAGCAAACATCACAAAATGTTGAAAACTGGTGAATCTAGACAGTTACAGAAATGTTCATTTTACTATTCTTTCAACCCTTCTGTGGATTTGAAATTTTTAAAAATAAGTTGGATATATATTTTTTTTTAATTTAGAAATTTTGTCTTCAGCTCACTTAGAAATGCCACCAGTTTGAAAAATAAAATCTGATTTGGAATTCAGTATGGGGAGGCACTCTGCATAATCTTTTCAGCATTTAAAGCCTATAAAGGCATTAACCCCGCCCAGGTGTGGGGGAGTAGGGACAATAAGAGGTCTTTGGAAAAAAAAAATACAGGCGGCATATGCTGGGAGCTGAACAAGGAATTAAAATATATTCCAAAACTCAGCAGAATGAGAAATCACTCCCAGTTGGAGCCATCAGAGAAACCATTATGGAAGAATTGGCACTTATTCTGCACCTGAGGCCCAAAAGAAAGCAATCTCTCCTTAATTCCATCCCATGGTAGCTGAGTGAAGAGATGGGTCCAACTGTGGCAAGATCTTCTTTTTTAAAATAAGCCAGAAATCTGCATTTTAACGTAAAATCTCTTATTTTAAAAAGTTGGGGGAAAAAACATGGTGCAGGGCATGGATCAGATATCTAATCAGTGTTCAAGTTTCCCAATTGTCTCATTTTCTGTGTTCGAATAAAAATCCAAACGAGGCCCACACATGGCATTAATTGATATGCTTTATAAGTGTCATTTAATCTATAGTTAAACCCTGCTTTCTCTATAACATCACTATGAAGTTTAGCACTCCTCTATTCATTCAGTGAAACCTGACTGGCAGGTTGGGGGAAAAGATTGGGAAAGAGCCCTGCCCTTTGTTGATTCTAAGCTAATAATTAGACGTCAGGGCCCCCTTGCTAGAGAAGCTCCCTAAGGAGACCCCATGAAACTGTACATCTCTCAAAAAAAAAAAATACTGGAACTGAAGGCTGCCAGCTTGGGGAGAGCCAACTAAGGCTCAGGGCTGGGAAAACCCAGGTGGATCCTCCCCTCTCCTCCCTTATTCGTATTCATGTTCAGAAAGCCTTATGCTCCCCAGTGAACAAAAGACAACTAAAATCCTCACTTTTTCCTACTTGTCTTTTTTTCCTCCTTAAACCTGACACCAGGAGGGAAAATATTCAGAAACCATGGTCATGATAGGTCTAGGACTTGTCAGGTTGTTTTTTTTTTTTTTCTATTAAATTAAGCTTTTAAAAATTGAACTCACCTATAATAAAAGTTTGGTGGACTTACCAAGTTTAACAAATTCACATTTAAACTGCAACCGCCACAACACTGTACTATGAGTTTCAAGCTTCACAGCAATGAACTGGGTCTTCCTCTCCAACCTGAACTACCTGTCATTTCCATCCATCATACACACAGTGGAGACAGGGTTCTGATTTTGTGTTTTTCTCTCTCCTTTCTGACTCTTATCTCAAATCTGTTGCAGCTTGGCTGTGATGCAGGAGGAAGAGTGATGGATGTTTCATTCTGGACTCATCTCTTACCAAATCTATTCACATTTTCCTTTCTTTTCCCAAATCTGCACTTTTCTTCTCTCCTAAATTACAGACTTACCCCAGGCTCTGGTCATTTCTCTCTTGTTTGATGGCAGCCTTCCCAGCTCCAGAATTCCTACTGCAGGGCCATGCACCCCACCCCACTCCACACCCCACTTCAATGACCCTTCAGCACTTCTTCCCCCTCTCTTCTTTCCCTTTCCCTTTGTGAGGAGGACCAAGGTGACCTTGTTCTCTGTACCCTCTCTTTTTAGGGAGTCCCTGGTCTTATCTGGATTGGGGTGTAGGGCTGATTCTCATGGTCTTACCTCACTGGAGTAGGGGCAGTGAGCTTCTGAGGAGAGGAAGAAGAGGCTACTTTACTACCAGCAGCTTTTGGGAAAATATCCTGCTAAAAGTTTTACATAGATTCATATAATTCTCACCACAACTTTATAAGAAAGTGTCTTATTATTTCATTTTACAGATGAGTAAACAGGTACAGGGAGGTTAATCTGCCCCTGGTTAGCATAGCTAGGAAGTGGCAGAGCCAGGATTCAAGCCCGTGTATATTTAGTATTCCTTCCACTGTATCTCCTGATTTATCAGGTGATGAGCCCTAGTCCACTCTTACTTCCTAACCCATGTCTTCCTCTTCTTCATTGATACAGTCCCCACACTTAGGCTACTGAATCTTTTCAAAATTGCACTTTGTATAATTGGCAAGGTCTTCCTACAACTACGTTTTGCAACCCAAAGATCGGTATAGCTATCTCTTAAGTTTTTAATAGAATTGACTCAAACTATTCAGTCGGAAACCAGTGAAAATGAGTGTTTACTATATGTCCTGCAATAGGGATGAATGACTTCTCTTAAGCAGCCTTCTTTCTAGGAAGGCTCAGCAGAGTCAATAAGTATTGTCTACTCAGAACTGACTTCAAAATGCATGCATAAAGGAAAATGTGCCACAGCTATTACAGTTTATTTTGCAATGAATATTTGTTGAATGAATGAAAAAGAGTACTAAAAGCTTCCACAGTATTGAAGGAAGAAGAAATGAAAATATTTTGAATGTCCACCAGCGTGTTGAAAAGATCTAGACTTAAAATTATTAAAGGGCAAGAAAGTATCCTCGTTTTTTTCTTTGACTTCAAATAAAGTAGAGCAAACACAGCCTGTGTCCTCTCGTTCTAAATACAAGCCTGTAATATAAAGAAAGCTTTGAAGGGTGCCCAAAAGCATACATTTTCAAGGCATGCCCTTTAAAGATGCTTTGGAATTTCTAATAGAGTTAAAAGTTCGCAAAATCCGATGGGAGAAAATGAGAAGAAAATGAGTCAGGTTGGTTTGTGACAACACAGATTTTTGCACCCTATTCCAAGAGTTTCTGATTCTTTAAGTGGTATTATTAGCTGTACAAAATATACCTCTAAGCAAATGTACCTAGCAATGCCTAGTCTGATGATAAATATTAAAAATTCTAATACAGATGGAGTATCGTGCACATCCTGATACTTTTTTGTACTAAGAGCAGGCAGATGCTTTGCCCTAGGGTACGTTAAAAGCCAAGTTGTCACCTCGGCATTGCCTGTGAGCATCACACAAGAGGAGTGCTATCACAATGGAGAGAGAGGCATCAAGTACAAGGAGGTACCTGAGGACATTTTGTGCCACAATTTCCTGCAACTGTCTGATACAACACACTACAAATACAGTTTCCTTCTCTTTCCCCCTCATCACACACAGGACAGTGAGCACACATCTGTCCCTACATGTTAAAAGGAGCTAGTTTATGATTGAGGGGAAAGCAGAGGCACCCAGATCACACACTGTAAGCGAAATGCAGAAGAAGCCCCTTTCCTCATCCCACAAGAGAGACATTTCTGATGGAACCTGGTCAGATTTAGGACAGATTGAGTCCCTTCACCCACTACATCAACCCCTGGTTTATCATACTGCAAACTCAGATGCACCTGCAGCAGAGTGTTTTGTTGCTTTTCATATTGAACTGGATGTTTGAAAGCTGTGTGGATGGAAGGAATCTCATCCATATTTATTATATTGCACTTTGTGAATCAAGTTCGACTGGGACTACGTGGTATTCTAAAAACTTTTAGGTCTTTAAGACTTTGAGACTCAAGCTGAAACCATTTTTGATGGCAAAAATAAAATATTTGTCTTTACTCGGGCTCTTATTGAGGATTTCTCTTTGCAAAATGCAATTATTTGTCAATGGGCGATAGTTTAT
Organism: Cynopterus sphinx; assembly: GCA_030015415.1. Lineage (NCBI taxonomy): Eukaryota > Metazoa > Chordata > Mammalia > Chiroptera > Pteropodidae > Cynopterus > Cynopterus sphinx. Next base: position 88,953,993 of record CM057388.1, read on the forward strand.
GTTATCAAAAAAGGCACGTAAACTTCATTGTTTCTTAATGGCCACCTCACATATCTATTTAGAGAATGTGTATTTTGAGAGGGAAAAGAGGCTCGAGGAGAAAAACACCTGTGTGCACATTGTTCAGGGCACGTGGGTCTATCGAAATGCATACATGGGTATCCAAGAGCCAAAGCAGGTTTCACCAATGGGTTCTCATCATCTCTGCACGCAGCTGAGGTGAAAGACTCAGCAACACTGAGTTAAACTTCTAAGGGTCAGGTTAGCCCAACAATCCCCTCCCCAAGGAGAGTTTTCAGAGAAAACTCTTGAAGTAGATGGGGAGAAGTGAAAAGGGCAGGATATCCCTGAGGCCAATGGGTAAATAGACCATATTTCTCTGTTCTCATGAGGGACACATACCCTTGATTTTGCTTTTCTTTAGTTTCCAGATATTACTGTTGATGACAGATAATGGAATGTGAGAGCTAGGAAGGACCTCAAGACCACTTAGTTTAGTCCTCTCATTTTCCCCTGAGGCTCAGAGAGGGGTGTTGACTCAAGATCCCACAGCTGGAAACCAAGTCTTCCATTGAATGCTTTTTCCTCTACACATACATGAAAGGCTGTCAAAACAATCTTTTGCAGGAAAAAAAAGTGTGGGGGGGAATTGCTGATCCAGTGCTGGGAACCATTCTGTAATCCAGCTGGAATTTGACCTATATCCTCCCAATGAAACTGAAATGGAGATGGATGGGAAATAGATGAAGAAGATCCCACTAATTTGGGGAAAGCATACTCAAAGGATGTTTAACAACTGTTATTTTTGTGAAGAGTCCATTTGAGGCTGCTCCAGCCTCATTTCATGCTACTTCCTCCCAGGAACCTTTTTCTACAGCAGCAAAACATTCAAGCACCTGGGCTAGCAGGTGCCTCTTGATCTTTACTCTTCCCCTACCTCACAGAGGTACAATTCAAATTCAGGAGAATTTACTCCAGATTTCTCTATTTTTTTCCAGAGCTATGAGGAGCCTGAGCAGAGGGTGTTGCTGAAAACAGTGACTGATAGCCTGTGCCACAGGAAAAGAGTAACAAAATCAAATATCTATTTAAATCTGGAGTGGGGTGGGATTAGGGCAGATGGCGAAGCACTAGCATAGCCTGAGAGGCTTCAAGGAAGAAATGGTTCTTAAAACCAGGCTTTTGAAATGGTTGCTTTTTATCACATGGTAAATTCTCATATGTGTTATCTTCAGAACTCTGTGTAGTTCTCTATAGAGGGTTTATGTTCAATATATTTTTGTTGTTGATGTTGCTATTTATTATTATGCCTGGGAACAATTAATTCAAGTGAAACATATCGAGGAGGAACTGTTCTGTCTCCTGGAACTAACCAGTTATCTTCTCTTTCTGGGAGGAGGGGCGTGTGTGCCAAATTCTGGCTCCTTCTAGACATATGCATACTGAGATACTGCAAATGAGACTTGACTTCAGAAGAAAGATGTGAGAAATAAAGCTTTGATTTTAATTTTAGTTTTGTAGAAATATTTGGGAAACCTGCTTGGTGATGTTTTTATGGTTAAAAATGACCCAGCATGTGTGCTTGACAAGAACATGGGCCACAGCGGGCCTGGCATATGCTTTTTCCCATCTCCATATGTTTAATTTACATTTTAATCCACAGCCTTTTGGGAATTAGCTGGGTAGGATGGCACTTTGGGGACTGCTGTCAGTTGGTCTCATACTCCTTTCTTAGACTATGGTATTCACACATCCTCCACTACGAGATGGAATCTGGCTCTGGGCCTGTGGAATTGCCATTGACTTCACTGTAAGGGGAAAGAAAATTTGCAATGTGGAATGACTTTGTTCAAATGTGAGTAAGGAATGTGTTCAGTCTGTTTATAGGAGGAGGAAATGCCATTTGAAGAAAATCGTTTCAGGGAGAAAAGCTGTCATTAGGTAAGCATTTGAAATTTAGTAACTAGCTGGCTAGGAGAGCAATAGATTGGCTCCCTTGTGAAGTCCACCAACATGCCTTTTATCCACTGCAATGTGGCGAAAAGAGTGCAGGCTTTGGAGCTCGATACATCTGGGCCTGGGTCCCAAAACTGTCACTTAGACTATTTGACCCTGGAGCCTCACTTTCCTCATCTGTAAAATGAGGATAACAATAGTTTAAAACTTATTTATCTTCAAGTCTGTTGACATAAAGCATCAGGTAGAGTGCTCAATATGCAGTATGAGCTCAAGATAAAATAGTAGTAACAATAGCTAATATTTTCCAGACACATACTATGTGTCAAACACTGAGTTTTGCACTTTTGTTATATTGTCTCACTACTCCTGATAATAATGCTATGAGGTCGGTAGAATCATCCCCCTAAAATGCCTATAGCACTATTAATAATGATAATATGCCACACAGCTCAGAATAGATAATTCTAAGCTTTCTAAGCCTGACTTTTCTCCCCCATTTCGCCCCACACCTCCCCCCACTGAGTTTTTGTAGCCAGAGTGCTGGAGATGTTTTCACCAGGTGATAGGAGAATAAAGAGAGGAGGCCAAGAAAGCAAACATTTGCAACTCAAATGCTGAAAGAGGGATTTGCAGGGAGACAAGAGATCAGATCAAGTTTTTATGTGAAGAATAAAAATACTCTGTAACTATCTAACAAAGAGGCTGGTTTGGAGAGGGAAACAACACAGGAGTCATCCACATACTTGAAATCTGTTTAAACCGGAACAGCGGAACTTCACAGAGTGTCAGAACTCTTTGTGTTTCTGTTCCCTCCCCCATTCCTTTTCCACTTCCCCTAGCTGTTATGGAGGAGAAGGCCTGATTCAGAAGGGGACAGGGTAGGGTCTATTCCCTGTAGGTGGCAGCAAAGCATGTCCTTCAGACACAGACCCTTTTTCCCCAACACCAGGCACATCGCTTAGGCCCGTGGGGAAACCAGAGGAAGGAAGATCGAGTCAAAACATGTAGATGCAGTCACTAGAATGCTTGCACTCTCTTCATTTCTTTCAAATGTAAATGGACTTATCAGAAGATAGATCTTGCAAGAAGAGCAGGTCTCTCTGAAGAGTAAGGCCCAACCTGAAATCGCTTCAAATAAGAATCAGAACCAGAAGATCACAGTCAGCTTCAGGGGTTTGTGACAGAGAGAGAAGCACACGGGCCTTGATGAAGAGCCCTGGGTCTAGGAGGGGTTGACCCAGGTCACTGTGGTCAAGCACACTGCTCCACTCAGAAAAACAGCTACAGTGTTTTCGTGCCTCCTCCAGGAGAAGGTTATTTTACTGCAAACTGAATTCAAGCTTTCACTTGGCCTGGGATGCCACCGCACACATTTTCAAGTTTTTCACTCATTCTATCTGTGCATAATTCTACATTCTTTCTGCATACGTTTCCCCCTCCTTGCCATTTCTGCCAGTCCTCTGGCTGTGGTAGAATGGAAGCACTTACAGTCCAGTCCCCAGAGTTCATGGAAATATAAATGACGACAATGTAATATTTTGAATTGTGTATTGTTTTAAAATAGAAAAAGCAGTTATGTTTCTCCCCAGGGGCATTTTGCACCATGCTTTTCAAAACAACATGCTGTTATGGGACACTTAGGGGTAGGCATTCTGAGTGGAGGTCCCAGAAGCACCAGAGAAAGAAAAACTCAAATTACAACTAATTTGATAACTCAAAGACACTAAATTTTGAGAGACAGACGTATACATTTAGTCAGCTTGCTCTTCGTTTTACAAAGGAAGCAATGTAGAAGGAGTTACTCGTCCAAGGTCACACAGCTAGTACATGGCAGGGCCATATGTTTTAAAGTTCCATTTTCAAAATGCTGTTACACACAATCCAAATTATAATCCTAGCAGGGGCATTTTTGTGTGTAGAAATTGACAAGATAATTAGTTGTAAAATGAAGATTAAATGAGACAGCATCTGTAAAGTAGCATGCACAGTAGCTAAACAGAACTAAATTAAAATGTTCTATCCATTACACATTTTTTCTTTATATTCATGTCCAGATATATTTTAGGTTTATAGAGTTGTAATGCTTGTGTATACCACATTGTGTTCTTTTTTTCACTTAACACAGCCTGTGTACTTACCATTTTAATGCCTAAAGAACACTCTATCTGGCTGGAAAGCTCTACTTTTTTAGATACTTTACCATTATTGAACATTTGACTCGTTTCCAGTTTTTCACCATTATAAATAGCGGGCCTTGGAACAATCTCACAGAGCTTATCATCCTCCCACCCACTGTGCTCCTCTTGGGGGTATTTCTTTGGAGTATGTTCTCAAAAATGGAATGAGACATAGAAAGAGTTTTCAAAGCAATCTGGTTTGCCACCAGTTTACTGTGTTTCTGTGTCACTGGTAATGGGAAACTATGTAATTGGGGTGGGGGAGTGGTTTGACTCCTCTCTAGGCTAGAAAAGGAACTTGGAGATTCCTGGCTGAAGCTTCCTTTCCCATCCCCACTCACCCCGCCCCTCTACCCTTGGCAACATCAGTGCTTTCCTGGCCTTTTTCTAACTTCCTCCTTCTGCTCAGAGCTTTGGAGCAGAAGTGACCATGCTAATCATACAGAACTGTATGAACAGTTTCTGTATCAGTACGAGGCAAAGTCTAACAAAAGCAACACAAGGAAATGTGACTATCCCAAGTTCTTTAACAAATAAAAGTTGGAGATTTACTTGTGAGTTTCCATCATGCACAAAAATGTGCTTTTGATTTCAATGATCTGATTTAAAAAACAAAAAAGCCTAACTGTGGATCTTTGCATATTCATGTGCTTGAATTCAAATATTTCGCCCATTCCCATTTTACCAAAAAGGAAACGGAGACTTAGAAAGATTATTTAACTTGTCCAGAGTCACACAGCTAGAAAGTGCCAGAGCTGTGATACTCAGGTCTGATTGATTCAAAGGCCTTTGTGCTTGAACTTGTCCTTACTTCCCTCTCATTTATGAGATGGTGACTGACCTGCCACACTGACTCAAGTGTGCTTTCAAGGATCGAATGAAATAGAAATCTCAAAGTGTGGTCTGGCCCTAGGCTTTCTTGAGAAACTCAGTGGTTTCTATCCTATGCACAATTTCTGAGAAATGGGTCCCCAGTTATATAAAATATCATAGTGTAACTATGATATTTTTAAATGCAGTGCTGCCCCACAATAGAGCTGTAAGGAGGAAGACGAAACTCACCTGTGTTGATGTTGGTGCTCCTGGTGGTCTTATGCATGCTTCAAAATGAGTCAGATGATGTAAACTGGATGTGGTAATGGGAATACATGTCTTTGGGCAAGCTCAATTCTTCTACTTCAGGTCTTAATGTTGTAGGTGAGTGACGAAGAGGGGGATAATCACCGAAGGAGCCACAGTCTTTCTCACTTTCTTTCCTAAGGGAGAAACCTGAAGTTAAACACAGTTCACCTCAATAACCAACTCAGAGAGTGTTGGGAGACCATTGGCTTTGAAAAAGGCCTTAAATATCCTCTTATTGGACACTGACCTTTCTCATTTCTTATTTTTCATATGTTGCTCTATTGTTTGGTAAAAACGCATGTACTACGGGGTGGGGGAGAGAACTGTGCATGTAGTGTGTTATATCAGACTCTGTCATAGGAAATTATGGAACAAAATACCTTCAGACAGATCTGTATGTGATGTACCTGCTGTCTGTGACATGCCTGTCTGTCTATGATATTCCTGCCTGAGTGCGACATGCCTCCCTGTCCCACACATGCATGGTCTCTAATTCTAATAAAACCCTATGAAGTAGATACGATTATACCCATATTACAGATGAGGAACTCAAGTCCCAGAGAGGTTAACTAACTGCCCCAAGGCACACAGTTACTAAATAAAACTAAGAAGCATATTCACCTCCCAAAGGAGGAAAGAGGAAGTGATTGGGATTGAGAGTTCAAAGACAAGTTTTAGTTCCGTTTCCCCCATTAGCTATATGTAGGACACTGGGCAAGTCACTCCAGTTTTGTTTCATTGTCTACAAATTAAAGGGTCCCACTCAATTGTTGCTTTAGTTCTTTCCTGACTTTACATTGTATGCCTTTTCCTGAAATCTGCACCCTTATTTGTGATTACTTGTAATTGGAATGGATCTTGTCCAGTTGTTCAGGAAAATCGAAACAAAAAGTACTGAAGAGTTCCCAAACCAAATATATAGGTGATGGAGATGATCATAGGAATGACAAGAGAAAGGACACTTTTTTTTTTTATTTGCAAAGCTAACTTGCTGCCACCTAGTGAGGAAAATGAGCATGTCTTCCTCTGGAGGTAGCCAAGGGAACAACTACCAGAAACCATCTTCTTGACCAGATAATTTACGGGATTTCACAGACGTGTTCAATCTTACAGTGTTTTTGCAAGGCAGTCTCTTTCCCTCTGACTAAAGTGAGGTTGAGAGAAGAGCTTCTCTGGGCGATATTATTAAGTAGACATAACCCATCTGCAGTCTCCAATGTGTATGTGCTGTGTGTTCTTTTCTCCGTGCTGAAATTTCTCCCTCTCCCTGCTGAAATCCCCAAACCTTAGAAGGTTTGAGCAGGAAAAAACCATTTTCAAGAATTCCGAGGGCAACCCATTTCATAGTACAGAGAAAAAGTAAGTGTTTTGATCAAAGTCACACAGGTAGTTAACATAGACAGGAGTGACAGTAAATTGATCTCGGAATTTGGAAAGCTGGTCTCATAAAAGCCACCCAGAATGGGTGAGATTAGATATTTGCAAATTACTTTCAAAAGCTAATAGAGCTCCTGAGCCTGGAGCGAGATTAGGAGATGTAATCAAAGACATTTCCATAGACATTTCCATATTTAAAGGAAGCTTTAGTCTTTTTGGTGGAGGGAAATGGCTGGTCCGGCTGGAAACCTAGAGGAACTGATACTGGGGGGAGTTTTATGCACTGGAAGACATTTTGTGCTGAAACAAAGACAGGTCTCACTCACTAGGACTCCAAAAGCCCCCAGCAATTCTTAATGTTCCTGTAAGACATTCTCACCTTTGGGGAGCATCCAGGATTCCCAATGCATCAGGTGTAATCTTACCTTTTCTCATGCCGGTAGGAAAGAGTAACAGAAGTGAGAACGAAAGCAAACGTTATTGTTTCTGGGTAGCTCACATGTGCTGGAATGGATTTTTCAAAGTCAAAAGCTTTTACTGTTGTAATACATCACTTGCAACAAACTCACAGCCCCCAAGTGGGGAGATCCACTTATTCTTGTAATCTCTCTTTGTAGTCAACAGCCTTTAACAACAACTACAACAACAATAGTGGCTGACATCACCAGGGGCACCCATTGAGTCAGGGGTTTTACATTCATTGTCTTACTTACAGCTAACAAAAGCTCAATGAGCTAATAATTACTATGATCCTCATTTTATGACTGAGTAAGCTGAGGCTCAGAGATCAGTTTACTCAGAGTCCCACAGCACCCCTGACTATCTCAGCCCTTAATCAGCACCCTGTACCACCTCCTTCCTGAGAGCTCAACCTCCCAGATGCGTGTGTGCATACACCCCAGCTAGTAGACGGGTATATTGTCTAGTATCTCTAGGAAAAGGTTCCCAACTCGCCACCACACACCCCCTTGTGGATGACTGCAGGGGCATTCTAGTAACACGAACTCTCCTTGGGGAACTGATCCATCAGCTTGGTAGGCTAGTTGCTTGTAGGGGGAGATTACCTCAGGAAAACATTTTCCCTAATTCACAACAAGTTGCTGGGTGAGGGTGGAGGGGGAGACAGACTGTAGGAGGGCAGGTGACTAATTAAGGGGAAGAATTTCTGATTATCTCTCGTTTCAGCTTATCAGAGCAATTGCTTCTCTCTATTAACATGGGTAATAGGTTCTCTTCAGTAATAAGCATGTGCAGAATTATTCACCGAAAGGGATGAACTTCTTTCCAGTGTTTGTTGTCAAATATGATCCCCCTTTCCTCCCATTAAATTATCAATTATGTACAAAGTTCCTGTAGCCAAGAATGAACCTATCATCTATCATCTATCATCATCTATCTATCTATCTATCTATCTATCTATCTATCTATCTATCTATCTATCTATCATCTATCTACATATTTTTCATCTATTTACCTATCATCACACACACATATGTAATAAGAACAAAATATATATACAACAATAAGTTTATCCTTGACCCATCCCTCCCCACTTTTGACATTTTTTTTTTTTTTGGTTCCTAAGTCTAAGAATGCATGGCGAGGCTTATATAACTTTTTATGCTGTGTCTCTAAAGCTTTTTTAAGGCAGAGAATCATAAACAAGGGCATTTCGAAAATGTGAACAGGAAATTTTTTAATACAACCTGAGAATGCTGTTAAGAAAGAGGAAGTGAGTTGGAGACTAAAGGAAGCTTTGTGTTCTGAGGATCATCAGAAAAGAAAAGACCTTCACCTCATGCCTAGACTTCACGCACCAAGTCTGGACTATGGGCAGAATTTTCAGCTGTCCTGAAATAAGCCCAAGGTACACATAGACCACAAGATGCCCTCCATGATCTGAGATTCTGTCTTATATATCATTAAACCCCCCCAGATTTTCTAGTATTGTTTTAGCATGTTTTAGAATGAGGACAATTCTTACCACCGGAAGGCTGTAGTTATTTACATGGTGTGGTGTGTGAGAAGTTGCCACAGAAACCTAAAGATGCATATGAATAGACAACTTCATTATTCATTAGGGAAATGCAAATGAAAGTCACAGTGAGGCACCACTGCATACTGATCAGGCAAACCAAAACTGATGCTCTCAAATGCTGGCAAAGATGCAGTGTTCGGACGTCTTGTACATTGCTGATGAAATGAGAATTCTTCAGATGAAAATGTGTAATGATTTGATCTCTTGTCCTGACAGGGACAATAGCTAAAACCAGTAGTGCTACATGTTATGTGGTGATTAAATCACTCCAGAATGAAATGAAGAACACTGGAGAAAGACTAAGTTCATGATCTCAGCCTGAAGCCTGGTCCAAAGGGGAGGGTTTGCTTAACATTCCTTCTATTAAAATCACATACTTTTGAAAGCCTATTTTCCACCACTGAGAGAATATACATTGCCTTTTAATTTTAAGAAACTGATCACTTCTCCTTCCTAGTAGAGAGGAGTTTTTAGAATGAGAGAGAGGGAGAGGGAGAGGGAGAAGGGGGCGAGAGAGAGAGAGAGAGAGAGAGAGAGAGAGAGAGAGAGAGAGAGAGAGAGAGAGGCACCTTGGTGACCATGTGATGTAACTCTTTTGCAGACGGATCTAAGTGAGGCCCAGAGGAGAGGATTTCCATTCCTGGGTGCCTGGTTTCATCCAGAGCTCCCTCTAATGACTGCATAATGCTATCTTTAGTCTTCAGATTTATGTACAGATTTGCTTTGCTGTGTTCCAAGTTAGTCCAAGCAACCTGAGCTTTCCAGGATTGGTGACTCTTGGAGATAAGGGGATGCATGTGGTCACAAGATTTACTGTATCTTTCATAATCGATACTGATTACTTCCCTTCATTAATGGCTTCTCCCCATTTATAGTTGTCATTTCCCTGACAACTATAAATTACAATCAAGGTTATCTTCTTATCTCCACCTGACTCAAATCACCCTCCTGGCTTGGAGCTCTGGGCAATTTACCAGACAGATATTGCTATGGTTGTATTTGCCTGACTACCTGCCAATTTGGTTAATGTAGGCAAATGAACCTATGCTTTCTGCCTTTTACCTGTGGAGGGGACCTATCTGGAGTTAATTAAAACAGAGAGCATCAAGAATTTTTGAATAAATATACATTGTATTACACAGGGCAACTAAATCAAGCTGCAAAGTAATCTGAAGTGATGACTACTTTGTATAAACAAGGGTCCCATGTTGTTATTACATACCAGAATTGTTCATGTGGGGGTCATTTTCTGGACTAGAAAGTGAGTGATGAGTCTACAATCAACAGGATTGTCATCTGGTTGATTTTATTCTGGCTAGTTTGGCTGAATCCCAGAAAATGATCCAGCTGACTGTGGTTCTTTCTAATTTTTCTGACAGAATTGATTGATTGAGGAAGTTTTCAGCCATGGAAACAGACTTGTATGCAAACAAGTTTTGATATTTAGGAATTTGGATTGCTTTCCCTTGATAAATGATTCAAAAGTTTCATTCTTTTTTGTAAAACTACACATCTGCCTAAAAGCTGAAAATTTATGTTACCTGTTATTTGTATGACTAGATCACTAAGCATTCAGGGGCTACTCTAATACCTATATCCCTCCTTACCGAGAACATTCTATGACTCCCAGCAACCCCCAGAACTTACAGGGACCTGTTCAAATGACGGGCCCTGAAGTTTACCCAAAGCTTCATTGCCTTTTTTAGCTTTATGGTAAAATCCTTCTACAGAACACTTTAGTTTTTTTTTGAGATATAAAATCATTAATGCATTTATTTTATTAATATCTTTCTCCCCTAGGAGATTAAGTTCCATGAGAACAGGGACCTTATCTAAATTTGCTCATTATTAAATCTGCAGTATTTAGTGTACTGCCTGGAATAGAACAGGTGCTCAGTAATGTCCAAATAGTTGATGTAAACAAAGGTGTTGGAGCATGTTTTTGAGAATGAGGGGAATGGTGAGGAAAAAAAATAGCATGCTTAGGCCAGCCTAGACTGACCTAGACTAGGAAGCCAGGTGTATGAGCATGAGTGGGGTTGGATCTGTCACATTTTAGTACTGTCATTATCCCTTTAAGCCTCATGAGAGCTGGACAGGAGGCTGTGCACAACAGCAAATAGAAAGGAAAAGGTGCAGAGAATCAGAAAGCAGTCAGCAAGCATCATTAGAATGAGCTAGTAATAATCATAATAACTGCCATTTACCAGGTTTCAGGCCTTGTGTGCGACACTTTCCCATGTATTATCTCATGTGTTCCTCATAATGTGTCTGTGAGAGAGATATTATCTTCATTTCATGCTGTGGAAACTAGGACTCAAGTTGGTACAGAATTTGGCGATGTTCCCACAAAAGTCTAGGATACTCTAACCCTGGTCTTTCTGAATTCAGAACCAGAGCACCCTTTAACCACTACACCGTCAGCTTGAGGAAGAGTCTAGAAATATGCAGAACCTCCTGCGAGTGGGGATCAAAGTAGCTTCCAGGGTGTTCTTTGATCAATTGCTAGAAAAACAGACAGGAGAGATCTCTTGCCCATTGGGCAGGGTACCTGTGGGAGCAGGATTTGGCTTGAGTTGTGACTAAGGCTGGAAGCAGAGTGGCACCAGGGAAAGATAGGCCAATAATAATTAAATATCCAGCACCTAGGAGAGCTCCAGGTTCACTTCTCTTCAGTAGGGTAACGCTGGACCTGGCAATGATATCGGCCCTCTCATTTTACTAAGGAGCTTCCCCAGGTCAGGCAATCTATTCAGCATTGTGACTGGGTGGCACATGCTGCTGCTGCATGCAGCTCACAATGAAAGCTGTGTTAAGATGAGAGGTGCATCTGACTTTTAAGGACTAGCCCAGCTAGGCCCCTTAACTGAGAACCTGCCCTGAATTCCTGAGTACTGGAAAATGCAGTAACAGCTGTAGAAACAAGCAACTCTGCTCACCTTGGCACTGAATTATAAAGTACATCATCATTGCAGAGGGAACCAGTAACATCTGCCTTTCCTGGCTGTTACTTAATTTTTTCTAGTTATGCAGCCTCTTTATGTTCTCTCTGTAACTGCTGTATATGATGCAAAAGAGGAGGGGGATACAGAGATAGAAAGAGGGAGGGAGAATTAATTTACCACTGGGTGAAATGAAATGCACTGAAATGTAGTGGAATTTCATTAACTTCGGAAATGATGATAAACACTGTCCACATAATTCTTACTAATGCATAATTCATATCTGAAAATAGAGCCAATCTCTTCTAAAAAGCATACCCATTTATGCCCCCAAATTAACTTGGTGTGTTATTCAGGATGGTTGACAAGATAAAAGATCTACTATGAAATGTAATCGTCTATTAAGATTGGAAATCTATGAGTCTTTCTAGTTTAGCAGATGATGGTAGCTGATAACAAGTGGCGTCTTGAGAGGCAGACACCCACAGTCTTCGTTCTCATAATTTGAATCTCCCCAAGGACATCATTTCAGGCATAACCACGAGAAGTTAGAATGAGTTTTGAGATTTCCATAGCAACCATGGCCCAATATATATAACCATGGAGGATATATATATATATATATATATATATATATATATATATATATCCTCAATATATATTTATATAAATAAATAAATAAATATATATATATATAAATATATATATTTATATATATATATAAATCCCCAAAAAGGAAATTGAAATCAGTTTCAAAAGATTCAAATGGGGTCAGGGAAAGGCCCATACATTTTCTGATAGGTAATGTTTCTACATTATATATTTATATAATATGTAAATTTATCTATATTATATATAAATGCATGTACAATTATACAGAAAGATTTAAAAATTCCTTTCTCATTTTGTGTAATACTGTCTATCCTATTACACAAACTCTCAGTGACATTTATCACTTAATGTCTCAAGACATAATAATTTCTTCATTAAACCCTCTTATGCTCTTCATATACTCAGGAGAGTGGTAATGGGGAAGAAACCTTTTCACCTTTAGATCTAACACGAACCTCCACTGTGGTTGGCAGAGAGAGAATATTAAGTAGAAGGGTAGCTAGCTATTGGCCTAGCTTCTACCAATGGAATATGTATCTTCAGAGGACAGTCAACAACTCATAATGGAGGCATCATGGCTCTTCTGCCAATAAGTCCTACAGCCAATTACAGAACACCTTGGTCAGGCATGTGAAGAGTAATGTCAGGGATGACTTTGGAAACACTCTCAATTTTTTCATGATGGTGGATTACACAGGGCTTTGGTTTTATAGAGGAGCACTTCTTTTCAATGCTAACCCTATTAGTCTTAAAAGAAAAAAAAAACAGGATTTGGAGTGCTATGGTGGTAAAGAAGCAGACTGGCTTCTGAAACTGTGAATTTGAGTAAATAGGAGAAAGCCCTTGACCAGCACCCATCAATGTGAGACCTTAGTTTGCCAGGCCAGGAACACCTCGTTGGAGGCATTATGACTCCTTCCTCCTTGCTCACCACCCCTCCACTTATTGGTGCATAAGTGACTCAGACCACCCTGTGCATAGATATTTTCTGCCTCCATTATTCCTTCACCTAGGGCAGGGTGTATTGTGTAAATATTGAAGTGATAGGGACAAGTACTATTACCTTCTAAGGCAATCCCTATTCCTCTTACCTTTCCCACCCTATTATGTAACTGCTGAGGTATGAATGAAGTACTTTGCATTTTGATAAAAGTAGTGTAATCAAATAGAAATAAGCCATTAAGTAGCTTCCACCAATGGGAGACCTTTGTCAGGCTATCAAAAACTTCATAAAAATCACATCCTGACTCTTCCTTTGTTGATCACGGCCCCTCTCCCCATGGGACACTAAGACACTCAGAGAATGCTTCTGCTATCGTGAAAATAGTGATGTCACGGATACCCTCTGCCTTACTCTATTTCATCCCCTAGTGCAGGGTGCAGTGTGCAAACATGGAAGTGATAAGGGCAAATCGGACCTTACAGGGCCATGACCATTTCTTTTATGATATGGATGCTGAGGTATGAATGAAGTAGTGGTAATTGAGAGCCTGAATTGAAGGACAGCCATCGCTAGGTTTTACCAATTGAGGGACCTCAGTTTGCCAAGTAATCAACACCTCACAAAGGAGGAATCATAACTCCTCCTCCTTCGCTTACCGCCCCTCCCTCCATGGGAACCTCTGCCACTCAGGGTGTACATGGTGCTCACGTGTGAAAAGTGATTTAACAGATGACTTCTGTATTCTTCTATTCCTTCTCCTAGGGCAGAGTGCAGTGTGCAAACATGGAAGTGATAAAGGCAAATAGGACCTTTCAGGGACATGACTATTTTTTTATACGGATCCTGAGGTGTGAATGATGGATATTGATAATTGAGAGACTATCTGTAACTAAGGACAGCCATTGTTAGGTTGTACCAATTGGGAGACCTCAGTTAGGCAAGTTATCAACATCTCACAGAGGAGGAATGATTCCTCCTCCCCTCGCTTATCTCCTTTCCCCGCATTGTTCCATTGGGTATTCAGTGAGCACCTTATGCATTCACATAAATAGCGATGTCATGGCTACCTTCTGCATCTGTCTGCGCCTTCTACTAGAGCTGGTTACAGTTTTCAAATAGGAAAGTGATAGGTGCAGGCACTACCTTCTAGGGCCATCCCTATAACTCTTAACTGGCTTACCCTATGACATAGGTGTTGAGGTGTTAATGAAGTATGTTGGCTGCTGATACAGAGGATGTGATTAAGTAGAAGGTAGCCATTGACCAGCTCCCACCAATGTAACTTCTTAGCGGGTCAGGACACCAATGCCTCACAATTAAGGCATTATGGGGACCTCAGTCCCCCTTCCCCACTTACCCTCTCTCCTTCTTTGGTTCCTCAGCCACTCAGAGAGCACCTTCTGTGAACATATGAAGTGATGTCAGGGTTGACTGTTGCTACAAGCTCAGGTCTTTCTCCTAAGACAAGGTCTAGAGAATGGAAATGTATGTTCTGGAGAACTACCTCATTCCAAGGGCCACCCTTATATCTCCTAATCTGCTGACCCTATGATGTTGGTTGCCCAGTGGGAAATGTGCACATTGGCAGCTGATATCCCGTCTGCTTAAGTAGGAGGGCAGCCATTGGTCAGTTTCCACCAATGGGGGCCTGGATTGCCAGGTCATCAACACTTCACGTTGGAGGCATCATAATTCCTTTTCCCTGGCTCACTGCCTCTCTCTCATGAGTCCCTCGGCCAATCAGAAGGCACCTTGTGTTGTCATGTCAACAGTGATATCATGGATCTTTTCCCACCGTGTATTCCTTCCTCTCTGGTATGGAGCTGTGTGCAAATACGGAAGTGATAAGGTGAGCACTAGCATCTAGTACAATCCCTATTTTTCATAACTGCCCTACCCTATGATATGGGTATTGAGGTCCAAATGAAGTATATTTGCAGTTGATAGACCTTCTGTGATTAAGTGGAAGCGAAACCATTTGCCAGCTTCCACAATTCAGGGACCTTAGTTTTCCAGGCCATCAACATCTCACATGGAGGCATCATGACTCCTTCCTCTTCACTCACTGCTTGTCCCTTGAGAGTCCATTAGCCACTTAGAAAGCACTTTGTGCATTCATGTAAATAGTGATGTCATGCTTGTCCTCTGCCTCTGTCTACTTCTCTAGGGCAGGGTGCAGTGTACAAATACAAAAGTGATAGGAATGATCACTATTTCTAGGGCCATCCCTATACCTTTTATCTTCCCACCTTTATGAGTGCGTGCTGAGGTGTGGATGAAGTACTTTGGCTGCTGATACACTGCATATGGTTAAGTAGGAGGCTGTCGCTGGCCAGCTTTCACCAACGGGACCCCTTATTGTGTCAGGACAGCAATGCCTCACAATGGTTGCATCATGCATTTTTCCTTTTATGGGAGCCTTCAGCCACTTAGAGTACATCTTTGGCTTACCTATAAATAGTCATGTCAAGGAATGTAGCTCTCCCTCTTAACAGTTTTTCCTGGCTGAAATGCAAATACAGAAATAATTTTTTAACTGAGAGGTCTCTGAAGTTTCTCATTTCCATTCTTTCCTTCATCCCCTCGTATCCCCACCCAGTTTCCTTGTTGCTTCAAGGACTCTTTACATCACAATAGCTAGGTAACTCTTGTAAAGGCACTCATCCCTATCATTTTCATACCTACAGAGTTTTGTGCAGTCACAGCTTTTATCTTATTATCCAACATATTTTCTCAGGCATATATCTATGCTTTTCAATCTCCAGAACCTTCGAACCCTGCTGAGGGATTGCATGGAGTCCCATCCTGCTCCTTAGAAGCCGTTCAGAACCCTTCCCATTTGTTGCTTGCTCCCTTTTCAGTCTCAAGTATTTCCCAAGGATCCTCCCCCATCATCTTTACCCAGGCCTAGTGTGTGTATTAATGCTCACCCTTGGCCTGGAACGTGTATTTCTTCATCTCCATCCATACAACTTCCACTTATCTTTCAAAGTCCAAAATCATCATCTCTTTTTAAGCCTTCTACCTATTAGTTAAATGCTTTCTCTTTGCTGCTACTTTGAATTGACACTCAGTGTCAGAACTGGATCTTTACCTTATTCTTGGACTAGATTACCTACCTAGTATTTTTATCCCTTAGCCTTCTATTTCTTATTTTATTTAAAATTTATTTAGATTGTTATGTTGAAAGAATCCTTGTATGCTGTCTCCAATTTTTTTATGGGGGGTGGCAAATTGAATGAATGAATGAATGAATGAATAAGTAAGAAAATAAATATTCTTTCTCAAGAATTTCACCTCTAAACCCTAGCTTGGTGACTACTCTGCTACTTGTTCTATGTACCTCATCCACCACACCTCCTATTACCTCGGTCTTTTTCTCTTTTTGGCTAAGCCTGCTTCTTCTGATAGGACTTAATTTCAAGAGAGAGTGCTCACCTGGTGGGTGAATGAATATTGGTAATTCTCTGGATATGAGCCTTGCCACGAAATAGGGTTTCTGAAGTCTTTGTCTAGGCTCTTCTTCAGTGTCTGAGATATCCCAGGGATACCCTGGCCCCACCTAAATTGCACTATTGTGTGCTAATCAACCTATTATGACATGTCCTGCACTATGACATAAGTGGACTAGGACTAGGTTATGCATTAATATATTTCAATGACTGACTACTTTTCAAAGTCAAAGAAACATATTTCTGTATAAGCACAAAGACTGACGCAATAACTGTTTACCACAAAGGTTTTCGAGAATTCTAAATTCACAAGCTTACTCCTCCTTTTGTTCATAAAGTGTGTGAGTAGGCACGAGGAATACTGCCTTAGTTACATGGGAAACATCAGACTCCTATTGCTTATTTTAGTCTTTCATTAGGCTCAGTGGCCAAAGCATATCTCCCTTGTTTGAGAGCTATTACAGTAGTAACAAAACATGTGAAAACTTCAGTTAGGTTAGTTCTAACTAAACTTATTGGTTCTCAGTGCTGTAAAACTTCTTGTATTTAAAGAAAATTGTTCATCACTTTTTAGCTTGTTATCTATAAAGTGGTCTCCTTTGAACATCACTGCTCATTGCTGCAACACTACAAACCAGGCCATTTTCCTTTGCCTGAATAAGGAAACTCCATAATTGCTTACCCCTTTAAAAATTCATATATTGCACAGACCTCCTAGAGACTCCTTTGAGTGATGCTGATTTAATTGTTTAATTGTTCATACATACAAAGTAAAACCAAAGATTTACAAATGGGATATGCTATCAGAGACTTAAATTTTCTTTTAAAATATAAACTTATGAAAATGAAATTAGTTTAGATGGCTTAATGAATTGTCCTTGCCTAGACTTACCAACTGACAAAAGAGAGAATAAATATTTATGTTAATAGTAAGTATATAGTTTTAAGTTAATCTGACTTCAAAATGCTTTGAAATAAAGAGGTTTTCTGACCTTGACTGGAACACTTACAAAAACAGATAAAGAACTTTTAGATGCAGTTAACTTAAGGAAATAACTATAATAAAGGTGATGCATCATTCAAAAGGCAAGGACCCAGAATTTCATGATAAAATCTTAGCTGACTGCTGATGCTAAACAAACAGCTTCTGCCAAAATAATTGATCTTGTAATCACTCAGAAAGGAGAGCCCTCAGAGGAATTAATAAATTCCTCTAAGATTGTTGTTAACTTTCTGAGAAAAGTCCCTAATTTGGAAAATAGGTATCTTGAAAAAATTTGAAAACTCATTGCATATAGATAATATTTAGCACTCTCAGTATGGCTAATTGGGGGTGCCAAATATGTTAAAATGAATTTTAGCAAGAATTCCTCATTATATTATTCAAAACAGGAGAGTTAAATTTGCCATATTACACCAACATTACTGGGGCAATTTTAAAGATATTGTCAAAGTTGTTTCTAAAACCTGACCTACCTGCTAACAACACGATCCTGGTTAAACTACAAAGGTGGGTCATGATCAGAAACAAAGCCTGGGAGGCCCTTTGAACACCTCCAAATAGGTTTTATAATGTGGGGGGAGGAACAAACTTTATTCTACACTCCTCTGCCCAATAATTAAATCTACACGAGGCAGATTAAATTAACAAGACAAAAATTACTAAATTTAATTACATAGGTATGTGTGGGAATTCCATATACATGAGAAAGTCAGAGACCCCACATACATCAGTGGTTCAGAGACAAAAAGGGATGTTATTCTAAGCTAAGGATGAGGCTGGTAAGGTTCTTTGGGACTTCAGAGGGGAGGCAGGTCACTTGCAGAATAAGAAGAGCAGATGTTCAGTAATCAGAAGTTTGTCCTGCCCTACAGATAAGTCATAAAAAGTTATTTCTGATGATTACTCTTAAAATGGGCAAGACTCCTAATTTAAATTCCTTAAGAGAAAAGCAAAAGTTTCTCATGAGTCCACAAAGTCTCAGATGACCAGCTCAAAATAGTTTCCATGCCAATGTGGCACATTTGCAGAGCCTTGTTCTGAAACCCTTCAGTAAAGATGATTCCTTGATACACTATAAGTATATCTAGTTGTGAGTGGGTTAAAACTTTTTTTGTCGGAAGGCTACTACTCTGTATTTGTTTGTTACAGTTGCTGCAGTAAAGTACCACAAACTAGGTGCCTTAACAGAAATTGACTGTCCCACAGCTCTGGAGGCTAGAAGTCCGAAATCAAGATACAGGCAGGGTTGGTTCTTTCGGAGGGTTGTAAGCAAAGTGTCTGTTTCAGGCCTCTCTCCATGCCTCTAGGTGGCTGTCTTCCCCTTGTGTTTAGTCACATCAATTTCCTTTTCTGTGTGACTTTTTCTTTGCCCACATTTCCCCTTTTTTAAAAGGACACTAGTCATATTGGGTTAGTAATGACCCTGATGACCTCATTTTAATGTAACTAATTACATCAACAAAGTCTATGTTTTCAAACTCTGAGATGCTGGGAGTTAGGAGTTTAACACATGAATTTGGGGGAGGGGGTACACAATTCAACACATAACAGTTCCTAACTGTGGCAAAAATAAAACTTGATTTTGTTTTTTCCAAACTGAGAAATTCCAACTTATCTCTCTAGTGACAAGGGAACTTATTTTACCAGCATTGTTATTAAGGTGCTCTGTAAACTTTTTCCTTTTACTCAGAAATTCCGCTGTCTTTATCATCAAGAGTTTTAATAAAAAGTAGAGAGAATTAATGAAATTCTACAAGTAAACAAACAAAGTTCCCAGAAACCCTAAAACTTCGATTGCCTAAAGTATTATCATTAGTTTTAATGTTTGTAAAATCAATTTCCTCTGGGATACAGAAGTTACCTCATGTATTAATAAAGAAAGGTTAATTAAATAATAAGCCTGTTTGGGAATTTCATCCTCAGCCTTGGATACTACCCTATCACAAGCAGATATGATTAGTTAATGCAAAAGACTCATACAGTATCTCCAGATTTATCATGAACAGGTACAAGGTGCATCTCCAAAATACCTACCTGAACAGCCTCTGCATGCTCTGCACTCTGGATACTTCATCTTCTGGAAAAGACAATGGAGAATTGCTCTTGAGCCCCAACATAAAGGACTGTATCAGGTAATATTAACCATCACAGCAGTACAGTTCCAAAGTGCAGATCCTAGGATTCATGGTCCCTAACTCAAAAGATATGCATCACCACCTAATTACTGACATCCATTCCACTTGGAGTCCTTAATCTTTGGATTGTTAGTAATCCTCTAGAGGTTGCTGAAATTAAAGGTGGACAAACTACTCAAGATGACAGAAAAAGCCCCTAGCCTCAAAAGTGAATGGCTACTAAGATGACAAAACAAGATTAATTTTCTGATTCTTCAACACTCTTTTCTATTCTTTTACTTTCCCCCTAATCTTCACTATTATTCTACTTTGATGTCCTCTAGAACACTAATGTGACATCCTATGTCTCCATCCAATTTTTGACTCCTTATCTCTCCTACCGCTTAAGAAAAAAACACATCTCTCTTATGTGTTTTTCCCATAACCACTGCTCTGAATTTAATTGACTGCTGTATTTGTTACCACTACCTAACCCTGCTGACAAAAAAGTAATAGCTGTTCCTTTAAACACTTTAGGAGGTAGATTCCCTTTTACAGGTCCCTTCTGGTACTTGTTTCTCTCACAGTGTTAACCCCAACCTTTAGTCTTGTAAAAGTTGGAACTCAACCTCACATCAACAAAATGTCTCTGCTGAAGTAATTATGTTCATATCAGCAAGGTTTAGTCAATCAGGAGTAGATACTAATATTGGGGATCTCCTGGTTTTAATGATCTGTTTGTTCTCTTCAACCTGCTTTTCAGGAACTGTTTAACTCCATTAAAGGAATTTTTCTATATCAAGAGACATGAATTGGCTCACTGCTATTGTAGTAAATTATAGCTATATTTCTAATTCAATCTATGCTCTGAGCGTACTGCTTCTTATGTGGAAATCACTCTTATAGCTTGAGAAGGATACCCAGAAGCCTCCAAGATGAAGCAAACATAGGTTATTTAAGAGAACTTCCAAGAGAGATAATTGATTCCTTCTTTATGCCTACACTATGAGCTGCATTTCCCATGGTAGGGATAGTACAACTATAAAAGTGGTCTACAATTTGTCTCTGCCATTAATAGAAGTCAAAAATGACAGACTTCTGCTTTGGAAGCCCAACAAACTAGTATAAATTCATTAACTAGAGTTGTCATGGACAATCACAGAGCCTTTGACTTCTTCTTAGCCATCCAAGGGGAGAGTTTGTGCTGTAGCAAATACTACTTGTCACATTTATATAAGCACTTACTACAGGTAAAGTGGAAGAGTTTGTGACTAAGCTCTAAGAAAAAGCTATGTCTTATCTAAAACAGACCTGATTGGATTCTGACGTTTTCATTACATGGGTTTCATAATCTTGGCCTCTGACTTTAAGACCTGTTATTAATGTCAGTTTCTTAGAATTGTGTTACAGTTGGCTGATACAAACTGCTCAGTCTTTTATATTGAGTTCTGACTGTGCAGCCATTTTGATATCAGAGAATGCAACAACTTATCTTGCAGCAATCAGGAAAGATTAACCCTAGTCCAAGTATAAACTACATTTTCTAAATAACCTCCTAGTCAGCAATGGGGAAATCTAGAGATCATACAGTATGGTCTCACAGCCTGACTTCCTCTGTCTTTGGTGAAAAGAAGAAGGCCCTGAAATTCAGGATGTTGTCTGCTCACAGCTAGGCCTCAGTGCTGGTACAATCTGGCCTGGTACTCACAGCTTGATCATGTTATTCTGTTAGACGTAAACAATCCTACACAGCACCACTGTCCAACAAAGTGACTTTAAGGCCATGATAAAGTAAGACAAAACAAGGCCAGTTCATAATCTTGTCTAAGCAACAGACAAAAACAAGGTCATTGTGCAGCCCATAAAATGTCAAACATCTCCCTCTCCTGGTTAAAATGAGTGCCTGCTGCTTCTCTACCAATTATAGCTTTTCCTCCCAGTTTGCCCTCTTTGTAGATAAGATTTACTGAGATACCCAAAGATAAAATTGCTCTGCCTTCTGACAGCACCTAACCTAAAGCACACTCACTTTTTAAAATCCTCTTCAAATTACCCAGTCAAAGCCAAAATTCAGTAATAAGTCTTTTCTGACTTCCTCTTACTGAGGCACCTCATGGTTTTCCATGCTGTGTGCTCTTCCTTGTTGCAGCAAGTAATATAAACTCAACTTGTTCAATTATAGATGTATTCCTGGTGTTCTTTGACTGGACGGTGTTGACAATAGAGAACTTTGATGGGCCCCAAGAGCTGCTAATGAGAGTTATCTCCAAGACCCTGAAGGAAATGTTTCAGAAAGCTAGACCTTTGTAGGAGGGTTAAGTTAAGGTATCTTATGCAAACCTACTTGGATTGCCTTAGCTCACTGTCAGATAACAAGAAAAAGAGATTGTTGGGCTCCAATTATATCTGGGGGGCACTACGGGAAGGGTACATTCTTATAGAAGCCTCAAAGCTCAACTGAGTAGTGTCTTCTAGTTAGCCAAGCCGACTCCCTCTTCCCTTTGCCCCCAAATCTTTGCGTTCTCGCCTACCCATATCCCCAGGATTGTCTGAGTAGGCCGCTTCTGCCTTAGAACTCCTTCTACCCTTATTTATTCTCAAGAATTCCAGTACTTAAGCCTTGGGGTTTTACTTACATTTTGGAGCCAGACCTTAGTGAGTCTGAGATTTCTAGGGCTTCATACCACCAGAGCCAATCATTATCCTTGATATGTTGAGACAGAAAGACCCTGAAAAGGTGATTTTTATTTTCTAGAAGTCCAAAAAGGTGACTGAAGAAGAGGCACTATGATCCCATGATGAAGGGGAGGCACTATGTTCCCACAATGGCCTGAATAATAATTTATACCTGGGATGGGATATAAGTGGAAGGAATTACTTTGGGAAGTCTTCACAGATGAAAAACTAACTGTGTTGAGTCTTGAAGGCTGAGTA
Organism: Cynopterus sphinx; assembly: GCA_030015415.1. Lineage (NCBI taxonomy): Eukaryota > Metazoa > Chordata > Mammalia > Chiroptera > Pteropodidae > Cynopterus > Cynopterus sphinx. Next base: position 88,976,666 of record CM057388.1, read on the forward strand.
AAAAATTGTCAGATGGTCAAGGGGTAAGAGATAGCTGTAGAAAGAATATTTCAGGAAAAGGAAACATTAGCAAAAGCACAGAAAAATGAAACAGAATTATGCATTTTGGTAACTAAATGGTTCAGTATGGGAAAAATATAAGATTTGAGGGAAGAGAGCAGTGAGGGGATGAATAAGAAGTCCACAGGAACCAGGCTATGGAAGAGTTTTTTGTTTTGTTTTGTTTTGTTTTTATTATTTATTTATTTATTTATTTATTTATTTATTTATTTTGCAAGGCAACAGGGTTTTAATTTTATAAATGTTATCTGTTTAAAAGTTTTGGCAGAAGGACCGTAGAGTCAGATGTGGAGAGAAAGAAGTGTACTCTGTTAACACCAATGCATCTTCCTGCTTTCTCCCTGGTCCTTTTAGAGTCAATTTTTAGCACAGCAGCCTGAGTGATCCTTTTAAAATGTGTCAGATCACATTATTATTCTGTTCAAACTTCTGTCACGACCCAGATCTTAGTTTCTGGATGTCATTATCCACTAAATGGAACCAGGGATTCTAAGAGAAATGGTGGATTCTAGGTCTGAGGCAGGGAAAATGCAAGGAAAATCTGGAAAATGTTGTGTAAGAAAGTAAAGGAGTGCTCAAAGAATCATGAGGATGTGTCAAAAGGACACAGAAGCCAGCTCGAAAGTACTTCTGTTGGACAATTTATTGTATCTAAGACAGTTTGAGCATAAAAATAACAGAAATAGACTATAACCCACTGGATAAAATCAGAATCCATGCGTCAATACTGATAAAAATGGATGAATGAATGAAAGTGGGAGAAGAGAAAACTCTTTTTGTAGAAAGTTAACTAATTACTGTGGAAAAAATGATGGGAATAACAATTGTTATTTAGCAATCATCAGGCAAAGATTAGCAAAGACTGCTAAAACTATTAGTCAAAGGTTCAAGGAGTAGTATACACTGAATGTTTGTGTCCCCCCAAAATTCATATGCTGAAACCTGATCTCCAATGTGATGGTATTTAGAGGTGAGGCCTTTGAGAGGTAATTAGGTCATGAGAGTAATGCCCTCATCGGTGGGATTAGTGCTTTTATAAAATAGACCTGAGAGAGGTCCCTCACCACTTTTGCGTGTACAGACACGCCTTCATTTTGGGCTTTCTAGCCTCCAGAACTGTGAGAAATAAATGTTTGTTGTTTAAGCCACCCAGTCTATGGTAATGGATTATAGCAGCCCAAATGGACTAAGACGAGGAAGAAAATATTTACAAAATATTTTCCTACAGATCACTTATGAATTACAAATGGAAAGATTATATCTTTATAGTGAAGAAATCTGGTGTCCATCACCTTAACCAAGTGATCAAAGTTAACATTCTCAATAATGGGACAAACTGACATCATGTATATCCTGATATGGTTCACTGAGAAGGACACAACATCACTTCTGTGGTAGTCCTGCCATGAAGAAAGATTAGACAGACCCACACTGAGGGACAGTTTATAAAATAGCTGGCCTGTTCACTTAAAAAATGTCAATATTATGAAAGTCAAGGCAAGTCTGAGGAACATTTCCAGATAAAAGAATACTGAAAAATGATGACAGCTAAAAACAGTGTGTCATCCTAGATTGGATGCTGGGTCAGAGGAAGACACTGCAATAAAGGATATTAGTGAGAAAGTTGGCTATATATGAATATGGACTGTATAGGAGATAGTATTATATCAAAGTAAATTTCCTAATTTTGGTAAATGTACTGTGGTTATGTAAGAAAGTGTTCTTGTTCTTAGGAAAATGCCTGCTGAGGTATTTGGGGTAAAGAGACATATCTCCAATATACTCTCAAATGTTTCAAAAATATACTTAAAAAGAAGTAGGCAAATGTGGCAAAATGTCAGCAACTGGAGAATCTGAATGAAAGATATATGAGAATTCTTTGTACTTTATTTAAAACTCTTCTGTAAGTTTGATGTTATTTCAAAATTAAGGTTTTTTTTTTTTAAATCCTTGCAATGGTTCTTTATTTCTCTATATTATAGCCAAAGTTCTTAAATGGCCTACCAGACCCTGTGTGATTTGGCCCTCTATTAAGTCTCTTACCCGCTCTCTCACTGCTTTTCTCTTTGCTCACTCTGCTCTTGACACACTTACCTCAGTACTGTTTCCAAAAAGGCTTCATGTGCCCTGTAGTGCTCTGGGCAGTTCTCTCTGTCTGGAATGCTCTTCCCTTAAGTGCTCCCATGGCTCACTCGCTTATTTCCTTCAGGTCTCTGTTCACATGTCATTTTATCAGTGAGGATGTCCCTGAATACCTTATTTAAAGTTGCTTTCGTCACCTTTCTTCTAGAAATCTGTTCCTCTTCATTTTTTCTCTATGGCACTTATCACCTTTTAATATATACTTTATTTTTCTTGTTTATTGTTTGTCTACTCCCATCAGAACATACACTTCATGAGAGAGAATTATCTGTTTTGTTCACGGCTGAATCCTCAGCATCTTAGAATTATCAAATATTCCTGACTAAATTATTTGTGAAAGAATACCTATTAATAGCTAGGATTTATAAATTTATTATGTACCATGAAGTATTCTAAGTAGTTTACAGGTTATCTCATTTCTAGCATAAAGACATTATATGTGAATATCTTTATTGTCATCATTATCATCATCATCATCATCATCATCATCATCATCATCATCATCATCCCATTTTTTCAGATGAAGAAAGTGAGGGAATGAAACATGAGGAAACCCAAGCACTCTGACTTGAGTTTATTTTATTGACTACTATGCTGTACTACCTCTCCTGTGGTACAATACCTTTTATATCATGTTTAAAAACATGCGCATTTACATGATGTTTAAGAACATGTAGTATTATACAAAATATTGTTATGGGATGCTCACGTATGTAGCAAACGTATGAAAATATACGTGGTAATGACAATCTGCAAGAAATCAGTTGGTTGGTAGTGTTTAAAGTGGCAATCAAATACAATCAAAATTGAAAATCTCGTAGGAAGTCACTGACACAAATGATTTTTCTTCTAGCATCAGATCCTTTCACTGAATTCAATAGTGGGCTTGCAGGTGGAGGCTATCTTGGATGGAAATCATTACACTCTCAATTGGTCTAGTGGGATGCTCACACTGGGAAAGGAAAGAGAGAACAACAACAGCCTGTACCATCACTGGATTAAGGTTTTCTTCTAGTGTCAGAAAGGGGAACAGGCTCAACAAGCTCAACCCTCTCTCTCTGGGAGGACACATAAATCAACATTGCTATATGGCTATCTAGACATTTGAGTTTCTGGGGATGGATAACTCATGACATCTCCTGATAGCCTTTTCTGGTGTTTATCAGCTCCTATTATCAATAATGACTTATTTATGTTTAACTCACATCTTGCACTGTAATTTCAGTCTCTTTCCTATTACTCTGTAGATATGGAGAACAGATGGTCAGCATTCTCCTTATAACCTTTTAGAGAATGGAAGATAACCATGGAAGCCCTCTTTCCTCAGGTAGCTTTATTTCCCTGAACAAAAGAGTTTCAAACTCTTCATTTTTTTGCACATTTCCTTTGTGTTACATTGGATTTAAAAAAAAAAACACAGTGCTTTTCTTTGAAAAAGTAACACATGCAGACAATTAAAATTCTAACACTCCAAAAGCACATGTAGAGAAAAGTAAGTTTCCTTTCCATCCAAGACCTCTCAGTCTCCATTGTGAAATGAGCTATTCTCACCAGGGTGTCCTTTCAGAAAAATTTCTTAATGCATCCAAGTATATATGAATATATTCTCCTTTATAGTCTTTTTCTATTGAGCAAATATTCTTTAAGCATCTACTATGTGCCAGGTGTTGTGCTAATTCCCAGGGCAGGGCACTAGTAAAATAAAAATGTATTTTCTGTCCTCAGTAAGTGCATGCCTTAGTAGGGGAGAAAGGCATAGCCATTCATTTATCAAATATTGATTGAGTGCTCTCCATGTTCCAGGCAGTGTGTGAACCTATGAATAAACACAGAATTCCTGCCCTTCCAGAGCTCATAGTGTTACAGAAGGTATGGCCAGAGCAATGAGCAGGTATGATGTGAAATATAAACCAACGCCAGAGAAGTGCCACAGTGATTCTTGGCAATTACCCCACATCCCCTTGTAATCAGTATGACTCCACGTGGGGAATAGGTTGTGAAAGCTAAGCCTGGAACTTAGTGGAAAGGGAAAACTGAATTTTTAGGCAGGAGCAGCAACTCTGGAACCCTGTGTCAGGCCCAGGGCTAAGCCCTTTACACACACTGTCTCATGTAATCTTCACAGTAATATGAGGAGAGTGCACCTATGTTTTACAAAGGAGGACTCCAGAGATGTTAGGGAACGGGCCCTAAATCACACAACTGAGATTAAAACTCCAGTCTGTCTTTCTGCAATGCTTAAACTTCTCACTCACCAAACTGATGACAGTTTCTGAATTTGAGGGTGAATAATGGGTGATTCTGATACACCTCTTTCTCCCTTCCACCCTGGAGAACCACTGGCCCACAGATAATAGTTTGATTCAGCCTCTTATTAGATTGATTTTTTTCCATTTAAAGTGTGAGATGGAGAGGAAAACATATTGGTCTGGGTGTAAGGAGCCCTAGCCCTAGTCCCTGCTCTGTCTCTCATAAACTCTATGACCTTGAGCAAGTCACTCTACCCTCAGGACCACAGAGACCTGATCTTGGAAGTGCAGAGGCTAGTGGGGATCATCTCTGGGTGCTTGAAAGGATTTGATGTTATTTTCATCATCCCTAAGGGACTGTAATGACATTTTCTGGGACAAAAACTACATCTCCTCCTTGAGAATGACACAAAAGCAGTTCAGTAAATCTATTTATTTTGAAGGCAGTTTAAAAAATGAATCCACAGAGAATTGTAAACGGCTGGCTTTGCCTTACAGAGAATGTGAGATGTGAACATGTCAATACTTCCTTGGTCTCTGTTTTCTGCTCAAAATTACAAAAACTCCCCTCCTCCCCATTTTCTCAATAAAGTGAAATGAGCCTTAGTTAAGTGAGCAAGTACCTGCGTAATGATCCAATTGAATTAAATTGATAATCCACTGGCATCTGAAGATAATCCTTAATGAAAACTGGGAGAGAGCCATCAAATTAATGGGTTATTGCAGGTATGTAATAACCTGAGAACTTTGCTCATGCTGATTTTATGCTTAGGAGAGCAGCCCTGTGACATGCTGCAAGCCACAAAAAGAGGATCCGCCATGGTCAATAAGCTCCATAAAGCAAAGAGCAGAGAGGCTGGTTTGATTCAGAAAAGAAGGGTGCTGAGGCATGGCCATCAGATAACTAGCCTCCTGCTTATTGCTCGTTCCATTTCACATCAAACTTAGGGATTTAGAGACTAGATCTGCTTATTCTTAAAGTAAACTCTTCTGGACTCCACAGGGTCACACGAGTGGGAAGTTAAAAGAGTACAGTTTTCAGGTGAGTGTCTTCTCTTTTTCCCTCCCATCCTCTTTTCTTCTTTATTTCCTTCTTTCTTTTTCAATTTTTAAAAATTATAAAAGTAACAAATATTTATCATAAAAGACCAAATTATATATAAGGCTATGAAGTATACAGAAGGTCTTAATCTCTATTCTTTCTTTTTCTTTTTTCCTCCTTCCTTTATTTTATTTTTAAAACAATTATAAAACGAATGCATGCTCCTTGTAAAACACTTAAAAAGTACAGAATGGTATGAAGTATAAATAAAACCTATTTAATTCCCATTTTTCCTTTCTATTTCTCTCTTCCTCTTCCTTCCTGTTTTTCCTCCCTTCTCCTAGTACTCCATTACTTCCTTTCTCCTTTCTTTCATTTAAAAAAGTTTCATAGGTAACATGATAATTTTTAAAAAATCAAGGAATACATAATTGTGTGACACATAAAATGAAAGGTCCTCAGTCCCTGCCCCCTTCCTCAAGCCACTTTTTCATGCCTGACAGACATATAAATTTACCTTATTCCTTTTAATGGCTGCATACTATTCTGTAGCATGAATGTCCCCCATGGTTTATTTATTGGGTGCCAGGTAAGTCTCTGAAACATACCTTGAAGTTGTTAAAATCGTTCAGAGGAAGTGCAAGAAAAATATAAATTGGATTGTTAGCTGCTGAAAATTCCATTTTATAGATAGTGATCATGTCCATTTCTATAACACTTCATACCTTGAAAATTGCCTTGGAAATTACCTCATTTGATTTTTTTTCTATAGCAGCTCTGGGAAATAGGCAGATTGTTATCTCCATTTTTACAGATAAAGAAACTGAGGCCCAGGGAAATGAAGGAACAGAAATATGTTCTTATAGCTAGTTATGGATTCTCAATCTGGTCCACTTATAGCACTGTAAATTTAAGTTGCATTTCATCTTGCAAGTCATAAAAGATGTATACTTCCTCTTATTTTTAAGCACGTAGTTTAGAAAATCAATCCGAGTCATACCAATTCCCTTATTATTCTAATGAGAATGGCAGTCAAATGCTTGGTAAATGTGAAGAGTCTTGCTAATGGCTGGTGCTCATAACAAGTCCAAAGTTCATTTGGTTTTCTAATTGACTTCTCTTACTTTAAAAGTGAGTCTAGTCACTCAAAATTCCACTTAGAAGTGGAAAGAAATACAATATGTTGTCTTATCCTATAGGAAAAGAAACATTTAAATCAGTAGTAAAATGTTCAGAAGTATATTTTATTTAAAATCAGAAAATGCCCATCAGCATTCTACTACCAAGATTCTGTAATATGTTTCTGTAGAATTTGGTGTTTTAACATCATTTTGGTTGGAAAAGGGGGGATTTGCAATGTATTTCCCAAATAAACAGCCTTCGTTACAATTATTTAGGAGAGAAGCTGGGTGAATGTAATGTAATGGCCAGGTTTCTCTGAACAGATCTGTTTTAAAATAAAAATGATTTGATGAGCTACTTTTGCCAACAAGGTCTTCTTGAATAGTGTTTCCTTCAAAAAACTGAGGATCATTAAAACTGCAAGTTGTTGAGGTGAAGTTGTGGGTATTAAGATTTTGAATGCATCACGGTTTGCAATTATGCATTTAATATCTATCTTACTCCCTGGGATAACTGCCCCATGAGGAGAGGTATCTCTGTCTTGTCTTTCCAGGACTGTGTTGCCACTGTGTAACCCAGTGTCTTTCACATAATAGGCATTTAATAAAATGTATTGAATAGGTGTGCAAATAAATCAATCAATGAGGTTTCAGCCAGGCTGCATAATTCAGGCAAGTGTCCATATTGTGGTTGACTGACATGGCTTTAAGCCATAGGAGAAAACCTAGAGTGGAATGTGAAGGAGAAATGTGGTCATATACACTTAGAAATTATTCTGAATCTGAGCTGGGCATATTTCTGACTTTTTGAACACAGGTTTAGACAATGAAAGGACATATATATCAGGAACTTTATGGATTGATTCTCATGTCAAATTTTATCTTTCTCTCAGGTAAGAAAATGTATTCTTATTACTTATTTCAATGTCTCATGTCTAGTAGGTTCCAGTAATAACCCACTTGAAAAATCATTGGGTTGCCCCTCAATGACTTTCTTTTGGTCTATGTGGCTTTAGGACAAGCTGGAGCTTCAGTAAATGAATCCATTCACTCAGGATTATGCATGCCTTATGTAGGACTGGCCTCAAGTAGATAGTAGCTTGGACTACTGTTTTTGACATTTCTTAATGCAACTCTAAAATACGATTTGGTGGTTAATCCACACATAAGAGAAGTTGTGAAGGTTTGGGGCCTATTTTCTCTTGTGCATAATGCTTTATTTAAAGCTCTCTGGAGCATTATAATATCATCTTTCTGTTTTTATTACACATACATGGTGACAGTCATGGAATACAGATGGGGAAAGTGAGATGTGCCAAAAGCTAGAAACTGATTCACAGTGACATACAGGCATATGTTCTGGGGCGGTCCAGACCTTGCCTTGACTCTGCTACAGGAACAGATAGATTCTGTCCTCTATTCTGCAGCAAATAGATGTTTAAGACAGTTTAGCTGAAGTAGCTGATAATTTGGAAACTTAAGGAAAACGTTGTCATTGCATCATTTTTTATCATACCTAAGAAAAAAGATAAAAAGAAAAAGAAGAAAGAGAAAAGAAAATGAAATCCAAAAATAAGAGCCAAAGATTGAAGCAACCCAAGTATCTGAACAGGGTCAATTTGCAAGCATATTTATTTGTTTGTTTGTTTGTTTATGTTTATTGATTTCTTTGTTTGTATACCAGAGTAGCGTGATGATAGGTGAAGTGAACTGGAATCAGGTATGAAAAACAATTGCATGGTTAGCAGCCCGATAGCAGAAAGTGTGACTTTACTCGGAGAGAACCCAAAGCACCCTGACCTTTTTATGTCCCCTGCCCAGGATCTCAGAATGCTGGGTCCCTGGGAAAGTGAGCTGATGTGTCTTTTTCTCTTTCTTTGTACCTTTGTGGAGATTCTCAATTTTCTATAATAGGCACGGATTACTTTTTAGTCCTAAGGTAGATGCCGTATCTATCAAAATACATGGAACAGCCCTTCATGTTATTTATTACTCTAGTTCTGAAGCCTTCTTCTGTGCTTCCACTGGAGAATACCAGAAGCACACCAAATGCAAATGCCGTTTGGTCTGAAGCTGAACACTGCTGTTTAGAGTTCAGTCATTTTGACATGTTACTGACAGAAACAAATCCATCATTACTTGTGGTTTTCTGATCAATTGACTATATACTCACTGCAGGAATTGATATATAAGAGAAAATACAAGTCCCCTGGAGACACACTATGCAGATCCAAACCAGATTGACAAACTGATTAATCTTTAAGTTTAGGGGTATGTGATGGATAGAGGAACCCACACATTTTGAAATTATTGTGCAACCTGAACAATCGTTTTCTAACCTTCCCTTTCAACTCAAAAGTCTATGGAACATTTTTCTGTTTCCTCAATTTTTTAAAAAAAATTTTGATGTATGTCTTCTAAAGTTTGCCATGTGTTTTAGCCTTTGGACACACTTTTACCACTTCTATTTAACATTATACTAGAAATTCTAGCCAGAACAATTGGGCAAGAAAAAAAAATAGTAAAAGGTATTTAAACTGGGGAAAAAGAAATAAAACTACCTCCATTCACAAATGATATGATCTTACATATATAACATCCTTAAGAATCTGCAAAAAAAATATTTAAGTTAATAAACAAATTCAGCAAAGTTGCAGGATACAAGATCAACACACAAAAATTAGTGGTGTTTCTATGAATTGGCAATGAATGATCTGAAATGAAGGTAAGAAAATAATTTTATTTATAATAGCATCTAAAGGAGCAAAATACCCAAGAATAAATTTAATCAGGTAGGTGAAAGACTTCTACACTCCCACTACAAACATTGCTGAAAGAAATTAAAGAAGATCTAAATAAATGGAGAAGGTTCTACATTTATGGATTTAATATTAAGATGGCAAGATTAAAAATTACGATGGATGATATTCCCCAAAGAGATCTACAAATTTGATGCAAACACTATCAAAATTCCAATGGCGTTTTTTTTTTTTTGTTTTTTGTTTTTTTTTTACAAATGTGAAAAAGCTGATCTTATAATACATATGGAATTTCAAGGAACATTAAATAGCTCAAACAGCCTTAAGAAATAATGAAGTTGGAGGACTCACACATCCTAATTTCAAAATTTGCTGCAAAGCTACAATAATAACATTGTGTTTTTGGTATAATGATAGATATAGATTAATGGAACAGAACTGAGAGTCCAGAAAGAAAACCATACATGTATAGTCAATTCTACGAGGATGCTAAGACCATTCAATGTGGAAAAATAATCTCTTTAACAAATGGTGTTGGGGCAACTAGTATGTAAATAAATATCTATGTATCCACGTACATATATGTATTCATGTAAACACATTTAAAAGATAAATGTGGGCCCCCCTGTCACACCATATACAAAAAATTAACTGGATAAAGAAATGGATAAAGATCTAAATGTGAGAACTACAACTATAGAAGTCTTAGAAGAAAGCATAAAGATAAATCTTAATGACCTTGGATCTGGCAATATAGTCTTAGAAATGATATTAAAAGGATAAGCAATAAAAGAAAAAAATAGATAAATTGGACTTTATCAAAGCTAAAAACTTTTGTGCAACAGAAAACACTATCAAGAAAGTGAAAAGACAGCCTACAGAATGGGAGAAAATATTTGTGGGTCGTATATCTCATAAGGTCCTATATCCAGAATATATAAAGAATGCTTACAACTCAACAACAAAAAGACAAACAACCCAATTTAAAAAGGGGGCAAAGGACTTGAATATACATCTCTCCAAAGAAGATAACAATGGCCAACATGCACATAAAAAGATGCTCAGCATCATTACCTCAATGTGATACCTAGGATAGTTACTAATTTAAAAAAAAAGTAAAAAATAATGTGTTGCAGAAGATGTAGAGAAATTGGAACCTTCATACATTGCTGGTGGGAATGTAAAATGGAGTAGCCACTGTGGAAAACAGTTTGGCTGTTACTCAATAACTTAAACATAGAATTACTATATAACCCACTCCTAGGTATATAGCCAAAAGAAATGAAAATGTGTTCAAATAAAAGGAATGCCATAGATGTTCATAGTAGCACTGTTCGTATTAGTCAAAAAGCAGAAACAGACCAAATATCCATTAACAGATGAATTAATAAGTAAAATGTGATATACCCATACAATGGAATACTATTCAGCCATAGAAAGAAATGCAGTATTGACACATACTTCAACATGGATGAACCTTGAAAATATTATGCTAAGTAGAATAAGCCAGAACCACATATTATATAATTTTGTTTATAGAAAATGTCCATAATAGGCAAATACATAGAGACAAAAAGCAGATTAGTGATTGCTAAGGCCTGGGGGAAGGGCAAATAAGGAGCGACTTGCTTAATGAGTACAGGGTTTCTTTTTGGGGTGAAAAAAATGTTCTGGATCTAAAGAATGGTGATGGCCATATATACTACTGTGAATGTACTAAATGCCACTGAATTATATACTTTAAAATGATTAAAATGGTGAATTTTATGTTATGTGAATTTTCTCAGTACAAATAAAATGGTGCCTGGCATTCCTGGGGCTGTAATGAGGTTTATGATGAGTTTTTCCTAATGTGGAAAACACTTATGTCATGTTAGATGAGAAAAGCAGGGTGCCAAATTTTTCATAGAGTATGGCTTCATCCACATAGAAACAAGCAAAACATGTGCACAGAAAAAAAAAAGCCAAAAGAAATCTACCAAAATGTTAATGGTGGTTGTCTCTGAGTGCTGGGACTCCGGCTGACTTTGTTCTTATTTTTTCACTTTCTAGTACTTTCACTTTCCCTCTAAAAAGCACATACAGCATCACTTTTGTATATATCAAAAACACTTATTTTTTTAAAGTGGGGAAAACAAAAAATGTAATTTAAAATAAAAAGAAGCAAAATAGAGGTGAAGTGACATAGAGGAGTCAAATCAAGAGAGAACATGCTTCAGGGGAGCAGTCATGTAATTTGGACTTAAAAATGGCCAGGGAACAGATGGCAGCATCCAAGCAGACATCTGAAATGGATAGTTAAATTATATGCAAAGACACAAGTGGCCTTTGAAGCAGACCCCAGAGAGGCCCATCAGAGAATACAGCTTGCCCAGCTAAACAGAAGAGCAAAGCTCCTGGACTGCATCCTCAAAGCCTGGCCTCCTTCAAGCCCTACTGGGGGCCTGGAGGCTGTATTGGGGCTCAGGAAAAGATATTATATTACTTTCAGGTGTACAGCATGGTGGTTAGACATTTACACAATTTACAAAGTATCTCCCAATTAGTCTAATCCCTACCTGGCAACATACATAGTTATTACAATATTATTGACTATATTTCTTATCCTGTACTTTCCATCCCTGTGACTATTTGGTAACTACCAATTTGTACTTCTTAATCCCTTCACCTTTTTCATCCAGTTCCTAAAACCGCTCCGATCCTACAACCATCAGTTTATTGTCTGTCTCTGTGAATCTCTTCTTGTTTTGTTCATTAATTTTGTTCTTTAGATTCCACATATAAGTGAAATCATATGATATTTGTCTTTATTGGAATTATTTCACTTACATAATACCCTTTAGGTCCATATATATTGTTGCAAATGACAAGCTTTCATACTTTTTTTTTTAAAAGCCAAGTAATATTCCATTGTATATATGTACCACTTCTCTATCCAATCAATGTATTGGTGGGCACTTAGGTTGCTTCCATGTCCTGGTCAGTATAAACAATGCTGCAATGAACATAGGAGTACATATATCTTTTTAAAATAGTGCTTGGAATTTCTTTGGATAAATACCCAGAAGTAGAATTACTGAGTCATAATATAGTTCTGTTTTAAATTTTTTGAGGAACCTCCAAACTGTTTTCCATAGTGGCCACACCAACTTGCAATCCCACCAACAGTGCACGTGAGTTCCCTTTCTCCACATCCTTGCCACTACTTTCTGTTTGTTGATTTATTGATGATGGGCATTCTGAGAGGTGTGAGGTGATATCTCATTGTGGTTTAATTTGCATTTCTCTGATGAATTGTGACCTTGAACATCTTTTCATATGTTTATTCACCATCTACATGCCCTCTTTGGACATAGACCACCTTCTTACACCATATACAAGAATATACTCAAAGTGGATTAAAGACTTAAATGTAAGACCCAAAATCATAAAACTCCTAGAAGAAAACATAGGCAGTAAATTCTCTGACATTGCTCTTAGTAATATTGTTTCTGATATATTTCCTCAGACAAGGGAAAGAAACAAAACAAGTAAACTTATGAGATTACATCAAACTAAAAAGCTTTTTCACAGCAAAAAAAAAAAAATCAACGAAATGAAAAGACAACCTACTAATTGAGAGAAGATATTCACCAATGATATATCTGATAAGAGGTTAATATCCGAAATTTATAAAGAACTCATCCAACTTAACACCAAAACAGACAAACAAACAAACAACAAACCTAGCAATCCAATTTAAAAATGGGCAGAAGACCTAAATAGACATTCTTCCAAAGAGGACATAAAGATGGTGAATAGGCATATGAAAAGAGGATCATAAGCTAAAATTCCTCTCTAGGTATGTTGAACATAATTTCACAATCTCAGCTCAGACACATGATCCCACAAATATTTGTTCTGATTTGTGAATGTCTGAAGATGAAAAGTCTTCCTGAAAGTATGCAGATTAAATGACTCTTAGTTATACATCTGAGAAATCCCCTCTTTGAAAAGAATGAAATAACATGAATTGAGTTTATCCTGGGAAATCTACACTATGTCAAAACACATTCCTGTATCTGTGGAGCTATTGATTTGTTAAAATTTATTAATTGCTTTTAATTACTTTATGAACTCAACATTCTCAAAGTGTGTAGAGATTGATTACATAGTTTATGTATTTTCTAAGGCCTTTGGCCCACTATTAAGCCCTCTAATTATCAGCTCTGAAAAGAAAGATTCCATGGGAATGGGCTGTACCAGCTAAAAGGCAACTTGGTTTTGCCTTTGTAAATCAATTCTCTGTGCTACCCTCATTTTTCATCACAACAGATTAGTAGGAGCTGTTTTTAATTCACTCAAACCTCATTTGTATTCTCTTGCACAGGGTGACATTCTTCTACAGATTCAGAGATGGAAGCTCTAGCCAGTCTCTCTCCCTATCGCAAGATTCCTTATTCACGTCTTTGCCTGGAAAGTGAATATAAAAACCACTTTGAAAAAAATGTTCTCATCATTTTAAAGATGCTCATTTCATATTTTTCTACTCCACAAGCAGATCTGTCTGTGGTAGTTTCTGGTCATCACTATCTCTCACAAATCTAGTAAACACACTTTGAATTATATTTACAGAGATTGTGATTGAAAGAAAAAACAGGTGTGATATGTAGACTAGAAAAACACAAAGATTTAATATGAGGTGATATACCCAAGTCACAAGCAGAATTTGGTCCCTTAGAAAATATAGTACTTAATACTCTGTTGGCAGGTACATCAGCAACAAAATGCCTCATAAATATTCAGCAAATCTATACCTTTGTTCTCCAGCTTCCAATGATTGCAATAAAATAATTTTGTTTTGTGTGAAGGAACAAATGAAAATTAGGCCCACAGGCTTCCTGTGAATTAGCATGGATTATTCTCCACTTTAAAAAAAAAGGGACAGCAAATCTCAAGCAAATTAGTTGTGCAAGTGATTGATCACTTGTTCACAAATGAGAACAGAATGAATATGGCAAAACACATCTGTGAGCCCTTCAAAGATGGAGGCCAGATCAACATTCAGTTGTCACTCAACTACCTGTATAGTGTGGGCTTTTGCCTTTCTTTTTTAAAGTAAATTTTTATTGAGATAAATGTAGATCCACGTGCAGCTGGAGATCCTTTGTACACTTTGCTCAATCTCCCTCAATAGTAACATTTTGCAAAACTATAGTATAACAACCAGAATACTGATATTGATAACATTCACCAATCTTATTCAGATTTTTATAGTTTTACTTGTACTCATGTGTATATGTATTAAGTTCTATATAATTTTTTACCTGTGAAGGTTTGTATCTCTACCACCACAGTCAAGATACTGAATAGTTTCAAACCACAAGCATTCCTTGCGTTGCCCTTTTATAAACACACCCCCTTCTCTTCTACCCTTCCACCAACTCTACCCTACTGCTTGTATCCCTAACCCTTGACTACTACTAATCCACCCTCCATTTCTAAAATTTTGTCATTTCAAAAATGTTAATAAATGGAATCATATAGTATGTAACCTTTTGGAATTGGCTTTCATTTTACTCAGCATAATTCTCTGCAGATCCAGCCAGGTTGTGGCTTATATCAATAGTTCACCTTTCTATTTCTGAGTAGTATTCCATGGTATGACTATACTAGAGTTTGTTTAGCCATTCACCTATTAGAAGACATCTGGGCTGATTTTAATTTTTAGCTATTAGCAAGAAAACCTGCTTATGAACATTTGTGTACAGGTTTTTGTGTGACCATAGGTTTTACATTCTCTGGAATAAATGCCCAGGAGTGCAATTGCTGGGCCGTATGATAGTTGCACATTGAGTTTTAAATAAAATTGTCAGACTGTTTTCCAAAGTGGTCATACCATTTTGTATTCCCACCAGCAATGGATGAGTGATCCTGTTTTTCTGCATCCTAGCTAGCATTTGATGTTGTCATTATTTTTTTTCTTTTAGCCATTCTGGTAAGTGAATAGTGATATTTCATTGTGTTTTCAATCTACATGTTCCTGGTGCTTAATTGTGTTGAACATGTTTTCTTTTGATTATTTGCCATTTGTATATCCTCTTCAGTGAATTATCTATTCATGTCATTTTCCCATTAACATTTTTTTTATTGTTGAGTCTTGAGAGTTTTTTATACATTCTAGCCCTCTGTTGCATATGTTTTGCAAATACTTTCTCCTAGTCTGTAGATTGCTTGTAAAGATCTTTTTCACACATGGGCTTTCATGGAGCAAAAGTTTTTATTTTTGATAAAGTTCAATTTATTATTTATTTTGTGGATCATACTTTTGTTGTCAAATTTCAGAATCCTTTGCTTAGTGTTAATTTTTTATCCTTCAACTTATTGAACTCACGTCTAAGTTCCAGGAGGTGTTTATTTTGTTTGTTTTTGTTTTAGATTCCTTGAGATTTTCTACATGGATAGCCATGTAATCTGCAATGCCTTTTATTTATTTTTCTTTCCTTACTAGAGTACCTCTAACTTCCAGTGCTATGTAAAGTGGCAAAAGGGACATCCTTGCCTGGTTCCCAGCCTTAGCAGGAAGACATTCAGTCTTTCACCATTATAGTTAATGTTAGTTGTAGGTTTCTTGGTGATATTCTTTATCAAGTTGATGTAAATATCATCTATTCCTAACTTGCTTAGAGATTTTATCATGAAAGAGAGATATTGTCAAATGCCTTTTCTGTATTAATTGAGCATGGTTGCTAACCCATTGTAATTAATTGCTAGACTTAGGGTTTGACAGAATCTTTAATTCCTATGGACCCTGGTTAAAAAGCTACTGATATTTGATTGGATTGCCTATATCCAGGACATGAATGATTCTTCAAGGCAAATATTATTTCAGGGCATGGTTTTAATTTGGGATCCCCATTGGATTTCTATCCTTAAGCTTCAAAGATACCTCCATCTTTTCATTTTGCACTGCAATGCTCTCCTCTAAGTTTTATGTCACACTATTTTTGGCATTTGCTTCTTTGTGAGCTGTTCAGAACTTGCAGAACTTGGCTTTTATTACCTAAGTTTGCTATTGGTTCTTTCAGGTAGTGCCTCTTTATTCTCCCAAGTTTTTGGTGGTTTTGTGTAAACTGAAGGCATACACTCATGGTTACTAGGTAACTGAAACAGTGGCACACATTGTCATATTACTTCTCTGCAAATTTTACCTGTGGAAGTCTCATCTTCTCATCATTACACTTCTGTGGGCCTCATCTTTAAATGAAGGGATTGAATATAATCTCTAAAACTTAGTTCTAAAATTCTGTGATTTTAATTAAGGAAGACTTTTTATTAATAAAGACTTTAGAGGAAAAACTTGATACAATAACCCCTGTGGAGAAAAACTTTTCCTATGAAAGATTTCAATGGGAGTTATGATGAAATATATAAATCCAGGCTTCAGGTTAAAACAAAGCAATGCAAATTTCATTACTTCCTCGGAGATATCTGATACTTAAAATGCCACCTGCTTGCAATTTTGTTCAACTTATTTGTTTTTTTTCTAAATCTTGTTCTTCTTTTTGAGTTGCTTACTGGAAGTGTTAATAACAATTAACATCTATAGCTCAGCCCTCTCTAGATAAAAATATCATGCCTAACTCCCTTTGTGTTCTAAAAGACTTTCCCATTACTCATTAGGATTCCTCTAACAGGGTTCTTTGAATGCTGCATCAAAGAAGATAACTTAGGCTTTTGTGGTACTTAGTGTTTTATTGTTTACCTAAAAAAAGAATGCAGCTCAATCAATTATTTGTAAAGGAATTGGAATTGTGAACTCTTCTCTTAACAATTAGTGCATTCATAGATAGCAATTCAGGCTCGGGGATGCCACACTCCTCAACTGTGATATCAGTGACACTTTAACAGGCTTGCTAAGCCAATTGGCTGTGGTCAAGCCATCTGCAAAAATGGAAACTAAGATCCTGGCAATTCTTTTACTTGTAGTTATGGACAAATTTGAAGGCAGAAAGCTTGAAAGGAATATTGTGCTGCTGAAATATACATTTCTCCATAAGGCCTAACAGAATGTGAACTGCTGATAATCGAAATGATATTGTGAAATTAAGTGAAAAGTGCTTCTTATATAACGTTGACTTTTCTTCTTATAAATGTGTGTACTTTCATCAAGTACAGGCTTCTGATTTTCCCTCCTTCTATTTGCTAATAACCACTGAATCCTAAAGAATATTCTCCAAATATCTCAGTATTTCTATATATGCAAATTAAAAGTAATTTTGATGCTCAAGACAGTGAAACAACTTGGTAGATTATCTATCACCATACTTATTCCTATATCATAGGTAATATGTATCCCAGGTAGATAAATTCAAAATGCTAATTTCTTCCCAATGGTAAATATGCATGATTTCATTTTAGGTGATTTGAACTGGAGAAAAAAATATGATTCAGTCTTCAATTTTACTATGCACAATTTTCACTTGGATGTTCTACCATCATCCCAAATTCTACTTATCCAAGTCTGAACTGGGTGTTTTTCTTCTTAGTGGGGCTGTCTTCCCAATTTTTCTATGTCTATGAATATTGCCACTATTTTCCAAGTTGCCTAAAAGCAAAATTTGAGTTCTCATAGAGTTGTCTGTCTTCTTCATCTCTTAAACCTCTTTGTTACCCTAACCTCTCAATTCTTTCTTTCCAATATCTATGAGATTCCACTCCTATCATTTCAAGCCTTCATTATTTCCACTTATTTAGTTATACAAATATTTATAGGGCATCTACAATGTGCTAGGCCCTATGCTAAGCACTAGGGATACAATGATGAACAAAGAAAGATGAGACCCCTGCCTGAATGTTGTAGTGAGGAAGGCAGTCATTAACAAGCACACACAAATGTAAAACTGCAGCCATGACAAGTACTATGGAAAAGAGATATAAGGTGTCCTAAGAGCCTAGAATAGATTTGTTTGACCTAGTTAACTGATTTGAATTGGATGAGGCATAGGAGAAGCTGGATGATGAAAGCCAATGATCTGCAGAGGATGCTATAGTAATTGCCTTGAATAAATTAATATGCTGAGATAGAGACCACATTCTAACAGGAATGAGAGTAAGAAAGGAAAGTGAGGGTAAGGAGTCATGTCCAGAGCAGCAAAATCTCTACCTTGACTCTTGATCTGTTGGACATTGCCATGCCCCATCTCATACTCTCTTGCCTGTTTATACCTCCTGCATGGGGACCCTAGGTTCACTTCCTCCCCAAGAGCAAAATGTTCTTCACTTTGTAAACACTGGACTTGTGCCTTTGCTAGCTCAGGCAGGAGGCTGGGAGTGGGCAAAGGAGAGGCATGCCAAAGATAAGCCATTTGCTTAATGACTATTTGCTTCCTTATTTGCTTAAAAACTATTCTGGCCTCATTCTCCAATGAGAAAGTTTGTTCTTCTCTCCTCTCTTTTTCAGCTCAATCAGTATTGACACTGGCAAATCTCAGTGGGAAAAACCAAAGTGTAAACAATGCAAGTTGCTTCAAGAACTTCCTGATAAGATTGTGAATCTTGCTAATACTACTATCAGTGATGGTAAGACTGTTCTGTACACATTGGAGAAATAATTGAACTTCAGTTGGTCTGCTGAACCTGAGATCAGAGACAGTACAGGCAAACCCTCATGTAGAAAAATCTACCTTACAGAAATCCAGATTCAGAAAATGTTGGCGGAGGTAGGAGTTGGGCATGATAAATTAAGAGTATCACTGTTTTTTTGTTTTATAATTTTTATTTTATAATTTTTGGCTATAGTTATTTTTCATTTCATTTTAATTTTTAAAAAGTTTTAATAGATAGCTCTTCACATAGTTTAATATTGAATAAACAAAAAAATATACAGTAAAACATTTCCTTCCCACTGCTGACTCCAGCCATTCAGTTAATATCCACAGAGATGTTTTATGCATCTGTAAGGAAGTTTATACATACATATATGTATAAGTATACAGAAACACATATACATACATATTCATATACATAAACATAAACATATACATATACATTCTCCTTTTTTGCACACAAACTGAAGCATGCTGCACATGCTGTTGTGCACCTTGTTATTTTCTTCTTAATATTTTGGAGAAATTATCATATTAGTATAAGAAGAGCTTCCTAATTCTTTATTTTGCTGCATTATATTATGCTTCATGGATATGCCACAATTTATTTCTTTAACTAGTTTCCTATGAATGGACATTTAAGTTTTTAAAAAGAAACATTTTGTTTTTAAAGAGCTGCTGAAATAGATATCATTCAGATGTCATTTTGTGCAAGTTGGGTATTCTTGAAGCATAAATTCCTAAAAATAGAATTGCTGGCTCGATCACACTTTTGATGGTGTCAAAATGCTCTCTGTAATAGTTGCATCAATTTATACTCCCACTTACAAGGTATGAAAGTACCTGTTTCAGAACACCTTCATCATGCACAGCATGTTATCAGAGTTTTGGATCTTTGATAAGCAGAAATTGATATCTCAATGTAGTTTAAAAATTTTATGAAGGTATTCATATGTCATAAAACTCATCCATTTAATGTGTACAATCTGTGATTTTTAGTATATTCTCTAGATTGTGCAACCATCACCACTAATTCCAGAACATTTTATTCACTCCAAAAAAAAAAAAAAAACCTGTACACATTAGCAGTCATTCTTGCTTTACCCCTCCTTCTAGCCTCTGGAAATGACTAATCTACTTTCTTTCTTCTTTTAATTTTACTTTGTTGTAGTAACAACACTTAACATGAGATTTACCCTTTTGATAAATTTTTATATGTATAATACATGACTACTGACTAAATAGGTACAATCTCTAGAACTTTTTCATTTTACTTAACTGAAACTTTATGCCTATTGATTAGTAACTTCCCATTTCCCTCTTCCCCAGCCTCTGACAACCACCATTCTATCCTGTGTTTCTGTGAGTTAAACTATTTTTTAGATTTCACATATAAGTGAGATCATTCAGTATCTGTCCTTCTACATCTGGCTTATTACACTTAGCATAATGTCCTCTAGGTTCATTCATGTTCTTGCAAATGGCAGGATTTTCTTCTTTTGTATAATCAATTTTCTTTATCCATTTATCTCTTGATGGACACTTAGGTTGTTTCCAGATCTTGACTATTGTGAATAATGCTGCAATAAACATGGAGGTGCAGGTATCTCATTAAGACATTGATTTCATTTCCTTTGGATATGTATATACTCACAAGTTGGATTGCCAGATCATATGTTAGATCTATTTTGAAGTTTTGAGGAACCTCTGTACTGTTTTTCATAATGGTTGTACCAACAGAGTATACGAGGTTTCCCTTTCCTCTGTACCCTTGCCAACACTTCTCTCTTGATTTCTGTTAATAGCCACCCTGACAGTTATGAAGTGATATCTCATTATGGTTTTAATACACATTTCCCTGATGATTACTGATGTTGAGCACATATCTATTGGCCTTTTCATAATATCTACTGGCCTTTTGTTGTATGTTTTCTTCTGAGAAATGTTTAAGTCCTTTGCTCATTTTTAACAATTTTGATTTTTAAATATATATATTTTTTATTTTTCAATTACAGTTGAGATACAATATTATACTAGTTTCAGGTGTACAACTTAGTAATTAGATATTTATATATGAAGTGATCAAATCTGATAAATCTAGTACCCATCTGACATCATCCGTAGTCATAACAATATTATTGACTATATTCCCTATGCTGTAGTTTACATCCCTGTGACTATTTTGTAACTGCTAATTTGGACTTATTAATTCCTTTTCCTTTTTCACCCACACCCCAACCCCACATTCTTCTGGCAACCATCAGTTTGTTCTCTGTATCTATGAGTCTGTTTTTTTGTGTGTTTATTTTTTCTTCAGATTCCACATGTAAATGAGGCCATATGGTATTTGTCTTTCTCTGTTTGACTTATTTCCCTCAGCATAATACCCTCTAGGTCTATCCATGTTGTTTGAAGTGGTAAGATTTCATTTTTTATGGCTGAGTAATATTCTATTGTGTAAATGTGCCACATCTTTAAGATCTTTAAATCTTGAATACATTTTCAGTTGATTTTTGTGTATGGTATAATACAAAGGTCCATTTCATTCTTTTCTATGGGGATATCCAGTTTTCTCAACACTTTGTTGAAGAGACTATCCTTTCCCATTGTATAGTCTTGGCACTCTTGTAGAAGATCAGTTGATAGTATATGTGTGGATTTATTTCTGAGCTCTCTATTCAGTTCCATTGGTCTATATCTTTGTCTTTATACCAGTAGCACACTGTTTTGATTACTGTAGCTTTGTAATATATTTTAATGTCAAGGTGTGTGATGACTTTGTTCTACTTTCTCAAGATTGATTTGGCTATTTAGGTGTGGTTTCATATTCATTTTAGAATTGCTTTTTCTATTTCTGTGAAAAGAAGCCCTTGGTTAGATTAGCTCAGTGAAATCTAATTCCCCTGCACTGTATAACTTCTGATGCTGTTCCTTAGAAGATACAGCCTCTGGACATGTACACATTTTCCTGATCACCAGGGATGACTGTGGAGCTGGATTCTTTATCTCTTTCTCTATTATTCCTGCTAAACTTCTGGCTGGTCTGCCTCTCTTGGTATCATACCCAGCTTTTAGCTACCTAATTGCTAGTTGATTGTTCTGTTGCTGTTGACAAAACCATGGGGCACAAACTGCTCCATGGTCTGATCCAAATAAAGTCTGTTCCCTTGGTAGAGGCCATGTGGCCAATCTTTGAGGCTCTCTCCTATCCTCTTCTGGGAAAATTATCTATTCTCTGGGGCAAAAACTTGGGGGTGGTGTTGATGGTGAATGTGCTCTTCACCAGATATATCACCGGGTTCTTCCCTATGGAGCAGGAGCTGTGTGTGTATTTAGAAGGAAGAGGGACTCATTGCTGGCACTCAGTGGCTTCCACCACCCAGTATGAATCTTACACAGACCAGAGTAGTAAAGATGGGAACTGCCTGTCAAACCCACTCAGAATAGTTTTTCTATTCCAGGGAGCTGTGGGAGAAGGTGACTGCTACTTGGCTACCTAAACAAATGGAACAATTCTTCCACAAGGCATAGCTGTGTGGGATGGGTGCAGTTCTTAGCTCAAATGCCATGGCATCCCACTGTACTTGCCAGTTTCTTTGGATTTTGTTGAATAAATTCATCTCAATTTGTTGTAAAATTTCCCATCAATCACCAAAGACTTTGAATGCTTGTCTTTGCTAATTTTGACTAGTGTAATAGATGTCTCTCTGTGATATTTTCCTCAAGCCCCTCCTTACATCACTATTCTGAATGTCCTTTACCTCCTTATCAGTGTTTTTAAAGTATGCATAAAGGTTTTCCCTATAGAGCTTCAGTTTACCTGCACCTTCTAAGGCATAGCTCTAATGCATCAAGTGGATCCATCCCACAATGAATAGTTGGAAGTTGAAGCACAGGCATTGTAGGCACTGCAGAAGAACCTGAGAATTGCCTTGAGGCAGTGAACTTCTCAGACTGGTCTTCCTTGCAGATGTAAATTTGAGATTTTTCCAAGGAGTATCTAGAAGAATTAGAAGAGCAAACACAGGCTCTGATGGTTTCTAAATCATGATTCCTGGCAATATGGAGTGTTGCAGCTTGAAGTGAGTGGACAGCGAGAGGGAGAGAGAGAAAGAGAGAGAGGTCTATGTTTCATGGTGACCTCCCTCCTTCTGAGTGACACATTTTTTTAGACATGCTAATAGAATTTTCTCTGTGGAAGAAGTTAAGTAACAACTGTGACAACAAGAGTATTGCATTGAGTTAAGATTTTTAGAAAATTACCTTTCAGAAGTCACTTTATGAAAAGAAAATTGGCAGAGGAAGAGAATAGTAGATAGTGGCTATAATGTATATAACTGAAAAATAAACTATTAAATTTATTAGCTTTGGAGAAATATTTCTTGTAAATTTGGAGCTTAATGAAAATGCATAGAATGTAAAAGAGAAAATATATTTATGTTGAACACTTTTTCTTTAGCTTTCAATCTTGTTGACAAGCATTAAATATCTTGGTTGGAGAACTCTTCAGTTTCCCACTTAAATGTTCATTTCTCATAACTCCTAAATATTGTAAATAAAAGGTACCCTTATTTCAAAGGTCTGTGGGTTCTTTGCTGTGCTCAATTTTTTAACCTTCATGGTATTGAAGGTGCATTACACCCTCATGAAGTTGGCTGAAACTTTTCATGAAGCTCTCTTCTGTCTGTGTCTGTCCCCCTATCAGAGCAAGATAGTGTGTGATTGAGACAGAACAATGTAATTCCCAGGACATCAGGGAGAACTGCAAAGTACTGCTGTTCCAAGCCCCGACAACATGATAAAGGAAAGGGCTAAAGCACAATTGCTGTAGTAGAAAGTGATACTGAAGAACACTAGCTTGGAAATCAAACAGGCCTGCATTAAAATCTACATTAGAACCTATGTGTCTTTATTTCTTAATCTGTAAAAAGAAAATAACATTAGTACCCATCACATAGGATTATTGTGATGATTAAATGAAAAAAATGTATGTATAATGCCTTGTTGTAGTATCTTGTTTTCCAAATGCCCACCATCAATTAATTCCCTCTTTGCCAATTGGAAGTTAAAATCAAGACTTTCAGCTCAGTCTAGACTTAAGATGACTCTAGTCCCAGCTGCCATCTGACTGCAACTACATGAGAGACCACAAGTGAGAACTGCTCAGCTGAACCCAGCCAACACACACAATCATGAGGGATAATAATTGTTGTTTAAAACTGTTAGATTTGGAGGTGGTTTATTATGTAGTAGTAGAGAATGAGAATACTGGTTCATAGAAATTGTTCAATAAATAACAGACATTATTATTGTTTTGATTGTTGCAATTACTGTCAGATTAATAATAACCATTTTGAATAATACGGATCTATTTATTCTACAACAATTAAGAGAGGATTCCTTTTATTGCTTTTGCTTGAGGACTTAAAATTCTTGCAAATTTTTTTGTAATTTTTTTCTGAATTTTACTTAAAAACCATATTATTCTAGATGAAAAGTCTAGAAGTACTTTCTACAAAATTGTCTCCTAGTGGTCTGTTGTTTACTTTCATTCTGCCACAGCAGAGACTGCATGAAGTGAAGTTACATCACTGCAACCCAAAGAATAATGACCCCAGGTAGGTAGCTCTAGCTATCACATTTATAACAGAGCTTAAACAATTTAATAACAGTAGAAAGATCTATAAATAAGCATGCTATATTTTTCTTCAATCCCTAGTCTTATAGTTTTCTCACTTTGTTTAACTGATCAGAAGATAACTGTAACAGGGATAAAATATTAATTTAAAAGTAATTAGTACAAACTTGTTCAATCTCCCGTCTTCCTTCCATATCCACAGAGAATTCTCTGCTGACTCAGTTTCTATGTAAGCCTTGTCAGGCAGAGGGGGAAAATGGTTAAGGGCAGGGATGGGGGGTATTGAGAAGATCTCAGTTAAGACTGATTCATTTACATTGATAATGACAGAGGTGTGTGTGTGTGTGTGTGTGTGTGTGTGTGTGTGTGTGTGTGTGTGTGTGTGTGTTGGGGGAGAGAGAGAGAGAGAGAGAATGAATTATATTCGTGCTCTATTATTTTGTTTTCCCAGAGTTAGTTATTTATAATGTAACCTGGGTTAAATGTGTTATGAGTGTAATATCTCTCTGGAATTTTTCTCAACAGATTGTATTTTTCAATTATTTTCCACTATCTTTTGCTACTGAACTTTAATGTGAGTGCTTTAAACTAGGAGGGTGCCACAAAGGAGCCCAGCTTTATATGGGTTATATTGAACTAAAATCTAATTCGTGTTGTATGTGTTCAACAAAGCTCTTAAATTTAAAGTGGGAAATGAGTCAAACAAAGTGCTATTTAAAAAAAGCATCTATGAGACAATTAAAGACATCTGAGAACTAACTGGATATTTGATGATTTTGAGTATTATTGCTAAATTTTTGAAGATATGATGTTGGTATCATGGTTATGATAAAGATTATTCAGTGTGTGCTGAAGTATTTATGGATGAAATGATATGATGTTTTGGATTGGCTTTAAAATCACTGGGTTGGGGTAGGTGGGTGGGAGTGTACATGAAATCAGATTAGCTCTTTTCATTGACACTTGTTGAAGTTAGGTGATTCATGGGGATTCTTTAGATTATTCTGTCTATTTTTGTGCATGCTTGAAAATTTCCATAATAAAAAGTGAAGAAAAAAGTAGGCGAGTTAATAGCTATTGTTCTTACTCTCTAGAAAAATCTAATTAAGTTTCTTTTTATTGTTTTATGGTTCATATTTGCTTTTTATGTGTGTTAACTGCTGATTTTTGACATAAAAACATAATCACCACCCTTGATTATGAAAAGACTGAATATTTGCTGATATTTGAGTACAGGTAGTATCTCCTTAACTCAATCCAATACTCAAAAGTCTTAACTTAATTAGAGTCTAATTGCAGAGTAATTCTTCAGTGACAAGGAGATTTCCCTGGTATATTTTTAAAAGGATTTAATGAATAAAAACGACTTATGTGCTACTTTCTGAGACTCTATTTATTGTAGAAATTGAGGTCCAGCATTTTTCTTCTGTAAACATTTACCTTGCTATGTATTTCCATTTAACTGCCTTTACTTTTTAAATAAAAGGAAGCAGACTAGTGTGGTCTCAAACTAACTAATGCAGGTTTTATGTTTCGATTTGTTTCTCTAGAGAATGCAGAAGATGTTGCAGAGTACATTTTAAATTTGTTAAATGAATCCCCCTTTCTGGATGAAGAGGAAACAAAGATTATTATTTCTAAATTATCCATTATTTCACAATGTGATGAGATAAGCATGAACCTAACCCAGATTATATTACAAATAATTGATGCTACTTTGAGAAAGCAAAACAATTCAGCATCTGATCTGCATGAAGTAAGTAATGAGTAAGTACTAATACTTTGAAAAAATAAATTATTTAATGGAACTTAAAATATTCATTATTAATTCTATTGCATACAGTAATCACCAATTTTAAAGGTCAGATAGCTATGCATTGAAAGCTGTGTTAATACCATGCAATGGAGTCATCCTACTCAAACCCCAGTTGTGAAAGAATGCATTCAAATTGTAACTGAACCTTAACAATGATGAATTTCCAAATAAATAGTTACCATAAACCAAACCTTCAATCTATCTCCCAACTCTGATGCTTCTTCAATTTTCTCCATTTCTATAAAATGCATTCACCCAATGCGGAAGCAAAAATAAACAAACAAACAAACAAACAAACTTAAGAACAAATCTAGTTACCTTCCTTTACCCTACAACCAATCAATAACCAAATCTTGTGAGGCACTGTACATAGTTTCTTAATCTCTTAAATATCCTTGGGATTCATCTACTTCTCTCCATCGCTGCCGCCGCCACCACCACCACCACCACCACCACCACCACCACCACCACCACCACCCTATTCCTAGCCCCATTTCTCCCAGCTGACTTTCTATAGTAACCTGTTAAATTGGTCTCCCTGCTCTGATCTTGGCTTCTATGGTCTATTTTCTACATGACAGCTGGAATGACCTTTTAATGTATACATCATATTGTGTCATTCCCTTGCTTTTAAAACCACTCAGTGGCTTTCTGTTACATGTAGAATAAAGTCCAAATTTCTTGGCTTATGAGGCCCTGAGGATCTGGCTTTACATACAATAATTTCATTTAATCTTTAAGACAATCTTTTGAAATGAATGCTAGTATTACCTTTGACTTTGCAGGTAAAGAAATGGAAGCTCAATGAGGTTATTTTATTTTCCCACATAGTTAGAAATTTGAGGAGCTAAGATTTAGACCTCAGTCTGTCTGACTCTAAAACTAGCACTATTATTTAATAATTCCTAAACAAAATAAAGGTAGTGATTAAAACTCAAGGAAAAGTCTGATATTAAGGAAATCTTTTAAGAATGGATTTTACATGAAAAAGGAATGTTCTTCTCTACTTGTGGTTCTTTGCAGAACTCTGATGATAATTGAGCATGTTGGTCACAAGATGGAGTTTTTTGGGAGAACAGCAAATCTGGCAGTACCCAACATGGCCTTGACTGTCTTGAGGGTAGATCATACATTTGAAGGCGTGGCCTTCAATATTCACTCCTACAAAGAAGACACAGACCCTGAGGTGAGTGCAGCTCAGGGATCTGATAGCCAATCAGTCAAGTATTGTTCTTTCTTCATTCATTTATTCCTTGAGAGGAAGGAAAGGTATGTTATAAGGTTTTAATCTCCACAGAACCTTATAAAAATACAAACATCCCAGGGAGGATTCACATATAACCCTTAGTAGGCTAAAACCTTGGCTGGAATGGTGTCTATGAGATATGGAATACCACCTTTGGCCCCGTGACCTGAAATCATCTCAAATGTCAGTTTACATTGTGCTACTGTCTCCTTTGTACAGATAAGGTAACAGAGAAGTTAAGAAACTTGCCCAAGGATACACAGACTAGTGACTGGGTCAAGATTCAAACTTATGTCTGGCTGGCTTTAAAATCTGAGCCATTCCACCAGAGGCTGCCAGCACCTGCCCAAAACAATTTACAGTTAAAAATTATCAAGTTCATATATGGGGAAATATGCACAAATTCTAAGTATGCAATCTCTGAATTATGACATATGTGTACATCTGTATAACTTAAACCCATATCATGATATAGAACTTTAATGTAATTCACGCCTCTTCCCAGTCAATCCCTGAAACTACTGCCTCTATTGGCAACCACCATCTCTTATATTTTTCCATTATAGTTTTGCCTGTTTACTTAAGTAAATGGAATCATATAATGTGTACTGTATTATATAAGGTTTCTTTCATATAGTATAATGGTTGTTTGTCATTTCTATAATTTATTCTTTTTTATTGCTGAATAATATTCCATCGTATGAATATACCATAGATTTGTTTGTCTATTCCCCTGTTGATGGACATTGGGATTGTTTCCAGGTTTGGGCTATTAGGCTATTCAGCACTCCACATAATACTCTTGGACTGAGTCTAGTGCTGGCATGGAAGGTGGGGAGGGCTTTAAGTTCAAGGGTGACGACTCTGATGAGTAATGCTACATTGAACATTCATGTAAAATTCTCTGTGTGGACATATGTTTTCATATATCTTGAATACATACCTAGAAATGGAATAGCTGGCTCATAATATGTATGTTTAAATTTGTAAGAACATATCATATTGTTTTTTAAAGTGGTCAGTGATGTGGAGTGACTTTTAATTTTTGTACTGGCCATCTGTACATCTTCTTTGGTGAAGTACCTGTTAAAATATTTTGCCCGTTTTAAATTGGGTCTTTGTCTTCTTATTATTGAGTTGAAAGCCTTTGTTTTTATATATTCTGGATGTAAGTCATTTATCAGATATATATTTTGATGATATTTTCTCTATGGCTTGCCTGTGTGTTTCCTCAATGGTGTCTTTTGATGAACATAAGTTTTAATTTTGAAGCAGTATAACTTATCAATTTGTTCTTTTGTGAATAACAATATATGACTTGTTGAAAAAATCTTTGTCTACCAGAAGGTCATGAAGATATTCTCCTATATTTTCCTTTAAAAGATCTGTGATTTTAGCTTTATATTTAGGATTTAGGACTATAATCCTAACTAACTGAATTAAATTTTGTGTATGGTTTGAGGTGTGGTGTGGTGTATGGTTTGAAGTTCATTTTGTTCCATATAGCTATCCAATTGTTCCAGAACCATTTATTAAAGATGTTTCTTTTCCCCCTTGACTTGTGTTGGCAATTCTAACAGCAACAACAACAACAACAAAATCAAACACTAGTATAAATGTAGGTCTATTTCTTCACTATTCCCTCTCTTCTTTCTTTTTGGGACTCTAATTACATGTATAAAAGATTTTTTGATGCTGCTGATTCATAGGTCCCTGAGACTCTATTCATGTTTTATATCATTACTATTTTTCTGATAGTATGATTTCTGTTGATTTATCTTTAAGTTCATTAACCTCAAATTTCATGTTACCACTGCCCCCTTCCAGTGCAGTTGTAAAATTTTCAATCCTATATTTTCAGTTTTAGAATTTTAATTTTTTGGCTTCTGTTTCTCCACTATTATTTTCTCTTTTACATGAATTGCAAGCATATTTTATTTTAAAGACTGAACATCTGAATCATCTCAGAGTTGATCTCTATTGATCGTCTTTCATTGAAAATGGGTCACATATTTTTTTACATGTTGAATAATTCTGGATTATATCCTGGATATTGAGAATGTTATGTTGTGGAAACTCTGAATTCTACTACTTTTCTCTAAAAGCTATTGATTTTTGTTATACTAGGCAAGTAATTTGGTTGGAATCAAACTGTAGATTCCATCTCTTGGATGGCAGCTCAAATCTCAGTTGAGTTCCTTTACCTTTATTTGGAGTCTGTCCTGTACATATGTGGTTCAAAGATCAGGAAGAGTTTATACACGGAATTTGGTCTCTCCCTTTTTAGCTTTTGCTTCTCCAGGATTTCCAACAGCTGTTTTTTAAGACTAGCCTTTATTTCTGAGAATCATAGCAAATCACCTAATTTGCCATTTTGCTTTCCACTTCTATGAATACCTAGATGAAAACAGATCAAAGGGAGAGAAACTAAGGATAAGTGTAGAAAGGAAAGGGTGGTGTGTGTGTGTCCATGTCTATGTGCACCAGGTCATGTCTTAGCCTGTGATCTGAGTGTGTGTGTGTGTGTGTGTGTGTGTGTGTGTGTGTGTGTGAAGAGTATAGCATAGCTTGTCGAGCTAGTTTCCACCCTTCAGCACTCCACATAATACTCTGGGACTGAGTCTAGTGTTGGGGTGGAAGGTGGGTTGGGCTTCAAGTTCAAGGGTGATGACTCCAATTTTCATTTCCTGGCATTTTGTGGCAGGTTTACCTAAACAAAGTCCCTCTGGGGAGGGTTTTGGCTTCCATATATTTACCCAAATCACTGAGGAAGAGATAATTCTTAGCAACTTACATACCTTGTTTAATTTCTTTGGCCAAACCACTTTTTAAGGTAAGTTCTTGCCTCTGGTAACTATCATGGACTGTTCATAGTAATTATGAACTATTGCTATTTTCATGGTGTTCTGTTTTTTTTAGAATGTGTTCTCTAATTTATCCACAAGTCTCCCAGCCTTCAACATGAATCAATATCTACTATGATTATGTTCTACAGTTTTTAATTTTCACAGCTTCTTGGCTTTGGAAGGGACATTAAGGATTATCTGGTGACCAAACAGAGGTCTCAAGATATTTAAAAGCCAGAAAAGAACATCAAGTTCTCCTGATGAAATGCTGTTCTGGTTTGTCACAATAGTTAGGGTGCTGTATGTTAATTAGGCATAAGTGGTGAACAGTTGGTGTGAGTGATTTAAATTAGTTACTCTTTTACACAGCCAAACCTGATTGTATATTCCCTCTTCATTAGTTTCCGAGGCATTAATATTTCTATTAATGATGTTTTCCAAAACACCATTTTCTGTTGTTGATTTGTTAATTTCTTTCTGTTTCAAAAGAAAGGTGTTTTTCCTTTCTAGGACACATCCTTTCGTCACCTCTTTAGGGACCTGCCTCTTTCAAAGCCCTTTCTCCCATTACCCAAATCTGTCTCTCTCTGCTCTGGCATACTAAAATTCCTTCCCCAGAACCTCTCTCCTTCTCAAGCCACTACCCATTCTTCTTTCTTACAATATCAAACGCCTCATAGTCCCCAGTTTCTCATTTTTCAGTCATTCTTTCTCCCCCTTCAACCTAGCTCTTTCCTCTGCTGCACCACCGAAACTACTATAGCAAAGATCACCAGCAAGGACCTGCTAATTGACCAATCTGATGATTTCCAGTCAACCCTTATACTCTTCAACTTCTTGTAGCATTCTAAACTATTTACAACCCCTCCATGTTGACTCTTTGTCCTCCCACAGCTTCCTTGACACCATTCTGTCCTGGTTTTTGTTGACTTTTCCCAGGGTTCGTCCTTCAATTTTCTCTTCTTGCTTTGCATATTCTCCCAAAAAGAGAAAATTTACTTCTCTGGCTTTTGTTATCAATAATATTCTTACAAATTTCAGGTCTGTAACTGCAGCTCAAATCTCTTTATTGAATTCCAGCCCCATATTTCCAACTCTTATTAAACAGCTGCACCGAAATCACTCAAACACAATGTCTTCACACCTAAACTCATTATCTTCAGCCTCTCTGGCCCAGACTATGCCATTGCCCAA
Source organism: Cynopterus sphinx (assembly GCA_030015415.1). NCBI lineage: Eukaryota > Metazoa > Chordata > Mammalia > Chiroptera > Pteropodidae > Cynopterus > Cynopterus sphinx. The sequence continues at coordinate 89,008,366 of CM057388.1, forward strand.
ACTACAAATCTAGGACTCATTCTCAATTCTCTCAAATGTCTAGACACCCACATTCAATTTGTTCCCCAGTTCCAAAATGCCTCCAAAATCATTACTCCTCTCTTCTTCTCCAGGGACCATGGGCTTGGTTCAGGATATCTACATTTTTTACACAAAGCCTCTCCTTCCCTTCCTAACCCTCACTAACTCTACTAACTTCAACCACACTGAACTACATAGCCTTCACTGAATGTCTGATATTCTTTTACACTATGGAACAGAGTCTAAATTACTTATATTTTTTGAAATGTATTTCTGATATTGTAGGAAATGCCATCTGTGTTCAACCTACAGTATATGCAGGCTCTGAGCCAATTATGCTACATAACTGAATATTCAGTGCAAAGAGCTCTGAGGCTGATGGGATGCAATGTGTTTTACTGTACTAACAGGGCCAAGATGAGCCCCTTTGTGTCCCTGGCTCACAGGCCTTGGCCCCCTGCCTCTGCCCCTCTCTGAAAGTATTATGTAGATTATAAAAGATAAACTAATGACCAGGTTTCATTCAGGGGACTCCTACCTTGTTCTGTGCAATGGAGATCTGTAAAAGGAAAATGCTCATTCTCTCACCCAAAGCAAAATTGAACCCCGTAGGGAGCTGGAAGAAGCAAACCTAATACCTGGCAGCAGCCTTTCCCATTGCCCTTCTCTCAACCCATTTGGAGAGAATGGATCTGATTGCAGTTCACTCAGCTCATTTTTAAGAAGTATTCAGATTCATCAAAGGTGTATTTTTAAAATGTCTGTCTCATTGTTACATTTTTTTCAGATAAGAAGGCTTAGTATAGTACAGTATTTCTTAGATTTTTTCCTCATTTTTCCAGCCATAGCCCAAATGCAGATCTTAACTACATCATTCCTGGGCAATTATAAGATCTCTTCCTTCTGTGTTAGTCTGCATGGCTCCTCTTTGCAAAGTCATTCACTTATTTAGTCAGCCTGTCAGTTCATCAGTCAGTTAACAAACACTAATTAATAGTTATGCATTGGCTACTGTGCTAGGCCCTGAAATAGGGGAAGGGGAGAGATGTAAACTAAATCAGAACCCCACGAAAGGTCCACAACTCAGTGGGGATATAGATATCTCTACCTAGAGATAGACCCTTCTCTTCTCTGTGTGAGCAATTCCTCCTATTTTAACACTCAACTCGGATATCACAGGTAGAGGTATTTGCTGTTCCTATGTGCTCCGCCAATGCTGTTTATCTCCTCAATGGGCTGCCTATTGCATTAGATTGAACATTCTACCTTGAGGCAGTGATGTCTTGGAGAATAGGGACTATGACCCTTGGACGTGTAGGGCATCAAGATGATTCAAACCACGTCACATGAAGCAACACAACAAAAGTAAAAGTTAATGCTAAACTCAGTTCCAAACAGAGTGCCATTTGTTTGAGGGCAGGGACTTCATTACTCTGAGTGCCTCTTCCGCAGCAAGACAAACCTGCTTGCTACTCCATGAATAATCACTGACTTGCCTGCCTACAACTCCCAGAAATCCTGTTTCGGGGCTACTTCCTGTTGTAGCCCAGGGCTTCTCAAACTTAATATGCACACAAATCAGTTGGGGATGTTATTTCAATGTATATTCTCAGTTAATAGGTCTGGATGTGGTAATTGAGATTCTGCATATCTAATAAACTCCCAAGTGAAGCCAATGCTGCTGGTCTGAGGACCACACTTGGAGGAGGGAAGATGCTAGTTAGCTTTCCCTAGTCTCAGTCCTGTAAGTCACTTTATTCAGCACCCCCATGGACACTTGTGTAGAAATAGCTGGTACCAAGGCACCAAGCTGAGAAGGATAAGAAGGGTTGAAATCTAAACCATGTTCATCAAGCCCTGCACCCTGGTATGGTACTGGCCACAACTGCTGGGGCTCTGTTAGCTATGCACATCGCCACAACTGGATCCATCAGAAGCGAGCACCTTTTTTCTAATTCACACACAGGTGCCATATGATCTATCAACCTCCTCCATGAGTGACGCCCCAGCCCAACCCACTCTTGTATTGTTTGGTCCTTTTTGAATATCACTCAGGCTAATGATTCTACATACAATTTGATTTTGCTGTCACTTGCTTGTGCGCCCCTGAATTGGTTGATATGTGAAAAGAAACAGGATGTAAAAGAGTACTATTATCTTTATCACAGAACTTGGGCTCTAGGCATAGCTTTTATTTTTGTTTGTTTGTTTTACTTCATGATGTCAGGCAAGGCACATAAACCCTCTGAACCTTGGATTCCTCATTTACCAAATGAGGATTGGCAAGATCTGCTGGGGTGACTCCTCTGGGTTACTGTAAGGATCAAAAGTGATAACCTAGAGGAGGAAAGCACTTTGTAAATTGTAAAGTTCTGTACAAATGTTAAAGATTGTTATGAAAGGGTTAAATGGCATATCTTTAAACCCTTTGTAATTCTCCCCAGCTTGAAAGCACAGAGCCCGTAACATGGTGGCTTCAGAGCCTACTTACTATTGGTTGATCGACTGCAGGTGAGAGTACTGTCCAAATTCTTTCTAACAAAGCCCATCTTACCTTGGTGAATAGCGCTATGTGCCAGCTGTGGAAGGAAGCACAACCCAACTCTATCACTCTGCAGAGTCAGCAAGAAGATAATGTCTGTGACATGCAATCACAGTGGTTTAATGGGAACTAGACAGTAGACAAAGACCAAAGTAAAGACACCAAATTCCTAATAGATGGTTTCTAAGGTAATTTTTCACTGGGAATTTTTTTTTTTTTTGAGATGAGGAGGGTTGACTCACCTGTTTATATGCTAAAAAGAACTCCCTTATTTTGATTTCTGAATACTTTATCTACTAGTAGTCAAACTTATTATGGAATAAAACATTTTGATAATTGCTTTTTAATATGATGAAAGGTTGGAACCTTTTCCCAATGACAAGGAAATGAGAGAATATAATGGAATGATGATGTCTTATAATTTTTATAACTTCCAAATAGCAAATGAGAGTTGTTCACTTATTCACTGAAGTTTCCTTCCAGAATCACAGAAGTACTCCTACACACCAATTAGAAAAAGGAGATGGATGTTTAAACGTTAGCTGTAGCTTGTCTTTCTGAGGAGGAGGGGACTAAGTTTAAACTGTTGGCAATGGGAAAAGTTAATTAACAAATAGAAAATTTTAGTTATTACTTCCCTGTATTCTGAAAAGTTTTTCCAAACTGAAAAGTTAAGTAAACCATCAATGTTATTTTCAAGGGTTTTCTTTTAAAAAAGAAGTCAAGATATATAATCTAGATTGTTTTAAGTTTTAATCTTTGCTTTAAAAATGTGGTTCTTTGGGAGGAAGATTTCTTATCTATCATTTCTCAAAGACTATGGCTGGGCAACTCAATGAGTAGGAGTATAAAAGTAACAATTCCACAGGTTAAGTTCATTGTAGGCCTCTCAGCTGCCCTCCATCCTAAAATCACAGCCAAACTTGCCAGTGTGTCACAGCTCACAAAGGGTACTGAGCAAGAAAAGGAAGAGGGATTGAAACAGAGCCATCCTCCTTGAGAAGTAGCTTAGAGTTGATGTCTTACTCTTAGTGACACATTTTCTTAAGACAAGGAGAGATATGTAACCCATCATGAATTATTTTCTTGATTGCCAGGAAGGCCTGAACAATTTTAGTATTCAGTTGCAGTAACTTCTCTATCTTCAGTTCCTAGTCCATTTGTATGCCTCCTCCTTTCCTGGTAGATTTGCTGATTTTTCTTTTTTATGTTTCCTTTAACTGATGTAGGTATATATTCATTCTCTCTCTCTCTCTCTCTCTCTCTCTCTCTCTCTCTCTCTCTCTCTCTCTCTCACACACACACACACACACACACACACACACACACACAGTAAGCCCCATTCAAATCATCTTTAGAACTTTTTGGCTGTTAGATTTAAGGACAACTGACTCACTTAACAGCATACCCCAGTAGGCAAATGTTACTTCGCCTTTACCTTGAATCTTTTTTTTTTGACACTTCGTTTCTTCATCTCTATTTGACATTTGTTTTCTCACCTATGTACCTTACTAGTGAGCTCTGAGAAAGGAATAACAAAATGTTAATGAAAAAGGAAAACATGTATGTTAGTATCCTGTGTATTCAAGCTCTTCCAAGAGCATTATTTTTTGCTGAGAGTTGTGTGCTTCCGCCAAGAGTGAAAAAGCAGAAAATAAAATTTTTTTCAAATGTATTCAGCTTTATTGATGAAAATATATTAAGTTCACACATAATCTAAGTGAAGCATGACAAAAATAATGTGTGAACTTTTGCAATTCATAAATTACAACCAGTCAAGAAGCATCAGATTCTTCTGGTATAATAATCTAAGCATGGTGTTTTCTATGATTTTCAAGACTGAGACTAATTGTTTAATAAAAAAGGATGTACAATAATTTTATGTACTTAAAATTACTTGTCTATACTGTCTCAGATATCGCCAAAGACTTCTTTAATTCATCCACATCATTAAATATTCATGACTTCAACCATAGCTACTACAAAAAAAAACCCCGGAATTTTAATGAACTACCACCTTATTTTTCTTAGAGAGCAATTGGTAAAACTAGTTAAAATTCAGAATATTCCTCAGTCTTACACTAATGCAAAAAATGACGACTAGAATACCTATGTCATGATGACTTTCATCAACATTCTAAGTCACACGTGAACACCATCTCTATTTCTAATTTTTTCATACATTCCAGTGCACTCACTCTTCAAGTGAAAAGTGGATCATAGTGAATCCCACCTAATATACAGGGGCTTACAGCTACTAAGGCACCAACAATCAAACCCACAATTCACATGCATACTGTGAAGAAAATAGGATTTTGAAGATGTAGTTTTATTTCTTACTGCTTTAAACTAAGAGATTAGTTGTTACAACAAAATCACTCAGTTGCTGTCCTCTGCAGCAATGTTCTGATTTTATATTTGTCCTAATCTAAATATATGTGACTTTGAAGCCATGTCAAATCCTTTGTGGAAAAAGATGGTGTGTAAATAAAACTGCTTTTTATTTTTTGGCCTTGTCTGCTGTTTTAGTGTTATGCATACCATGATTTGTCTCCATCATTCATTCATTAACTCATCATTCAACATTCATTCATTTAATAAACATTTAGTGAGAATATCTCCTGAGTGTGACAAGACCATAAAGTTGCTCTATTTATCTTCTGTCCAACCAAATTTTAGGACACTCACAAAATTTGGCTCTGAATCTTTGTACAGTTTTGCTACTGAAAGTCCAAGACTCCCAGTTCTCTGCTTTGCATATACTCTGTGGAGGAGCAAGTTCTTCCAAGATCTGAGCTAGAGAGCATTTGACTGAGACTGCTCTGGGTTACAAGTGTATTTTTTGATGATTTCGAACTCAAGACCCAAGGCACTAGTTTCCTTCCTTCCTTCCTTCCTTCCTTCCTTCCTTCCTTCCTTCCTTCCTTCCTCCCTCCCTCCCTCCCTCCCTCCTTCCCTATTGCCTCTCTCCTCTCTCTTTCTTTCATTCTCTTTCCTGTCTCCTTCCTTATAGATGAGTTCTGTCATCCCAAATCACACACCCACTCCGTAACCAAAGGTTGGGTCACTCTCTGCCTTTCTACTATATCCCAGACTTTTAATTCTAGTATAGGAGAGTGTCACTCTCTAAATCTCTTTTATGATTCCTCTCAAGAGGCCCAGAGGTCATCATATAGATAGGAATCTTTACATTCTGGCCTGTCAGCTTAGAGTTTCTCATGTGATTTGCAGATTAGGCTCCTACCATTATTCATGCTTTACTGTTTGAAAATTGTTAAAATACCAAGAGATTATTTTTAAGCCATTTCACTATAACTGTATGTTAGCCAGTTAATCAGTTATAAAGTACTTATAAGGAAAGTACTGTAACATGAGTTAGCACATGAACTCTGCAAACAGATACAGGCTCTGCCACTTATTAGCTGTGTGACCTTTGACAAGTACCTAACTTCTCCAAATCTCCGTTTTCTCATCTGTACAACAGGGCTCATGATCACTGTGAAGATTAAAAGAGACAACCCACATCAATTACATAGCACTGTGTATGATACTTTGTAATTGTTCTATGAATGTTTGTCATTTTTATTATTGCATCCCCCTAAAATGCAAGCCCTAAAAGGGCAGGCATTTCCATCTGTTTTGTTCCCTGCTGTATCTCAAGTGCCTGAAACACAGTTTTGCAAATAGCAGATACTCGTTAATTATTTGTTGAATGAATTAATAATGTGCTTAATATATTGTTTGTAATTCCCACAGTGTTAGGTATATGTAAATGTCTATTAAAACTGAGTATCCTGGAACATTATACCTATAGAACCTGAGAGATCAAGACCAACACATTCACTTTATAGATAAAGAAACTGGGTTCAGGGAGGTTGAGTGAGTTGTCCAAAGTCATAGATTCAGATTAAGGCAGTATGAATGGTTAAGTGCCCAAACTCCAGAGCCAAACTACATAGGTTCAAATCCCTACTCCCACTTACTAGCTGTATGGTTTGTGCAGGTTGCTTCACTTCTCTGCACCTCAGTTTCTTCATGTATAAATTGGAGATAATGAATGATAACCCTTAACTCAGAGTTTATATGAACATTAGACAATTTAATATATGTATCTGTCATTTACTAAATGTATATGTATTAGTTACTATTATTATTAGTTGTGGGGTTAAGAGTTTTCCTACTTTCAGTAAAAGGTGCTTCCCAGTATATTGGTTGTTTGATGTATTTCTCAGCTCGAATGAATGACATCCAAATTTCTATAAAATATATCATTGCTTCTGTGAAAGGTAGAACAGATTAGTCTGCCTCAGATCTCATCCTATATCTGGTGGCTTTTCACTGTAACATTTAGATTTCAAATGCAATATTTTTTACCTTGTCATCTGGAATGAGAATATGTACTTTCCTTGGTGCTGAAAGTGTGTCTGGTACAAACACTATTCAGGGTCTTTGTCATCTTTTAATTCCTACTGTCTTGCACATCTTAGAGTTCAGTTAAATATTTCAGTTAAATAGAGTTCAGTTTTTTGTTGAGTACCCTCTTTTAGATCCTTTGTCATATGATCATGCAAAAAAAGCAGGAGTCAACGAAGTTTTTCTATTAAGGCCAGATAGTAAATTTTTAGGCTTGTGGGCCACAAAGTTTCTATCACAATTACTCAACACTGCCATGAAAGCAGCCACAGATACAAACGAATGAATATGTCTGTGTTCCTATAAAACTTTATTTATAAAGACAAGTGACCAGTCCATGCATGGGTCATAGTTCGCCAGCTCCTGGCTTATAGAGTAGCAAGAGGCTTAGAGACAAACATTAATAAAAGCAATAAATCTAGTTAGAAACATGTACTCAAATGAATTTTAAGCATTTAGTTTTCATTAAACTCATGCGCAGAAGTTTAACTCATGGACAAATTCATCTAAATTATAAGCTTTTATTTTGGATGTTGTCTGGATCTGCTTCATCCATGTGAGTAAATGAATCAAGCATCAATGACCAAAACACATTTAACAAAACACAGATTAGTGTGGAAGCCAAGAGTGCAGTGGTTCACACTTAGTGCTTATTTATTCTTTTGTATTCTTATACTTGATTCTTTCTGAGTGCCAGGAGTTGTCAACCATACAACTTAGTGTTCAGTTGGTCAGTGGCTCATGAGGATAGTAAAGCACTACTGGGGAGTCCTACTTGCCCTCTGCCTATTACTTTTACCCCACAACCTACATAATAAAATCTCCATTCTTGCTTTTAAAAGTGTGGCAGAAAACAGCAGTGAGGGGTACCTATTTATTCATGTGACAACCGGCCGAACGTCTGTTCTATGACAATGATTATGGGCACCCAGACGACAAAGCTGAAAGGATACAAAAATGCACTATCCCTACTCTCATATTGCTCACAGGCTACTGAGGGTGACAAGCCAGCAAACAGCTAATAACACTTACAATAGAGTGTTATCATTAGGGTCATTGGAAAAGATTGTCTAGTCCTAGAATTTTAAAATCATATAGTATATTATTTGAGTACCGGAGACTTACATTGAACCTTGAGGAAGTTTAGACCTTATAGTTAGTGTAAGTAAAATTAACTTCTATTATAATAGTTAATTTTATATACATATGAATGTACTTCAAACCAAATCATCCTTACAAACAATACATTCAGAAAGTAAAGTGATTCCATTAAAAAAATAAATAAGAATTTATCCCATCTACAGCCATGCCACCCTGAACAAGCCCGATCCCATCTGATCTTGGAAGCTAAGCAGGGTTGGGCCTGGTTAGTACTTGGATGGGAGACCACCTAAGAAGACCAGGTGCTGTAGGTGTAAAAAATAAAAAATAAAGGATTGTAAGCTGACAAGTTCCTTGCAAATTGTGAGGTCAACCAAGGGTTGCCTCGCTTAAAAATAAAATTTTTTTCCCATTTGGCTAGTGTGTGAGATAATCACTAATGATCCCAATTTGTTGGACATTTGTCTGGAAGGATAGCAAAGCAAAACAAACAGACCTGGGAAGAGGCAAAATCCTTCATTTTCTCAATACTAAGCTGCTCAGAACAGAGTCCTGAAAATAAGGAAGAAATATCACTCATTATAAATGTGTCATGACTAAACCCTCCCTATCTGATATATTTGGCATAGGTGAATAATTGGAAATTCTATTTATGGTCCTATTTATACTTCTATTGTCAAAATTAATTCATTATAAGTGAAAGGTTTTGCCTATATTCATCACCATCGAAGCCTGTGAATAAATTAAGATATGTTTATATTTCCACAAACCTTGATTTTCATTGCAAAACCCAGGACTCAATTTTTATGTGATAACATTAACGACTATTAATAGCCTAGTCTTCCCTAAATTAACAAATCCCTACCCTTCAAAATAAACATTTATTTTTAATAGATTTTGTTAACTACTGAATAGAAAGAGATGTATAGCATAGGTATAAGAAATGAAAATAAAACAAACTATTAAGTATTCATCATTGAGAAATAAGAAATAAATGTTTTTTAAAAATTAAATTTAGTTTTGTATAAATAATGTATCACATGGTACAAATTAAAAATTTACAAAAAAGATATACATGAAAAAATTCTACCATTTTTTCTGTCCCTAATATGTAAAGCACTTTCTTGTTTTTAAATTAAGTTTATTGGGGGTAGCAGGTTAATATAATTATATAATTTTCAGGTGTACATTATAATTAGCCATCTATACATTCTATTGTGTAATTATCACCCAATGTAAAGTACTTTCTTATTATTTATATAGCTGCATAGTATTTTATATAGATTTAACATCATTTATTTAACCAGTCACCTACTGATCAATATTTTGGTTATTGTTAATATTTTGCTGTTATCCACAGAATAAATTCTTAAAAGTGGAACTGTTTGGTCAAAAGACATGCATATTTTCTTTTCTTTACTTTATTTTAGGCATGCATATTTTTATACAGAGAAAATTTATATTTCTACCAGCAATGCATGAGAGTGCTTGTTTCCCCATACATTTGCCAATGAAATGAGTCATTAAACTTTGTCGTTTACATTTCTTTTATTAATGACCTCTTTTTAGATGTCAATATCCATTTGTATTTTATCTTCTGTGAACAGTTTGTTCATCTTCTTCACCTATTTTTCTATAAGCCTTCTTGGTCTTTTTTCTATAAATTTGTAAGAGCTATTTAGGGAAATTTGCTCTTTGCCTGATGTTAATCCCCTTCCCCTCAGTTCCTATGTCTTTTTTACTTTGTTTAGGTGATTTTTGCCATGCAAAAAAAATAAAACAAACTAAAAAATTTTATTAAAGTATAGTTAGAATACATATTATACTCGTTTTAGATGTACAATATAATGATTTGACATTTATATACCTTACGATGTAATCACCCACTAAGTCTAGTAACCATCTGTCACTGTGCAAAGTTATTACAATATTATTGACTATATTCCCCATACTGTACACTACATCCCTGTGGCTTATTTTATAACTAGAAGTTTGTACCTCTTATTTCCCTTTACCTTTTCTACTCATTCCCCACCCTCTTCCCTCTGGCAACTGTCAGAAAAGAAATTCTTTATTATTGTATAGTCAAATGTATCCATCTTTTCTTTTATGGCTTTGGGGTTTTCTGACATATTTAGAAAGGTCTTCTTTACTCCAAGAGTAAAAGCAACAGACGTTTAAACAGAATTGTGATTCATGAATCTTTCTGCTTATAGAATGTAAATACTATTTTACCTGAAGCATCTCTACATCTGACCTCTAGCACTGAATGGAATTAATTGGATATAAAAGGATACTGCATGGCAACACTTCAGAAACCTCGTTGCTATGGAAATTTGATTCAGCTCTGTTGTATAAAAACATTCATCATTTGCCTATTATGAGTAAAACTCTGTGCTAGGTACTTTGTGAGATACAAAGATGAAAGAGAAAAAATCTGAATCTTTTCCTTCAAAGAGCTTGCAATACAGTGTGGGAAATATTTAAAAATATGGGGATAGTGAAGAGGAGAGTGGTGTGTAGAGGTGAGGGGTAGGGATAAATGCAGGTCAAGTGGAGATCTAGCAAGCTTTCATTGTCCTCCATATTGGATCACTGATGTTCTTAGCATGTAGAGCAGGGCTCAGAAAAAATTACCTGTAAAGGGTCAGATAGTAAATATTTTCAGCTTTACAATTACTCAATTCTGCCTGAACAATGAAACTTTATTTATGGACACTGAAGTGTAAATTTCCTGGAAATTTCATGTGTTGTGAAATATTATTTTTCTTTTTTATGTTTCTTCAAACATTAAAAGTGTTTTAAAAAAACATTTAGCTTGAGAGTCATAAAGACGCTGGTGGCAAGCCAGATTTGGATCATGGGTCATATTTTACTAACCCCTAATATAGAGGAATGACTGTGAAATTTTATCCCAGGAGGAATGACGATTTTAGGGAATCCTATCAATTACTAAAAGTTAAAAAAATAACTCTAAATTCATCACCTCATTTAAGTTTTCTAAAAAAAAATAATAATAATAAAGGTAATATAGAAGCAATGATTGGAGAAGCAATTAATACGTGACCTGCTGCTGCTCAGCTAAACCCTTCTTCAAGGTGAAGAGGATGCAGTTCTTTGAATCAAATTCACCAATTCTTTCTGTTAAACTGCTTTTCATCTAATATTTCTGTCGAGAATTTAAAAACTATGGTGATTGATGCCATAGAAACACACAGGGAGTGAGCAGGGTGATGAGCTTTTGGAAGGTGACATGACTGAGAGGCAAAAAGCTTTTAGCTGCCAATCTAGGGGTAAAGTAATAGAATAAAATGTAATGTAGCTAGCATGCAGGGAGCTTTTCTGTTTGTAGAACAGTTTTCACATATACTGTTGCTTTTAATTTTACTCAAAACTCACAATAACCCAGTGTGGTGGGTGTTTTTATGATTATGTGTAAACATAAGAACCTGACTCTTTTTCATGGCACTATTCACACTGCCTTAAGTGTAAGGACCAATTGCCCCTCAATGCTAAGGCTCAGGCCACAGTTAGTAAAAATAATGATAAAAATGATGACAATAATAGTGTGCTAGTTACTGGATGTTCCTTATGTTCCAAACACTGAGCTAGGCAACTGACATATGCTGCCTCATTTTGGCCTCACATCTTCCCAAGTGTGGAGTCATTATGACATTGTGCTTTTGATCACAAACTGTGGAGTCATATGGACCTAGGTTCAAGACTTAGTCCTGCCACTTACAGCTCTGTGACCTGCAGCAAGTTACCAAACTCTGATTTTCAGTCTTCTGATCTATAAAAGGCATGCAACAAAAAACTACCTACCTGTTTGGGCTGTAGCATGGATCAAATGAAATAATGAATGCAAAATGCTTAGCACAGTGTCTCACACATCCTAAGTGCTCAATAAATCTTTATTATTACTGCACAGAGCTTATAATACCTCTGATAACTCTGCCAGAGGTGATTAAGATAATTTAATAGAATCTACACACTTGGCATTCAGACATTTAAAAAGTATTTTTTACTTTGAAATAATTATAGACTCACAAGAAGTTGCAAAAATAGTAGAACGATCTGCATGGCCTGCACTCACCTGTCCCTAACAATGACAAGTTATATACCTGTAATACAATATCAAAATTGGAAAATTGACATTAGTGTAATACTCTTAACTAGATGAAAGACCTTATTCAGTTTTCACAATTTTTAAAACTGCATTCACTTATATGTGTATAGTTCTATGCACTCTTACCTCAATTATCGATTCATGTAACCACTACTACAATCAAGATGCAGAACTGTTTCCATTACCACAAAATAACTTCCTGGTGGTCCCTCTTTAAATTTGCATTAAACCCCCATCCCCGTCTTAAGGCAACCACTAATCTGTTCACCATCTCAGAAGTTTTGTCATTTCAAAATACTATATAAATAAAATCATGCAGTATATAATATTTTGAGATTCATTTTTCTTTCACTCAGCATAGTGTCATTGAGGTCTATCCAAATTGTTCTGTGTATAAATAGTTTAATTTTTATTGCTGTATTTCACTTTATGTATATACCAGAGTTTACCCATTGAAGGATATTTGGATAATTTTTAGTATTTGCTATCAGAAATAAAGATGTCATGAATAACAACGTATACTTTTTTTAATGTGGAGATGGGTTTCCACTTCTTTATGCCCAGGAGTATGATTGCTGGGTCATATAGTGAGTGTATACCTAAATTCATGAGAAATTGCCAAACTGTTTTACAGAGTGTCTGTACTACTTTACATTCCCACTGGCAGTCCATGAGTGATCCAATTTCTCTACATCCTTATCAGCATTTAGTATTATCATTTAAAAAAAATTTTATCTGTCCTGATAGTTTAGCAATAACGCTTTGTGGTTTTAATTCGCATTTCCCTGGTAGCTAATGATGTTGAGCATTTTTCCTGTGTTTATTTGTCATACATGTCTCCTCTTTGGTGAATACCTGCTGATGTCTTTTGCCTGTTTTATAACTAAACAGATTGAGTTTTTGCCTAGGAGTTTGAGAGTCTCTTATATTTTGTGGCTATACAGCCTTGTTGAATATATGGTTTATGTTGTGGGCTTAACTGTGTCCCCCCAAAAGATTTGTTTAAGCTTTAAGTTCTGATGCCTATGAATGTGATCTTATTTGGAAATAAGTTCTTTGCAGATATAATCAAGTTAAGATAAAGACATCCTGGATTAGGATGGGCCCTAATCCAATTACTTTATCTTTATAAGAAGGCAATGAAAACAGAGTCATAGACACACAAGGAGAATGCCATGTGAAGACAGAGTCTGAAATTGGATCTATGCAGCTATAAGCTGAGGAACACCAAGATCTGAAACTAGGAAGAGGCAAGGAAGAATCCTTTGCTTATAGCCTTCAGTGAAAGCTACCGCCACCTGGATATTTGCCTTCTGGTCTCCAGAACAGTGAGAAAATAAATTTCTATTCTTTTAAGCCCCAAAGTTTGTAGTAATTTGTTATGGCAGCCTTAGAAAAATTATACAGTTTATAAATATTTTTTCCCATTTTCTCTATGGTCTTTTCACTCTCATAACAGGATCTTTCTAGAGAAAGGTTTTAATTTTGATGAAGTCCAATTTATTATTTTTTTCTTTTATGGATCATGCTTGTAACATCATATCTAAGAACTCTTTACCTAGCCCTAGATACCAAAGATTTTTTCCCACAGTTTCTTCTAAAATTTTACAAATTTTATGTTTTTATTTAAATCTGTTATCCATTTTGAATTAATATTTGAGGTTTAGGTTGAGGATCATTTTGGTTTTGTGTATGGATGTAAAGTCATTCTACCACCATTTGATGAAAATGCTATTATTTCTTCACTGGATTGCTTTTGCATCTTCATAAAAAATTATTTGAACAGATTGTGTTCATCTGTTGTAGAATCTTTATTCAATTCCATTGATCTATGTGTCTATTTCTCTGCAGATACCACACTGTCTAGGTTACTGTAGCTATACAGTAAATCTTAACATTAAGTAGAGTGACTCCTTTCACTTTATTCTTTTTTGAAACTGATTTAACTATTTTAGTTATTTTGCTTTTTCATATGTACTTTGGAATAATCTTGTTTATAGCTACAAAACATCTTGCTTGGACTTTGATAGATAATGCATTAAAACTAGAGATCAATTTGAGAAAAATTAACATCTTTACTATGTTGTATCTTCCAATCCCTGAACAAGGTATATCTCTCCATTTATTTACATTTTTGATTTCTTGTATCAACATTTTATAATTTTCAGCATAGAGACCCTATACATATTTTGTTAGATTTATATGTATTACATTTCCTTTGGAGTAATTAAAATGTACATTATATTTTTAATTTTCATTCTACATATTTGTTCCTACTATATAGAAATGTAATGGAATCTTGCGTGTTGATCTTGTAACATTGCTAACTCTATAATTTTATAAGCTTTTTCCCAATTCTTTAGTATTTTTTACAGCTATGAATCAACTATTTTTCAATAATCAAGATGCCAGCTTCTACAGACCTAGTGGCACATATTTAAGGAAGAAGTGTCAGAACTATTGACAGACCAGCTCAGAGGTCATAAATTCTACCTCCTTTTCATTCACTTAAATCTTCAAAGGGTGGCAGCACATATAAAAACTTTTAAAATATTTGACTTTCAATTTTGCCATGGCAACTAGGGTGTGTGATTTTGTCTTAGAATTATCCAGAGTCCTGGCATGCTGGAATGCTGGAGTGCTTTATAATACCCAAGTTCCTTGACAGTCAGTTTTGCTTTGCATACATGCACTGGTATCCTCTGACCCCTTTAGATGTGAGGGATTTAGGCACTCAGGGCTGGATTACATCAAATATTTTGCTACAGTGCTCTAAGGATGGATCCCAGTAGACCTCAGAGGTTTTGGGTCTTTGTGACAGGCAGAAGCAGCAACTACAGCATTAGCCTTTATGGCTTTGAAATGTATTCTGTAGGCACTCCCAAAAGGAGATATGGGCCTCAGAATACCACTGTTTGGTAGCCTTTTCCCAAAGCAGTTTGCCTTGGTGAAGCATCCTGCAGAAACAGCAACTGATTATTAGGAGGGGACTAACTTAGGTGTAACAATGCTACTTCACTCTAAACAGGGGTACCTGTCATTGTGACCATGCCTTCGTGCTCTGCTGTCCTTCTACAATTCAGGCTAGGTAAGATCCTGTGCAAGCAGCAGAGTGTAGTTTTTCAGCAGTCAAGGGAGTTGTTCCAAACTTTTTGGGTCATTGTGCTTATTCAGTTAGTAATCCAAGAGCAAGAAATGAACTGTGACCAGCCTGAACTCTTCATCAGAGTCTGGACATCCTGTTCGTGATTCTGCAACACCAGATTTTCTCTTGCTGGCTTCTATTCTAGGGACTATAATCTGACTTTCAGACTTTGATACCTGCTAACAGTTTCCTGGAAGTCTATCTGGATTTCTCTTGTATTTCCCCAGATTCTTCATTGCTGCTGTGCTCTCTTCCCCCACCTGCCAGAGCCTCCCACTTCTTTTGGCACAGATATTGACTCCACCGCCCATATCAATTGCCTCTTGTGGTCATTCTTTGACTGCTGTTCTGGCCTTTGTGCCTGAACTGAAGTAAAAAAAAAAAAAAGCACAGATATTTACACCAAACACTTCCAAGTATCATCTGCTTCTGATTGTCTCTGGCCCTACCTGATCCCATTGTGTCTCTGTCATGGTGATCTTCAGACCCTCACAGCTCAGGACAATTAAAGCACACCCAGGAAGTCAGCACATACCAGGCCCACCAAGACCCCTCTCCCCACTTTTTCAGCAAATCTAAAAACAGAATATTCTCAAGAAGGCAATCAGAGAAGGCCCCCTTTAAAGCACAGAGGCCCAACCCACCTGTGGGGTGATGTGACCAGACTACCAGCCACATTCAATAGGAACTAAGGCTGACTGCACATGCCATTTTTACCAGGCAAAGGGCACTGCTCTCCTAGAGATATATCTGCTAGTCCCCTGACAAAGCACCAGAACACCGAATTCTGAGCCAAAATCTGCTGTTCTGAAAGAGTCAACCTCACAGACCTGAAGAGAAGGTGAGGAAGAGTAGAAGGAAGGGAGGAAGGAGGGGGAAGAGGAGAGGAAAAGAGGGAGGAAAGACCACTGGCAGGAGGGAAGAGGGGGCCTTAGCAGAAGGGGAGGGAGAGGACAGCAAACGGGGTGAGAGATGGCAACTCTTCCATCATGTATAGTGAATAGGTAGTTGCTGAGGGGCTACACCCCGAAAAGAAGACACTGAATAACTCTTGCAGATGGTGGGGCCATGAGGCAGTCTTGGGGGCAGAAGGGCCCCAAAATTAGTGCCTAAGCCTAACCCTGTGGCCTCTCCAGTGAATGATTCCCTTCCTGTTCCCCATTGCCTTAGCATGGAAGAAGAGAGGAGTGGGTATGGGGTAGGGTTAAGAATGGGAAGCCTTGGCCTAAGCCCCAAGGACACACCTCCTTTCAGTAGGAGTATTGAAATAGTTGGAACTACCTGGCAGAAAGGATAGAGTCAGGGCATTGAAGGGGATGGCAGTGCAAGAGGAGTGGAGGCTAGGCCAGAAGCTTTCCCCAGAAACCAGAGAATATGTTTCTTCTGAGAACCGGCTCTTTCACTTTTGACTGGTTTTAGTTTTAGAGACATGAAATGGGATAGAGATGAGAGTGAAGGGAAGTAGAAGGAATGAGGAGCAGCACAGCCACCATTAAACATGGCTAGTATCAGAAATAGTTGTAGTTTATGCTGTTTGATTATAAGTGCACTTTTAAAAGATTCTGTGTACCACAAATCAATCAAACTTTTTCTACCACTGATGATTCAGTCCTGAGGTGCTCAATTATCCCTGGGCTCTTTCTTCCTTTGGGCTCTTTTTAAAGCCCTAGAAAAACTCATCTACTAACTAATCCATTTCCCTTATGAACCAATGCACACTTTTCCCTCCAACAAAGACAAAGCAGAAGAGTAAGAAGTCATTAGGTACTCCAGGCCCCTATAAGTGTTGGTTAAAGGAGAAAGACAGGCAGATATAGAGTGAGTGGGTCTATTATCACATTAGAAAAGTCTCACAAAGGAAATGCTAGTGGGGACAAGGCAATGATTTTTCTATTCCTATTCCCATCATTCCACGGAATCCTTTCAGAGGTTCCTAAACAGGGCCAGTCTCGGGTAAACCAGCCTCTGACCTGTCTTCCAGCCCTCCAAACGAGGTAATGATCACTATTGATGCAAATCATTCTACCACAAATCACCACCCACACTTATCTCTTCCACATAGTTAAAGCTCAAGGATGATAGAAATGTTATAAGTAATTCTAGGCACATGCCTCTATACAGGCAGGAATACAGCTGCTGTGTCCCAGAAAAGAGATCTTCCACCTGCTGGTCAAAGGCTAAAATGTGTTCTTCCATTGTCTCTACCATATTCTGGAGGACCAGTATCAGAGCTTCCCGTCTGGGTCTTCACACTAAAGCTCCCTTTTATGAGGTAACACCTATGAAAGGGGAGCTAATGTAGACAGGCAACAAGTTTGTCTCTGCTGTTCTCATCATTTTCTTAACTGATACTAAATCTTCTTGTCTGGGCCATCCAACCAAGTGTCCCTCTGGGCTTCCTCTTGGCCACCCAGCAAGGGGAGGACGTCTCTTGATCCATCCCACTTGATTAGTGCACTGTTGCTTCTATTGGAAATAAGTCAGGCTCTGGAAAAACAGAAAAGCTGATGGTATCTCCAGTTCTAGCCTCTGCAGAGACCCTAAGTCAACTGTTCAATCTCAGTCTCTCAGAGAGGAGAGGTCTGCAGAGGCCATAGGCACATGACAGCAGAGGCCTGTGGATGAAGTTCTGGACCTCAATAAACAGCAACATTTTCTCCACTGCTACCTTCTTTCTCTGGACCAGGGCTCCCTCTGATTCTCCCTTGGGGCTGTCTTCCCTCCCATCAAACAGGGGGAAGATGACTCGAACTACCCCCTAATAATCAGTGCCCAACTATATCTATTAAAAATAGATTAGGCTCTAGGAAAATGAAAAAGCTGATGGTGTTTTTTGTTTGTTTGTTTGTTTGTTCATTTTTGTCACCAACCTCTGTAAAGGCACAAATGCAGCCACCCAATCTCAGTCTATCCAAGAGAAAGGCAAAGTCTGGAAAGCTTGCAGTCTAGACTTAACAGGGCAGAGAGAAGAAAACGGAGTGGAGGAGAGTGTGCAGAATATATCAATTCTAAGGTAAAGAAGAATAATTAATTTAGAAAAAGTTTGAATCCTCATTTTCTGGTTTCTGTTTTTTTGCTCCTGAAAGCTATGATCACAAATCTTTCATCTTTTCCCTATACTGAGTCACTGCCAAAGATTCAAGAATTAGTCTTGGCTTATTAAGTTTAGAAACCCAGAAAGCTAGTGTTCTCTTGTCCATAGTAGATTCAGCAGAAAGAATAAAGTGTTATCTAAATCCCTCACTCCAGCCCTGTAAAGGCCCCAAGACAGTTGCTTTTATTTATAAGGAAGCTAAATAATGGAGTGAGACAGACATCTCCAAGAGCCTAGACCTGTGAGAAGTAGAATCTCAACTCTACAGGACTCTAGAAAAGCTATGTTAGCAAATTGTTGTTTCATGTTCATCAACTTATTGCCCTTCTGTAATCATGGTTGTTGTAATCATACAATCTTTACAAAGTCTTCTAAGAGATAATTTTTGAGATTATGTAAGTAACTTTGCATATTCATGTGCACCCAAATATGCGGTGTGTTTGAGATAAACCTATAAAACAGTTTGTTTCATTACCCTTGTACAAAAGTAAGCTGGTTATATCCTCTAAAAGACAGGAAAATTGGAGGTGGGGGAGTCTTTTTTGGCAGCCTTTTTTCCCATCCTCCCTCTGTTAACTAGCCTATCTGCAGATGTTTGTTTCCCAACTTCATGTTCACCATGGACCCTGAGTTAGCTAAAGGCTATAAGACTCAAAATGACACCTAAGTCCACACAACCATCCTGATAAGCATTCTGGAACACAGAACGTGCTCCCTGGCCTCATGCCACATTTAAGGAGCAGGCCTGGCAGTCCTCTGAGGGTCTGTCAGGCGTACTTGAATCCAAAACAGGAAGGAAGAATGAAAACTTTGGTTCGTCTGACAAACTGTCCTGGGATGCCATCTCCTGGGTGAGGTCGTCTTGGGAGTAGTAAAAGCCAGGTGTGAGAGGGACTCTCAGATGTGTCCCAGCCCTTTCTAACATACCCTCGTGGGGACTGAGGCACCAGTGCTCTCCCCTGAGGATGGAAAGGGGCCAGTGCCCTCCCTTCAACACTAAGTGATGCAGAGAGCTATTTACCTACCTCAGTACTCCGCTGGAAAAAAAGTACAAAATGTCAAAACTGCGAAATAGCATCACAGAGTAACACAAGAAAGAGAATGTGAATTGAAGCATAATTACCAATTCACAATGTCGTAGCTTCTTTTGCTTGTCAGGAGTCCATGGTCTACTTCTTGTTATTTTCTGTGTGCTCTCCATAGCTTCAAACTATCTTTATTGCTCACAACTCTTAGCTCATCTATATGTTTATTTTTCTAGGATTGATATTTATATTGTCTCATGGTACATGATGTTTTCTTATTCAGGTCCTCTGCAGTTCTACTAGAAATGTGTTTTAGATACCCAAATAACACTCAGTAGTAAAAATGCCACAGACATGGTCCCTAGAGCCTGAAAGTCTATCTTCAGAAGAGAGATGTTCTGCAGGGAGCACTGCCAGGAGAGTCATTCTTCTCTTGCACCAGACCGTAAAATACTTTTTATGGCCTGTGAGAGGGGCAGTGCCGATCTTTTCATATTCTCAGACTATGATGTCTTCCTGTCCCCATACCTGGGACAGTGGAAATCCCTCCCACCTGTGCATTCAGTCACAGTGCCCAATTCATAAAATTAGCCTTGGCTTTGAGGCAGAAGCGAATATAAGGAGCATTCTAGAATCAGCTTCAAGCCACCTTTCTTAATTTTGTAGCTCTATCTTTGCATTTAACTAAAATGTCTTCAACCTTATCTTTTCCTATCTTTTCTAAACTTGGGCTTGCCTGAGTCCTTCTCTTGATAATTTACAAAGTACCCCTCATTTCCCTCCTTTGATGGGGAGTTCTCTTTGTTTCTTGGTGGTAAGATAAGGTTAGTGAATCGTAGGTTTGAATGTTACTGTGAGGACCTGGAAGAATCCCTGAAACACCTCGAGATCATCAATCTATGTACCCCCCATTCCATTTATTCCATCTTCTCTGACTTATATAACTCCCCTTTCTCCTAGAGTCAGTTAAGAAGCTCTAGCTGCTTAGCGTCTTTGTTCACCCCTCCCCCCACCATATATGAGCCTGACCATGGAAATCAGACCAGATCAAGCTAATCAGAGCTGCCCTCAAGGGCCTGGGGGTCCCAAGTCAGTGCCAAAGGAATCTACATTAAAGATCATCCAGGTAATTAAACAGAAAGGCCAGGCTTCTAGAGAGTAGATCTTTTAAACAGCTACAGCATCACCTAGACTGTGCACCAGAGACCTTCCCAGAAAAGGGGTGCTCCAGCACAGACTCAGCAGCTAGCAGCCTGAAGTCCTTGCATCTGATTTTGTCCTGCTTCCTTCTCATTCTATGCTTCCTCCTTTTCTGTCTGGCCTTGTCAGTGGAAGAAAAAAACAAAAAGGAAATAGACCTTGTTCCTAGAAAGCTTGGGATTTGAATTCTAGCTCTTTCACTTACAAATGTGTGTGAACTTCAGCAAATTTCTTTACCTTCTGAACATTAGTTTCTTCTCCTCTAAAATGCAAAAGCTTTACCATCTACTTCTCAGAGCCATCTTCAAATTAAATGAGATAACACACATGAAGATACAATATAGCACCCAGCACACAGTAGGTGCTCACTGCAACATGGCTGGTATTTTACCTCAGATCAAGCCGTTGAGGCAGCACCTGTTCCACCTAATAATGTAAGCCTGGGTGTGATCAAATGAAAGGACAAAGGAAATGCATACTTTGTGATTCATATTTGAACCTAGCAACTATTTTTATTTTGGTATTATTTTTATGGTGACATTGGTCAATGAAATCTGCTAAGTTTCAGTTGTACATTTTAAAGGTAAGGCATATATATATATATTTTACCTTGTGTGTTCACCTCCCATTGTTAGATTTCTTTCTGTCACCACATTTTAACCCTTTTACCCTGTTTATCTCTTCCCTCCTTCCTTTCCCCTCCCCAATCCTCTGGTAACTGCTAGTCTATTGTCCATGTCCATGAATCTGTTTGTCCTGTTCATTTGTTGCTTTTAGGTTTATATCCCACATATAAGTGATATTATGTGGTTTTCAACTTATTCTGTCTGGCTTATTTCGCTTAACATAATTATCTCGAGGTCCATCCAGGTTGTCACAAATGGCAGTATTTCATCTCTTCTTATGGCTGAGTAATATTCCATTGTATATATGCACCACAGCTAACTATTTTTATTTTAACCAGAGAACTTCCATCCACAACCATGTGAGCTCTCTACCCCAGCAAATCTTCAGAAAACAGGCTTTTAAAAAATTGGCATGGGCCTAGGAACCCCCTTTGGAAGCCCCTACCCATCTTCAGCCCTTCACTACAATCTAACAAGCACTGCTTGTACTGGGTGGACTCAAGAAAATGGGAACTGGAAAAGCAAAATAAGACCATATCTTAAAGCTAACTAAGTATTGGACACAGTGTGGTCAAAAATAGGCTGAAGTATGATCAGATTAAGGTGTTCAGAAATGATTCCAGGGTCACAGCCCATCTGCCATAGTATACTCCTTAGGTTAAGTGCACTTCTTGAGAAACAAAGAAAGCCTTGTATGTTTTTGAAGGAGCCAGGATAATCCAGACACCAACTTTAATTCACTCAAGTGTATAGCCCAACGTGTAGTGGGACTGCTATATCCTTAAACTGTCAAATCAAATGTATGAGAATGTCCCCTAGTTTTCTAGACTGATATTATGGAGAGAGTGTTTGCATGTGTCATTCTTCTGCTCAAAAATTTGAAAGAACTTATTGCCTGTTGAATTAGGTGCAATCTCAGCCTACAGTATATACATGTTTCCCACAAGTTAACCTCAACCTACCTTGCCAGGCTTACTTCACCTTGCTTCCTTATTCACACCCACACTCCAATTAAGTTTATTCCCTGAACATGTCCCCGAACACTCCCATACCTGTCTCTTTGCTGTTTATTTTTATTTATGACTTCTTCCCTGTACCCCATCTTTACCTACTAAAATCCTTCAGAGTTCTCCTGAAAAAACTGGCCCTCCCATAAATCCTTTCCTGATCCCTCAACCCTCCTCCAATTAGATGTGATCTCACTTCCCTTGGAATCATAATATAATTTACTTTATACCCTGCTTTTGGCATGGATTCTAGCTTGAACCTAGGCTGTGGCTTTTGCTGGGGTTCAGACACACTAGGCAGCCTAGTAAGTTGGGGGAATGGTGGTGAAATGAAGGGCCTCGGAGGAGGTAAATCCTTTTGAGTGGAGGAAATAACCAAGTATGACAGCAGTAGGAAGCAGTGAGCTGGAGTACAATATGATGGTTATTATCTGAATCTGCCACAGCCCACCCTCTGTGAATACATGTCTCTGTCCTGTCCAAGGACTTGTCTGTGTCCTGAAAGGATTCTCTTGGCAGCAAAGGTAATGAGATCCTGACCCCCTCTTCCCAACACAGCCCACTGTGGTTCAAAGGCTTAAATGATGTCTAATGGCTTTGGATCATTTAAAAGGAGGCCAAATTGCAGATAAGGAATAAGAGGGGAGTACTCTGAGAGAAAACTCTCCAAAGATAGATGGGAGATCCATGCTAAGAATCAGAGTCCAGGTCACTGGAGGGGTCTGGTTCAGGACATGCTGTCATCCTGGACATCCCACAGATGTTCCTCAAAGGAAAATGCTGCATCTAATCCACTAAAGAGTTAAAACCCTTAGGGGCCCAGCCCATCTTTCTGTAGGACGCTTATGACCTGAGTCTGACAGAGTAAAGATGATGCCTTAAGAGACCATCTTGATGAAGATGAATCTGTTCAGCATTCTACCCTGGAACCAGTTAAGCTGGCATCTGGATTGGAGCCACCTGTGTTTGATAGGGATTGTGATTAGGAGCATGGACTCTGTAACCAGCTGCCTGGGTTCAACAGCTTCCTCATGTTTGTAAGAGGGAATATTTGAATCAGTCAACTGAGAGCAGCAAGTGGAACCACCTTGATGTTAGCAGTTCTGAAGTCCATTTCAAGAGGCAACTTTAACTTGCCAGTAACCTAGCAGCATCGGTCAAACAAATAAAATAGAGGAATGATTCATGCATAACTGGAAGCAACTCTATTATGTAGATTCTTGAGTCTGCATAAGGTGAGGAACTATTAGAACTCTTTCTAGAAATAAGTAGGTGTGTATTGGAGTTTCGATGCCATTATAATTTGATACTGAAGGGTAATGGACCTTACTTTTTTAATTGAGGTATAATTGGCATACATTATATTAGTTTCAAGTGTACAACTCAATGATTCAATATTTGTATATATTGCAAAATGATCACCACAACAAGTCTAGTTAACATTTATCACCATAGATTGTTCCAAAAAAATTTTTCCTTGTGCTTAAAACTTTTAAGATATAAGAAGACCTTATTTTATTTTTTAAAAATTAGACTTTATTTTTAATTTGCAGTCTCATCATATTCTGCATACTGGTAGTGCCCACAGACAAGTGATGATCACTAGAGACTGACTACCATACTTGGTGGAACACTGGGAAAGACTACTAGGCCTGGTAGAGTGATGTGGAGACTGTAGATTGTGGGGCACCTAGTGGAGCAGCAACAGTGCCAGTGGGAATATACTTTATCATGAGCGTAAGGAAGACCCTAGGAAAGACCTTGAAAAGTTAAACAATTGCCACTGACTCTAGCACAGCCTTAGTCCCAAACTACAGGTAAGACACACACACACCCCATCCTTAAAAGCTGCCAGAAGTGCTTGAGGTAGAGGACTTTGTAAGAAGCTAAAGATCCTATTTGAGCAAGTATGTGCAGGAGCCAGAGAGATTCAGGTTTTCTGGTTATTTCTGTCCTTATCTTAACTCTCTCATTAAGTTCTTTTAGGACATGTGCTGAGTTCTGTTCATCAAGGCATCTCCCAAAATCCTAGTCTGGGTAAAACGCTGCAGGGCAGAGACTGATGCCCAGTGGAAAGGTAGCAGTGGCAGCAAGAGCAGGCAGGCTTCTCCCCACCCACTTTCCCCACCCCCCAGTGCAGGTGACACTCCCCCATACCACCATACCTGGTACCAGAAGTGTCTTGCTCATCTCTATCTCCCAATGGCACCTAGCTCGGGGCTTACTATTTTTTTTATCCAGTTCTTAGTTTTCTTGAGATATGATTTACATACCATGAATTCACCTATTTTAAGTGTACAGTTTGAGTTTTAATAAATTTATACAATCACGCAACCATCATCACAGCACATCATGTTAGAAAATTTTCATCATGCCCAAATTTTCTCTTGTGCTCCTTAACAGTTATCCTTGCCTTAAGCTCCAGACCCAGACAACCACTGATGTGCCTTCCTAGTTTTACCTTTTCTAGAAATTTCATTTCAAAGGGTCATAGGGTGTATTTAATATCTTTCACTGAATGTGTTTGAGATTCATCCGTATTGCAATATGTGTCAATATTTTGTTCTTATTTGGGATTAGTGACCAGTCTGAAACTCTTAAAAGTTTAGTGTTAATATGCGAGAAAACCAAATCTTTCGCTATTCCAATCTAACAGTGAGAGTGAGAGAGGAATAATAAAAATTCATTTAATCATTTATGTCTCTGATAATATGCAATTTCCAATTTGCAAGCGTTGCCATTTTTATTTGTGACAATTCCTACAACAAATTACAGATCATGAAAGGGTTTCATGTTGCTAACTAAATAGCCGCAGAATGTTAATATTATGTCTCATAAAAAAGTAAAATTGATAACCAATGAACTGGATTTTATTGCAGAATCATATTCCACTGTATGGATAAGTCATATTTTGTACACACACTTTGCTGACTGATGGACATTTCAGTTGTTTGCAGTTTTTTTTTTTATGAATAATGCTTCCATGTACATTTTTATACAAGTCTTTATGTGAATATGTTTTCACTTATCTTGGGATACCTAGGAGTGGAATTGTGGGGCCATACAAAAGTGTGTGGTCTTTATTGATTTGAAACATCTTAACAGGTATTAACATGAAGGAGGCTGAAAGTAAACCATGTGGGAATGAAACACAGGATTAAGAATATGTGAGAAAATTCTAATAGAAGAAAGATTACTGAGAAGAGATGTAGAAATACACTGAGATAAATTCACCTACTTCATAATTTGTACCTCAATATTCAGGAAGCCTAAACATTTTGTCTGCTGCAAATCTGCCTCAATCTATTATAATTGTAGAACTTCGCATTGACCACAGCATGCCACGTTAGGCATGTGTGGATGGCAAGTACAGTAATTTGGATATATGAAGGCACCTAAATGTGAACAGTCTCCATGATTGTCCACTTTTAGGAAGCCATTAAGTTTATCATGATGAGGATTTGCTTTGACAAAGAATTCCACTTAAAAGATTCAATTGGAATTTCTACTGTTTATAGAACCTACTATTATGTAGTTTGCATTTATTTTACCTGGTCTCTGCAGAGGCCATTCTAAATAGTAATCTCCCCTTGAAATATAAAACAGTATCAGTGAAGTTTTGGGACAGAAAATTATGATGGAGAACAAGAAAACTCTGTGACAACAGGAATCCCTATTACATAGATCTAAATACACCCACAAGTCAAATTGTATCCTCTTAAAATTGATCTAACCCAATTAATTAATTAATAATAATTAATTAATTAAGAAATCTATCTTGTTTCCCAGCATAAGACTGTGTGTGTGTGTGTGTGTGTGTGTGTGTGTGTGTGTGTGTGTGTAAAGAAAGAAATCTCTGTACTTAGAAACTTCAAGAGAATTTCGGTTATCCATTTTTCAGTTCTCAAATATGCAAACAGAATTTGTGCTTGAGTCATAGGTAAAACGTTTATCCATTTCATCTTTCTCCCATTAAAAAGATCTCCCTTACAAGCACCCTGGTTGATTTGAGCATAGGTATCCAAGAGTTCACTAGATCTGGTTTACCATGGAGTGGAAAATATAGGGAGCATTTTTGAAGTATCCATCACATCACAAAATTCCTTTTTCTTTAATGAAGAGCCACAGAAATATCACTTTGACCTCAATATCAGAACAAGCCATGCTTCTCTTGAACAACTGCATTGTTTTCATATTACATAAGTGATTCTCAGAGTGTGGGCCCTAACCAGCAGCATCAGTATCACCTGAGAACTTGTTAGAAATGCAAGTGATCAGGCCCCACCCTGAGACCTACAAAGTTAGAAACTCTGGAGGTGAAACTCAGCAATCTGTGTTTTGATAAGCTTTCCTGGTGATTTTACATGCAAGGCAAAATTTCGGAACCACTGTCTTGTGTAACTGATGGTTGAGAACCTTAGAGCCATATTTGCAGTTTCTTTCTAGCAACTATTTTCTAATCCCTCTCCACACCACTTTAGGAGTAGAGGCAAGTTTTTCAGCACTCTTGAGCCCCAGCTCCCTGGAGATTTAACAAAGATGTTATAGACACTAAGTGTATTGAACAGAACCAGGAAACCCAATTTCAGCACATTGATAATTTATTTGTTCAATATCCAATACTTTATTCAAGTTAAGGGCTACATTAGGATTGTACGACAACTGCTCAATCTATAGCCGGTTAGTTGGTTTTGAAAACCTTGGATGACAATATTGGCCAATTATACACTAAAAATGAATAAATGAAAAAAACGAATTTCATCATTTTGTATAGGCTAAGTGCCCTGCAACTTTAACCACAAAAGATTACTAAGCATGGTTATGTTTTGTTGGTAAATTATAAGGCAAAAGAAGTAGATATAAAAGCAGATGCCTTTAAACTATCATGATTTGCATGTTAGCCTGGAAATCTCTCGTTCTTTAATAAAACGCGCAGAAAACCTAAGTCCACAATGCCAAATGAGAAAATATGTTTCACTGTCAGGAAATGAATGTTTTTCCACTCTTATCATTGATTTTTAACCTTTCAGAACCCAGAGACTATCCAGTTCACCTCAGCTATGGAGTATTTGTGCGACCTTGCATAAGATACTTCCCCCTCTGACCCTTATGTCTGCCTCAGAAAAAAATAGAGCATTTGATTTCATCATCTCTAAGGTTGCTTTCATCTCTGATATTCTAGGATTCTAGAATCCCAGAGATAAGAACACTGCTGCTCCAGTGGCACCCTGGCATCACTGCTCTCTCCTGACCTCTCCTGACCAGAAGGAAGGAGTAAAAAAGGCAGGAGTAAAAAAGCATGCTTGAGATCTTTGGAATCCAGATGATTTTGGAAATCACAGGCAGGGTTGGTTTCATGCTATGTGGCCATTAGTCAAGGTGTAAACTGGGAGATATTCTTTGCTAAATGATATGCAAGAATCCCAGAGAAAGTTTTGTCATTAGCTTTGTGACAACAAGATATGAACCATATAGAGCCATTTTCTGTAGAAGGAGCCAACCCATTGCATGAAATTACTTATGTATATAGACGTAAAAACTAAGGAATTTGGAATTATCCAAACATTCCCCCTCCTCATTCCCATCAAAATGGTTATATAGTTGAGCAATTCACACTCTAGAAATAATTTCATAAAGAGTAAAGGATGGGTGCAGTTTAGGAGGCTCAAATTAACCAGATAATTGATTCAATTTATCCAATTCACTTTCCCTGAAGAATTTATTGCGAGTATTCTGTCAGAACAAAGAGTAATCTTTGCCCCTCCTGTTCATTGGCTAGTCAAATACTTTGTTGCTTTTCATTTTACTTCCCAGACTAATTTTGATATAGATACATTTATAAACAGCTTACTACAAAAAGTTTCTCCTAGCTAAGAGATTATCCTTTGGATATGATCGTTTCAAAGTACATTTCATAACAGGTTATATTATTAAATGCCTTCGGACTACTGGCTTCCCACTCCCAAACCATCTCCCACCCCACATACACACACATAAATCACACACGTTTTCTGTAACAAGGGGCTTTTCTTGCTGGTACTAATGTAACTGTCTTAATTTTCTGCTTCCTTCAGTTGATGTCAACATCATCTACATGCCTATCATCTCTTGAGTAACCTATGACATCCTCTCACTTGAAAAGATTGATTTTCATTCTTTCAAGTCTTTTTGTGTCAGACCTCAAGCTTTGTTCTGTGTTATTTTGTTTTGGAACAAGGCAGGTTCATTTTAACCTTTTAAACAGAGAAACCTTAAATAGCATTTTAAAAATATATGACATTAAAACAGACAAACAGTAAAAAGTGCTTTATGAGGACATTTATAGATAAAGCAACTGGTTATTTGCCTGGATTTTTCATCTCTTAAAGGTTGGTTAGCTATTGTACACTGCAGCCCCAGTAATATGCACCGAGCTGGGAATTACCATGGGTCAGAGTTAGGCAATAAGCCCAGGTCACTTGAATTATCCCTCGTTGAAAGTGACATCAGCCCTGTCAAAATGTGAATAATTTGTTGCTTCGGTGCCCTGCTGATATGAAATCTAGGGGAGTGGATTCAGGTTTGTGCTTCAGAAGACACATATTTATTTATCGTGTGAAAGTGCATGAGACCACATTCTGATTGCAGAGAAATTAATGAGTTCCAGGAAAAAAGTGACAAGATCTATATAGATCTTTCATGGTTATATATGGAAACAGAGTGATTCTAATAAACAATACGTATCATTCTATACTATCTAGGTATTCATAAGATTCCCCAACAGGGAAGAATAAGCAACTGCAGAGCATTTCCCTAACCCCCCTCCTTCTGTCACTGAAACATCAATAAAACCCCTCCACCTCCCACTCTTCAGTGCCAGATCCGTAAGCACTTAGCTAAGCATGCTGGGAGACACAGAACTGAAAGAAAGGAGTATCTGGATGTCTTGAATTTGCTTGCCATTCTGCTCTCTTCCTCTACCATCTCATTACTAGACGTGGGCATTAGACGTGGCAATCAACTGCATTTTAACTGAGCAGAAGAAATATTAAAAGCATAGTCTTCAGAAGAAATGCCTCAAAGACAGCCTCAGTCACCTAATCAGACTTTAATTTCAATCACAAATGATACAGAATCATCCAACTCTGTCATTCCTAATGATACCAAAAATAAAGGATGGACCAGAGACAGCTCTCCGGGAATAGAAGCATTGTGTGCCATCTATATCATGTATGCTGTGATCATTTCAGTGGGTATCCTTGGAAATGCTATTCTCATCAAAGTCTTTTTCAAGACCAAATCCATGCAGACGGTTCCAAATATTTTCATCACCAGCCTGGCTTTTGGAGATCTTTTACTTCTGCTAACTTGTGTGCCAGTGGATGCAACTCACTACCTTGCAGAAGGATGGCTGTTCGGAAGAATTGGCTGTAAGGTGCTTTCTTTCATCCGGCTCACTTCTGTGGGTGTATCAGTGTTCACGTTAACAATTCTCAGCGCTGACAGGTGGGTTTCTTTTCTGTTGTATTTGCCAGGATGTGAAATGAGGCAAAAAGAAAGGAAAGCTTGTACTTAGCATATACTTGCTATGATTCTGCTTTTCTTACACTCTGTATCCTGGGTGTAAGACTGAAAAATCAGGGGGCATTTTAAATAAAAGTTGATGTAAGAATGTTAAAATTCTTGTGTTAGCATCAGAGGAGAGGTTAAAATTGTTGTGCTTTAGGGATAATGTATTCTCTTTGAAATGTAATTGTTTGCTTGAAGGAATATTCTAACGGTCCTCCTCCCCCCAGTTTATTAAGACAAATTGTTCCAGGTGTAAAAGAAAAACAATTCATGTCTTATACGTTGGTGCAGCCTAGTGGTGCAATATTGTCAATCTTAAAACATCAGCCTAAGTGTGAAATGGACCACGTATGCATTATTGACTGCTGGGACAATGAGAAAATGATACATGCATCTAATTTATTTGAAATTCATTGAATTAATTAATGACAGAAAAGGGTGAGGTTTTCAGCTTTCTGGTAACTCAGCGTAACGTCATCACTTAATTATATTTGTTTTGTCTATAGGCATTCAATGAAATTCTCAATTTCCCGAAAAGTAAATTAACCGTGGTTGACTTTTAGAGCTCTCTATATAGAGCATGTGAGAACCTCTGGCAGTCAGGGTATTAAGGCTCATATTTTCGGTCTAAGTACTGTGTCTCTTGTAGAATAAATGATAACTGAAAGCATGAGAAAATTGAGTCTCTGAATGTTAAAAGTGGTGCTTAAGAAAGGCTGCAAGAAGCCTGTAAGTAATCAATATCCGGCAGTACCTGAAGGAATAGCTTCTTCAAATTCTGGAATCTGAAAAAAGGAAAAGCCTTCCCTGTGTTTTTTAAGGATCTTTGCTTTGGCTGGTTTTATATTCTATTTAAGGGTAGATTTACTTAAAGGCTGTAGATTTTAAGGTGGATTTGTCATAATAAACAGGCATCTTTGCATGGGCACGGGGCTTCTAATTTCACCCTTGCCTTGCTTCAAATCTACCTACGGATTTGCTTGGGCAACAACTTAGCACTTTTGAACAGGAAAGAAGTTAATCCTCTTCTCTTTACTCCATACACTCATGGAATTCTTTTTAGGAAGGTCGATGACTGCTCACTCATGAAGAAAGGAGAATTAAGTTTAACATCAGTCACTTCTACAGAAAGGAAGGCTTTTAGAACACTTAAGAATTATTCTAAACCACATACAAAGTCACACCGAAAAAAAAATGTACTTGTCTTAAGTATAGGACCTACATATGAAATT
This sequence comes from Cynopterus sphinx, assembly GCA_030015415.1. Lineage (NCBI taxonomy): Eukaryota > Metazoa > Chordata > Mammalia > Chiroptera > Pteropodidae > Cynopterus > Cynopterus sphinx. The sequence goes on from CM057388.1 coordinate 89,039,449, forward strand.
ATAAAATTGCAAACCTGGAATATCTCATATTGGTGAATAAGGGAAGAGGCAATTAACATAAATAACAAATACTGGGGTGTATTATGTGTATTTGAAACCATAACCAATTCCAGTTAATTAATGTTAGCTTGGTTATATACATTCGAATAGGAGGTAGAATTGGATGAGCACTTCTAACCCTAAGATTCTGTAATTCCCACGTTTATTTGATTTTTGCCTATGCTTATGTGTTTTTAGATACAAAGCAGTTGTGAAGCCACTGGAGCGACAGCCCTCTAATGCCATCCTAAAGACCTGTGCCAAAGCTGGCTGCATCTGGGTCTTGTCTATGATAATTGCTCTACCAGAGGCTATATTTTCAAATGTATATACTTTTCGAGATCCCAGCAAAAATATGACATTTGAATCATGTGCCTTTTATCCTGTTTCTGAGAGGCTCCTGCAAGAAGTACATTCTCTACTGTGCTTCTTAGTGTTCTACATTATTCCACTCTCTATTATCTCTGTTTATTATTCTTTGATTGCTAGAACTCTTTACAAAAGCACCTTGAACATACCTACTGAGAAACAAAGCCATGCCCACAAGCAGGTATGTATTAATCAGGACTCATATGTGAATTTAGAAGTGAAATTCCTACTTTACCACATGTGAAAAAGAAATACAATAACAGTATATTATTTTTGTGATGGTCATGAACTCTGGATTCTGTCAGATGATACAGAATTTAATTCCAGCTCTATCACATACTAGCTGAGCAATTTTGAGTAAGTTATTTAATCTCTCTGAGCCTGATTTTCCTTATCTATAAAATGAAGATGGGGACTGGAGTGTCTGTGTGTGATGATTAGCATAGTTCTTGGTACATAATAAGCATTCAACAAATGGTAGAACTAATATTATTAGAAAGGAGACAGCTGAAGTTTGAGAGTAGTCAAAATGATTTACCCCATGGAATAGTGAGAAACACTGCACAAGGTGAGACTATAAAGTGAAGCAGCTTTTGTTTGATAAAGTATAACACAATGATAGAAAAATACAGGATGATAGAACTGACAAAAGCCATCACATTATTTAATACAAACCAATCACTTACACACCGATGAATAAACTGAGGTCTCCAGGGATGAAGTGCCAGTGGCAAGAGAACACAGTGACTCATAGAAACTTGTTTAAGACTATTGCAAGAGCCAGGTGTGCTCTCCTCTTATAAATATGAACAGAATAAAAAGACTTTTGCAAAAACATTGTTCCACTTGATTTTTAAAAGCCTAACAGGATTTCTATATTTCTTGGGGGAAGAGGGATGATTCTATTCATCTCTTGATCAGTACTTGAAGAGTTCAGTGCCTTTTTTCTTTTTTGAGATGGTCCATTTTTAGTTCAATGGTGGTGCTCATGAGGCTGAATTTGCATATTTAATGCCCATGCGAAGAGTTATCTTTGCTCTATCTGCGACCACAGGCAATGTTTTCATCTGGTTCATTTCTCTTATTAATAAGTGTAAGTAAGATTATTTTTACATAGGAAGAAAGTACATGTTTTTATTCCTTTGACTATATAGTTAGAATTCCTATAGATTAAAAATAATTTTTGGTACCAACTTGGCAACTTGCATAAACCTCAGAAGAAAATTTTAACCTAGTCGGCCTCTGCTGACATGGTGAAATAGTCTTATATCTCTATTTTTAATTAAATTCAATTTTTGAGAGTTCTATAACACTCCTTGAGATCATTGGAAACATCCTGGAGTACCTCAAAACCAGGGGTGGGAGTTTCTAAATTAGAGCTAATGAGACCAAGATCATGGGTTACCATGCCAATTAACTTGCTGTATTCTACAGCCACAGGCTGCCCTCCCACACATCCCTGTCAGTTATTTCACAACCACATATTCAAGGGAATACCAGCTTGTTAACTGTAAATTTCTATGGAAATCTAGAGAATGGCTTTTTAAAATCTCTGCCAGCTAAATGATTTTCTCCTTTTGCCGTTATTCCCCCTTATAGATTGCATCCCGGAAGAGAATTGCCAAAACAGTGTTGGTGCTTGTGGCTCTGTTTGCTCTCTGCTGGTTGCCGAATCACCTTTTGTACCTCTACCGCTCATTTACTCAACAAACCTACGTGGACTCCTCTGCCATTCATTTTGTTGTCACCATTTTCTCTCGGATTCTGGCTTTCAGCAATTCTTGTGTAAACCCCTTTGCTCTTTACTGGCTGAGCAAAACCTTCCAGCAGCATTTTAAAGCTCAGTTATTCTGTTGTAAGGCAGAGCATTCTGATCTTCCTTCTGCTGATACCCCTCTTAACAACCTGGCCATGATGGGAAACGTCCCGTGTGCTAGAAGCACACAGGTGTCTGAAATCAGTGTGACATTGTTCACTTGGTGTAGTGTAAAGAAGAAAGATGACAGAGTCTAGTTTTTAAATTAAAAATGGTATTTTTCCTCCCAGAGTGTGTATACAATTCTGAATTGTGCATAGGTGTATGGTGTCAGGATTTTTGTTTGCGAATTGTTGAAATCTTAGGAGTGAAGGACTCTTACAAGTAAAAGACAAACCATGATTTTCTTCAACGCATAAACATTAACGTTATTTAGCTTTCTAAATAAAATGAAGCTCCACTTTCCAGGTGTAGAAAGACATGTTTATATATGTCAGTTGGTCCTAAGGTAGGTTGCATAGGAGAGAAGGTAAAATAAACAAGATGCCACTTAAAAATCTGTTTCCATCACATTAGTAATGCTTTTCATTTCCCATATACTCCTGCGATCTGCATAACATTGTGTTTGTGTCTGTTATGTGGTGTAAACCTAGAGATTATATGTTACTTATGAAAAAGGGATCAAAAACATCTCTTCTGCACTTTTCTTAAAAAACAAAGTTCTAAAAAATAAATCTCATGGGTATTTTTTTACTGCTCTCTTCCATTCATCTCTATTCCATTATACCTAAAGCTTTGCAGTTGCAATGAAAACGTTTTCAGGTCAGCGAGAATAAAGTAATGAGTAAGGATCAGGGGCAAGGAGCTTATCTTACTGGGTCAACACTTACTGACTTAATGTAGTTCTACTTACAACCACCATTGATTGATAATTGGGCAAGGTTCCTTTCACACATATTGTGAAGAACTTGCCTTATTTACAGGCAGAATAAGTGGCTACATTTATGGTGTCATTTGAGGGCCCCAGAGAAGGACCCTTGACAAAATCTGCATGCTTGAAATTCCTCCTTTATGGAAATTAATTTCGTTCTGGTAAGCAGTGCCCTCTTTCTAAAAAATGCAGAAGTGCCACATGAAATCTCTAACACCTGGATTTGCAGTTGCTATCAGATTATCTTCCTGCTTGACTTCATTAAACCGAATGGGGTGCCTAAATCCTGGTAAGAGTATGACCTAATTAATTTCTGCCCTTGGAAATCTGATGGAAGGTTCTGGTTTCCTCTACTTGCTAACACTATAAGCTTGTTCATAATTGTTATTTAAAACAACTGTCGTTAGTCGACGTCAGATTTAGATTTGTGGTTTCAGAAAAAGTTTTCTTAGGGGCAATTTAAAGCATATGTTTGGCACTAGAGATAGTTAAGTTTACATTTGCAAAAACTTGATTTGGGGGTGTGCTTTTGGTAGTTTTGAGCTCTCTTTAAATGGCTTGTGTAGTTGTGAACTTCTGCTAATGGTGTGACTCCAAAAGGGGATATATATCAACACTAGACTTTATATTTCTGCAAAACTGGTTTATTTAAGTGGGGGTGTCAATATTGTATTAGCATTGTTTTAAGATGGACATTGTAATAAGTGGGGAAAACCAAATAAATATTAAAGTTTCAGATGACTGTGTAACTTTATATTCTAAAAACAATACTTCTGACGACTATAACTGAGAACCCATTTTAATCCCCCAATTTAAATTATTTTCAAGTCACAAAGCTCCCAAATATTTTAGTATTTTCTTCACTCTGGGTAAAAATTACATCTTTACTCTCCTAAGAATAAAATTTTAGAAATAACTTAATAAAAGTAACAGATTAAAAAAGCCAAGAGAGCCTTTTAGAAGTTGATAAAAACCAGAGCTCTAGAAACTTTCATTTTCTTTGTTCTAAGTAATACCAAGGTGACTTAATGATCTGATATAAAATAATTACCTAAATAGTTTTATAGGGTATCAGCCTCCCATCCAGAGTTACAGAATTGGGATTAAAATTCATGGTCTTGTTTTTATTTTTTTGGAAAGGGTGGTCTTTTTTAAAACAGATTATCCTTGTCAGGACTAACCTTACAAGTAGCCCTTAATATTCACACTTTTGCACTGCCTATTGTGGGGTTAGAAATGTTACCATAAAAGATTTCTTATCTTTGAAGAGGGTCCTAATTGGGGTTAGAGGTGGGACACATGAAAAACAAATTTTGTATACTTCTCAATTTTTCTCATGGTCTGCCCTAACCCAGGCTGAGAATAATGGACCATGATAATATGCTACAAAGCAGGAAAACAAAGTCACAAACTTAGTTATAACCAAAATGTCCAATGGGAAAGTGTCTGTCATTGATGTTGAAAGTATCACAAAATATTTAACAATGGCGTCTCTACTAAAAATAGCAAATGTGGGTTTAAGGATTTCTGCAGTTATGACCATTTTAAGTCAAGGATCCATCAATCTTTTTGTCAAAAGGAGTTAACTTTTATTTCCATTAAGTTTTAAGATTAGAGGAAGTGGGGACAAGAAAATTCCCAAATGGAGATAGCTTGAATAGGCCAATAAAAAAAATTTCATTTGGTATAGTTCAGTAATTTTCCAGAAAGAGTTCCCAGGCCAGGTAGGAGGTGACTCCTTTGGCCAAGCAGTCTCTGGTTTTGATGAATATATTTTTATCCACCAAGAAGGCCATGGCTTATCAGGCTAGGAGTACAGCACTGATCACTTCTTAATGTTTAAAGAGAGAAGAATAAAGAAAATATTCAGAAAGAAGCCAGTTGTCTGGGTTTCAAGACTGGTTTGGCTTCCTGCATCCACCTGCCTCTCATGCAGTCCATCTACATTCCAGCCCTGGAGTTTTAGGGCTATCCCCTATCTTTATAATAAGGGTTCCCTCTTTTTGCCAGTTACCTTGAATGTTTCTGTGACTTGCAAAAGAATCTTGAAAAAGACAAGGTACAAAGACAGAGATGCTTCCAGATTACTTTGATTACTAATTCTACAAATATACAGGGAAATGAAAACAAACAGGAACCAGGCCTCATCGAGACAATAGCATTGTTTAAAAAACAACTGTCAGGTCTCATGGTCAAACAGAATGCCATTGTAGGTACAAATGTGCTTAACTCCCAGCTCTACTGCTCCACTATTATGGTGACTCAGTGACCCTCTATCATTGTGTCAGCTTCTCTCCTCACCTCTGGGGAACTTCACAGGCCTCTGTTCCACTCATTACCTTTCCTATGTGGGCCTCCTGGCTTCTGTGCTACTCTGACCATGTCCCTGTCTGTTCCATACTCATTCCTCTCACTGGGAGAAGCCCTTATTGGCGCAATTCATCAAATTCGGTCTAGAATGCAGTTATCCTGCCCGGTCACTTCACAGGCCTCTGGACAACCTTTGGATCAGGGTGCCTGGGTCGCATGAGACCTAGGCATAGGGAACCTTTTGACCACCTACTCAGAGGGGCCTGTGGATTACAGCAGGCACTCAGAATGTCATGTCCAGAGCTCTGTAGCTATTCTCACCTATACTGAAAACTCACTCAGGAATGAAATGGGAACCCAATAACACTTTGCTGAAAACCAATGCACACTATTTTTGTTGCAGAAAAGTTGTAAAAACCAGACCTGCGAGAAACCAAGCAGCACTTGGAGAGTTGGAGAACTCAGCCAGCGGTCGCAGAGGAGCTAGCGCTCTAAAGATCTGAGCCAGGAGCTCAGTTGCAGCATTGCTTAGTTTATTTGGCATGGGCTGACTGCTTAATTTGTCCGCAGACATTTAGAGCCTGGCAGTTGCTTTGGGTTGCAGGCAGTTACAAAGAGGGGAGTTTCTATGGGTTGCAGGCAGTTGCAGTTACAAAGAGCAGGAGCTGCTATGGCTTGCAGGCAGTTGCGAAAAACGCAGGAGTTGCCAGGGGGTACAGTCCTACAATGGAAGCAGAACAAAGAGCCGATTAGCTTTTTGAGAGCAAATTCCTCTTCATTTTTGAATCCAAGAACTATTTAGCAATGCTTAAATGAACCTACTAAAACTCATGTTACCTATATTATAGGTATAGGTATGTAAATTCGGTCCTCCACTAGTTCCCAACACATGAACTTCATAAAAATAATGTAACTTAAAAAAAAAAGAATCTACCAAAAACCAAGGTACTATTTAAAAATTATTATGGTGGAAACCATATTCACACAACTGGTATTTGGGGAATTAGAATTTTCTAGAACCCATATTCAACCACTAAGATTAGAAGCAAAGGAACACTAGAAATCATTTCTTCTTGGATGCTCTTCCCCACCCTCAAGTCTGTTAGGAACTTTATATTTACACACAATGTATTATTTTTAAAGGAATTAATACTTCCAAGTGCTTGGCACTTAGCAGTAACTCAACGAATATCCGTCCAATTAAAAATTATAGATGTCTTTCTTTTGAGTGATATGTGTCATTTCTGGAAAAAAGTTGAGAGGAAAAGCATTCTGTGTTTTTTGAAACACAACAAACACTGTAGGTTATAAGTGATGATTGGATAAAGATGTCACATATATACAGTGGAATATTACTCAGCCATAAAGATGAAATAACACCATTTGCGACATGGATGGATGTTGAGATAATCATGCTAAGCAAAGTAAAACAGAAAAAATTGAGAACCACATGATTTTAGTAATAGTGAGACATAAAATGAAAGCAACAAACAAGACAAACAAAAACTCTGACACAAATTTAGCAGCTACCATAGAGAAAAGTTGGAGGGCTGGGAGGTAGGGAAGGGTAACGAGTTCAAATACATGGTGACTGAAGATTAGATTTTGGTGAACACACAATGCAATATACACATGATGTATTATTAAAATGTCCACTTCAAACCTGTATAATTTTATTAATCAAGGTTACCCCAATAATTAAAAAACAAAACAGCAAAGTTAGTCAGTAAAGCTTGGATGTTTATGTTCCAGGTTTGCAGCTTTGGCACATATGAATCACAGAATAGAAGCAAAACAGCAAGCAACTAACTGCCACCGTTTCTCCGTTTCCACACAGTCCACCTCCAGCCTGAGGAACCAAGGAAAGTACCAGGGAGCTAAAGCAGGTGCCTGAAGAATAGAAAAGGTTGGTTCTTCCACCCACCACTCTGTCGTTAGTTCGCTCACTCACTCACCCAACCACTCACAAGACATCAGAACCCATGCTAGGAGCTTAGGCTACAAGATGAACCGGAGCCGGCGCTACCCTGAGGAACCTAAGGAAAGACGACACATTTCCAACGTGGAGCAGTGACCCTTGGAGGTGGGCCCTTTGGCCAAAGGAGAGGCCTCTTTCCAGCAAGACAAACCTGTTCCACCCGCCCCATACACGCCTCCAAAATGGCGGCGTCGGGAACCCGCCCGCCGGGGGCGAATATTCGCACGCCTTCGGGTTGCCGCCCGGCACCGCTCCCGCCCTGCCCGCCTCCGGCCAGCACCTCACACCCCTGGCTGGCCCGCGTGGGCGCCAGTTCATGGCAGCCGAGCGCCCCCTAGCGGGGCCCGCCCCCTGGGCTCCGCGCCGCAGGTCTGCGTCGGCATTTGTTGACGCCATTGTGGGCGTGTCTGCGCGACCCGCGACGTCTCGACGTGCCGTCAATGGCGACTGCGTCTGTCTGAGCGGGCCTCTGTTTTCAAGTCATTTCCTGCCGCCGCAGCGGGAGCTGCTTTCGCCTCGGGACCGGGCGGCGGTGGCGCGCCGCGCCCTGGATCGAGCAGTGGCGCTGGGACCCGGAGGGGCGAGCCAGGTGGGCGGCGGCGTATCCCGGCGGGGGCCATCGGCAGCGCGCTCGACGGACAAGCGGCGTGGGGGGCGGTGCGGCTGCTGTGTGGTCGGACCTCCCGGGGGCTGCTGGGGCGCCGCGGGGAGGCGTTCCGGGGGGCGGCGAGGCGCGGGCCGAGTGCAGCAGACCTCATTTTGTCTGTTCCCCAGCTTATTTCTGCTGCTTAGCTCGCCTGGACCCTGTCCCTGCTCTCGGTGGCAACATGAGCGACAACTTAGATGGGAAGGACGACTTTGATGAGCAGTTGCGAATGCAACAATTGTATGGAGACACGAAGGAGGGAGACATCCAGAAAGATCCCGGCGGAGCAACCGGTTCTTTTGGACCACAGCCAGACGACACCCCCTACGAGTGGGACCTGGACAAGAAAGCTTGGTTCCCCAAGGTAAGAGTGTGTCACCGGTGCCACTGCAGAGCCGGCCTATCCGACCAGCCTCGCGGGGTGCGCCTTGTACGTTTTCTTTGGGAAGTCCTGGGTTAAGACCCCCACAGGTAGTGACGCTTGTTGTTGTATCCGTTGCAGAACCGATATGTAAAGGATGGAAAATCTTTAGGGAAATGTCTTTAAAGTAATTTAACTCTTTTTTTCTATGCCTTATTATTTTTTACCTGCAAAGATCACAATTAGTTATTACTGGGCAACTGCTTTTTATTGCAAAAAGGAGAAAACACCAAGAGCAAACTTAGTAGCTGTTACTCTCAGGGAGCCAACGTCCCTTGTCCTAGGAAGTCAGATGTTTAGCTTATATACTATGTGCAAAATGCAGCTTCTGGATTAAAAAAAAAACTAATCAGTTATGTCTTTACTTATTGAACTTTGTCTTCACCGCTTTACTTGACTTTCCTATTAAATTTTGTCCGTTGATACACAAGCTTGAACCATATAACCACAGGTACATGACTAGAGGTGCACAGAATATGGATGGAGAAGATCTGTATATATTTATATAGAGTACTTGAAAATCATTAAGTATTTTGTTTCAGCTTGGAAGTAAAATAACTGGTGTTAAACTTGATTCTGTGAACTTTTCCGTAAAAGTACCATTGATCAAAATCACATATGGGTGGGAAAAAGGATACCAATAGCACACCAATTGACTTTCAAGCCTGTAATAACAAACTCTCCATTGTGTAATTTGACTGTTACTTTAAAAATTATTTCAACATATTTCTCTCCCATTTGATGTTTATATTTTTCATTCCCTCCAAATTGTTAAATTTACTACAGTTGACTCTTCAACAACATGGGTTTGAACTGTGTGGGTTCACTTGTACATGGATTTTTTCCATCTGATAAACAGATGACATAAAGTCACATAACAAATACAGTACTGTAAATATATTTTTCTCAAATTTTTCTTGACACTTTTTCTTTAACATTATTGTTACAATATAGTATATAATGCATGTAATATATGAAATATCCATTAATTGACCGTTACCGGTAAGGCTCTGGTCGATAATAGGCTATTCGTAGTGAAGTTTTGAGGGAGTCAGAAGTTATATGTAGATTTTCAACTGAACCCCTGTGTGTTGTTCAAGGGTTCAGCAGGTACTGGTAGTGCCAGCTTGAGTGCAGATATATTTTGTTCAGACTTCTGAGTACTTTTGACAATAGTGTGATAACAGATTGATTTGTGACTTATCTTTTTATGTTATGGAGACCCATACATCTTCAAACTTTGAGTTAAAATTTTTAACCATTCCTTTGTGTCCTAACATTGATTGGTATGAAGATAAAAACTGCGTTTCTTTCATTGTGCAATTGTGCGTTTTCCCCTAAAGCCAGGAGGGTAGATGTGAGTTGGATTTGTTCTTTATTTGTTATGACACTAAATGATGTGGTTTAATTCATGATAAAGTTAAAACAAGCATTTAGTTTTACTATTGTTAGCCTCATTTTTTGTACGCCAAAATTCTATTATGTGTGCTCTCTGTGTGCAGATATTTAAATTTAGTGTATGTATACTTTTGTGCATCTATATAGTTAAAGAACTGTTGATTCAATTGTTAGATTACTAGTTGACTCCTGGTTTTCATTTTGTTTTGTTATCGGATATTTCCTTTGTTATATGTACTTGAAGTTTTAGTTAGACTGAGGAGAGGTAGTAACTTATAAATGAAACAACTAGAAAAGGTGGCAACACCATTTTAAATGCCTTAATATTATCTCAGACCTTTGTGTTGTTCGTCCAAGTACCTGTTTCTTATTTTCTTATTCATTTTATTCACAAATTTTTATATAAGGTGACATCTTGCATTTATATTTTAGTACTACAACCATTATCCATTTCTGTATTAAGCTGTATAACCCAGTAGACTAATTTAGCACAGTATAAACTTTATACAGAAGGAAATCATTTTTAATTTCTCTGTATGTGTGTGTTGAATTTCTTGTTCAGATCACTGAAGATTTTATTGCTACATATCAGGCCAATTATGGCTTTTCTAATGATGGTGCATCCAGCTCCACTGCAAATGTACAAGATGTCAATGATAGGCCCACCATAGAGGAACCTCCACAAAGAAAAACCCCTGAACCCTCTGATCCCAAAAAGAGGGGAGAAAAGAGAAAGACTGAATCAGGCAAGTGAATTTACCTTATAAAACATGAGTATAAAAATTAAAAATGTGTGTATATATACTTACTTTTTAGAGAATTTTAATGGCTTTAAAGGAATCATAGAGATGAGTGTTTAAAAATTATATTTGGGTTCATATGTTGGCTCTCACATTAATTTGTTGTGGGCATTGGGTAGGCTGTTTCAGTTGTGTGCCTCAGTTGTTTCCTTTGTAAAACAAAGCTATTATTAGGGGATTATCAAAAGTCTGTTTGTAAGGGTATTATTTTGTACTTTCTGAGTTTAATTAAATTGAACTCGAGTCAATTTTGCTTCAGCTTGGCCATATCTAACACAGTAGATTGGAGTTAGAAGCAACTTAATGCCAGGGCCTAAAGTCAATGCAAGGATGAGTTTTTTTAGAGGTAGGATCAAAATCATAACCAAGGTAAACTAGCTCTCATTTTTCAGACAGGGTTCTAAAACTAATTCATCTGTTAAAAGGTCCAAATACTTTGAAAGCTAGACAGTTGTTTGAGTGTGTCTTGTTCTGAGGGTAAGAAAAGTTTCTTGGAAATTTTGAGAAACTACCACATTGTCAAGATTTTGTAATGTGACTTTTACCTTTTCTTGCATGTGTTTTATTTATTCACTTTGATTTTTAGGATGGTTTCATGTTGAAGAAGACAGAAATACAAATGTATATGTGTCTGGTATGTATGCCTTTTTAAACAAATTTAGAGTAGAAAATGTTTGATTTTGGTATTTTTTACAAAGTGATTTTCAGCTTTCAGTTTCTCTAAAGTCTATTTTTTTCATTATTGTGTCATTTTCTTGTTCAGCTGTTTACATTAGTGAGGAATATGTTGTTTATTACAAAACTAAGAAAAAATAAATCTATGTAACTTTGTATGTCATCCTTTTTGCCTGTTTTAGGTAACTTACGGCAGTTTGCCCCCTCAGATTTATTTATATGAAGCCTAGGCAAAGCATTAATTTTAATGTTCGTTTGAATACGTGAAAACATGAAATTTCCCCACATCTATAGATGCAAGATTTTTACATACATTTAGAAAATCAAAATTGTGCTCATCTGAGTTGTAGCTTTCTAACTGACAGAATGCTGAGTAACCCTCACCTTTATTTAGATGCCTTTATAAATTTTTTAAAATTTTTTCCCGTTACAGGTTTGCCTCCAGACATTACAGTGGATGAATTTATACAGCTCATGTCCAAGTTTGGCATTATTATGAGAGATCCTCAAACAGAAGAATTTAAGGTCAAACTTTACAAAGATAACCAAGGAAATCTTAAAGGAGATGGACTTTGCTGTTATTTGAAGGTTAGTCATGTGGTGAGATAAGTTCCTATGATCTCCATTTTTAACTCAGGATGCAGGGCTATAATTTTGTATAAATAATAACTAAGACTGAGAACTATTCAGAACAGGATGCTAAGAAAACTGAAATTTCAGATTATGCCTTCGCGTATCACATTGGTAAGGTTATTCACTTGTTCATCTAAGAAAATACAGTCAAAATATTATTTAGTTACATGACTGAATGCTTCTTTTGTCTTAAAAGAATTCTCACTGCAAAGATTTCTCTGAGTGTATGCATATGATCAATTCAGAACACATCTTAAAGACCCACAAAGAAAAGAAAGCCAGTGACATTGCCCGTTGGAATGAATAAGACGAGAGATTGGCAAAGTCTGGCCCACCGCCTGTCTTTGTAAATAAAGTTTTTTTAGGACATGGCTGCATTCATTTACTTACGCATTTGTCTATGACTGTTAATGTGTTTCAGCAGTAGAGTTGAGTGGTTACAGCACGAACCACATGGCCCACAAAACCTAAAATACTTACTAACTGGCTCTCTACAAAAGTTTTCTGGACCCTGAATTAGACCATAAAGGAAATGGTTGCTTGTGCTTACTGTTTCAAAATATTTTTTTAATGGGAGAGAAGAGAGTGGTATTCGCAGAAATTTGCTTAACTGTATGTGTTCATGGTATCATAAGTTGTACAGAGAAAATTCAGTGTTGAAGGCAGTCGTCATATCTAAAACGCCTATCGTCTTAGGAGCAGGTGCTACCCATTATTGCAGAGTATAAAAGAAATGGGCACAGTGATGACATGATCCCTATGTCATGGAATCTGAAAATAATTATAAAGTAAAAAGATTAAAAAATGGTACCAGCACCACGGGTGTGTTGTGAGTACTTCAGTGAAATCAAAAGTGGGCAGAATGAAGTTGACAGCTTTTTGGAAGAGAAGTTTTTGACCTGGTTCTTGAACATGATGGGAATGGGACATGAGTATGACCATTATAGGAAGATAGTTAGGTAATGTTCAAATGTAAGATCCGAGAGTTTTATAAGTTCTGCAAGGATTATGAAAAATTTGTGCACAGATTCTTAAGGGGTTTGATTGGATTTTAAAAGAAAAGAAAACGGGCTTTTGAGAACTTTACATATATAATTTATAACTGATAAAAATGCAAGATTGGAAAAAGTAAGTTGAATTCCAGAAGAACATAGTTAATTGTTGCAGGATTCATACTTGATTGCACAGCTCAGTTCAGTTGTCTTTTTGTGTTCTCTTCAAGTCTTTAGATTTTTGACTCTAGGACTGACAACTTTCCCCTTTGTATAGGACCCAGAATCCACAAATGTGTCTAATGTACAAGCTGTCAGATAATCATCTACTTCCCAATGTATTACAGATCTACATTTTAATTGGTGAACAAAAACATGCAAGACCAGCTATGGTATTCCCTGTTCCTTGAGTCATCTAGTCTTCTAAGAAGGAATATCTTAGAATTTGAAAACTGGAATGCAGAATGCACCCTAGAAATCATGCAAGTTCATTTGTCTTATTCTATATTTGAGAAATTGAGACTCCAAGAAGCAAAACGACCATTCCAATAATATAATTTATTGAACAACTACCATATGCCACTCACTATCTTTTATGTGTATTTTCCCATTTAATTTTGTCAAGAACCCTGCAACGAAGGCATTACTATTCCCATTTTACAGATGAAGAAATTGGAGGTCAGGGAGTTTTAAATAACTTGCCCAAGTTCGCATAATTGGTCAGGAGCAGCTATATCTTGAATGCAGGTTTCCTGATATGCATTCTAAAGTTTTTTATCCCAAAATAGGTAGTTACATGTAAATCATCATCATGTGTATAGTCATCGTTCATCCAAAAAAATGGCTGAATTTTCATTTAAGTGTGTACCTTACAATGTATCATTTTACCTTTATAAAGAGGGAATCTGTGGATCTCGCATTAAAACTTTTGGATGAAGATGAAATTAGAGGCTACAGATTGCATGTCGAGGTAGCAAAGTTTCAACTGAAGGGGGAGTACGATGCCTCAAAGAAGAAGAAGAAGTGCAAGGACTATAAGAAAAAGCTGTCTCTGCAACAAAAGTTGGTGTCCTTTTTATCCTTTTCAAAAGTTTCATATAAACTTCCTAGAGTATGCTTTTGGCGATAGCCACCTAGTTTTGTTCCATCAAATATACCTACAAATTATTTTGAAAGGATTTTATTAGGTCGTCAGGAACCTGTAATCTACTGTACGATGATTTGGCAGCGGTGTTGTATCATTTTCTGGGGTGTAATACAGCAGGAGCTTAAATGAGATAAGATTGCTCTCCAAAAAATGCTGAACATTAGATTAAATAAGATAATTTAGGCTTATATACCAGAGCCATTTATTTTCAACGTGGATTGAAATCAGCTATAGCAGGAGCTAAATTTTTACATAAAAGTTTGTAGTAGGAATTAGAAATAGAAATGATATGTTTTATCAGTATACTTACTGTGTAGTTGTATATAGTATATACATGTCATTGAGTTTCTATCAATCTATTTAAAGGTGCTTTAAAATATGCTAGTTTTAAGAAATTAGCCAAAATGATAATTATTTCTGTGAGCATTCTAACAACATTTCTAACACTGCTTAAACTATTGATAAAATGATCATAAAAACATTTAGTTGTGATGTCCTATTTTGTACCGGAATAGCTAAAATTGACAACCTACAAATTTTATAAACAGTGTCAGTAAATTTAAGATTGTAACAAAGAATGAGTACTTTTATACATTCCAATGCAATTTGTCTGTCATAGTCATAAAATTTCTAAAAACCAATACTTTTGAACATAATTTTTGTCCTCCAAGTATATAGTCCTAGGTAATTATACATACTAAATAATTAGCAAGTTTTCAGGAATCTCATTGGAATATTTGTAACCAAACAGCAGTTCTAAATATATATATATATCTATATATCTATATCTATATCTATATAGATATAGATATAGATATATAGATACAGATATAGATATTCTGGGGATTTCAGATACTGGATTTATCTTTCACCTGCCCATTATTTTTATTCCAGGTAGTTCTTGGAATGGAACTGTGACTAAAATACACATTGTTGTTTTAGAATAAAACTATCATTATTAAATACTCAATAAAGGATTATTTTTACTTTATTGCATTAGGCAGTTGGATTGGAGACCTGAGAGAAGAGCTGGGACACCCCGAATGCGCCATGAGCGAGTTGTCATCATCAAAAATATGTTTCATCCTACAGATTTTGAGGTAGGAGACAGTGTTCTTACTGTTGGAAATATTGCTGTGCCTTCTTTCAAGGGAGCCCAAAGCTTGCTTCCCACCATCTTTGTCATGTCACATCCTACACATTCATGTAGTCATCAGGATAGGAAAATGGCGCCAAGAATCAGTTGAGTTTTTAAATTTTCCCTGATTTAGCTCGGTGTTCTTTTAATCGTATCCCAGGTGAGGCTGTTTAATACCCATCCTGTGGCCCCTAAATGGCAACACCTTGGTATGGGAGATCATCAAAAATATATAATCATTAAAAGATATATGGATGCTGCTTGTGGATTTTGAGTGCAATTCAACAAGTATGGGTTGATTTTGTTGGAGAGGACCAGTTTCACACTTGGAAGTGACAACTTCACTTTAGTACTAAAAGTTTGGTCCTTAGAACTCCTTAGGTTAATGAAACACAGCCCCCAATATTTAAATAGTAAAGGTTGTTTTTCAGGACCTAAGTTTTGCAAAAATCTGGAGTGGCTATTAGGAGGATTTTATAATATTAATGTCTATGTAAAATTTCAAAAACAGTGAATAAAAGCAAATAAAGGAAGAAGAGCTATTAGAGATTTAAGGAATGTTAATTGCCATCAGAGTACTTCATGTCACATTCTCCCTCTTGTTCTTATCTCTCTCTTGGCAAAGACCAATGAGATTATTCATGGAAGAACAGTTCTTTATTATCTGCCTGGATTCTGAAATTAATGTTAAGTTACATATAAGAAAAAATGTTCGTAATATAAAATTCCAGGTTTTCAAATGATCCGGTTGAAACCAAAGTCCAATCTTGTTACTTTTGTGCATTTAAATGGAGTGAGAATGGCATTATCATTTTATCCCCCTTAGAGACTAGGGCCCCCAAATGGTCTCTTGAGCTCCATCTGAACAAATAGTGATGTGATAGGGTTTACTATGCAGCTATGGCATCTGCGTATCTTTCGAGGTTATTGGAAAGATAAATGTGGTATATTTCTGATGTTTGATATCTCTTCTGACTAAAATCCTGAAGAATCTTGAAATATATTAGAGTTGCTTTAGACTTAAAGTGTTAATGAAGTATGTTGGAAAAGCACACATGTACACATGCATACTAGGTGCTTTTTGAAATGTTACCTTTGCCAGGTGGGGCTTTGAAAGGAATGTGTAGATGGATCATGGTATCTAGTCTATCAGGTACAACTCCAGAATTGCCTATGATTCATCACATTTTTTCTCCCTGGTAAATACTTGGTTTTATTAGGTGGTCTATTGATGTCTATGACTTGAGATCCTTGATTCACACATTCCGTTCTAACACTTGAACATGAATATAAATGCAAACAATATATCTGGAATCTCTGCAAGTAGAAGTCTGTTTTTTAATTCTCTTTGTTTTTGTTTCATGTCTTAATAGGGCACATTATTTGAGTCTAGCTATTACCCTGGGCATACTTATGTCTTCCTAGCTTAACAAATATTCTTTCCTCCAAAAAGGTACATTTATCCTACCTTGACTTGTAGTAATGGCCTCCAGTGGATATTTTTAAGGATAGAAGTTTCATGCTTGTAAATTCTTGACTGTTAAAAACCGGTATTCATTTAGTATAATTATAGCCTTTGTATTACTCTTCGTTTCCTTCATAGAGTTTATTATTATCTGAAATAATTGGATCTCCCAAATTAGAATATGAGCTTCATGAGAATCAGTGCTCTGTCTGCCTCATTTGCCGCTGTTATAGTGCCCATGTTTAGAACTATACCTGGCACATATTAGGCCCTCAATATTTGTGTGAAGAAAAAGTGAAAGAATGATTGGATGAAAACCTCATTGCTCACAAGGCAGTCTTTCCGTTTGCCCAATGGATAAAACATATTCTCTTTAGCATCTTTGCAAATGAAGGAAAGTTCTTTTCAGATGCTTATGCCACCAAGGCTGGGAGGTCAGTAATGGGCTTCAGAGTTCACAGGCAGAAAAATCCTCATTTGCGTACCTGCCTGGTCTGGTGTTGTCTACTGAGCTCGATGAGAGCCTATTAGAGGGACAGCAGACAATCCTGTTTTTTATGTAGTGTCCCTATGGGCCTGAACCTCAGAGTGTATCAGTAGACCTGTTCCATGAAGTTGACTCTAGCCTTGTGTGGATGTTTTAATTTAAGTTAATTAAAACGAAATAAAACTAAAAATTCAATTCCTTGATTACACCAGCTACATGTAGCTAACAGGTGCCGTATTGGATAATACCAGATATTCATTTCTATCACCACAGGAAATTCTGCCAGACAATGCCGGTGTAGGCATTATAAAACTCACGGCAGAGGTGTTCAACAGGGAAACCTGCTTTTATTGCACATTTTTGGGTAGGGTTTGACTTGACTGAAGATTCCATGTTCAGCTAAAGAACAGAGATCAACATTGAGCTTTGTAGTGTAAACAAAAACAATTCTCAGGTTACACAGGGTGTTGGAAAGAAATCAGATTTTGGAGGATGGAATATATTTTTATTCCAAACAGGTGATCAATGTTGGAAGCAAAATACCTAAAAATACTTTTTTCTAGCAGGGTGAACAATGTAAAGGCTAATATTTTTAATGTAACTTCAGAGGATTTTAAGTATGCTGAGCCTTATTTAAAAATGCATGCCTGGCAAATTTGAATACCAAGAGAGGAATCAAAACTAAGTGCAAAGATAGGTTTCTCATTATGTATACCATCACTGTCCAGTAGAAATATAATGTGAACCACATGTTTAATTTAAAAATTTTTCAGTAGCCATAGTAAAATATAACAGGGAAAATCTTAGTAATGGATTTTATTTAACCCAAGATATCCAAAATAATATAATTTCCATATTACCAAAAATATTGATGAGCTATGTTACATTGTTTTTTTTCCCCCTTGATACTAAATCTTCAAAATGTGGTGTTTAATTCACACTTGCATCACACCTCAATTTGGAGTAGCCACCTTTCAAGTGCTCAGTAGCAACATCATGTGGTTAGTGGCCATTGTGTAATTTTAGACTAGAAAGGAAGGAGAAAGGTGGTTTATATCTTCCTAGGTAAACATGAGTATTGACTATAGATGATTTCAATGGATCAGTCTGATTTTAGTCTCAGGTCTTTTGGTTGCAAAATATTGTCTTTAGAAAATTTCCATGCTTAGCTACATTAGAGCTTACCTAGAGGAGGACATTATTATCTTTAAGCTTCAGGATACTGTAAAGCAGTTAAGATACATTAATTATTTTCCAACTGGTGTAAATAACAAATGGAGTTCTAGGAAGACTGACTAAAATTTGATATCCTTGTAGTGAAAGCACTGAGACTTCTTGATATAGAAATAAAGAAGGTGCTCCCCTCCCCCCACCATGGACTCACACTTTGTTAAATATTTTGAAACAATTTTTGTTTGTTTTTAATATAATCTTGATTTCCCTTGGTAATAAAATAGAGGTATGAGGAATAGTTTAACAAACTTTGAAAAAGCTTTTAGTGACTTTCAGTATACGTAAAAGATTTTGCTTTATTCTCCGAAGTGTATGAAACTCATTCAAACAAGATTTCTCCATCAAAAAGCACATAATCTGATAGGGGCTCACCATATACACACATCAGGAAAAGTCACCACATGACTATGCCAAATAAGTTTTTGATCCATTCCCCAGTTCTTTCAGGTCTGATAATTATATATTAAACAAACGGGCATCTTCTCCAAAATTAGATTTTATAAGTGATAGCGTCCTACCAGCTGTAGTTTTAGAAGCCTCAAATTTATCGGGTATATTTTATTTTAAATTTGATTCCAGTAACTGCCTACCTTTAGTAACAAACCATTTTGCTTTTCAAGAGAACTTTAGGAGGGAAAAGCCACCTTTTGTAGTCTTTCGCAGTTCTTTAGTTGATAAGGAAGATAAAAATCTAAGGTAGATGAATTTAATGTTTCCAAAAAATTGTAAGTCTGCTTCAATAGAAATTTGTAGATAGGGTATCTTTGGTTATATTCTCATATTGTTGTAATTCAAGTTGATAATGTAACTTTATGAGCCTTCATGCATTGCAATTTGTAGGAAGATTTGTTAACTCCCACAGGAAATCTTAAACCTTTTGTTTGCGGAGGGTGCATGGAGTTTGGAGTCCACCTGACCTCAAGCACGAGTGTTCTTAATAGATTGTAGTTGCAAGAAAGTAACAGCTAAGAATATGGGGTTTGTTTGTTTGTTTGTTTGTTCATTCATTGTTTGTTTTAGAATGTGTTTTATTTTGTGCTTAATAACAGCTCCTGATATGCATGGTTCTGTTGCATTATGGTAGGAGGTCAGATAAAAAGGAATCTTTATAAGGGAGGTTTACCCTGTGAGTTAAAATAGAATCACAGAAGCACAAAGAACAATCTTAAAATACTTGGTCAATGAAAAGCATATATCTCTCTCCATTATACCATTTCTTAAATAGGAATCTAGCAAAACAAAGCAAAGGGCTCTCATCGTCACAGTTATGCTCATGCAGCACAAAGGAATTAGTAATCTCTGGCTTAGTATGTGCCACAGGAATTCTTCCCTTACAGCTGCCGTTATTTGGGCAGTGCTACTTCCTGTCCTACTCCTCTGCCACTGCATGCTTGTGCTGCTGCCTACTGTGCTTGTCCATTTCCTCCATCTTAAAGGCAGGGCAGACCCATAGTAGCAGCAGCCGTGGAAGTTTAACTTAATTTGATTTTTTTTAAATTTTGTAGACTGAAGACAAACATAAATAACTTTAAGCAAAACCTTTTTTATTTGTTGGTTTGTCAAAGCAAGAAATTTGATTCTCAGGATTTATACTTAAAAGGGCAAACCTGTTTGAACCACGTGTGTTTTTGCAGGATGATCCGTTGGTGCTGAATGAGATCAGAGAAGACCTTCGAGTAGAGTGTTCAAAGTTTGGACAAATTAGGAAGCTCCTTCTCTTTGATGTAAGTTCATGGCTTGAACAAATGATTTCTGAAGCAGTCATTCTTCCAGTTAAAAGTTATTTTCAGATGTCAGTGTGCCCCAAATTTTAGATTAATGTTTTTATATAGCAGGTCTGCTATCTAGTGGTAGTCGTTTGTTAGCAATAATTATATGAACATGGATTGTAAGTCAAAGCTTTGATAGACTTGGTATACTGTATTTATTTCCCTTTATCATTACTCTAGAACATATTCAATAAAGAAAATACAAGAAAAACATATGAGACCTATGGTTTCCTGCTTGCCCATATTTTTCCCTCTTGAATGAGTCTCCTCTATTTGGAGAACAATCAAGAAAAATATTCTGGTGTATGCTCCCCTCCTCACCCTTTTTTTTACTTCTAAAATTAACCTGTGATAATCACTTAAAAGAGTCATCATTTATAGATTGAGTTACTTTACATGTTATCTCATTTAATTCCCACACTCCTTAGAGATAGGTAGGTGCTATTATACTCATTTTACAGATGAGAAAACTGAAATACTGAGATTGAGCACCTTGCTCAAGGTCTTTCAACTGCTAAGTGGTAGAGCCAGAATTGAATCTCAAGGCTATTCAACTTCAGAGTCCCCATGTAACAACTATACTATCATGCCTTCTTAGATAGTGTTGTCAGCAGAAATGTTTCCAAGACATTGTGCTTGGTTCTTGCTGGAAAAGATGAATCTAAGGAAGCAGCTAGTTGTGTATCTCTGCCTGGAGTAAAAGGGAAGAAAGACTTCATACATAGAACCTTTTATCTCAAACTATCAGAAAGAACAGTCCTATTTACCTACTTTGTGTATGTTTTATTTGAATTTTTTCATTCTTTTTTTTTCTTCCTATCTTTCTAGAGACACCCAGATGGTGTGGCCTCTGTATCCTTCAGAGATCCAGAGGAAGCCGATTATTGCATTCAAACCCTTGATGGACGGTGGTTTGGTGGTCGTCAAATTACTGCCCAAGTGTGGGATGGGACTACAGATTATCAGGTAAATTCTGCAACTATCAAGGGCACAGAAATTGTTTTGTTACCAACAAGTACAGATCTAGCAGTCCTTCAGATAAGTTTTGGATTTAGTTTAATCTGTGTAATATAATAGTAACACTTTTAAATAATACTTTGCATTCAGAACATAGAAATAAAAATGTTTCAGTCTTTCAGTCTATAAATCTGAAATGTGAGACTTGTTCAAAATAATGATAAGAAAAGAACGCATTAAACCAAACTATTTATCTTATTTTTGTGTTGTAAAGTACAGGCAGAGTTCAAATATTAACTTTTTATTTGATGAGACATTTCTGCAATACTGTGCTGTTGGCCATTTATTTAAATGGTCATATGGTCAGCTCTACTAAATCAAGGTTTGAAAACTGAAGATAGAGAATTGATTTCCTAAGAAGCTATGCCTTATGAAATCAGGGTACTTTTGTCAGTATTACAAGTGCTCAGAGACATTTTTACTTCTCTTTGCCTAAAACTTATTTTAATTGAAGTTTCCATTTATGCACAGGTGGAAGAGACCACTAGAGAAAGAGAGGAAAGGCTGAAAGGATGGGAGGAATTCCTCAATGCTCCTGAGACCAATAAAGGTCTTCGGCGTTCAAATTCCATCTGTGCTTCAGAAAGGGCAGGGCCTTCTAGAATGAGGCATTTTTCAGAGCAGCCTAGCACACCTAAAATGATTGCTCAAGAAGCTGCAACTGGAATGGCATTTGAAGAACCCATAGATGAAAATAAGTTTGAAAAAACAGAAGATGAGGGAGCATTTGAAGAAGATACTTGTGAAAAAGAGGCTAAAGAAGGTGGCCTTGAAAAAGAGGTTAAAGAAGGTGGTCCTTGGAAAGAATCTGAAGAAGGCTGCCTTGAAAGAAAGTCTGAGGAAGGGTGCCCCAAAAGAGAGTGTAAAGAAGACCACCCCAAAGTAGAGTCTGGAGAAGGCAATCCCAAAAAAGAGTTTGAAGAAGGTAGTCCTGAAAAAGAGTCTAAGGAGAATAGCCCCGAAAGAGAGTCCAAAAAGAAGAAACTCATACATGTTTATGAAGAGAATGGCCTTGAAAAGGAATCTGAAGAAGGTGGCCCCCAGAAGGAGTCTGAGGAAGACAGCTTTGAGAGAGAATCTGACGAAGACTGCTTTGAAAAGCAGTTTGAAGATGACTCTGAAAAAGAATTTGAAGAAAATGGCCTCAAAAAAGAGTTTGACGAGGAGTTTAATGAAAGTGTTCTCGAAGAAGGAGAAAATTACTCTGAAAAATCAGATTTTGAAGATGACAGCTTTGGAAAAGTGTTTGATGAGGAAGGCTTTGAGAGAGAGTTTGTCGAAGAGTCAGATGAAAAGGAAGGAGAGGAAGATGTGTATGAAAAAATTTTTGATGATGAGTCTGATGAAAAAGAGGATGAAGATGATGCAGATGAAAAGGGGCTTGAAGATGATGAGGCAGATGAAAAGATGTTTGAAGATTCATATGAAAAAGATGAAGTAGATGCAAAGGAGGATGAAGATATTGATGAAAAGATGTTCGAAGATGAGTCCAATGAAAAGTTGTTTGAAGAGAATTCCAGCGAGAAGTTATTTGATGATGCTGATGGGAGAGGAACTGTGGGTGTTACAGAAAATGTTCAGGAAGAGGGGGCCCAGTCCACAGGCAGCAGCTTTGTCCTCAGTACTGATGATGATGACAATGACGAGGAGGATGAGGATGAGGATGAGGATATTTAATACCTTAAATTTGCTTTTGAGGGCAGTTCTTCCATCTACATTTGCCAATGCTCCAGGGTAATTACTACTAGTAGTGTTACACAAACGTGCATAGTGGTAGGGTACCATCAGATTCATGCATTGATGTTTTCATTGTTAATTGTTCTTAATGGTTTTACATGTGTTAATTAGCTGTTTAGTTGAAACTTCATAGTGTAATGCAAGTAAACTGGATACTCGGCTCTTGCCAGATTTATTAAATGCATGCAGAATAATATTTTTTAAAGTATTCTGATTGAAATTTGTGATATTCAGAAATAAAAGCAAGTTGTTAATATGCAGAAACTGAAAATTGTACTTGAGTTAAATTGAATTTTAAATTCTTGCTGTTTATTCTTACTTACATTTAATTTTTTAAGGATTTGAAAAATTCTGTAGAAGGCTCCTTTCAGCTCATTTTACCACTTACGTCCCCATTTCCCCTTTCTAAACCAAGAACATGTTACTAAACTTCAAAGATTAATAGCACTTTGAAGTTTTTTCCTGCCCAGTCCTTTCAAATTCTTTTTCTTTTTCTTTTCTACTCTCTACCCATGAAACTTGACTATTAGATATGTAAGAGTGAACTAACCAATGTTCACTGCTTTCATTACTGAAAACATAGAGAAGATTAGAATTCTACTGTGTACTATTTGGGCTCCTTTAGAACTTGATTAGGGTTGTGGGATCTCTCCCAGAATAGAACACACACTACACAACTTTTTTGTATACAGTTTGGGGAAGTCCGTGCATCGTCTGGAATTTGAGAACATCTTTTGTTATGCATACTTCAGTTTTGTGTTTTTGTTTTTCTAGAATCGTGCCTAGTACTGTCCGAAATTGTGTAGTCCCAATAAAATTTTGGGCCTTTCTTGCTTGTGCTTTCCAAATTCATTATTGACTTCTGACGTAGCTTTAAGAAGTTACTCTCATAAGTTAGAAACATCAAAATAAACTGCATTGATGCTTTTTCATTATATCGTCTGTAAGTGTAATCATTACCCTTTTTAGACAGAAGAGAGTTCTTGTACTTCAAGCCAGCTGTCTGAGAATTTTTTAGTTGATGTCTGAGATTTCTTAAAATCTTTAGGATTTTTCACTAGGGATAATTCAGAGTTGAAGATAGGTAGCAAACTTGCAAACCAAAATAGGGTTTCCTTTAAAGAAAAGCCAAAAGCACCTAAACATTAAATTTATTGCAAAATTGTTTTTTTTCTAAATGAAAGGAAAGCTTTATCTTCCATATGAAATGGCTAAGACATGTAACTACAAGTTTTAAATGAGCTATAAGACCGTTAGAAGGGGAGTTGTTTTCATTCTGACTTCCCTGTTCATTAACTTGTTTGATAAACACTGATGTTCTTTTCATATAAATACCCTAGAAGTGAAAGCAGTTGTAAATGGGTAAATAATTTGTGAGGTGATATTGATAAACAGAAATTAAGAATCATGAAGTTCACACAACATAGTCACCTGTGTTCTAAGTAATCAAGTTTTATTGGTTCTGAAAAAAGTTTATTGTGAGGTAAATGTGCACAGCAACGTTCAACAATTGCTTGGCATTTTCCAAATGTAAGGTTCCTTAGGATTATATAGTTTCAAATAATATTTCCAACCCTGAATGCATAAACCAGAAGTGGCTTCAGAGATTCCTTTGAAAGGCTTGAATATCCTGCTTTCTGAGTCTACAAGTATAGGAACAAACTTGAAACATTGTTAGATAAACATAATGCTCATCTTGCCAATATTAATGAAACATTTGAAATCGTTACTGTTTTCTACAAAAGAAACTTGACAACAAAATTGGAGTGATTCATTCCAAGGATCTGTTTTCTTCCTCAAGTAGTGATGGCTCTGGGTTCCTTCTGAGACCTGGAGTTGCCAAATCTGGCCCATTTGGGCCACTACCTCTTCCTTTTTGGAGTGGAATCTATTTTCCTGATATAAATTATTCTGAGGCTTGGAAAAAAGGTAAGAGCTGATTTTCTGAATATGCCTTTCTCAAATAACATGGATTGTATTTTTATTTGTTGTTCACTGTACTTAGCTTTATTATGTTGGTTGCTCACAACAACCTTGTGAGGTAGGAGGTGGATCTCGAAAGCTGTGTTTTGCAGACAAGGACACAGCAGCTATTGCAGGCCTTCCCCAGGCTATGGGGGAACAGAGGCTGACCCAACCCCAGAGGGGCTTCAATCCTTGAGGAAAGAGCCCGGGACAAGGAATGCAGGACTGCTGAAGCATGAGGGAGTGGCAGCTCAGTATCCACTCTTTAGGGAGTACTAAGAGCTGGAGATCCTATCCCGGAGCAGCTGGACTTTGAAGGATGGGCAGGAGTGAGGTGGAAATATGGGGAAGTTGCTATGGGGTTGGGGACCAGACAGGCCTCATCCTCTGTTCCCCCACCATCTCCCAGGGCCCTGACTAAGCTCCCAGAGGACACTTAGAGATTTAAGTGCCTTGCCCCATGTGACTTTTTTACTGTGAATATACATAAAATTTACCATTTTAACTTTAGTGGCATTAAGTACATCCACATTGTTGTACACCAACACCACCATCTATCTCCAAAACTTTTTTCATCATCCCAAGTCAAAACTACTTGACAATAATTCCCCAATCCTCTTTCCCCCTTGCCCACAACCACCCTTTTGTTTTCTTTCTCTGAATTTGACTATAGCTACCTCACACAAGCAGGATTAATACCGTATTTGTCCTTTTGTGACTAGCTTATTTTACCTAGCATAATGTCTTCAAGTTTCTGAATTTTATTTTTTAAAGGAAACCAAACATTTCAATGTAATGCTGAGAGGTGTTCTTAATTAGTTTGAACAAAGCCTTGGCTTGGAGAACAGTAGAAGGCTTACTGTTCATTTGAATATCTGTCAATAGCTTTTTTTTTCCTAATTGGGCCTCTTAGATACAAACTACATGCCTCTTTTGTTTTGTTTTTTTTAAGACACTTCATTTAAAATCAGTTTGCTCAAATTTTGCCTTTTATCACACCTCATTTACATGATCAGCTTTGTTCACATTTCTATGTAAAATACTAACTAAAAAATGTTAAAGGATGAAAAAGGGGAAGGGATTAAGAAGTACAAATTGGCAGGGAGATTTAAAGTATAATACAGGGAATGTAGTCAGTAGTATTGTAGTAACTGCATGGTTGTCAGATGGGTACTAGATTTATCAGGGTGATCATAAATTATATAAATGTCCAATCACTGCTGAATACCTGAAATTAATGTATGTCAACTGTAATTGAAAATTTTGAAAAACTAAATGGTAAAATCCTTCCTAAAATCACAAATCTATATTGCAAATAGCCTAAATTCATGGATAACAATTGAAAAAACTACTTCGTATTTTAAAGTTTCGTTTTGGGGGTTCGGAATCCTACAGATAAGTTTGATTTTTCATTTGGAACCAAAAAGAAACTGATGTTATTGTATGTCAGATGTATTACTCTCATATAGAAGGCTTAAGCAGGTTGTTTTGTTTTTATAGTTTGGTTATCCATGGAACTTCCAGGCTGAGATACTGAGTACCGGGCCAGATAAAGAAATCTAGGACAGCAACAGCACAAAGGTGGCTCTTTGTACCACTTGTTAATGTTTCTGCTGAAATAGCACCTATACTATTAGAAAAGTAAAGCTCTAAGAATAAAGCATTATTGATTTGCCATTTCCAGGCTTTTCATAGAAATTAGACTTAATAAATCTGCAACACCTGAATGTAAAAGTTTCTAGGCTCAACCATGTCTAAAGTTTGAAAACATGAAATCTTGACCTTTTACAGTATTTTAATACTACCTTTTAAATAAACAATATAAACTTTGTTTTTTAGGTAACTTAAGAAATTATGGATGGAGTAATACAAATTTGTATGTCATTCAATGCTTTTCTATCACCTCTTGCTAGGAATATATATATTACCATATTGATAGTAGGGTTAGACTATTGATTTAGTGTATTTACACTCATTATGGAATCTTTTTAATGTAATTTGGTTCAGTCAATTAGCAAGTGTAGGTGTGTACCCCAAATATGTTAAATGAGGTGGGGCAGTGAGAATAAAGACAGCTTTAGTCATGGGCCCTCTTCAAATGGCAGTTGTAATATAAGTTGAGACAAGGCAGTCCAAAAGAAGATGTGACGTCGACTCAGCAATACCACTTCTACAGCCTAGAACAGTGCCTGGCACATAAGAAAGGCTTAATATGTGTTGAATGAATGAATTTATCCTATGGATACACTGGCACATTCCCATTCATTCATTTGAAGAGGTTTTACTGGCTTCACCGATACCCCATTATCATTCTTGATGATTTAAATATCAAAGTGAATAATTCTGGGCTGTTGTTGTGTTTTGCCTCAGTCTTTTCAGCTCAGCAACCACTGTCCAAACCAAAAATCTAGGTTTGATTTCTCTCCGTACTTCACTTCTTAGCCCCAAGCTATGTTGGCTCTAATTCCAAATACACTCCAAATATTTCTCATGTCCTCTTTCACCACAGTAGTATGAGCCACCATCATCTCTGAAAGAGCTTCCAATCTGGACTCCCGCTTGCACTCTTGTCCCCTTCCAAGTAATTTCTTATGTGACAATGCCTAAAATGTCCTGATGGTTTTCTATTAAAATACTCCAGTAGCACTTAGAATAAAATCGAAACTTCTTACTATGGCCGACTCAGAAAACTGAATGATCTTGCCCACCTTGCATCTCCAGACTCATCTCAGCTCTCCATAGTGGACCACCCTTCAGTCACCCTGGTATTATCTCGATTTCTCATTCCTACCTCAGGACCTTTGCACAAGCTTCAGCCTGGAATGCCATTTCCCCAGCCAAGCTGGATCTCTCTCATCCTTCAGACTGCTTAAGTATCACGTGCTTAGGAATCCTGACCACCTACCTCTCTCCCTTGATTTTTACTGTTGAAGCGTTTTCACAGCAATAGATTGTCTTATTTGCTTACTTGTTCCCCAAACCCCTCCATTTATCAATGTGGCAGCATGTAAGCTCCATAATAGCCAGGGACATTCTAGTCTCTGCTCTCTCTCCAGTGCCTGGAACAGTGGCACATAATAGATCATCAAATACGTTTTCAATGTTGCGAATAATCATCATGAATGTGTTGTATTCTGTGGAGAGCTCCACATTGTTGGAGGAATGCGTAGAGCTCAATTAGGGCAAGGGAAGGAGAGTAATAGTTTTCTGTAACATGAAACTGATGAAATATGATTTGGAAAACAAGGCTAACAGCATTAATCTCTATTTGGGGACATACTAAGTTTGAGATGTCTATATGACATCTACGGAGATATGTCAAATAGGCAATCTGAGATGTGACTGTAAAACTCAGGGATGAAGTCAGAGCTGAAAAGTTAAATTTGGTAACATTAACACATAGATGATACTTAAAGCAGGGGATCAGATGAAGAGCACCCAGGAAAGACTGTAGAGAAAGGAGGACTAGACCAAACCCCTGAGAATGAATGATCAATGAAGTAGGAGAAAAAGAGGGTCTATAAGTTTCTGGATGCCAGGAGAAGAAAGTATTTCAGAAAGGCATGGATGACCAGCTATGACAAATGCTACTGGTAGGTAAAGATGAGGACAGAGAATTGACCTCTGTATTTGCCAAATTAGAGCTGGTCAGTAAATCTTTGAAAAGAGCCATTTCAGCAGAGTGCTCAAAATGGGGGGAGGGCAGGTGAGAAGAGAAGGGGAGGAGAGAATGTGGAGACAGTAACTATTGGCAGCTACTTTGAGGACTTTTATTATGAAAGAAAGCGGAGAATGGGGCAAATTCTGGAGGAGAATGGGGCAAATTCTGGAGGAGAATGTGAGATTAAGGGAAAGATTTGTTTAACCTTCATTTATTTCTTCCCCAAAGCTCTTCTTTATGTTGATCCGAGTTTCTGACCAGTAACATCTTCCTTCTCTCTAAAGAAATTCTTTCAACATCTCTTGCAAGCCTCATCACAGGGCCAACCGCTACGCCCAAATTAAAGACACTGACACAGGAATACAGAGGATCAAACTCGTTGGAGCAGACACCTTCGAGGGAAGCAATGCCAGGGCAGGGAAATATATGAAGTGTAATTGGGTATAGACAAGTCTGATAGTTTTCCTGGGAAGGGGGTTGGGGGAGGAGGTGCTGGGTAAAAGGAACTTGTCTATCAGACAAGTCTGGTAGAGAAAAATCCCCCCATGTTTCCAACAGGTGGAGAGAAAAAGAAATTGTTCTTAAGGCCAGCCCTCAAGAGAAATGAGTTTAACAGAGCCTAACCATGTTGGACATTATCAGAGCCTAACTGATGGGGGGAAGGGAAATACCTAACTCTAGCCCCCTGTCCTACCTAAGCAGAGGGAGGGGGGAAAAAAACCTGAGAAATACTTGTGAAGTTCGCATTCCAGAGGCACAGGCTCACTGAAAGACTGAGACCTAATCACAGGACTATAGAATTCCTCCCCTCCCCTTCTATACCTTACCACCGGATTACTGAAAGCCTATTTACAGAAGTTCCTTTTACCCAGCACCTCCTCTCCCCCAACCCCCTCCCCAGGAAAACCTTGCTTTATTTAATTGCCACAGGCTCTACCCATCCAATTAAAGGAGAATTTTACTGCATCTCTCTACAGGCTGGCATTTCTTTAGTTTGGTTTATTTTTGTTTTTAAATTAAGCAAATACCAACAGTGTTGTCAGTCTCTCCAGAGGTTTGCACAGATAAACCAGTGTTCATGGTGAAACTTTGCAACTTACTTGTAGTTATCTTGTTATAAATCAGAATTTTTTTGTTAAATATCAATTTTAAATATCTTTTAGTATTCTTTAAAACATCTTTCATAAAGGTTTGCTGCATTATAAATCATGTGTATTTTAAGTCTTGATCAATTCAGCCAAATCGCCCTCCATAAATGTTGAACTTATACCACCATTCACAAAAAAAGGGTTTAAAATGTTCCATTCCCACATATTTTTGTTAATACTAAGTGTTATTGACCTTTAAATTTTTTGCCAATCTGATCCTTGAAAATAGTATCCCATTTGAATTTTATTTCCCTAATTGGTGAATTTAAGCAGAGGTTCAAATATTTACCAACCATTTGCATTTTTTTCCACTTGCATCTCATTATTCATAAACTTTGTCAAGTTTTCTATTGGCTTGTTTGCCTTTTGTAACGATTTTTAAAAGTTCTTTCTACATTATAGATAGTAACAGTTTGTTATAGGTACTGCAAGA
Source organism: Cynopterus sphinx (assembly GCA_030015415.1). Lineage (NCBI taxonomy): Eukaryota > Metazoa > Chordata > Mammalia > Chiroptera > Pteropodidae > Cynopterus > Cynopterus sphinx. The sequence goes on from CM057388.1 coordinate 89,069,597, forward strand.
GATTGCTCTCAGTCTGTACCTTCTCTTGTAACTTTATGTTGGGTTTAGGCACACAGGTTTTCTGTGTGTCAGTTGGTAAATCTTTCTCTTTATGAATCCCCAAGCTTTGTGTCATGTTTAGAAAGACCTTCTCCAGCTTAATATATGTATTGTAATATATTCCTCATGTGTACATTTCTATATACTTTTTGTACTTTAATAGTTTAATTTGTATGTTTATATCACAAGGCATTTATCTTTGTATAAAACATGAGAAACAAATTGAGGTCAGGGGAATTAAGAACTCAGTTTTAGACATATTAGGTTTGAGATGCCTATTAGGGAGAGGTCTGGGTTAGAGATATAAATCTGAGTCATAGTCACCTAGAAGATATTTAAAACTCTAGGGCTGGGATCATCAAAGAAGAGATTATAGAATCAAAGGAAAGAGTCCAGAGGAAATCAATCCCTGAGGCAATCCAAGATTTGGAAATTGAGTGAAGGAGATTAGAAATGAGCCAGTGAAGTCAGAAAAACAGGAGACAGTGGTGCCGTAGAAGGAGCCAAGGGGATGTTTGAAGAATAAAAGGGAGAGTTCAATCCTGCTAAATGCCTCTAAGAGATTGAGTAGGATGAGGACAGAGAGATGTCATTGAATTTAGTAACATCGAAGTGATTGGTAACTTTGGAAAGAACATAGACATCAGAATGGTGAAAATGGAAGCCCCACTGGAGTGGGTTGAGGAGTAAAAGCAAAGGTGAGAAGCAAAGAGAGTGATCAGTCGCAGACAAAAAGTTTAGAAAGTGTTGCTGTGCAGGGTGACAGAGACATGGAAATGGAAGTGGTTAGATTGTTAAATATAAGAGATATATGCCATACTTGAATGATGATAGAAATGATTCAACATAGGAGAGATTGAAATGAGAGAGAAGGGGGATAACTGATTGAGGTTTAAAATATTTATTTCCAAGGGAACCGCCAATTAATACCATCAGTTGATTAAATCCATCTGTTCCCTACTGATTTGAAATCTTTAAAAATATGAAATTCCTATTTGTACTTTATAGTCTGCCCCACTGATCTTCCATAACTTGAGCTTCCAAGGTATCAGGACTTTTTTCCAGTTATGTCCATTGCTATTTACCACTTTTATTTTGGCAATTGTTTTCAGTCTGTAAGAATTCTTATTCTCTGAGTACTTCCTTTTCATAGCAGACTAATTTTGTTCAATGGATGCAATATTCTTTTGGACAGCTCTCAAGATACAACTTAGACATTTTATTGTCCACATCAACTTTTCCCTCAGAAGTCAGTTGTTTTGCTTGTTCATCCTAGTGTTTCTTTTATCATGCTTTTGGTTTTCCTTGAATGTGTGGTAATTGGCTATTCATATGAAGAATTAGAGTGCTACATTTTGGCAACTAGTTTGGGGTCCTCAGCAGTTGTAAAGGTCCCTATCCACCTGACAGGCTTTCTCTCTGAATGTGACAGAACTGTGCAGGTGTGCCAGCAGGAATATCCCATTTATGAAGCATGGATAGGGAATAGACTGCAGCTCGAGGTTGGGAAAGTGTCATGTTAGTTAGTGCTTTGGAGGATTTAACTGCCAAGACACCTTTTGTCCCCATATCCTTATGGTGGCCTTGAAATTATCGGCATACTCCTTATTTTTCTCTCCAATGACAAAGTTCACTCTGGGCTCCGTCTCTGTACACAAGAAGCACTTTATTAAGAGGTTCTCACTGTGCACAGAGTTGGATAATGGCCCAGTTCTTTGGCAGACCCTTAACTAACTTCACTGCCTTCTGCTCCATGACTTACTCTAACTCCTAGTCCCTAAGAATTTGGAGCTTTTTCTTGGACCCTATTTGGAAGATTCATAATCATTTCTTCAATATCCCTCTCTTATTCCTGTGTTAGCAGGGTGCGGGCTCCACATTATAACCTGCAGAAATTTCTTATTGTTTCTTAAAGATTATATAACAGTGGTTTAGCATACAGCTCTAGAGGCAGACTGCCTGGCTGGGACAAGCTCTTAACCTCTCTGTGACTCTACTCATTTTTAGCATTGGATACTAATAATGATACCTGTTTTGCAGAATTATTTAAGTGGTTTAATACATGGGAATTGTTTAGAGAAGTAGCTGGCCCATTGAGAACACTGAATAACCATCAGCTATTTCATTCCTCTGGTCTGCTGCTGACATCTTTTCTGGCTTTGTAGCACTACTCTGTATGTTTTCCCTCTTATTTTTATATTCCTTCTGGCATTTTAGTGGGGTCCTAGAAAGAAGATGAGATTAAATGCATTGGCTCAGTCCATTACCTTGAAGTGGAAGTTAGCACTTGCATTTGAAAATAATAAAAGTGAACTTTCTAGGTTGTTAATTTTCTACCATCTTAAATTTAACCTTTTCTTGATTTGCTTAGAAAAGCACAGTTGTAAGAAACCTTAGAGCTCATCTAATACAGCACTCTCACTTTAAAAATGAGCAAATACATGAGAAATAACTTTCCTAAAGTTACGAATCTTTATAGGGGAAGATCCTACACAAGAATCAAGATCTCTTGCCTCCTAGTCCAATTCTCTTACCACTAAAAATAAGTAGATAAATAGCTACCACAGGTTCCAAGGTTATAAATTTCACATCTCTGTGCCTGTCCTATGCACCTTTCCTCCTCCTACACCAGAACAGTCCCTATTTTAAAGTCAATCCTTCCACCTGGACTTTGATTCCATCCTCTCTTCCTGCTTTCTCCAGAATTTTATATTATTAATAATACCTTCTTTTTGTAGTATATTCAGCCTCTTGCTCTTAACTGGATTCTTTCCATTGGTCTTTAACCATGTCAAAATTCACTCCTTTAAGAAAAAAGAACAGCCAACTCATTTGACCCTGCATACTCCCATTCCCAGTTTCTGCTCTTTTTACTTTCTTTCACTTCTAAATTTCTGCAAAGTACTCTGCACATTGCCAATACTTTTCTCTTATCCCATCCCACTTGCATCTGCCTCTGGCCTTACACTCCAGCAGACATCGTTCAATCTCTCACTAAGGTCACTTATGATCTCCATACTACTAAAGCCAACAGAAAATTTTTCAGGCATCAGATGCTCCCCCTTCTCAGCAGCATTTGACCCATGTGACTAGTTCCTTCTCATTTAGAGAAAAAGTCAAAAGCCTTAGCATGGCCCAGGAGGCCCTATGTGATCTGGCCCTAGTCTCCCTGCTTAACTCCTTCCTGTCCAGCCACACTGGCCTCCTCACCCTTCCGTGAACAGACAAAAAAGCATGATTCCACCTTTTGTATTTTATGTTCCCTCAGATATCAGTACAGCAGGTATCAACATGGTAGTTTGTTTTGTTTGTTTTTTTTGTTTGTTTTTACCTCAGGGTTCTGCTCAAATTTTGTCTTATAAGAAAATATTTTCTTGATCACCTTATATGAATTAGCACTTCACCCCGGCACTCTTTATTTCTTTTTTTTGGCTGAATCTTATTGTCATCCTACATATACATATACTATATGTACACACAAATATAGAACACGTGTGTATTTATTCCTTGAAAGCAGAAATATTGTTGTTTTGTTTGCTATAGAACAGAACTCTCAGAATAGTGCCTGGCACACAGTAGGTATTTAATAAGTATTTGTTAAATTAATATTTTTGAAACAGAATGAAGGAAGCAAAGATTGGCTCTGTGGTTTGGGGCTGAATAACGGTGACACTTCCTGAGGTAATATTGAAGATTTTTCAAAATGAAGATAGGGACCCTGTGCTCCAAACCTCTAGCTGGAGTCCCTAAACTGCTTCACATATTGTAGACTCAGAGGGATGCTGACAAGTCCAGAATCCTACGAGTCTGGGCTCCCCTTCTCTTACCATGGGGGAGAGAGAGAAAAACTAGTGATTGATTAAACTGACTATCAATTCCTGAGACTAAAAGTGACATCAGTTTAATTCAAGCCCCACAACTGATGTTTCAGATGTTATTGATTCAGCGTGTGGTTTCCGGGCAAACAAATGGTCGCCTATTTTAAGAGACAATATCGCTAAGTGCTTTTTTTTTTTTAATGCAAAAAAAAAAAAAAAAAAGAAATAAAAAAGAGCTACCTATTTTCCTCATTCCTGCAGGTGCCCAACCCGATTGACTTGTTGGAGTGCATTTTCTGCATTCTTAATAGATAGCCAGCAGGAAATGTCTCCTATAGCCCTGCAGAGGGGCAGAAAACAGAGAGGGGAGGGTACAAAATCCCCAACCCCTGCTTCCGTCAGCACTAAGCTGCTCTGAAGGGGGCCAGAGAGCTCTGTCCTTTAAAACGCACTTTTGCCCAGCCATCGCTTGGGCATCTACATCTTTCTCTGTCTCAGCTGATGGTTGAGAATTAAGGTAGGAGAAGCTGGGGACTTTTTTTTTTTGATAGGGGAAGGATGGAAATTCAACTGGTAAAGAATCGGGGCATGAGGGGGAGAGGAAGCATGGGGAAGCGGTATCACATGCTTTGCTCAGAGAGATACAATCTGGTCCCTTTGGAGCTTTTTTCTAAGTCATCATTGTGACAACTTCTCTGACTTTCCACACCACCCCTGGGTGCTGGGTACCATTTCGTGGAAGAGTGGTTAGGTTAGTGTATCTGTGCAGGCAGACTGGTAGAGTTGAGGTCCAACAGTTGGCATTGCATTCTGTGTTAAAACATTTGTGCAAGAGATTAAAATATTTGTTAAAATCGTTGTGCAATATTTCAAGGTCTACTTGGAAGCGTTTGGTGTCTGTATATTATGTATGTCGGGAAATTGCAAGCTAGGTACTTTTGTAATTATGCTGTTCTCACTGTACAGCTGGCAAAGCTTGGCCTTGGGGTTCTGTCAGCAAGAGGCATTTACTACAAGCTAGGAATTGATTTAAAAACATCTGCTCTAGGAAGGTCCTATTATTTCTTCTGCCTCACTGATATGCCCTCAATTCCAGCTTTGCAGCATCCTCTTCTAAGCCAGACATATCCTGACCAATTCACTCATGAATAAAGAGACCCTCCTCAGAGGGCTCTTGGGAGTATGAAACTCTTTAAGTTTCTCCAGAGGTGTAGCAGGATGCAGGTCTGCAAAGTATTAATCCAAATAGCATTTCTCACAATGTTAACATTCCTCAAAAACAGAGCTTGTCCAATGAAGTCTGAGCGCAGCCCAGAGAACTGCTTGTGAGCTGGATTGGGAAAGTAGCCCACGGTATTCTGCTTTGAATACATTTCTATGTGTTTGGGGAGGAAAAAGAGTGCATACTTGTGGTTTATTTAGGAATCCCCAGTTGCATACTGTCTGAGCCCTCCAAGGTGTTGGGGCTGAGATGTTGCTTCAGACTTTCTCTATCTCTCCCCTTTCTCTTGGTGGCCAGGTGGCCGGTGGTGTCTACCCAAGGAGAGTAGAAGTGTGTTTCAGGACCCTGAGGTCCCCAGTATTCAGCCAGCAGCTTCCCTCATGGCTTCAGGGAGACTTAGCAAAGGTAGATTTCAAACCATGTCAAGCCCAAGCCTAGAGCACTGGCCACGGGCAATTCTGAGAGTAAGAATCCTATGCAGGTGCTAAGCGGCTCTTGCAAAGAAAGACTTCAAGGAGAAGCTCCAAGTGAGTGTGCAGATGATCTGCCTGCATTCCCTAAAGGAAACCTGATGGCTGATGGTTTAGGGTCCTCGCTCGAGTTTTCCTAGAAACTAGAGGCTAGGCCCTCACATTTGGTAGATGGCGAGACTGAAGCCCAGAGGGGAAAGGACTATTAGTCCCACCAGGTACATAGTAAGGGACAGTGGAAAAAGGATAGACTTTGAAGCTGGAGAGATCTGGGTTCAAATCGCCTGCCTAGCCATGTGGCCAGAATAGTTTATTTCATGTTCTCTAAGCCCCAATTTGCTCATCTATAAAATGGGGATGATAATATCTACTTTGAGGGTTGTAAAGATTGGAGAAAATATATGTATAGTTTCTGGCACAAAGTAGTAGGTTTTCCGTAAACTGTAGCTTTAGAAAAAGTGCTACCTCCACATTTATTATTACTTTATAATTCATAACACCTTTGCTTTATTATTTTTTTTGCTATTTTTGAAATATATTTGACATAAACATGGTGTGACTTTAAGGTGTACAATGTGTTAATTTTATAAATTCATATATTGTAACATAATTGCCATTTTGGTGTTAATTAGCACCTCTCATGTCACCTAATTACCCTTTCTTTTTAGTAGGTGGAATAATTAGGTTGTAGTCTCTTAGCAGGTTTGATGATGATGATAATACAACATTGTTGTCTATATTTCACTGTACTGTGCACCCGATCTTTACTTATTTACTACTTGTTGCAAGTTTGTAACTTTATACAACATCTGTCCTATCCCCCCACTCCTACTCCCTCGTAACTGCCAATTTTCTGTTTTTACAAGTTTGGCTTTTTAAAATTCTACATGTGTGTGCGTGCGTGCGTGTGTGTGTGTGTGTGTGTGTGTGTGTGTGTGTGTGTCTTTCTCTTACATCCTAATGTGTTCAAGGATAACACCTTTGCTTCATTTCTACAACTCTGAGTATCTGAATATATCATGTGCTTTTTCATTGCGGAATAATTTAACTACAGTGAAATAACGCAGATCTTAAATATACAATGTGATGACTTTTGACAAATATAAACATCCACATATAACCTTCACCCTTATTAAGTTGTAGGACATTCTCAACACTCCTGACCCTTCCCAATCTCCATCCCGCAGGCAACCACTGTTCTGGCCTCTGTCACCAGAGATTATTTGTCCCTGTTTCATGTAAGTGAAATCACATAATGTGTGGTCTTTTCTGTCTGGCTTTTTTTTTACTTAACATGTCTTTGTGATTCTTCCATGTTGTTATGTGTATTGGTAGTTTGTTCCTTTTTATTGCTGAATAACTTTCTATTGTATGAAAATGTCACAGCTATAGTCTATTTTCCTGGTGATGGACATTTAGGTTGTTTTCAGTTTGAGGCTTTTATAAGTAAAGCTGCTATGAATAGTCATGTACAAGTCTTTGTGTGCAGACATATGTTTGCGTTTCTCTTGGCTATATAGACGTAGAAGTGGGATTGCTGGGTGATGTGGTAAGTGTATGTTTAACTTTGTAAGAAACTGCCAGTTTTTCAAAATGGTTGTTCATATATTTTTTGAAATAAGGATATAATGGATTCATTTTTCAGGTAGTGCCGGGTTATGTTTAGTGTAGCTATGAACTGGGTGAAACAGATTGATGTGCTCAATCAAAGGCTGCTGTAGACAATACAGTTGTGACTGGAGCTAGAATTATTTTGAAAGGAAAACTTGCTAGAAAGAGTCCCTTGGTCATTGCTAGATTCCTTCCTAATGTCCCTATCATTAATGTCCCTATCAGTTGATGCTTCTAGCAGAACCATAAAAGAATAGGCTGCAGAGTTTACATATTCCAATCTCTTTATTTTTTTCCAAGTGAATCTGAAGCCCAGAGAGGCGGAGTTCTTTCTCAAAAGCCCACAACCCCAGATCTTCCTCTGACTCCTAATTAGTATGATTTCCTTGCATTGTGCTGTCTCTGCGTGAAGTGGAGTTTAGCTATTCAGCTATTGTTTACTAAACACCTGCATTCTTCTAGGTGCTAAGGATAAAGAAATGAATAAGAATCAGGCCTCCATCCTTAAGGATCTCCTAGACTACAGAGGGAGACAGGCTATTCAACTCTCCTCTTTTTTATTATATTCAAAATAATTAATAGATTAAAAGTATCTTTAGCTTGAGCACTGTGAAGTCAGATTGGGTGGCCAAAAGTAAAGGAGCATTCAGTTGGACTACTTTTTTTTAGTTAAAGGAAGGCCACAACATGTCTTGAGTGATTGCTGTGTGCCATTTTCTGGCCTGGGTGCAAAAGAATAGCTTTTGCCCTCAAGGAGCTCACAGGTAGGCTAAAATGATGGAGGGCAAGTTTAAGGCAATTCATCAAACAGCTATTGAATATCTACTCAATTGAAGACCCTATTCTAGGTACAGAGGATATGGTGGTGAGCAGAGCTGACAGTCTGATAGTCTTTCAGGTGCTTTTCACCAATGCTGCCACAACATATTAGTGTAAAAATGTGCATGTGTGTGTGTGTTTGTTTCAAAACCTGCATTTGGTTCAGAATATGTGTGTCTGTAGGCCTGAGGACTGGTCTGGTTAGTAATAGCTAGTTTCTAAGATGGGGTAGGGAGTGGAAGCAGGCCACCATTATGCATGACCTCTGGCATCTGGGAGAATGTGAGAATTTGATGTGTTTTATTATCTTGCACGGAAGTGGTTAAGGTGCAAAGCAATGCTTACTATGAAAAGGGAAATTGTAAATACCCATTGGTTTGCTTAGTCAGCTCTGCAGGGGAGCTCACTCCTTTGTCTAGGGGGATTTACATATTATTCTGGGAGGGGGAAGGCGCTTCCCCAGAAGGCAAGTTACTTTGCAATTTGGTCTCTTTTCTTTTCCAGTTTTCTGATGTTCTTCTAGTCATGTTGCTAGATAACTCTTCATTTATAAGAAAGGGCCCCTTCAGCACTTCGTAGAACTCTCTCTGTCTTATCGTCTCCTGAACACTGGTCAGACCAGCTGGTCCTCAGACCAGCACGGACTGGTTATTGAGCCTGTACTCAATAAGAGCAAACCTGTTGCCCCCTCCCCAGGATGCCGTTCAACCAAACTGTAACCAAGCCACTTGGAAAAATATTGCCAGTAATATTTTTTTATTTATTCTATAGCTGTCACCTGTGCCACAATGGAAGAAACAAAGACAGATGCCTCCCAGATGCAAGGGCCTGTAAAGACTGAGTGGAATTCCCGGTGTGTTCTTTTCACCTATTTCCAAGGGGACATCAGCAGTGTAGTGGATGAACACTTCTCCAGAGCTCTGAGCAATATCAAGAACCCCCAGGAATTGAGCCCCTTGAGCAAGAGTGAAGATGATGTCCTGAAGAATGGTAAGCATGATGAGAGGGAGAAGGCTGAAATTCCCTATCACTGAAAGACAGTTCTTTGCTGTTTTTAATGCACTTAGACCTGTGTATATTTGCTAAAAGCAAGTCACACTGTCTAGTAAGAAGCTGCCACCCCTTTCTTAGAAGGTTAATGTGAAAATGAACACCATTTAATCAAATCATCACCTATTTCATTGTTCCTTCAGTTGTGTTAAATGCTGGGTTCACTGCTCACTACACAATCAGAGCACCACACCTATTTGCTATTGTCACCATTACCAATATTATTACTACTACTACTTCTGGCCTAACAGAGGTATACACACCAAAATATTAGTGATATGAAAAAGTGTTTCCCATGTAGGCACATGCAGACTTCTCAATAGTGGCTGATCTGGTGATAAGGGGCAGGGCCAGAAAGGAGCAGATGAAGTTTTACTACATCCTTCTGTTCACCCTTAACCCGTATCAGGAGTGTCTACTGCATACACTATTTGGTAATTTAGAAAAAAAGCATTCTTGCATCGCAAAACAATTATTTCAAGTGCTATGTCAAAAATGTGCTCATCAAAATATCCAGGTTTGAAGAAAGACATGAAAATTAAACTGGTAAGGGCTGCAGTGTTTCTTTCATGGACCCCAGACACTTTTGCCTTCATGGGCCAACTTCTTTCATAAAAAATATGAAAAAGAACATTTTGTGGCTGCACCGGTATAAAAACAAATATAACCCAAGCTGGATTCATTTTTATATATTTATCATCATTATTACCTTTATTTTTTTCTTCCAATTTTAAAAGAAGTTAAAACATTTTCATAGGCACCTAAAAGTATTCATGGGCCCTAGGCACTGTCTGTGCCTGCTGTGCCTAATGGAGAAATCATCCTGCCAGCTGGATGTGAGTTGATAAGGTTCCTCGTCACCTTTTTTTGAAATGTGCAAATAGATCAGGGTCTCACTGATTTTTTTAAAGAGCTCTTTATTGCAGTTGCTGAGCACACATGTTGAATCCCTTGCTCTTATTGGAGGATGTATATGCTTCTAAGTGGGGCCTCTGCAGGAGAACAGATCACCTGTTTTCAGACACCATCACTCTGTCTTTGCTCTTTAGGTTTAGGCAGGAAGTTGGTAGACACCTATATTCACCTTTGCAGAATTTACTTCTTTCCTAGAAATTCTTTTACCAGCAGATGACATGATTTTCTCAGAGCTCTGAGTTAAGTAAACACGTGGGGGGATATGGCAGCAGCACATACTAAAGGAAATGCTATAGAAGGTTTTGTTTATATGGGCACAAAGAAGTGGGTGTAGAAGGGGGGAGGTGATATCCAAGAGTGTACTGAGTACTTCAGAGCAGGAGCAGGAATGACTAATTTGAGTCATTTGGAGAATTGGTATGTGGTAAATGGGATTCAGAGCATCTCTCTGGTTCCTCAGAAGGGTCAAAACCCCAGGCTCTTTGTGCACAGACAAGTCTGCCATCTTTGGCTCTTTGGCTCTTTGACTCTTTGATCTAGATCTAAATACATTGGCTTGGATTCATTCTAGTCACTCCCTTGTAAGTATTATCCACCTGTAGTCTCTCACTTCCTCTCTCCTGCTTCCCTGGTAAAAGCTAACCTGACATAAAACCAACTCTCAAACTGTTGACACATTTCTGTGCAGCAAAACTCAAAAGAGGTGTCCATGTACACTCTGTCCTCTTTATTTCCACCACTGCTCCCTAAAATCCACTCAGACTCTCATCCTTATTGCCCCTTAAAACTACTCTTATCAAGGTTAGCCAGTGACTTCCACTTTCCAAATGCAATGGTCCTCTCTGTCCTCATCTTATTTGACCTATCAGCAACATGTGCTGTAGTTGATTGCTCACTCTTCTTGGAAATACCTCCTTCACTGGGATTCTATAACATCATACTCTTGGTTTTCCTCTTATCTCCCTGGTTACTAATCCTTCTTAGTCTCCTTTGCTAGAAAGTCTTTTCTATTTACTCTCTAAATGTTTAGGGGCCACAGGACTTAGGTCTCAGATAATTCCTCTATCTTAAACCTACTCCCTAGGGGATCTCTTCCAGTCTCTTGATCTTAAATACCATCTATATACTGATCAATTCCAAATGCATAGCTCTAGTCCAGAATGGATTTTAGACATGTCTATCAAGTTATCAAGTCGCTTACTTGATACCTTCACTTCACACGTCTAATAAGAATCTCAAACAAAACAGATCCCAAACTGAACATCTCCCCCTCAACCTGCTTTGTTCATAATCTCCTCATCTCAGTAAAAGGCAGCTGCATCCTTGTAATTAATTGAAGTCATGTTTAACTCCTCTTTATCTCACACCCCATGTTTAGTCCTTTGAAAAATTCTGTAAGTTCTAATTTCAAAATATGTCCTAGACCTGACCACTTCTCCCCATCTCCACTGCCATTGCCTTGGTGTGACAAACCATCATCGTATCTACCCTCTGAATTTTTGCAGTAGCCTCCTAATTGACCTGATTGGTCTCACTGCTTCTGCCCTTGCTCCCTTGCAGTCTATTCTCAGGATAGTGATCAGAATTATACCAGTAAAATTAAAGTCATCATAGCACTGTTTTGTTCAAAACTCTCCAATAGCTTCCCATTTCACTTGGAATCAAATCTAAAGTTTTTAATGGGGTCTGACCTCATTTGGGCCCTTGTTATTTTTCTGATCTCATGTTGTACAATTTTCCATCTCACTCACTCCAGTCTAGCCTCTTTGTTATTTATAGAACATGCCAAGCACAGTCCTGTCTTAGGCCCTTTGCATGTTCTTTCCACTCTCCCAAAAATGTTCTTTCCCTTAGATAATGACATGACTTTCCCCTTTCTTCATTCAAGTCTCCATCTGAATGCCCTCTCTTTATACAGGGCTTCTCTGAACAATTTAAAAAATAGAATCTTTACTTTGTCACCCTCTGTCTTATCCTGTTTTATTTCTTAACATTTGTCACCACTAGTATATTATATATTTATGTGTTTCTTTCTTGTCTCCTCCTTCTCCCTAGACTCTGGATTCTATGGCAGCAGAGACTCATCTGTTAACTGCTGCTTTCCAAGTACCTAGCCCAATGCCTGACACATGAAAGGTGCTCCATAAATATTGCTTGAGTGAATGAGATTGTGATTTGAATTACAGGATGTTGCTTGGGTGCTGCAGATGGAGTCACTATATAGAGGAGTATCATGTGGTGTACAGCTTTAGAATCAGGCAGTCTGGGGCTAGGCCAGCTCAATTTTTTATTAACAATATGATCTCAGGCACATTGTTTCATCTCTCCGTGCCACAGTTTCCTCATCTCTAAAATTAGTATTATTTAACTATAGAGAAAGTCAATGAGATAATGCATGTCTAGTGGCACAGAGTAAGTGCCATGTTAATTATTTTTGTGGTGGTAGTGCCAAACCTTGACATGTGTTTTTAAAGGGCTAGAGTGGATAGGAGTGCCTGCATTCAAAACATTAAGATCACAGAGCAGCAGGCCCCTCCTGTAAGCCTCCAATATTCTAGTGGCTACTACTATGTGGCAGCTGTTTCCCATGCCTTTTGACTTCACTCTATTTTGTAAAGTCCTGACCCACTAAGAGAACACAGACATGACCATGTGTTTTGCCCAAGCCAGCCTTTGCAGGCCAAACAGAGAGGCAGCTTTCTTCTCTACCTACCTTCTTAGTTGTTGCATTTTTCCTGTGAGAATCTCACATTTCCCTTGACTAAGAGGATGTCTCCCACACAGAGTGTGGTGTGGGCTAGGAAAATGTTTGTTCGGCTGGTTGTGCAAATGAAGCAGAGAGCCTGTCTTTCTCAAGGCCTCTCTTTTATCAAAGTTAGGAGTCACATTTCTCAGAAGTTCTGCTGCCTCAGGGGAGGGCCCCATGAAAGAAAATGCCCTCCCAGTGGTTCTCACTGGAGGTGTTATATGAGATACATGCAGCTTCAAAAAATAGCGAGAAATTTATAAAGTAGCCATTTCTTACTATGTGCATCCTCTCAGACCAGGAGCCATGCCTAGAACAGGCTCACATTCATGGACTCCCAGCACCAACTGGGCCACATTTTAAGGGCACCCCGTCAAGCCAAATATGCAAAGGCCAAATACAGATCTATGTGGCTAGGAAATGCCATCAAATTTTCTGGCTGCCTTTCCCAAATCAAAGTTATTTTTCTATTTCCTTATGTATAATTTATACTGGCCGTACTTCAGAAAACACAAGCTGATGGTATCTTTGAATTAATTTCTCTTAAAAAAAAAACTGGTGATTTCAAAGTAGATAACTTGAGAGGCTTCAGTAGTTACCATTTGGAGTGGCATGGTCCTGGTGCATATTCCACCCTGAATTCTTCCTGTGCAGCCCCGAGCCCAACCCCAGTCCCCACAAAATTGCACAAAGGCTGCTGAGAAGGTGAGAGTGTACAGCTGAGGACCCAGTGGCTTTTTATAGCTGGTCTCAAGTGTCCCAGCCCCTCTCTCCTCTCCCCCATAATCTAGTAAGAGTGAGGAACAAACTCTGGATATTTTTTTAGTGTGAATATAATATGAGATAGAGTCATACTTGTTGTTTATGGTCCTTGTGAACACTAACAACTTGATGTCTTCCTTTCCATTCCGGGAAAGTAAACTATGCCAACATGTACTGAGCCCATACTGGATGCCAAACACCAAGTTATAATTACTGCAGTCATTTCAGTGATTTATAAAGGTCAAAGATGGGCAAACTTGGTGTTAGAAGATAGGAGAGTGGTTTCTTTCAGGGAAAAGGGAGGTTAGTGACTGACTGAATGGGGCATCAAGGGAGATTTTGGGGTGGCTGTCATGTTTTATTCCTTGACCTGGGTGCTCATAACCTAGTTTGTGACAATTCTCCAGCTGCACACTTTATACTTGTGCATTTTCTTACATGTGTATTGTACTTCACAAAACCACTTTACAATGGGTATTCATATCCTCACTTTACAGAGGGGGAAAATGCAGCCCAGAGAGGGTAAGTGACAAAGCACATCACAAGTGAGTGATAGAGATTGAAATCCAGCTCAGTCAGATTCCAGAGCCAGCCTCTTGATTACTTCAATGTCCTGCCTTTGTAGACCTTAACAACACCCTAATGGGAGGGTTAATAATGCCCATAAGGACTTGCTAATACTGTTTACAATAGCTAACATTTATTGAGCTCACAATCCTGTGAGCCTGGCCCCTTGCTAGGGGATGCCACATGGATTATCTCTTTGAATCCTCACACCAACTCATTGCTTAACTCTCATTGTGCCCAAGGAAACCAAAGCTCAGAGTCAAGTGACTTGTTTAGGATTCCACAGCCTAGTTAGGGGCAGCTATTTACAACAAAATCAGTTTGATTCCAGATGCTGAGCTCTTAGCCACTTTCAAATACTAGCGCATGTCTTGTATTTCATCTCCATTTTCAGTTGGGAAAAGGAATCTTGGTAATCATCAAAAGACTAGGCACCCCCGGGAGGTGAATAAAGGAGGGGGTGGGGCTGAGCAGGCCCTCCCAGTTCCATAAAAGAGGACTATCTCCTGTAAGCTGTTCCTCTGTCTTCAGTGTTATTTTCACTCAGCTCATACAAAGAATATAATACAAAGAAAACAGACAAGGGAGAGTCAATGTGTAGGATTGAGCAGGCCAAAGTTTGGACTTTTCATGGTGCAAGATGTGGGAATGTATTCTGAGGGTTCTTGGTTTCAACTTCATCATAAAGCGGGATTTTATGAAAGGCAGAGACAGAGAAGACAAGGAAGCAAAGAGGAAACAACAGATGGAAGGAAATCAGGCAATTATGTATTGGTGTTTCACAACTGACTCAGATTCACAGAGTCAAGAGATTTCTTAACTTTTTACTTAAAAATAATTTTTTCTAATGATGAAAATGATGTGTTAATTTTTGAAAATTTTAGAAAACACAGATAAGCAATCAGGGTACAAAATCATTTGTGCATCCGTGCACATGTAGCAAGCTTTACAACATCATTTTGTACACAACAGATTGTAATTATTTTTAATCAACAGTAGTCGTATGCCATCACATGTTCTACTCATTTGAATAGCTCCAGAGTATCCCTTTAATAGCTGTATGAAAGTTTTTGGACATTTAGGTTGTTACCAATCTTTTGCTATACTATAAATGCTATATTATAAATTTTTACACCCATCATTGATTATAGCCTTAAAATAAATTGCTATCAGCACAATGACTGGATCAAAGGATACACACAAATTTTAAAGTTTTGACATGCACTGACAAATTGCTTCTCAGAAATTTTATGCTCATCTGCTATCCCTCCAATCCCAGTAGTATGGGAAAGTGCCCAGCTTATTATTGTGCTCTTCGAAATGCTGGAGAGGCATAGCCAGAAAGTGCATGAGGTTTAGAATCAGAAAGCTCTACCACTTGCTAACTGTGGGGCCTTAGGCAAGTTACTTTTAACCACTCTGGTTCTCATCTGGGTTGCTGTGAGGATCACATAAGATCATGTATGCAGTGTTAAAAAGGTGCCTACTCCATAGTAAGTGCTCAATAAGCAAAAGCTGTTTTAGATTTAGTCATTCCTGGCCACCTCTGATGTATTCTTCCTTAGGAGTGACACACCCTGAGCAAAGATTTCTGAAACCTTTTTAAGAGCCAGTATCTACTCCATCCTCCACATCAGCCCTGAAATACTGGTGCTATTTCTGGCTTTTTTTACTCAGTCCCTTTCTCCCCTTGATTCTCAGCCCTAGGTGACTAATGGAAGGGAGGCTCCTTGGGCCTCTACATTATCATTTTGTTTTTCCCTAGATTGATCACCTGGAATGTTGCAAACTAGGCAAGAAGCCTATGAATGTGAGCCCAACCTGGGTTTACAAATCAAAACAATGATTATTATTAATAATAACAGCAACAACTATCACTTATCGAGTACCTGTTATGTACCAGGCACTGTGCTAAGCCCTTTATGTGGATTGTCTCATTTAATCTCACAAAAGTCCTGAGAGGATCCAAGACGGGAGGTAACATGCTCAGTGTTCACACAGCTAGGAAGTGGCAGAGCTGAGATGGGGCTCCAAGCCTGTCTGACTTTCAAAGTCTATGCTCTTAACTACTTTTTATGCTGCTCTCTTCAATATAGAAAGGTTTAGTGTCGAGGAGTGTATATGTGTGTGTATGTGTGTGTGCGTGCACATGTGTGTGCTCACGTGCATGTGTTTTGAGAGTGGACATGTTTGTGTGTGTGTATATGTGTAAGCATGTGTGTGTACATGTGAGTGCATGCATGCATTCATTAGAATAATATTTAGTGAGGGTCAGACACCATGCAAGTTCCTGAGGATATGATAGTAAACAAAAGAGAAATGATCTCAGTCCTTACAAAGCTTACTGGCTGGTGGGGAAGATAAGTGGTGAGTGGATAAATGAACAAATGAAGAAATGAAGAAATTACAGGTTAGGATTACTGTTATGAAGGAAATAGCATAGTCACAGAGTGCAGCAGGATAGCAAATTTTAGATTGGAGGTTCAAAGGGAGCCTTTCTGAGGGGGTGACTTGTCTGAAATAAAGAGGCAGGACCACTATGCAAGAATTGAGGAGAGGGAGTGAGGGGAAGAGGGAGAGGGAAAGGGAGGGAGGAGAGAAAGAGAGTTTGTTGGGCGTGGAAAGCAAACTCTTTAGTGCCTAGAGATGCTTTCTAGAGGGTTCTGGGGGCTCTCAGAACTGTATATAGGTAAATGTGAGTGCTGTCTCTCCGTTTCCTTAGGAGGAAGGGAATGAATGGCCTGTGAGTTTCACTCAAAAAGGGTAAAGTGGGAAATGGAGACTAGCACTCTGAAGAGGGACTCTCTTGACCAGAGGCCTCAGGAATTCTAGAGGCAGGGTCTAGATACTCGGAGTTGGAGTGTGTGGAATTGGAAGCATTTTGTATTTCTGGTGAAAAAAAAAAATCCAGCTTGCCCCAAGTGTCCCAGAACCAAAGTATTCCTTACCTGTTTTCCATTCATTACTGTAGTTTGGGATCTTAGAAGGCAGCAGAGTCTTCCTAAGGCTTCTTATCTCATCTCTAGAGGTAACTACGAGGAAAAACTTGGATAAGAATGTGTCACTTCTAGCAGCAGCAACAACCTTAAGCCGGTCCAGGCTGTGGTTTAGGATACCTTCATTCGTTTATGGGGCAGATGCTTGTGGTTGTGGGAGCAGTAGGCTGAAGAAGCCTGAGAAAGGGTGACCTACCAAAATTCAGGGTCTCCACCCCATGGGATAACCAACACCCAAGCCTGGTCTGGAAAGATGATTTTCCCAAGGCCATCCAATGCCTACGATTGAATTTAGGATTATGATACTCTGTGCTTCCTCACTTGCTCCAATCTAAACTGTGCTCTGGTGCACTCAGTAACCAAATGGAACCTTGGACAGTGGCACACCACCCACTTAACATTTCAGTCAGAATTCTGGAAGGGAAACAGTTAATAGAAATATTCAAAGCACACTAGGACCCTGCATTCAGCATTTACGCCATATGTATGAGATTGTAAAGCCAGTTTAGATGGAAACTGCCCAGTTGTCAGAGGCTACACATTATTGCTAATTTGTGCTTAGGACATGAAGTACCCTCACTGAAGATGAAGCATGGACAATAATTACGCTGTCAGCTTAATCAGTCTATTTGTGCTATACAGTGCCCTGCATTGCTACTGGCCTGCAGATAATCAGTTTTAAAAAGCAGAATTCATCCTCAGCAACAAATCTTAATATATGTTTCCTTGCTTTTGGTTCCATTACCAGAGTCCAGCCATCACCCATTCCTCATTGTGAATGATGTGAAATGTTGGACAGAATGTCTCTGCCATGTAGGTTAGGGCTTTTTCTCCTTATCATGTGTATGATGTGAAAAGCTATGGTGGTGGGTGGAAACACTCCAGTTTCACTGGGAAGACTTCTCAGACATTTTTATCCTGTTCAAAACGAGGCAAATTAAACATTCAAGAGAGCTAGGAGAGGCACATGTGGAGAGGAAGGATACCAGCCAGCCTTTCCAGCCTTCCAATCTCCCTTTGTCTCTATACCCATGCACACCCCTCCCTACTTCATTATCTGTGATAGATGAGAGGCTTCAGGCTTTAAGTATCATCTGTCAGAGCTCCCTCTCTCATTCTCTCTTGCCTGAGTGGGTGTTGAGAATGGGGAAAATATCCATCTGTGTCATAAACTATTCTAAACTTCTTGAGAACTCAGATTCAGACGCTATTATAGGCAAAATTAGAATTAGTGTCTCTGAGACCAAAGGAGACTCCAACCCCATTAGCTAGTCCACAAGAACTTTGCAAGAGGAAACTGAGTTACTGCTTGACCTTGAACAGTTTGCTTTTGTAGAAAGAGGTCCAAGCAACCACTTCCCCACCTCATCACTTATCAGTCCCGCTTCCATTCCTACTTTGCTAACTTGGTCCAGTCTCATAATACCCCCATCCCCAGATCCATCTGGAAAATGGAGTTTCGACCCCTAGATTTGTGTAAG